>CM069138.1:19463844-20063844 GCA_035221665.1 Okamejei kenojei
TTTTTCCCACATTGTTAAAACTGCACTTAATCGGGCAAGTGGAGTGTATTATATTTTTGATTTGTGCCTAGCAGATAATGGAAAGACATTAGCGAGCTTAGTGAATCACTCATTGTAGAATATGCTGACCTACTCACTTTTCTGTGCTTGGACCAAGGCCATATTGAAGACTGCAGCACAGTGGATAAAGTAGAACACAAACTGAGTTGGACTCAGCAAGTTAATGGTAGGTCGTATTTTCGACTATTTTTGATAATGGTTATATTACATGAAAGTAGACAGTTGAAGAGAATCTACACAGCCCACAGTGCTGGCCGAAAGTATATCCGTGGTGCAACAGGATTTCTGTTCAGAGCTTTTTTTTGCATAATTTAAAACAAGCTACAGAATAAAAAAGCAAATTGTCAGCATCTGCTTAAATTTGGAGATCAGAGAAAGAAGTTATTTTAGATAGACAGAAACTAAAAATTACCAAGAATATTTTAGCTAAAAGCATATGTTTTTATTTTAAGCTGTTACTATGGTTTCCTTTCCCACTAAACAAAAATCCAATGCAACTTTAAAAATATTTCTGGTAAACATTCCTCAAAGGCTAATTAAGATAACTCGTGCCCAATTTATCAATTTCAAAACTTCACTGTAATTGTTTATTTCTACTCACAGCAAGTAAAAATAAATGACAAGTTATCTAGAGCATTCCACTGTTAAACACCAGAATGCCATTAATGCCATAAGTGGGATTCCCAACACACTCTGATCCCCGTAGCTTCTCTAATTTTAACATCTTCAAGCTTCTCCTGTCTGATGATGCTGAAATATGATATACAGTGGCTTGCAAAAGTTTTCATACCCCTTGAACTAATGCACATTTTGTCACGTTACAACCACAAACGTAAATGTATTTTATTGGGATTTTATGTGATAGACCAACACAAAGTGGTGCATAATTGTGAAGTGTAAGGAAAATGATACATGATTTTCAAATATTTTTACAAATAAAAAACTGAAAAGTGTGGCGTGAAAAGTATTCAGCCCCCTTTACTCTGATACCCCAAAATAAAATCCAGTGCAACCAATTACCTTCAGAAGTCACGTAATTAGTAAATAGAGTCAATTTGTGTGTAATCTAATCTCAGTATAAATACAGCTGTTCTGTGAAGGCCTCAGGTTTGTTAGAGAACATTAGTGAACAAACAGCATCATGACGCCCAAGGAACACACCAGACAGGTCAGGGATAAAGTTGTGGAAAAGTTTAAAGCAGGGTTAGGTTATAAAAAAATATCCCATGCTTTGAACATCTCACGGAGCACTGTTCAATCCATCATCCATAAATGGAAAGAGTATGGCACAACTGCAAACCTACCAAGACATGGCCGTCTACCAAAACTGACAGGCCGGGCAAGGAGAGCATTGATCAGAGAAGCAGCCAAGAGGCCCATGGTAACTCTGGAGGAGCTGCAGAAATCCATAGCTCAGGTGGGAGAATCTGTCCTCAGGACAACTATTAGTCGAGCACCCCACAAATCGGGCTTTTATGGAAGAGTGGCAAGAAGAAAGCCATTGTTGAAACAAAGCCATAAGAAGTCCCGTTTGCAGTTTGCCACAAGCCATGTGGGGGGGACAGCAAACATGTGGAGGAAGGTGCTCTGGTCTGATGAGACAAAAATTGAAGTTTTTGACCTAAATGCAAAACGCTATGTGTGGCGGAAAACTAACACTGCACATCACCCAGAACACACCATCCCCACTGTGAAACATGGTGGTGGCAGCATCATGCTGTGGGGATGCTTTTCTTCAGCAGGGACAGGGAAGCTGGTCAGAGCTGATGGGAAGATGGATGGAGCCAAATACAGGGCAATCTTGGAAGAAAACCCGTTAGAGTCTGCAAAAGACTTGAGACTGAGGCGGAGGTTCACCTTCCAGCAGGACGACCCTAAACATACAGCCAGAGCTACAGTGGAATGGTTTAGATCAAAGCATATTCATGTGTTAGAATGGCCCAGTCAAAGTCCAGACCAAAATCCAATTGCGAATCTCTGGCAAGACTTGAAAATTGCTGTTCACAGACACTCTGCATCTAATCTGACTGAGCTTGAGCTATTTTGCAAAGAAGAATGGGCAAAAATTTCACTCCAGATGTGCAAAGCGGGTAGAGACAAACCCCAAAAGACTTGCAGCTGTAATTGCAGCGAAAGGTGGTTCTACAAAGTATTGACTCAGGGGGGCAGAATATTTTTGCACGCCACACTTTTCAGTTTTTTATTTGTAATAACATTTGGAAACCATGTATCATTTTCCTTCCACTTCACAAATAATGCACCACTTTGTGTTGGTCTATCACATAAAATCCCAATAAAATACATTTACGTTTGTGGTTGTAACGTGACAAAATGTGGAGAAGTTCAAGGGGTATGAAAACTTTTGCAAGCCACTGTACATCTGGCCCAAGTTAAAATCATAATAATTCAGAAAGCTTGCACGTGTGGTCCACTCACCCCATGCAAACGAATTTTAATTCTTGAGAAATCTACTCGGTAAAATAAAATAAGTTCATAGGTGCAAAAGTAGGCCATTTAGTCCACTGAGTCTACCCCACCATTCAATCATGGCTGATCGAACTTTTCCTCTCAACCTCATTCTACTGCCTTTCGCCATAACCCTTGACACCAATCAAGTATCTGTCAATCTCCGTTTTAAAATAACCCAATGATTTGGCCTCCATTTGTGGCAATGAATTCCACAAATTCATCAAGTTTAAGTTCAAGTTCAAGTGAGTTTATTGTGTCCCTGATAGGACAATGAAATTCTTGCTTTGCTTCAGCACAACAGAACATAGTAAGCACTTACTCCAACTAACTAACCCTCTAACTAAGGAAATTCCTCCTCTATAGGTACGTCCTCTCCTTTCTATAGGTACGTCCTTTTATTCTGAGGCTATACCCTTTGGTCTGGACTCTCCCACTAGGGGAAGCATCTTCTCCACATCCACTCTATCCAGGCCAAATAGTTGTTTGATGCAGGAGGCCATAATCTGCTTATTAGTCAATCAGTACACAATAGATTTGTACTGAAATTATCATAACAAAATCTTCAGTGGCAGAATGATATAGCATGATATTGATGTAGCAAACTATTATAAAATTGACATCAATAGATTTTAACCAATGAATATATCAAAATTAAGCAACGTTAAACTAATCCTTTTCCCCCTCACAAAAAGGAAAGAAATATAGAATACTTTCCCCACAAACAAGCTCATTAATCTTTTTATTTTGTCAATTTGATAAAAGGATACAGAGTCACTATTACACCAGATTCTATTGAATGAACATTTTTTGTCAACTGCCTTTTGACATCAATCAAGGCATACAGATTATGAAGCAAACCAAGGTAAGGATCCAAGAATAAGTTCACACAGTTAATAGCCTGATTAATGAGACACTGTCAATAAGCGAGTTCACTATTCACATTGCGCATGCCCATGTCATAGGTCACTCGCTATAAACAGTCTCTGCAATAGTGGTGCTGCATTGTGAGCAGGCTTGCGTTTTGACCGTGGTCGGGCCCGGCTCTCCGTTGCTGCGGGTGCTGTTGAGTTGTTGTGGGGCCATCGTCGCCCCCTCCCTGGTGTCCCGTCCCTGTTAGGAATGTCCAGGTGGCCCCGTGCTTGCAGCCGGCGCTGCTGCCGCTGGCTGCAGTTCAGTTCTGCCTGTCCTGCTGGGTTGGTCGGCAGCCCTACACCTCCACCCACATCCCCTCAGTCCGACCCCGAGATCCTGCTGAGGATGGGCAGCCGCCGGTCCTGCTCGGACACGAGCGACTCGGAGCCGCTGCTGCTGGAGCCGTCCTGGTTGGAGAGAGAGTCTGCAGACAGGCTCCTGCCGTCCATGAGCAGGCCGGGCTCCCGCTGGAGCTGCTGGTGCTGTTGGTGGTGCTGGCGGCAGCAGCAACCTCCTCCCCCTCCCTTGCCCAGCCCCAAGCCCAGCTCCAACTCCAGATCGGGGATGAAGGCCGCCCGCAGCGCGGCCCAGTCGAGCTCGAGCTTTGGCGCAGGTGAGACCGGGGGCCTCGCTCCTCCCCGGGGTTGTGGATGAAGCGGCAGCGGGTACCTTAGGGGCAGAAACCGGTGGTGTGCAAAGTACGGCTTATACTTGGGGTGACGGCTGAGGGAGTGCAGCTCGGCCAGGCCGTGGGCGAACTGGCACTTCTCCACGCCGGCTATGGGCCTGGAGGCTGGTGTCCCGTCAGTCCAGACGTCTCCGGCCACCCACCTCTGGAAAAATCCAGAAGTGTGGGCGTGGCTCAGTCTCTGCAAGATGGAGGAGGGAGAGGTCACGACTCGCTGTATTTAATGGCCTTTAGTGGGACTTCCGACATATTACCAGCAGCCCTGAGTTCCCGCAGTCCAACGGACTTGCCGAACTCGCTGTCCGAAGCGCAAAACAACTAATGGAGCGGTCTTACCTTGCAAAATCGGACGTGTACCTAGACCTGCTCAACTTAAGGAACATTGCAAGGGATCCCATACTGGGTTACCCAGCCCAATGACTGATGTCTCGCCAAACCCGTGCTCCCCTGCCTGTGTCCCAGCAGCTTTTCCAGCCACAAGTTTGTTCCCCGCCTGCAGTCCAGAAACAACTACAATTCAAACGTGCTACACAGAAATTCTTTTTTGACAAATCCAGCAAGCCACTTAAACCTCTCGCCAGTGGACAAGTAGTTTGTCTCCAGACCAACAAGGACTAGGGCCGCCTGGGTCACGTCTACGGCCCTGCCAAAGAACCGCGTTCTTATCTGGTTGAAGCGGACGGAGCCATTTACAGACAAAGCCGTCAACATATCTTACCAGTGAAGTAACCGCGTCCTGCGACTCCATATCCAGATGTCTCGCGTTTCATATATCCTCCCACTGCCGGTCCTGCTGCTCCACTATCAGCAAGTGTTTCCACTGCAGCCTCCCTGCGGCATTTGGCGCTCAGCTCGACTATCTCATCACCTCCCTGCCCCGTTGGGTCCCCGGTCATTTCCCCATTCCCTCTCCAGTATCTTCTCCAATGAAAGGAGGTGAGGCGGATTCGTACCGGACGGGTCTGCAGGCCACCCGTTAGGTACGATGATTTTGTGTAACTATACAAACTTCCCCATATGCATTATTAACGTTCCGCCACCTATACTGATTAGCCACCGATGCTTTATTTTGTTTCTACAAGGAAAGATGTAGATTGGTTATTTCCTACTAGCCAATTGTAGTGCTTGTTAGTAGTGACTCCGCCTAATATGCGTTTTATATTAACAAGAGCTTGCAAGTATGAATAGCTGCTAGGAAATGTAATGTCCTGCAGTTCGATGCTGTAAGTAGATTTAATAAACATGTGTTGTATTTTAATGTGTTTGACTCGCTTATTACAGTACTAACACACTAATCTACAACAATATTAATCTATATTATATTAATGGATAAGAAGGTATTCTATTATTTCATTGTATCCTCCACAATGAAATACCTTGGCAGGTTATTGAGAGGAGCCAAGAGACTAAAAAGCCATATAATTAATCAAATAAAATTGCTGGCATCTATTGTACATACAGGAAGATGGCAATCCTCCACATCTTAGAATCAGAGAAAATTGACAAAGGTTGTGCAAAATTAATCTAGGAGAAATAATAACAGAACATCTATTCATATTGTGCAGTTGCGTCCTATGGATGTTGCTTCAGAGCAAATTACTTACTTTGACTAGTCTCTGCAATAATGAAGACAAACAACATATTATGTGCAATCAGCGAAATGTCATCATACTAAGAACCAAGAACTCAGTTTTTGATGCCGATGTAGGTACAAAATGTGGTCAGGATATCAGGAGTCCTCCTTTGCTTTTAATCCAGTATGGACATAAGAAAAGATAGACATGCTAATTGTAACTTTTCATTCAAGAGTGGGACCTCTTCATCCCAAACAGCATCAGGCCATTGAACATTACAAACACCAACTAAACTTCGAACTGCAAACTGTCTTGGTTGCACTAGGGACTTTCGGTTTTTGTTTTGTACTAATATTAGTTGTTTTTTTTAATTATTGTACTTTTGTTTGTTTATGTTATCTATTGAGTACTGTTTACAGTCCTGCTATGCTACTGCAATAAAGAATTTCATTGTTCCCCTTTTCGGTACACATGACAATTAAACACTCTTGAATTTTTTGACTCCACAAGTAGTGTTACTCTGGGTTTTTTCGTTTTTATATGGCCATTTGCAGCATATTCAATTAATTTCACCAGGAGCATATTGTGAATTCATATCTTTCATCCTTCCACAATATTTGTAAAATGCTCAGAACAGTTGGATATGTAAATTCTACTGTTTTTTCATAGGCGGCACAAAAAATACTTGCTGGAATTCTGCCAAAGATTTTAAGACTCCTACATTTATGATTTCAAAGACAATAACTAGCACAAGTATGCTGGCTATGGATACTTACAAATATCTATTGGAAGTTGTCCGAAATTGTGCACGCTTCACTAGAACAACTGTAAGTTGAGGTCTACACTTACTAGTTACATAAACATTTCCAAATCTAGTAGTCAACATTTCTGAAAGCAGCAGACATGGAAACATAGCTGAAAATATCTGTGCACAGGCAAGTGATAACAATATCCAATATTACAAGAAAAGCACTAAACTGTCCACAGCGCCTCACTGGCACACTGTTCATTTGAAAATTCTTATCTTGAGGGTAAATATTCCTGAGTTGAGACATTGTAGCAACACTTTCAGTCTTGGAAAGAATCTGAAATGGATATCCAAGAGGTACTTCTCAAGTGGTGGACTCTTCTTTCCCAACATTTCATTAAAGGTCTCGTGCCCCACTATTTTTTTATAAGGTTCATCACCAGTGACCATGCTTTCAGTTGTGTAGGTCGAATCGCTGGAACTCTTTCTTGACCTTTCTAACACTATCACTAAAACACCAAAATCTTCTCTCATTACCCTTGCTAATATCTCACAGGGCTCAATGTGAATTGTAAGGGTAAAAAGACCCTAATGGGCATGTAGCAAAAGTAATGAATGCTGTGGTTGTTATGGGAGATTTCAACATGCAGGTAGAATGGGAAAATCAGGATGTTACTGGACCCCAAGAAAGGGACTTTGTAGAGTGCCTTTGTGATGGATTCTTAGAACAGCTTGTATTGGAGCCTACCAGGGAGAAGGCAATTCTGGATTTAGTGTTATGTAATGAACCGGATTTGATAAAGGACCTCGAGGTTAATGAGCCATTAGGAGGCAGTGACCATAACATGGTCAGGTTTAATCTACAATTGGAGAGGGAGAAGGGTAGATCGGAGGCGTCAGTGATGCAGTTGAATAAAGGGGACTATGGGGCCATGAGGGAGGAGCTGGCCAAAGTTGACTGGAAAGATACACTAGCAGGGATGACAGTGGAACGAAGATGGCAGGTGTTTCTAGGAATAATACAGAAGGTGCAGGATCAGTTCATTCCTAGGAGGAAGAAAGATTCCAAGGGGAGAAAGGGACGACCATGGCTGACAAGGGGCGTCAGGAACAGTATAAAAATTAAAGCGAAGAAGTACAATGTAGCAAAGATGAGCGGAAAGCAAGAGGATTGGGTAATGTTTAAAGAACAAAAGAAGATAACCAAAAATACAATACGGGGAGAAAAGATGAGGTACCTTCGAAGGTAAGCTAGCCAAGAGTATAAAACAGGATAGTAAAAGCTTCTTCAGTTATGTGAAGAGGAAAAAATTAGTTAAGACCAAAGTTGGACCCTTGAAGACCGAAAAAGGTGAATTTATTATGGGGAACAAGGAAATGGCAGATGAGTTGAACAGGTACTTTGGATCTGTCTTCACGAGACTGGGGTGACGGAGGAACTGAAGGAAATCCACATTAGGCAGGAAATGGTGTTGGATCTACTGATGGGACTGAAGGCTGATAAATCCCCAGGGCCTGATGGTCTGCATCACAGGGTACTTAGGGAAGTGGCTCTAGAAATTGTGGATGCATTGGTGATAATTTTCCAATGTTCTATAGACTCAGGATCAGTTCCTGTGGATTGGAGGCAGCTAATGTTATCCCACTTTTTAAGAAAGGTGGGAGAGAGAAAACAGGGAATTATAGACCACTTTAGCCTGACATCGGTGTTGGGTAAGATGCTGGAGTCAATTCTAAAAGATGAGATAGCCGAACATTTGGATAGCAGTAACAGGATCGGTCCGAGTCAGCATGGATTTACAAAGGGGAAATCATGCTCGACTAATCTTCTGGAATTTTTTGAAGATGTAACTAGGAAAATGGACAAGGGAGAGCCAGTGGATGTAGTGTACCTGGACTTTCAGAAAGCATTTGATAAGGTCCCACATAGGAGATTAGTGGGCAAAATTAGGGCACATGGTATTGGCGGTAGAGGGCTGACATGGATAGAGAAGTGGTTGGCAGACAGGAAACGAAGAGTAGGAATTAACGGGTCCCTTTCAGAAAGGCAGGCAGTGACTAGTGGGGTACCGCAAGGCTTGGTGCTGGGACTGCAGCTATTTACAATATACATCAATGATTTGGATGAAGGGATTCAAAGTAACATTAGCAAATTTGCAGATGACACAAAGCTGGGTGGCAGTGTGAACTGTGAGGAGGATGCAGTGTGAACTGTGAGGAGGATGCAGGGTGACTTGGACAGGTTGGAGGAGTGGGCAGATGCATGGCAGATTAAGTTTAATGCGGATAAATATGAGGTTATCCACTTTGGTAGCAAACTGCAGATTACTCTCTAAATGCCGTCAAGTTGGGAAAAGGGGAAGTACAACGGGATCTGGGGGTCCTTGTACATCAGTCTATGAAAGTAAGCATGCAGGTACAGCAGGCAGTGAAGAAAGCAAATGGCTTATTGGCCTTTATAACAAGAGGAATCGAATATTGGAGTAAAGAGGTCCTTCTGCAGTTGTACAGAACCCTAGTGAGACCACATCTGGAGTATTGTGTGCAGTTTTGGTCCCTTAATTTGAGGAAGGACATTCTTGCTATTGAGGGAGTGCAGCGTAGGTTTACAAGGTTCATTCCCGGGATGGCGGGACAGTCATATGCTGAGAGAATGGAGCAGCTGGGCTTGCACACTCTGGAGTTTAGAAGGATGAGAGGGCATCTCATTGAAACATATAAGATTGTTAAGGGTTTGCACACGCTAGAGGCAGGAAACATGTTCCCGATGTTGGGGGAGTCCAGAACCAGGGACCACAGTTTAAGAATAAGGAGTAAGCCATTTAGAACGGATACGAGGAAACACTTTTTCTCACAGAGAGTGGTGAGTCTGTGGAATTCTCTGCCTCAGAGGGCGGTGGAGGCGGGTTTTCTGGATGCTTTCAAGAGCGAGCTGGATAGGGCTCTTAAAAATAGCGGAGTCAGGGGATATAGGGAGAAGGCAGGAACGGAGTACTGATTGGGGATGATCAGCCATAACATTGAATGGAAGTAAGCATGCAGGTACAGCTGGCTCGAAGGACCGAATGGCCTACTCATGCACCTATTGTCTATTGTCATGATTAACCATTCTGCGAAATACCTTGGACCATTTTACAAGGTTAAATCTAAATACCAATGGCTTTTGTTGATGAGAGATATACTACGTCTTTTGTACTTCGATATCTTATTTAGAACCAGGAATAAGCACAGCAGATTCCACTGCCTTTATTTTTTTTTCCCCACTGTGCTTTAAATATTTTCACGGCTCAGAAAGATTTAACACATTTTGAAGCCTCCATGATTTAACAGAAAACACTTAACACTGTCTTTCCAGTCTTTCAAAATTTAAAAGCAGCGACAAAACATCCCAAAAGTATGATCTGTCAATTAGATGCTTTCCCAGAACTATTGCTTAAATTGTGTACAGCAAACTGTATCACTGATAGAAACAAAAATGGAGCTAAAAATACACCAGTATAAAACTGAAGTCAAACTATGTCAGTATACATATGGGTACAGAACAAATGAAAGCACAGCAGTGCAGAGAAGGTTCACAGGATTGCGTCCCGTGATGAAGAGGATTTATTACATAGAGATATTGAGTAGATTTATAATTTCGAAGATAGACCAATGATCCTATTGAAACATTTAAGCTTCTGAGGAATCTTGACACAGTAGATGCAATTGTTTCATGTGATGTGAGAATGTAGAACCAGGTGACAAAATCAGGAATAACAGCTCGAAGGGGAAGGTATTATTTCTCTCTGAAGATTATGGATCGTTATAATTCTCTACCCCAGAGAAGGCTGGTCAGGATATTTACACAACATGCTTTGAGGCTAACGATATGATCAGCCATTAATGTACCAAATGTTAGAGCAGATTTGTGATGCAGTGACCTATTGTTAATATTGCTCACTTTACTTATGTTTCCGAAAGTAAAATAAGCAGAATGTTTAGCATTCCACCAAAAGCTGCATATTTCCAGAACTGTACAGTACAGATAAAGATTACTTAATCATTTCAAACACTAAGACAAAAATGATCAAATTATTTGGTATTGAAGCAGTTAACAAGAACAAAGAAGAGGTAGAACTGGACAGGCATGCATGCAATATGTTGGGTCAATACAGTATGAATGGTATAATGCATGCAAAATGCAACTCCCACTAATTTTTGAATATTACTTTGCCACTGAGGCAAACTTTAACCAGTTACCCTTTGTGCGAATCATATACCTTGCCTTCATCCATTGGGTTATCACTGATGTGGACAATGAGGCCCGGGTGGGATTTTGATGATCTGCAATTAAAACAGATGAGAAACAGGAAAATTCTAGTTATACAAAGCTTTCCAACTGTACAACAAAATGATTACATATTTAAACACTAATTATTTTCAGTAACAACTGCAAACAGCTTCTGAAGGTTGAAAGGAACAAAGCTATTAAATTATTCAGCTTCCAGCATTGTCCAGTTCAACTAAATGACTTTGAGGCATTTATAAAAATATCCTTGGTCTACTGTCTCATTATTCATGACTGAAATATTTTTCATATGAACTTCACTGCTACAGCATCACTTATTTCTCCCATATTGCAAACTTATATCTTACAATTAATATCTGCATACTTAAATATTTTGTTAATTTATTCAAAAATATTCAAAGCAATGCAGGAGTTGATGTCAAAACACAGTCCTCAGCCCAAAAAAACTTCCACTGAAAAGAAGCTGAGAAACTAACTGGACAGCTGTGTAACCAATCAATCACCTAGCCAACAGGCTGACAGAGTTGTAGGAACAAACTCCAGATGATGGTTTAAACGAAAGATAGACACAAACTGCTGGAGTAACTCAGTGGGACAGGCAGCATCTCTGGTTAGAAGAAATGGGTGATATTTCGGGTTGAGACCCTTCTTCAGACTGAGTCAGGAGAGAGGGAGATATGGATAACGAAGTGTTGATTGAATCATTATTAGCTAGGAGAAGATCACAATAAAGGAAACAGATAAAATGTAAATGAGTAACGAGTCGGAGAACTGGGAAGGGGGGAGGGATGGATAGAGAGGAAAGGCAAGAAGTTAGAGAAGTCAATATTAAAGGCGAAATCCTTGCCTTCCAGCTCTCTCCTTATCTCCCTCTTCCCGGACTCAGTCTGAAGAAGGGTCACGACCCGAAACGTCACCCTTTCCTTCTATCCAGAGATGCTGCCCATCCCGCTGAGTTACTCAGGCATCGTGTCTATCTTCACCCGACATAGAAAATAGCAGTAGATCACCCAAACAACTTTCATGTCAACTGACTGCAGAGATCTCCAAAACTATAATTGCAGAGAACGACCTGCATTAAGGCGGCATGATGGCGTTGCGGTAGTTACTGCCTTACAACTCAAGAGGCCCGGGTTCGCCCTTACATCAAATGTTATTAGTTGAAGTTAACAAATACAGGGGCGGAAATCGCTATCAAAACATGCGTGAGGACACAATTTCTTGGAGGCATGGGCACGCGCACACACACGAGACTTCGGAGGGTTCGGCCATGGGCCCTGTGGACAGTAACATCGGGTGCTGACCTGGTTCATGACCGACTCCAAACTCCAGCAATAGCAGCTTCGCCTGCCCCGAATCGTGGGGCTTGAATCGTCCCGTTCGTGGGGCCTTTGATCGCCCAGCACGGCTTAAAATCGGCCGGCAGGGGCTTCAACATCAGGAGCGTCGATTGCCTCGACGCAGCAGTTTCATTTTAAGCCGCGCCGGGCGATGAAAGGCCCCGCGAACGGGCCGATTCAGCCCTTAGAAAGCATCTGATACCCGCTTGAATCTTTCAAAAGCTACAATGTACTAAATAACATTAAACAAATAAAACTGAAGCAAATAGAGGCAAACAGAAGAACCAAACATGGAGGGGGGAGAGAGGGCGAGGGCGAGGGCGAGGGAGAGGGCGAGGGGAAAAAAAACAACTAAATAGTGTGAATGACTGTGAATGAGGGACTTACCTGCAAGCCAGCCAGGAAACCCGTTCGACCTTAATGACCTGACCCGTTTAAATCCGATACACGTTTAAATCTTTCCCATCCACCAATACATCCAATTAGTTCAAATGGAAATTGTACCCGCATCAGACAGCTTTATTCTCCATGAATACTTTCAGTAATACTTGAAGGTCAAAACACAATTGGTGACACATCGTGTTAATACGATGTTAATAGAGACATTTAACAAGCGCTTAACAGTGACACCGCCAGTGACACTGTATGCCAGATGCCAACCTTCCAGAGCACAAATCAGTAATCATAGGCTAAAAAATCAGTAATTTGGAGACAAAATCAGTAATTTTTTGCGCAAAGCAATTTTTTTTCTGCATGATGGCAAGCGCGGCTCCCACAGGCTAGCGATAGCGCATAATGTTAACATTAACATACCTGTATGTTCATTAGTTGGTATTACATAAACATGTATTAACTCACCATTGAAAATGCTCTATTGAAAGACTGGATGAACGAGTTCATTATCAATATGTCTTGATATGTTTATACACACACACTCACACATATACGCGCACACACACACACAGACACACTCACACACACAGACACACTCACACACACAGACACACTCACACACACAGACACACTCACACACACACACACACTCACACACACTCACACACACTCCAGTGATGGAAATGGGTTTAGGAACTAAACTCTGGGTCCGTGAAGCTGAGGTTGGGAAGGGGGGGGGGGGGGGGGACTCTGTCTCTGTCTGTGTGTGTGTGTTGGCTGCAGCCATCGTCTGCTTTAGTGAGGGAAGCAGGTCGGTGATTGATCAAAAGGCCCCTAGGAACTGTCTGATTGGCTGCCAAGTGACCAGCGCATTATGTGATTGGACACAATGCCCTTGGAGACGGCGGCTGATTGGGCAGGAGGAGACCGATTTATTGATTGGACGGGAATTTTAAGGGTAGCTGGTCGGTGATTGGACGCAACCCCCTTAGAGACAGTCGTTGATTGGCCACCAAATATCGGGCGCAAAAAAATAAAAATAGGAAAACAATAAAATCGAAATTACGATTTAAATCGGAAGAATATCATGCCTGATCTGCAGCAAAGATACTAGTATCCGCTCTAGTATCTTTGATCTGCAGTTCCTTCCCTATTGAAGAAGAACCCTGGCCCGAAACAACTCGTAATCCATTCCCTCCACAGATGCCCGCGAAGCCCGCTGAGTTCCTCCCGCACTCTGTGTTTTTTTATTTAACTCTTGAAATTTAAGTTAGACATACAGCTGGAGTAACTCAATGGGACAGGCAGCGACTGGAGAGAAGACTCTTTTTCAGACTGAACTGAACTCTCGTCGGTGAGAGTACTTGTGATTATCTGCAGAAGGATCTCGACCAGAAAAGTCATCCACTCCCCAGAGCCGGCGCCCGTCCCATGAGCACCCCAGCCCCCCCCACCCCCTTATAATTTCCGTACTTTTTCTATAGCTGCCACCCATTTGATGTCATCCTGCACCCTGCTCCTGGTCCCGGCCCGCGCCGATCTGCGTGTGTGCGTGTGCGTGTGTGTGTGCGTCAGTCTGAGCGGAGAAGCGCCGGCACCAAGAGTGAGTGAATGCATGGACAGACGGACGAAAGAAACCAACGTAGAGCGCAATAGGTGACATTTTGGGCAGAGACCCTTCTTCAGACTGACAACAAGGGAAAGGGAAACGGGAGGCATATCTTCCATTCGTTTGTCCTTAGTGCCATCTATATCTACTGTTCCTCTTTCCCCTGACGGTCTGAAGAAGGGTCTCAATCCGAAATGTCATCTATGATCGTTGATCATTCCTTTCGCCCGTCTGTCCGATTGTTCGCTCGTCTTGATTAAGTAGCGCAGGATAAAGCTGGGAATTCATGCACAGGATGGAAACTGGAAACTGGAACGTAGGAGAACGTCGTCCCTCTGCGTACCCCCCCATTTCCATCACTGGCACTCACACACACACACACTCACTCACACACTCCCAAACACACACAACAAGTATGTGCTAACTTAAAATCGGCAAAATCCGGATTTACGATATGAAAATCGTACCGCCCGTAATTGGCCAATTTTCCGTAGAAATTACGGGAAATCCGTACCAGTTGGCATCTCTGACACTGTATGCCGGAAAGTGGAGATTTTAATAGATTTTTTTTCCACCAAATTTCAAAATCCGGATTACAAAACATGGGAGGGATTGTCCCCCACCTCTCAAAACATGGGAGGGACATGTCTCCCCCATCCCCCCCCCACCGGATTTCCGCCCATGCACAAATATGTGTTCCTAAAAATATCCCTGAAATTCCTGGTGGCAAGTACACACCAGTGAACATGGTTTATTTTTACCTAAAAAGGACACACAGTGCTGGAGTAACTCGGCGGGTCAGGCGGCATCTCTGGAGAAAATTGATAAGTGACCTTTCAGAGTGTAGAACGGCCCCGACCAGAAACGTCGCATCCATGTTCTTCAAAGATGCTATGTGACCCACTGAGTTACTCCAGCACTTGATGCGATTTTGCAAACCAGCATCTTCAGTTCCTAGTTTCTGCTTTAGTTTTACTTATCCTATCATGTTCCTTCAATATTTTGAAAGTTCCAATCAAGTTACACCACAACTTTCTGAATATCAAGAATGATAATCCCAATTTCTGTAATCTCTTCAACATATTTGGAAATCTCCAAGACCACAGTGCTTGAGCAAAACAAAGTTTAGTGCAATAGCCCTTCAAACACTGTGAACCTAGTTCTCTAGACATGACCACAATAATTCCACCAGCCTTCATGATTATTTCAAGGTCAAAGTCTTTTTACTTCTGTTCAAATCCCCACTGTTTTGAGCTATTCTATCAGTTGGAAAGTATAGGATTATATCCTATAGTTCTGTGTGGATAACCTCACAATTGTCTAGATTGATATATAATTGTCACAGTTGTAATAATTTATTCAAGTAAGAGAGTGTGCATGTGTGTATGCACGCGCGCGCTATTTTGCATGTGAAATGTATCTCCTCGAAAACCAGACGCAAAAACGCGGAGCTTTTTACAATTTGGGTAGGGATTTAACTTACGATTTCATAAATGCACGGCTCTGTAAATTTGGTCATTTATCTCCCCACATCTACCTATCTATCTATCTATATAATTGTAAAACTCTGCAGTGTGTGTGTGTGTGTTTGTCGGTGTTTGTCAGATTTGGCCTTTGATTTCATGGCTCGCCAATATCACACTCAAACTCCGAGACATTTTCCATTTTGCGAGACATTACACTTTTACATTCACGCATTCACTCCTCATTACATTTACACATTGTTATGTACACATTTTAAAATAAAATCCTTCACCCCCCCCCCCCACACTCACTCATTTTGTGGCCTCCTGCTGGCCAGCTACCATAACGGCAGCTGCTGCAGCCCGCTCTCAACCAAAAATGCCTCCTTTTTTTTCCCCGCTGGCGATTTTCGCTGCTGCCGCCCGGCTTATTTTGCTGCCTATTCCGCTGCTGATTTCACTTCCTCCACTCCCCCCCCCCCCCCCGGCTCTATCATGCTGGCACAAGCCAAACTTCAAATCCACTTGCAGAGTCGCTCCGTTAATGGATTCATTCCACAGTGAATTCAGTTCGGTAACAACCCCCATCCTCCCCTCCCGTCACAAGCCCACAGCTCCACTCTCACACCGGCATGCTCTGCAGATCGGGAGAAGAGATAAGGCGACGGGCGGGCTAGAGGCCCGATCCTGGGGAGGTGAAGAGGGAGAGTCGGGGAATTGAGGGAGAGGAGGGAGTAGCGAGGAAGAGGGGGAATGATGATGAGAGGATGGGAATAGAGAGAGAGAGGGGTGGGTGAAGAGAGAGAGAATAGAGAGAGAGAGGGTGGGGAATAGACGAGAGGGGTGGGGAATAGAGAGAATAGAGAGAGAGAGGGGTGGGGAATAGAGAGAGAGAGGGGTGGGAATAGAGAGAGAGAGGAAATAGATGGACTGCCCTCACCCCTCTATCCTCCCTCCCCACTTCCCACCTCTCTCCCTACTACCCCTCTCACCCCTACCCCAACTCCTCCTCCCCTCCCCACTCTTCGCCCTCCCCCTTCCCCCCCTCTCAGCCCCCCTATCCCCCTCCCCTCCTCTCCCTCTGTCACTTGCCCTTCTGTCTCTGCCCCTTTCTCATTGTCTCTCCCTATTCTATCTCTGCTCTCTCTTTACCCCTCGCTCTCTCCCTCCCCCCTCTCTTCTCCCTCCTCTTCCCCTTCCTCCCCCTGCCCTCCTCTAAACCCCCTTCCGCATCCCCTCCACACCCTCCCCTACCCCTTTCCCTCCACCCTACTTCTCCCCCTCCCTTCTCACCACTCCCCCCTTCCCTTCCCCCCCTCTCTCCTCCTCCCCACCCTCCCCCTCCCTTCCCCCACTCTTCTCACCCCCTCCATTTCCCCCCGTCCCCTCCCATCTCTCTCCCCTCCTCCCCCACCCTCCTCCTCCTCTCCTCCTCCTCTCCTCCACCCCCCCTCCCCTGTCTCTTTCCCTTCTGTCTCTACCTCTCTCACTGTCTCTCCCCATTCTCTCTCTGCCCTCACTCACTACCCCCCTCTCTCTCTCCAGACACGACCTGCGAGTTGGGAGCTATTCGTCAGTGGCTAGGGCGGTTATGAGGTAAAAGGATCTAATTAATAATATTAATATAATATCAAGGGGTTAGTTAGTGTGGGGGTGGTTAGTGTGTGTGACGCCGCATGCCCCCCCCCTGTAAATGCGCGTTGGGGGAACAGACCCAACGGGTCTGCACTTGGTCTAGTATACTTTTAAAACTCCTTCTTCCCCCATCCTTTCACCCTCCCTCCCGCTGCAAACCCAAAGTGCTGCCAGTCGAGCCCCTCGCAAGTCGTTTGATAAAAAACCTTGCGAACCCCGTCCCCCTCTCCCATCCTCTCTCTTTCTCTCCTCCTCCTCTCTCTCTCTAGCTCCCCCACCTCCTCTCTCTCCCCCTCTCCCCCCGCCCTCCCTGTCCCACCCAATCTCCCGCCCCCCCCCCCCCCCCCCCCCCCCCTCCATCCTTCTCTCTGCCCTCAATCTCTACCCCCCCTACCTCCAAGGGGGATAGTTAGCGTGTGTGCGGGGGTATAGTTAATGTGTGTGTGTGTGACGCTGCATGCCGCCCCCCCCCCCCCCACAACCGCACGTTGGGGGAACAGACACAACGGGTCTGCACTTGATCTAGTAAATACGCGCGCGTGCATGTGTGTGTGTGTGTGTGCGCGCGTGTGTGAGATTTTGCATGTGAAACGCATCTCCTCGAAAACCAGACGCAAAAAACGCGGAGATGTTTACAATTTCGGTAGAGCTTTAACTTATGAGTTCAGAAACCACTCCTTGGTCAATTATTTCCCCAGATTTTGAATAAAATTGATCACAAAACTCAATTAAAAAAAATATAAACGCCACTCACCTGCTGCTAACGTCACACTGCCCACATACCCAAAAACCTCCAGGCCCCAGCCCCCCGCCGCTGTGGATTAAAATGCGCAGAAAGATTGAAAGTTCTGCAGAGCAAAGATTCTACAGTTCCGTTCCGCTATAGCTTCTTTGTTCTACAGATCTCGGGGCAGCGACTCCTCACGTGCTGAATCTACTCCTCTCCACTATAGGATCACGCGCTGCGCGCTCATTCCAGCTGTGGGTTTCCAGAGTCAGAAGTCGCTTCTCTCTCTCTCTTCATTTGCCAGCCCTGCTCCCCCTCACCCCACTCCTCACCCCACTCCTCACCTCGCCTACCTTCCTCTCTCCCCTCTGTGTGTGTGTGGGGGTGGTTAGTGTGTGTGACGCCGCATGCCTCCCCCCCCCCCTCCGCAAACACGCATTGGGTGAACAGACCCAACGGGTCTGCACTTGGTCTAGTTTTCAATAAAATTGTTCACCAAACGGACAGTTTTTTAAAAATCAAAATGGTATGGCAGCTGCGGACGTCACAATGCCCTTGCTCGTGGCACCCCTCCCCCTCGATTAAAGCAGATGCTCTTAACGCACAGGCGCACTTTCCACCACCCTTCCCCCCTCGCGGACCAAAGATCCAGAGGAAGTAATGGCTGCCAGGGCCACCTTCTCATCGCGTGCCCTGGCGTCGATAACGGCTGTTGCCGCCCGGCTCTCCTCCACTTCACTTCACCTCAGCCCCCCCCCAGGCTCTGTCACGCTGGCGGAAGCCACAATCGGCAGGTCACCCCGCTGCTTTCCACTGTCCTCAGATCGCTTCGTGCCTCGCTCGCGGCCCACAGGCTCACTCGGGACCACGCCCACCCGCTCCACCCTCCCCCACCCCATACTCGGGGTCTGAAGCATTCGGGAATCAGTCACCTGTGACGACCGGGAGTTAACCGGCTGGCTCCGGAGGTACAGAGAGGATGCGCCGAGGACGCGAGGCCAAGGAGCTGAGGCTGACTGGGCGGCCCTACCCCTCTCCTCCCTCCCTCCTCCGCATCTCCCTTCCCCCTCCCCCCTCTATTTCTTGAATTTTTTATTAAAATTGTTCACAAATCTGAAATATTTTTTAAAGCTGACGAGCTGATGATGTCACATAAACTTGTTCACCAAACGGACAGTTTTTTAAAAATCAAAATGTGGCAGCTGCGGACGTCACAATGCCCTTGCTCGTGGCACCCCCCCCCCCCCCCCCCCTCGATTAAAGCAGATGCTCTCAGCAGATGATCCTTCAGGCCAACTGCGCAGAGTTTTCAACACGCAGCCTGCTGGGCACTGTTTTCCACGAGCTGCGAGTTACGCACCCCCCACCCTCCCCCGACTCGCACGGGGCCAGCCGTCCGCAGCGCCCCGCTTGCAGCCCAGCCGCCCTCCCCCCCCAGGGCTCTGGATTGAAGCCGTTGAACACGCAGTAATTTGGTTGGGCTTCCGAGGGCTTCAGAAAGTCTCGCGAGGTCCTGAGAGCTGCCGATGCCCGCCGCCCGCTCGCAGTCGGCCCCGTCCGCGCCGCCCGATCGGCATGTTCAAGTCCACCCTATCCCTCTCCCCCCCTCCCCCTCCCTCCCTCCCTCTCCCCTCCCTCTTTCTCTGCCCCACTCTCTCTGCCGCTCGAGATAGGGCAGGGATGGGGTAAAAGGAGCCAATTAATAATATTAATATAATATCAAGAGGGATGGTTACTGTGTGTGTGTGTGTGTGTGTGTGTGTGTGTGTGTGTGTGTGTGTGTGTGTGTGTGTGTGTGTGTGGGAGGGTTAGTGTGTGTCAGGCACGTGCCGTCATGGTAGGCAAGGTAGGCAATGCCTACCCTGACTAAAATTATAAAATAGTAATTATTTTATATATAAATATAATATATAAAATATATATAAAACATATATAAAATGGTCATAAATTTTAAAGTCACGGGAGCATTATGCCTCCCTAGGAGATCAATCTCTCAGGGAGGCATAATTCTCCCGTGCCTTTCACCAGCAGTACGTTTTAAACGCGGAAGTATGAGATACTCACGTGCCGTCGACGCTGCTTCAAGCCATCAGTGGGAACGGTCCGTAAAGGCAGCTGAAACTCTGCCTTTACACCGCGGACTGCGTGCATGTGCACTGCACATGAGCACCAGCCTACTGTGCATGCGCATGCGCAAGTTTCTTAGCGGGCTTTTCAAGGGTGGATAGTGATTACCTGAAGCGTTTCACGAAGCAACCTTATGGATATTTTTGCTGCAGAATGGATTTTGTGCACAAATAATATGGTAAGTAATTTTTTTTTGAGCTATATGTTTTTAAATACTTTATTAAGAGATAGGACCTATTGAAAACAAATTACATGATAAAAGTTGAGGGAACAATCTGCGCATGCGCGGTTTTCACGATTTAAAAATAGCCGAATGACAGTTCACCAGTGAGGGAACAATGTGCCATGCGTGCTTTTCAAGATTAAAAAAAAGCCGACCGGCAGTTTACCGGGGAGGGAACAATGTGCGCATGCGCAGTTTCAAGATTAAAAAAAGCCGACTGACAGCTCACCGGGGAGAGAATAATCTGCGCATGCGCGGTTTTCAAGATTTTTAAAAGCCACTGCCTACCCTGGCTGATTACTCACGGCACGTGCCTGGTGTGTGTGTGACGCCGCAGGCCCCCCCCCCTCCCTCACAACCGAGGGAAGAGACCCAACGGGTCCCCCTTGGTCTAGTCATTTATAAACAGTGACTACTTGTAGCTTCAATGCCAATCCTTGCAATTGTGCAGCATTTTGAGGACCTCCCATTTGCCATATTCTCTGTTTCGACTGCTTAGTCAATAATTTAGCTTCCAAAAGTTCAAATTCAGTGTTCAGGGCTTTTATCAAATGCTTTCTAGGTCCATATAACACCCATTAATGTTTCCGTGTCCGCTACATCAATCAACCAAAAAAAAATCAGTTTTGTTATGCTTTACAAAAAATGCTTGTCAACACTTCATCCTTAATTACAAGCTACTTATTTTCCTACTGATCTTATGTTAACTGGTTTATAATTTCTTCCTTTCCCTCCATCATTCTTTGTCACAGCATGGCATCCAAGTTCTAAACTGAAGGACAAGTTCCCAATTCTAAAGAAGTTAAAAACATTTGTTTTTTAAATAGGATGAGTCTAAATGGACCTTCTGAAGAATGCCTGAACTACTTTGGAGAATTTAGTAACAAGGAATGGTAGCAGAAAAGATGAAGGAACCCACAAAGGAACATTGAGAAATGTGAAATAAAAAGACATGAAGGTTGGAACAATCAGGAGGAAAAGAGGAGAAAGGAAATTTGAAATAAATAACAAAGCAGCAGTGCTCAAGAATAAACACTGAAAGTCTGAATCACAGGCAAGATGTTGCAAGAAAAGATTAATAGAATATTTATTGAATCAAGCCACAGTAAACCTGACCATACAGCACAACTAAGTTGTACAATATAGAACATAGTTGGTTTTAAATATACTTCCCCATCTTGCAAACAACATGCTGCTAACTTCTCAAAGCAGCTGTCAAATTGGCAACATTACAACTTGTATTGAAAAAAGCAGAGCCGAGTTTATCATAGATTTAACCCTTTCTGCACCAGAGTCAGATTCTTTCCTTCAAACATATCACAAATCGAAAACCTGCATTGTGCATTTCATGGAATGCATTCATCCATACTGTAAGATGACCGAAGTTGCATGCGTGATTACTTGGTCATCTAAGTGAAGCGTTGATCATTTTTAATAATAGACATGGTAGAATAAAAAAAAAACTATTTCTCAAGCGAGAGTGGGAAGGAAATGGGCTAGCCCAATCAAAGGGGTATAATGTTAAAATTGGGAATGGGCTGACGATGTATGGAAATGCTAAAATAGCCTGTTCATAGTCCTCTGACGAACAGTTATTTGAACAAATGCCTAGGCAACAGAACATTTTATTGTGATAGATATCAACTATTCCTCGAAGTCCATTTGCAGCAGAAAAAATATAACTGGAATTAAAATCGGATCCCCGACTTTAAATGCACACCCAAATTCACTAGTTGTCTTTCCCTCCCTCCAACAGAAATATTAGGGTTTGGACAAAAAATGGCCTCGAGCTTCCTGGGTAAAAGAAAATTCAACCAGATTATATATGTTTGAGTCGGACAAAGAAACCGAGATGAATTTAACACTCATGGTTGTAAGTTGAAACAACAATTGCACATGGCATAGGAAATCACCACTCCCTCGTTGCAAACTCTCTTGTTTCAAATGAGCCACAAGGCATTATTTCAATCTACCAATACTCAAATGATTGGGTGTGGAAGAATTGCATTATTACGTGAACTAAAATTGGTTTTAACCTTGCAAATATGAGGAGGAATAATAATTGACAAAAATACTTCATGTTTGACATTGCAAGCTAAATCATCTGTACTGGGCTCTGAACATAAATTAAAATGTTGACAAATTACTGAGCTGGTAAACATAGATAAAAACACACATGAATTGAAGATAAAACACTTTTGTCTTAAAAATACATTATTAACCATCCATAAGATTGAAGCACTTACAGTTCAATGGCTTTATTCCACATAATGACATAGCCTGAGAGTGTGAAGGACTCCACATTGACAATATGTACATTCCCTCTTTCCGTGCCAACATACAACCATTTACTCTGGAAGGGCAGATGGCAAAATGTTATCCTGCAGAGAAGAAAATAATTGACTGAAAATCAATGTATATTGTACAATATTCATACATGCAATTGAAGATATATCATTAGAACAATTCCTGAAAAAATTAATAGAAGCAAGATTATATTGTTCAAGGTCGAGTTCGTTGCAATTGAGCTCCACAATTTGAAAATGTAAATTCCACAAATCATTGCAAAAATTAATTTAATACACATGGTGAGTGACCTCAAATAGAGTTGTTGTAAAAATAAAACAAGTCAGACAAGTGCACTTATTATCTTCACAAAAACCCGGTCTCAATATACGATTCATGTAGTTGTTCTTCAAACTAGTCAAGCTAACAAATTAGATAACTGGCATTAATAGCTCAAAATAATAGATATGTCTTATTCCCACATGGTATTAAGAGTACTGTCAGTGCAATCATAAATTGTACATTTTATCCTTAAAGGTATTTTCCACTTTAGAGAGAGTGATACAGTGATACAGTGTGGAAACAGGCCCTTCGGCCCAAACCGCCAATAACGTCCCAGCTACACCCGTTCCACTTGCCCTTCACTCTAACGGGGACGTACACATCCTGAGCTTTCTTCAGTACACTTTTAAAAACATCCCATTTGGCCGATGTTGCTTTCCCCTCAAATAACCTGCTCCAGTCAACTTGAGCAAGACCTTCTCTCATACCCTTAAAGTTGGCCTTAACCCAGTTGAGCACTTTAACATATGGACCCTCTCCATCCCTATTCATAACTATGTTAAACTTAATCGAACTGTGGTCACAGGTCCCAAAATGCGCCTCCATACACACTTCATCAAGTTGTCCTTCCCAATACTAGATCCAGCGTTGCCCTCTCACGTGTAAGGGCCTCCACATACTGCTTAGGAAAACTATCCTGAACACTTTTGAGCAATTGCACCCCATCTAAACCCTTCACGGTATGATTTTCCCAGTCTACATTGGGAAAGTTAAAATGCCATACTACAACAACCTTATTTGACCTGCAGTTATCTGTAATCTCCCAGCACATTTGTTCTTCTAATTATATTCTAATTTCTAACCCCCGTTGACTATTTGGGGGTCTGTAGTACACTCCCAACAAGTTGATCATCCCTTTCTTGTTCCTCAGCTCTACCCATATAGCCTCACTAGATGAACCATCCGTAATCTCACCACTGAACACAGCCGTGACATCCTGCTTAACCAACAATGCAACCCCCCCCCCCCCCCCATCCTCTTTTTCCATCACTCCTGTCCCTTGGAACAGTGAGCTGGCAATCCTGCCCATCCCTTAACCAGGATTCAGTCATGGCTACAACGTCCCAGTCGCTCGTACCTATCCATGCCCTAAGCTCATCTGCCTTACCCGTCAGGCCCCTTGCATTAAAATACATGCAGTTTAAACCAACCCTTCTTCCTCGCTCTCTGCCTTTCCCCTGCCTATTCTGTCCACTAACCTTTCCCACACCACCCTCCATACCAACTTCTAGCCTCTCAGGTGCCTCTGTCCTGCACAAGATCCCAGTACTGTGGAGTAAAGATAAGCAGAGGCAAAATTCTGGCCATTTGAAATGTATATTTTATGATCATTTTAGTCAGTACATTAGGTAACATAAATATGACGTTTTTGCTGCATAAGACCACACCATCACACTCTGTAATGGTCTTTATCATTCCCATGATCTTATGTCGCAGTGACATTCATGGTTTCAAAAGTATAACACTGTTATCATGTTTTGGAGAAAAATTTTAAGCAAATGCTTTTTCCACACCTCCAACTAGGTTGGCTTATCAGTCCTCAGCTGAAGAAATTTCCATTGATTTCAGCAGTTAAATAGGATCCACAGTAGTCAAGAGTGTTTAACTGTCACATGAGCCGACAACGGAACAATGAAATTCATACCTGCAGCAGCTTAACAGACCCATAAACGCAATAGGTACAGAAAATAGAATTTAAAAAAAAAATTCAATACTGTAGCAGTGCCCGCTAGCGCACGCATATATCGAACCCGGCGTTCGGAAGCCGCGGTCACGTGACTCAGGAGGGGCTGCTTGTTTCGCGCGGTTTTTCACTTGCGTGCGTTAGTTCAGCGCTGACCACAGTTGTGGGCAGACGTGTCTAAGTTACTGGTATACTGGATATCGAACTTTTGAATAAAGATCTGTTTAAAACTCCATTAGTCGTTCTCAGACCACTAAATTGGTGACCCCGACCAGTCTAGCCGTCATTAGACAAGAAGAATTATGCACGAAGAGTGTGTTCCCGCAGAATCGGCCAGCACGAGGCAGGGCGCACCGGCCTTCAAGCTGCCAGCCTTTTGGACTGATCAACCTCAGGTGTGGTTTGCCCATGTGGAGGCACAGTTTCACCTACATCGCATCGACGACGGCAACACCATGTATTTCCATGTGGTGGGAGCATTACCACAGGACTGTGCCTCGAGGCTGTTGCCTTATATCAGAGATCCTCCGTCCAGCGGTTGGGTTGAAGGCCCTGTTATTCCATGCTTACGGCCTTACCCATAGAGACAGGGTGGCGAGGCTGCTACATATGGACGTTATCGGCAACCGAAGGCCATCAACGATCATGGCAAAGATGGACGGCCACCGCCCTTGCCAGCTTTTTGAACAAGCGTTCTTAAAGCAGATGCCCGATGAAGTACAGCTAATGCAGGCCGGAGCGGATTTCAGCGACCCGCAACGGCTCGCAGAGGGAGCCGACTAACTGTGGGCGCACAGACGGCGGGACGTTTACGTTTTCGCCCGCCCTCTGGTCACACAACGGGTGCAGCCGAACCAACATCGAGGGGAAGAAGAAGAGACCCAGCACAGCGCTGAAGAGGAATCGCCGCGGCCAGTGGTCCACATTCAACGCAGATGGTGCTACTACCACCAAAGATACGGACCTGAAGCTCGAAGATGTCAGAGCCCCGGTTCATTTCCGGGAAATGCCCTGGCCAATCGTCCATAGAGGCGAACGCGATCGGCCCCAATGCACGCCTCTTCGTCCGTGATCGACTGTCCGGCCACCGTTTCCTGGTGGACACCGGTGCCCATGCCAGTATCCTGCCTCCAAGCACTCGAGACATTCGTGCTGGTAAGGTAGGACCCGTCCTCGCGGCTGTTAACGGGAGCGACATTCGCAGCTACAGTACGCGGACCGTGAATTTAGATTTCGACTCCCGCTAGCACAGGTGAAGTTTATCGTTGCAGACGTCACCCAACCGATCCTGGGGGCTGATTTCTTGTGCGCGTTCTGCCTGTTAGTCGATGTACGAGGGGGACGAATGGTCCAGGCACGTGCCGTGAGTAATTACTCAGGGTAGGCAGTCAGCCGGCTTTTTAAAAAAAAAATCTTAAACCACGCATGCGCAGATTGTTCTCTTCGTAAAAAATAAAAAAAAAAGTAACAATTCAATTTTACCAAGGCTTCTCAATCTCCTTCATTTTCTAATCACTGAATGGGTGGGGGACGGAGGATGAAGGCAGGTGGAGAGATGGTGAGAAAAACGGGAGCACACCGGGACGTTGAATCAGTTGTCATCTTATTGAATGACAATATTAATTCAAGGGTCCAATTGGAGGGAGAGTTCCTTTTACAGCGTGTGGAGAGTCTGTGCCAGGGGTTAAAGATGCGGGGAGGGCAGGAGTGTTGAAAAGGAGGAGGGTCAGAGATCATGTCAGACTTACTCACCGCTGCCGCAGCGCTCCGGGCACGGACAGTAGAACTGCTCGCCACTTCCGGGGATAGAAGCAGCTCGGGTGCGTGCAGCCGCTGGGACCCGACAGCAGGACCGGCTGCCACTTCAAGCGCCTTCTGCCGGCCCGCTCACCTCTGGCCGTGCTCTCCGTCTGAACATCTCTCACCTGCCGCTCGTCGGCTTCGCTCATGTCAACCGCATCCCGCAAATCCTTAAATTCCCACAGCTGAGTAACCTCAACTGGTCCCATGAACACGCTGTCGGAATTTAAAGATTTGCGGGATGCCGGCCGGCGAGCAGCAGGTGAGAGATGTTCAGACGGAGATCACAGCCAGAGGAGACGGGGACTAGCAGACGGGGCTGAAGTGGCTGGTGGCAGGGTCCCGGCGGCCGCTCAAAGTCAGTCACCCGAGCTGCTTCCTTCCTCGGAAGTGGCGGCCAGTTGTGCTTTTTGTGCCCGGAGCGCTGCGGCAGCCGCCCAAGCTAATTCGATCCCCAGCCACAATAAAACCATATAGCAATTACAGCCCGGAAACAGGTCATCTCCGCCCTTTTACTCCGTGCCGAACACTTACTCTCACCTACTCCCATCTACCTGCATTCAGACCGGAGCGTGGCAAGTGGGTTGCTGACCCCGAACCTCTCCTTCACAACGCCAGACTCCCCAAACACTGTGAACGGAGCTCTCCCCCCACCCCGGGAAATACAGTATTTATAAAAATTAAGCACCAAGAAATGCACTTACCACGTTATTGGTACATTAAGTCCATTCTTCACTCTTTGTTTCCTGAGAAACTATTAAAATAATGGCAATCCACATTCGAAAATCCCGCCAAGAAACTCGCGCTGGGCATGCGCAGTATACAGCTGCGCCTGCGCAGTACTGCAACGGCAGAATTTCTGCTGCCTTCAGCTCCCCTTGAAACTGACGACTCAGGCAGCGCTGACGGCCCGTGGGCTGCACAGCCCGGAAAATTATGCCTACCAAAGAGATCCATCTCTTAGATAGGCATAATTCTCCTATGCCTTTACTATTTATATTTAATAATTGCCATTTCATAATCTTAGTCAGGGTAGGCAGTGCCTACCTTGCCTATCCTGACGGCACGTGCCTGGAATGGTCCCTATGCCGGGACCACTGCCCTGCCAAGCCGCGCAACCCGTCAACGCCCCTACAGCAATTCGTCGAGGTAGCTGCGATCCAGTAACCTTTCGCAGCCCTGCTCGTCGCCTTTCCAGGGTCGCTCGCGCCCCGTCATGGCGTGGTCCACCACATTCCCACTGATGGACCACCAGTACACGCCCGCGCGCGTCGTCTCCCGCCAGATAAAATGCGCGGGAAGAATTCCAAGTTATGGAGGACCTAGGGATCGTCCGGCGGTCGGATAGCCCCTGGGCTTCCCCGTTGCACATGGTGCCCAAAGCGTCAGGGGGCTGGAGACCTTGCGGTGATTACAGGCGTCTGAACACAGTAATCACCGCCGATCGGTATCCAGTCCCGAACATCCAGGATTTCTCGGCCCATCTGGAAGGTGCGACTATGTTCTCAAAAGTCGACCTTATCCGCGGGTATAGTCAAATCCCGGTCCACCCCGACGAGGTCCCAAAGTCGACCATCATTACCCCTTTCGGCCTTTTTGAATGGCTCAGAATGCCTTTTGGCTTGAAGAACGCTGCTCAGGCATTCCAAAGTCTAATCGATCAGGTCGGCCGGAGTTTGCCCTTTATTTTCATCTACGATGACATCCTGATAGCAAGCAGTTCACAGGCAGAGCATGTCAAGCATTTTCACCTGCTTTTCGAACGGCTGTACAAGCACGGGTTGGTGATCAACCCTGCGAAGTGCCAGTTCGGATTGCGTTCTATTGCTTTCTTGGGTCATCACATCACCTCTAGAGGTGTGCAACCAAAGTCGATGCTATCCAACGTTTCCAGAGGCCTCTATCGGTAAAAGGTTTGCAGGAGTTTATCGGGATGGTTAATTTCTACTACCGATTCGTCCCGTCTGCAGCCGCCATCATGCGGCCGTTATTCCAATCCTTAGCCGGTAAGCCCAAGGACCTGGTCTGGTCCAAAGAAGCACAGAAGACTTTTGAGGGTGCAAAGACCGAATTGGCCAACGCCACTATGCTGAAACACCCTAGAGCGTCAGCCCAAACGGCCCTCACCGTGGACGCTTCGGACGTCATCCTTGCGCAGCGTGTAGGTAGTCACTGGGTGCCGCTGGCATTTTTCAGCAGACATCTGCGAGCCCCTGAAGTTAGATACAGTGCTTTCGACAGGGAGCTACTCGCGCTTTACCTAGCGATCCGTCATTTTCGATATTTCCTAGAGGGGCGTGCTTTCACCGCATTCACCGATCACAAGCCGCTAACATTCGCTTTGATCAAGGTGTCTGACCCTTGGTCTGCCAGACAGCAACGGCACCTCGCCTACATTTCCAAATTCACGCCTGATATTCGGCATGTGACAGGGAAGCTGAATGTTGTGGCTGACGCGTTGTACCGTCCAGCGCTGCCCGAAGTCTCAGCGCTCAGCCTAAGAGTTGATCAGGAGGAGCTGGCCGCTGCCCAACAGGGTGATGCCGGTATGGAGGTTTACCACAATGCTGAATCAGGACTGAAGCTGGTTAAAGTGCCATGTGGCGCCTCCGGCGTCCAAGTCCTTTGCGATATCTCCACAGGCAAAGCCCGTCCCATTGTTCCGTTCGCTTGGCGACATCGGATTTTCAACACCGTCCACAGCCTAGCGCACCTGTCCATTCGTGCCACCTCTGCCTTGGTCGCGACGAAGTTTGTCTGGCACGGGTTAAGGAAGCAAGTCGCTGCATGGGCTCGGTCATGCATCCCATGCCAGACCTCCAAGGTGCAGAGACATGTACACCCACCGGTCCAGGATTTCGATGTCCCGGACGGCAGGTTCCAGCACATGACGAGGATAAGCCAGATAACATGCAGAACTTGACGCTTTTGACTCTCTCCACTGCCAGTCCCATCGATGAAGACAGGTTCATGTACCCTTGGGGTTTCCTACCTGAAGTGAAAAATCAGTTCCTTGGTCTTGCCGACGTTGTGAGCAAGTTTATTTTCTGCCATCATTCAATCAGATTTTTGACCTCATCCTACACTGGGATTATCGTAGCCTATTATTCATCCAATAAAAGTGGCATAATTGGCAAATTTGAAAATTGTGTTGGATCTGCGCTGGCCACACAGTTACGAGTATAGAGTATCACCTTAGTAAGAGGAATCTTTGCTACATAGCTAGCTGATTAG
This sequence comes from Okamejei kenojei, assembly GCA_035221665.1. Taxonomy (NCBI): domain Eukaryota; kingdom Metazoa; phylum Chordata; class Chondrichthyes; order Rajiformes; family Rajidae; genus Okamejei; species Okamejei kenojei. The sequence continues at coordinate 19,493,447 of CM069138.1, forward strand.
CTATGATAGATAAACCAATTATTCTTCCCAGAATGTCTAGAAATGAGTAGGTGCATTTGCTGCTAAAATAGTATAAAACTGAATTGAATTTATTATTCATCAACTACAACTGTGTCGAGACAAATGGGGAGAAGGTAGGCACGGGTTACTGATTACATAGAAACATAGAAATTAGGTGCAGGAGTAGGCCATTCGGCCCTTCGAGCCTGCACCGCCATTCAATATGATCATGGCTGATCATCCAACTCAGTATCCCGTACCTGCCTTCTGTCCATACCCCCTGATCCCCTTAGCCACAAGGGCCACACCTAACTCCCTCTTAAATATAGCCAATGAACTGGCCTCAACTACCCTCTGCGGCAGAGAGTTCCAGAGACTCACCACTCTCTGTGTGAAAAAAGTCTTTCTCATCTCTGTCTTAAAGGATTTACCCCTTATCCTTAAGCTATGACCCCTTGTCCTGGACTTCCCCAACATCGGGAACAATCTTCCTGCATCTAGCCTGTCCAATCCCTTAAGAATTTTGTAAGTTTCTATAAGATCCCCTCTCAATCTCCTATATTCTAGAGAGTATAAACCGAGTCTATCCAGTCTTTCTTCATAAGACAGTCCTGACATCCCAGGAATCAGTCTGGTGAACCTTCTCTGCACTCATCTATGGCAATAATGTCCTTCCTCAGATTTGGAGACCAGAACTGTACGCAATACTCCAGGTGTGGTCTCACCAAGACCCTATACAACTGAAGTAGAACCTCCCTGCTCCTATACTCAAATCCTTCTGCTATGAAAGCTAACATACCATTCGCTTTCTTCACTGCCTGCTGCACCTGCATGCCTACTTTCAATGACTGGTGTACCATGACACCCAGGTCTCGCTGCATCTCCCCTTTTCCTAATCGGCCACCATTTAGATAATAGTCTGAATCGGCCACCATTTAGATAATAGATTGTGGATGATCAGCCATGATCACAATGAATGGCGGTGCTGGCTCGAAGGGTCAGATGGCCTCCTCCTGCACCTATTTTGTATGTTTCTATGTAACACTATCACTCCCTCTAAACTTCAACTAAATAAACTGGGTCTCTGTTCATCCGTGTGGTTCTGCCCCTTGAGGTCCCGGGACATATAAAAGTCCGCTAACCAGAGGCTCAGCATCGATCTTCTGGGAGAACTCTTGGGACTGCGTGAACTTCTGGAGTGTCTCTGTCTGAGCGAGGCGTAGAGGCCTTGAACAGGCAGACACGAGGATCGCACCCATGGTGGGATAGGTAGAGTAGTTGATCTGTAATGCGCTTTTGGTAAAATAAAATGTTTCAAGTGCTTGATTGAAGATTGTGTCATGTTTTAAATAACATTTCTCATTACATTTCAGTAAATTGCGGAGAAATAATTAATTTGTTCAATTTTTATGAAATATGCTATTGAAATACAGAGATGCCAATCCTAAATTTAGTTCACAGTAACATTCAACCCATTTGTCAGTAACAAATGGGGGTAAATGCATTTCTCTCAGTAACATGTTGCGGCACCAGAAATATGCATGGCAACGACCCAAAATCTGCAACGCGCGTTGAATCCAACCTTCCTTTTTTCAACTAGTACTATATACAACCTCATTAAACACACATAAACATCCTTTAGTATACACAGTATCACTTAAAAGATGTACTTATATATATTTTGATGAGTCTTGAATGCTTTAGCCTTCAGGCACAGCTAACAATAACAAAACTGTGTTTAAACACAATTCAGTTATAAAGTTGCAAATCACTGAATGAGAGAGGACGCATACCTGGTGTTACAAAAGTGTCAGACATAGTGTCACTCATTTCAAACTGTGTCTAGTCAAAATGCTTGAAAAAGTGCTGGACATTTTAAGTTGCAAATCATTGCTGCACCTTTTCAAAAGTTGAATATCACAATGCTGCACATTTTCAGAAATTGCATATCAATGTTGGGCATTTCAAAAGTAAATAATCAATGCTGGGCATCTTCAAAAGTTGCATATCAGTTCTGGACATTTCCAAAAGTTGCATATCTATGCTGGACATTTTCAAAAGTTGCATATCAATGCTGGACATTTTCAAAAGCTGCATATAAATTCTGGACATTTTCAAAAGTTGCAAATCAGGATGAAGTTGGTAATCATGCACAGTATAATCCAGGCCACCAGTGCATTGTCACTAAACAAGGATTCAGCGAGCATTGTGCACGTGCGTGCATAGCAATATGCGCCGCCATGCGAGTCCTTGGTTTTACACATTCAAGCATGTGAGTCTGCTCGCAATGATTTTTCAGTCACAAATAGCCAAAAATACGCGGCGCTGCACCTTGGCCGTGTGCAATGGCATACGGACGTTTGTGCGTTGCAACTTGAAGACAATTATCGCGGCTTTTAAACAGCAACGATCCCGCCCAATTACTCCGGGAGCAGACAACGCATTTGCTTGTTGTTTTTTTTTATTGTTTTGATTATTTTTCTCCGTAACAACATGTTTGGCTGCCGGAACACCGTAATAAGGTTATTTCGCCGGGACAAAATACGGCGAATCCGGGACACTTGGCATCTCTGGGGATGGCGGGACTGTCATATGCTGAGAGAATGGAGCGGCTTGGCTTAGAAGGTTGAGAGGGAATCTCATTGAAACATATAAGATTGTTAAGGGTTTGGACACACTAGAGGCAGGAAACATGTTCCCGATGTTGGGGGAGTTCAGAACCAGGGGCCACAGTCTTAGAATAAGGAGTAAGCCATTTAGAACGGAGACGAGGAAACACTTTTTCTCACAGAGAGTGGCGAGTCTGTGGAATTCTCTGCCTCAGAGGGCGGTGGAGGCCGGTTCTCTGGATGCTTTCAACAGAGAACTAGATAGGGCTCTTAAAGATAGCGGAGTCAGGGGATATGGGGAGAAGGCAGGAACGGGGTACTGATTGGGGATGATCAGCCATGATCACAGTGAATGGCGGTGCTGGCTCGAAGGGCCGAATGGCCTCCTCCTGCACCTATTGTCTATTGAAACATACAACACAGGCAATGGACCCTTAGCCCCACAAATGCTAATGCCACTCATAGTTACCTCTGTTTGTGCATTATCCATTCCTTGCACATGAATGTCTTAACAGCCTTTTGACCATCTCTGTCTGTAGCATCATCCTGTACCCGCCATCTTTGTGCTGCTGCACCCGCTGAGTTTCTGCAGCATTTTGTGTCGCCGCTCGTTCCCGTTCCGCCCTTTCCCGCTGCACGTGTCCAAAACCGCCGCTCGTTCCCGCCCTTCCCGCTGCACGTGTCCAACCGCCGCTCGTTCCCGCTCCCGCCCTTACCGCTGCACGTGTCCAACCGCCGCTCGTTCCCGCCCTTCCCGCTGCACGTGTCCAACCGCCGCTCGTTCCCGCTCCCGCCCTTCCTGCTGCACGTGTCCAACCGCCGCTCGTTCCCGTTCCCGCCCTTCCCGCTGCACGTGTCCAACCGCCGCTCGTTCCCGCCCTTCCCGCTGCACGTGTCCAACCGCCGCTCGTTCCCGCTCCCGCCCTTCCTGTTTATTGTTTTGATTATTTTTCGTTCCCGCCCTTCTCCGTAACGACATGTTTGGCTGCCGGAACACTGTAATAAGGTTATTTCGCCGGGACAAAATACGGCGAATCCGGGACACTTGGCATCTCTGGAAATAAATGTATAATTTCACAGCAGAAGTATCAGAGATATAATTATTGAATGAATGCGCCTGTTACGAGCTGAAGGCCACATCACAGAAATTTCCCCAAAAGTGCATTAAATAATACAGAGACTTAACTGGAACTTTCATACTGCAAAAATATGGTGAATTGCATGAATCAAAGAGGACTGATGTCTTTGTTTAACGTTATGTGATAGAACTCTACCCTCAAGCTCTGTGCCGAACAACTGGCACCAGTCTCTACAGACATTTTCAATTGATCCCTGCAAACCTGCAATGTCCCTGCCTGCTTCAAAGTCTCCACTATTGTTCCCGTACCCAAAAAGCCAATGATTAGTGGTCTTAATGGCTACAGGCCTGTCGATCTGACCTCTGTAATCATGAAGACCCTTGTAAGACGTGCTGGCCCACCTGAAAAATATCACAAACCCCCTGCTGGACCCTCTGCAGTTTGCCTACTGGGCAATGGACGATACAGTGAATCTAGGCATGCAGTTCATCCTGCAGCACCTGGACTGCCAGGGGACCTATGCAAGGATTTTGTTTGGGGATTTTAGGTCTGCATTCAACACCATGGAACACCAAGACCAGTGCTACTACACTCCAAACTCTCCCAGTTGACTGTGCCTGAACCGCTCTTTCAGTGGATCATCAACTTCCTGAGACAGGAAGCAGCATATGAGGCTGAGAAAGCACATCTCGCACCCGCAGACTCTCAGCATAGGAGCACCGCAAGAATGCGTACTCTCCCCTCTCCTCTACACCAACGACTGCACCTCCACAGACTCCTTTGTCAAGCTTCTCAAGTTTGCGGACGACACAACCCTGATCGATCTGATCCAGGATGGGGAGGAATCTGCCCACAGCTGGCGTCCTGGTGCCATTGCAACAACCTGGAGCTTAATGCTCTTAAGACCGTGGAATTGACTGAGGGGAGGTGAGCTCCCCCTCCCCTCCCCTCACTCACCATCAACACCACCACAGTCATATCTGTGGAGGCATTTAAGTTCCTTGGAACCATCATCTCCAGGGATCTTAAATGGGAGGCAACCATCGACTACACAGTCAAGAAGGCCCAACAGAGGATATACTTCCTGCGGCAGCTGAGAAAACACAATCTGCCACATGCAATGATGGTCCAGTTTTATGCTGCCATCGTAGAGTCTGTCCTCACGTTCTCCATCATGGTCTGGTTTGGCTCAGCCACCAAGCATGACATCCGGAGGCTGCAGCGCATCATTCGATCAGCCGAGAAGGTTGTTGGCTGCAACCTTTCCCCTCCCCATCGACGAACTGTACACTGCAAGGGCCAGGAAGAGAGCGGATAAGATCATCTCTGACCACTCTCACCCTGGCCACCAACTCTTTGAAGCACTCCCCTCTGGAAGGCGACTCCAGACTGTCAAAGCCGCCACAGCCAAACATTAAAATAAACGGCTCCTTTCCACGAGCAGCAGCTCTACTCACAGCCAAAAGACTGTAGGCTTCTTTTGCTCTGGTATTTTATTTAAATCTTCACGTTTAAATTATGTTTTATTTTTAATTGTCTACTGTATATCATGTTGTTACTTGCGAGCAAAGCACCAAGGCAAATTCCTTTATATATATATATATATATATATATATATATATATATATATATATATTATATATATATATATATATATATATATATATATACATATATATATATATATACACACACACACACACATACATATTTGGCTAATAATATGTATTCAATTCATCCCAGGAAGGAAATTAATTTAATAGTAATGTCCTGAACTCCATGTATTTGTAATAATGCAGGTGATATCTCTGGCTCTTTTGAAGTTCATGTTTCACTCAACTTCTGTGCTGCAATAATGAAGGTACAATACAATATAAATAAAATTGAAATGCACACTTCAAGTGTGAAGCAACGAAGGCTGTTCAATTCGTTCATAAAAATTAGGTGAAAGAATATGCATTCTCAAGTGCTCAGCTACTTAATGAGGTCAATTTGGCTGTAATCCTAACGATGCATTCCCATCCATCTTTGATAACATTTCATGCCTTAATTTATCAAGATAATACTCACGGAACAGCTCATAAAAATATTTACATGTATCTCTTCCTCAAAGGGCAGTAGCAGAAGAGTTTCAAAGACTCATAACATTGTAGCAAAATATTGCCTCAAGTTGATTTATATGACCGCTTACTTGTAAAAGAGTGACCCCTAGTTCCAAATTCTCCCACAAGCAAAATAATCTCTCCCCCCCCCCCCCCCACCCCATTTCAAATCTGTTTACAATGCATTATGGCCCTGTCTCACTGTGCGAGTTGACCCACGAGGTACCCCGAGTGACAGACTCGTGGCTGTGCACGAGACTGCAAGTTTATGATCAAGTGTGTAACCGAGTTCCCACGGGTATGTCATTGCTGCGATGTTCCTAGTTCCTCTCCCGAGTTAGCAAGTTCCTCTCCTGTTACTCTTGAGCCAACCGTGAATGAAGGTATGTTTTAATAAAGCAACAATGTTAAAATACATCTCCATCCTGTGGTTTTGAGTTATTTCAGCGCGGCGGCATCTATTGATATGACCTACAATGGGAAAATGCGCATCCTCAGTAACCAAGCATTTCTTGTTGTTTTATGTTTTTAAATACTTTTTTGCAATGGATCTCTATTTTAAATAATTTTAAAAAAGGAAGCAGCCCGGGTGACTGACATTGAGCGGCCGCCGGGACCCGACAGCAGACACACACACACACACACACACACACACACACACACACAGAGAGAGATACACACAGACAGCAGGACTGGCCGCCACTTCAGAGGAAGGAAGCAGCTCGGGTGACTTTGAGCGGCCGCCGGGACCCGACATCAGACACACACACAGATACAAACAGATAGACAGAGAGGGAGAGAGAGAGACACACACACACACACACACACACACACACATACACATACACATACACATACACACAGACAGCAGGACTGGCCACCACTTCAGAGGAAGGAAGCAGCTCGGGTGACTTTGAGCGGCCGCCGGGACCCGACAGCACACACATACACAGATACACACAGATAGACAGAGAGGGAGAGAGAGAGACACACACACATACACACAGATACCCACAGACAGACAGAGACACACACACACACACACACACACACACACACACACACACACACACACACAGACAGCAGGACTGGCCGCCACTTCAGAGGAAGGAAGCAGCTCGGGTGACTGACATTGAGCGGCCGCCGGGACCCGACAAGGCTCTTGGGTGCTGGGATCATTCTCTGCGGGATGGTTAGCGCGGGAGACATGTGTAGGAGAGGAGTGCCGACTGCAGGCAGACACTTTGGTAGTGATTGCCCACCAGCCTCAAAAGCCGCTGTGTTTCCCTGTCCCTATGATAGCAGGGGGCATTCAAGCAGCACAATAGCCCCTCCCCCTCCACGCCAACACAAAGGGCAACGATCCCAAGGCTTTAGGGGCAGAAACGGAAGGCAGACGCAACAAGCTGGCGTAACGCGGGCCAGGTAAACATCTCTGGAGAAGGTGACGTTTTGGATAAGGCTCGTCTTCTGAAGAAGGATCTCGACCCGAAAAGTCACCTATTCCTTCTCTCCAGAGTTGCTGCCTGACCCGCTGAGTTACTCCAGCTTTTTCGTTGAATGGGTGACGTTCCGGGTCGAGACCCTTCTTCGGACTGAAAATAAAACTTGCCTCGCTTGAAGCAGCTTGTAAATTAAAACATAAAATCAAAAAATATTAAAGGTCGACTCATTTATGTGCTGTATTCATTCACCTGGCCTATTGCTGTCCTCCCTCGTCCACCGTGAGCGCTGGACAACTCACCGGATGGAAACCTCCGCTGCATCCCAGGCGGAGGGCGATGATCACCGGACTGACCGGCAAGTAGAGGCGGCGGGTCGGCCAAGCCGGGCTCCCCGCCACCGGGATAGACACCAACTACTGGACTAAGCTCAGCGGGATCTCTGGAGAAGTCTGAAGTAAGGTCTCGACCCGAAATCTCACCATCCCATCTCTCCAGAGATGCTGCCTGTCCCTCGGAGTTTACTCCAGCATTGTGTGTGTCTATCTCCGGTGTGAACCAGCATCTGCAGTTCCTTCCCAATCCCACACTCTCGGCCCCGGGGGGGTGGATGGAGCATCACACGTGGGACACATCCCACCCACCACCCAGACTTGCCCCTTCGGCAGGTCTTTAAGCCGTTCATTGAGACAGAGTGAAGCCACGGGGCAGGCGCCTCAGTAATAAAGGACAAGTGGCAGAAAGGCCGAAGATAGACACAAAATGCTGGAGAGTAACTCGGCGGGACAGGCTGCATCTCTGGAGCGAAGGAATGGGTGGCATTTCGGGTAAGTCTGAAGAAGGGTCTCGACTCTATTCCCTTCTCTCCAGAGATGCTGCCTGGTCCGCTGAGTTACTCCAGCATTTTGTGTCTATCTTTGGTTCAGTCTTTACTCGAGCAAAAGAACAGATTATTAAAGTTCCCACGGTAGACTCACGAGACACTAAGATAAACGCACGGGGCCACTACGTTATTACAACGAGTTTAAATGTTTCCATTTTTAACTTGAACAGTTAATTTGACTCGTGGAAAAAATCAAACATGTTTGATTTTTTTCACGAGTTAACAAGTTTCCCGAGTACCTGCCGTTAGCGCCACGAGTCGATAAGTTGCTCGTGCGAGTTCCGACTTTCCCGCTACGTGATCACCACGAGTGAAAACTCGGGGTCACTCGTGGGCCAACTCGCACAGTGAGACAGGGGTTTTATCCACCTTCTTAAATAATACCAATAACGTAAACAATACTCCAGAGGTATTACCAGTGCCCGAAACAATGGAAACATATCCTCCTTACTTTCATATTCAATTCCCCTCGCGAAAAAAGGGTAACATTATTTGCTTTTCTAACTACTTTCTAAACAAGTATTCTTATTATCATACCTATTATATTTTGTTAACAATCCTCATTTAGAAACTACATTTCAGGCGAGAGGTAGGAAAGAAAGCAAGCAAACAATAAGAAAGAATGGCTTTTCAAAAGAGAAATAAAAAACAGAAATGATACAAGAAAAATTGTAATGGTATTGCAAAAAGGGAGTGTGATTAATGCGGGGGTCGGCAACCTACGGCCCCCAGGACGAATGCGGCCTGTAACCCGAAATCATCCGGCCAACAGGCGGATTTTTTCCCCCCCAAAATCATCCGGCTCACCGGGCGCTGGGCACTGGGCAGTGGCTGGGCGCCCTGAGGAGCAGCGGCCCGGCGCCCCGAGGAGCAGTACCCCGAGCAGCAGCCGGGCGGACTGAGGAGCAGCGCTCCAAGCAGCAGTTGAGCACTGAGCTCTGGCTGTACTGCATCCTGCGCAAAACCGCCAGCACGGCTGCACACCTTCTGTGAACATGTTTTAGAAAGAACTGCAGATGCAGGAAAAATCGAAGGTAGACAAAAATGCAGGAGAAACTCAGCGGGTGAGACATGCAAGGATTGCATGAGGCTGCCTCACCCGCTGAGTTTCTCCAGCATTTTTGTCTACCTTCTGTGAACACGTGATTTGATGCCTGCCATCCGGGGCGGAATCCATGTGTACACGTGATAGATGTGGCCCACCATCCGCTCACAGACATGCGTCCCGGCCCCTATGCAGAACAAGGTTGTCGACCCCAGGATAAATGGATAGTTTTCAGACAACATGTAACAAACAAAATGGCACCTGCTTGCTGCATGATGCTGTGCATTCTTTAAAGCAGCAGTTTAGAGAAAACATAGATAAACTGTAGAGCACTGAGGAGGTCCCACATTTCTCAAGATACAAAATCCATGTCCTATATTGAGGCAGATAAATGTAATCCACTGGACTTTTAACAGAGCTACGACTAAAATCCACACAGGGAAGATAACAAGCACAATGCCAGGTTTCATTAATTTGGCAGTAGTGTGGGAACCAGAATGAGACATTGAAGAAATAAGTTTCACAGAGGATCAAGCTACAAATACTACTAGAATAAAATATTGTTCAGAAACTAGACAGTTTAAAATGGGTTAGGAATGCAAGAACCTAAACATACATGCTATTTTTAAGTTTGTGAGTCTCAAAGTCAAACATGGGACTTCAATACAATTGCAAACACAGACTTGGCTCAGAGGAGCGAAGCTTTGGGAATAATATTACTGTTTAGCTAATACTTGAACATGATAAGATCCCTATTAACATGGATGGTTTCTGGATTTAACCAAAAAAGCTACTATAACACAAAGGATGATGGAGCGGTAGAGTTAATGATGAAATGCATTTGGCCCTGCTATAGGACTAGAAAATATTCTAGCTTTAGTGCTGCAGACTGAAACTCCACAACTGTGCCTCTAGACAAACTGCTCTAGAACAGTCACAGCACCAGCATCGACTCCAGACCCATCTTTCTGCAAACAGCAAGGATAGGCGACAAACCATTCTTCATAAGAATTTTTCAATTCCTCTCAGCAACAGTGATCCAGCTTTGATCCTGATCTTGGGTGCTGCGTGTGGAGTTTGCACGTTCTCCCCGTGACTGTGTGGGTTTCCTCCAGATGTTCTGTTTTCCTCGCACATCCCAAAGACGTGCTGGTTTGTAGGTTAATTAGCCAAAGCTTCATGTTTCTTAGTGTAAATATCACTAACAATTTGTTTTCGTCCAACCACATTGAGGCTACCAGCAAGGAAGGATACCAACACCCCTACTTCTCAGTAGGCTATGAAAATTTAGCATGTCTACATTGACTCCTATCAATTTCTACAAATGCATCACAGAAAGCAACATATCCAGATGAATCACAGCTTGGTATAGCAACTGCTCTGTCCAAGATTGCAAGAAATTGCAGAGTTTTCAATACAGCCCAGACCATCACACAAACCCAGCCTGCTTCGGTAAACCAGCTAACATAATCAAGGTTCACTCACACCAATCAAGGTTCATTCTCTTCATCCCTCTCCCTTTGAGTCGAAGATATAAAAACAAATGCAATACCAACAGATTCAAGAATAGCTTCTTTCCCTCTTACACACTAGAGATGAAATCCTTTGAATTACGTGGATAGCTTGCTAAACAAGGATTTTCCACTGTGTCTCGATACACGGGACAATAAAAAACCAATACTAATATGCAAAGTTGCCCAGCTATATCCTGATATTAAAAAGCAGGACAGATTTGAACAGGCAAAATATTCCTCAGACCACTTTCAATTATCAGCAAACTGACATGTGATGGTATTGGCAGTGTTATTGACTGCTATTGAGTTCAACAAAAGAGTTGAAATTCAGAAAGTAGGTAGATAACAAGACCTTCAAAGAAGAGAAAGTTTTGACACAATCAGAAGGCTATAGCACGGAAGAATCATAGAAATGTACAACACAGAAACCAGCTCTTCCAATTCACCTCATTCATGATAATTTGTCCTAATTCCAGCTCATTTAGTTATTCCATTGTTGCACGTAATATTCTTTTACACTGCTTGAATTTGCAGTACAATCTTACACCATTCTGTTGTTTTGCATGTGTCATTACACTTACTGTTGTATTTATTATTGGTGAATGTATACAGTCTAATCTCATCCACTGCTGCTGATGTGGCCTCCTCTACAAAGCAAGACCAAGCTTAGACTAGGCGACTGTTTCGCAAAATACATGTTTGGTCCGCCATGGTCTGCCAGGAGGAGGCCACATGCAAACTCGAGGAACAGCACCTGATATTCTCACTGGGTAACTCACAACTCAAAAGGTATGAACATTGAGTTCTCCAATTTTAGGTAAATCCCAACCCTTCCCCAATTTTCTTGTGCCCCATCCAACCCCAATGCACACCCATTTCATTACTATCCACCCCTCCCTATTCTCCCCCCCCTGTCTACTTCCACCAATAACCCTCCCTCTTGCTTTACATTTCATTCCTCTTCTCCACTTATCTGACACTCTTTTGTCTCCTGTATGAACCTTTGTCTCCTTTTCAACTGTAGCATTTGTCTACCATCTGCCAATCAACCCCCATCTCACCTGCATCCACCCATTACTTGCCAGACTGACCCACCCCCACCTCTTTTTCAGTTTTGTTCCCCCCCCCCCACTACATTCAGTCTGAAGGGTCCCCACCAAAAATGTAACCTATCCATGTCCCCCAGAGATGCTGCCTAACCCGCTGAGTCACTCCAGCAATTTGTGTTCTACGCCAGATTCCAGAGTCTGTGTTGGGATTCTAACTAGCTTAGGTCAGGGAGCAAAGTTCTAATTTAGACTAATCCCATTTCCAGCTCTCAGACCTTGCCTTGAACATTACAGTACACTAATTGCTTATCCCGATATTTTCACAATGTGATCAGGGTTTCTGCTTCAACCATCCTTTCAGTTAATATGCCACGAATCACCACCACTCGGTTAAAAAATTCCTCAACTCTACAATTCCTCTCCCCATTAAAATCTTGATCACGTAGTTTCTAAACTCTCTGCTTCAGGAAATAGGAATTTCTCATTCATCCTATTCTGATATCTTAATTTTACGCACTTCAGTCTATATGTCTTCATTCTGCCTCTATAACTAAACTTTCTATCCATGACAACATAATTTTAAATCTCTTCCAAATCCTCTCTGGCCTATCACATTCTTCCAGTAATAATGCGCTGCTATATGCAACATAGTGGATTAACTAGTGTTTTTTTCTTTTAATCTAACTACTTTGCCTTTCTTAGCTGAGGCAGAAAATATTTTCTGCCTCAGCTAAGGCAGAACATTATGTATCCCCTTTATTGTTTTGCCTTTTACAAATGCATTGTCTTCTGGCTTAATTTAATTTGACAGATTACTACCCAACAACCAGTATATTAATATTCTCCTTCAGCTTTAATCCTTACTGCTAATCACACTATCAACATATGTAATATACAAAACTATTTAAGCATACCCCTTACATCTAAACTACAAATATAAATGGAAATTGCACTGCAAAACCTGAGAGCAAATAGTCTTCTAGACATTAAAATAACCAAATCTTTTGGTTCCTTACTTAATGAATGAATACATTTATTGGCCAGGTATTCACATACAAGGAATTTGCCTTGGTGCTCTGCCCACAAGGGACAACATGGCATAGTGACAGTTAGGAATGACACATAAAACATTAAACATTAATAATAAAACATTATCGATTAAACATATGAATTAAATACCAAAGCAAAAGGAGGCTACAGATGTTTGGTTATTGAGTAGAGCTACTACTCGTGGAAATAAAGCTGTTTATATGTCTGGCTGTGGCAGCTTTGACAGTCCGGAGTGGAAGTGATTCAAAGAGTTTGTGGCCTGGGCGAGAGATGTTCTTACCCGCTCGCTTCCTGGCCTTTGCAGTGTAGTTCGTCAATGGAGGGAAGGTTGCAGCCAATAACCTTCTCAGCTGATCGGACGATTCCCTGCAGCCTCCGGATGTCGTGCTTGGTGGTTGAGCCAAACCAGACCATGATGGAGAAGGTGAGGACAGACTCTACGATGGCCATATAGAATTGGACCATCATTGCCTGTGGCAGATTGTGCTTCCACAGCTGCCACAGGAAGTACATCCTCTGTTGTGCCATTTTGACTGTGGAGCCGATGGTGGCACCCCATCTAAGGTCCTTGGAGATGATGGTTTCCAGGAACTTAAGACACCAGAGATGTGACTGTGGTGTCGCTGATGATGAGTGAGGTGAGGGGAAGCATTCCTAAAGTGTACAATCAATTCCACTGTCTTAAGAGCATTGAGCTCCAGGTTGTTGCGATGGCACCAGGACGCCAGCTGTGTCACTTCCTGTCTGTAGGCAGATTCCTCCCCATCCTGGATCAGTCCAATAAGAGTTGTGTCATCCGCAAACTTGAGAAGCTTGACAGAGGAGTCAGTGGAGGTGCACTCATTGGTATAGAGAGAGTTGTGTGTCTTGTTGCTTTTTTTTCCAGTATGGCTGTATGGTAATTTGAATATCATTATACCTTAATTGGCACACGTGACAATAAAAGACCTTTGAAACCTTTGAAGTGCCAATTTTGGATCCAACTTCTTTGTTTTCCTGGGAACTGTCGGCTTTCGCTTTAATAAATTAAAAAAAAATCTTACATCTGACATTGTGTCAAATACCTGGCTAAGATTCACACACATGTATTCCCATAAGATGCTTAAGGAAGGCATTACAAAACTAGACCTTCTTGAATGACTGCAGTGACTACACTCACCAATCCAACCTCCCACTTTCCAATGACCATTTGACCTTTCCACATAGTTTCTGGCATTCTTCAAGAAACTCAATGCCGGTCTGGGAAACAGCAATTCAGCAAGTTTCAATGTACATCATCTTAATGGTAACTTACTGGCTCTGGACCTTGATATCTTATTCTCCTTCAGCTGGGGAGATGGAATGAGAAGGAATGTTTATCTGCCAAAGATGCTTCACAAGGCTGCAGAGTGCATGGGTGCTTGTGAAATAATGAATTCCATCAACCAGTTATACTGGAGTTCTACGCAAAGCCAAAAAATGGACAAGGCTCTCAATGCTACCGTAAATGGTTCTTCTCCATTCTGAAGAGTCATAAGCCAGGGATTCCCTCAGGTTGATTGAGATAGTACACTTTTTCCAAAAAATCTTGAATCTTTTCCTCTATCCACTTGGCAATCTTCATTTAGAGATTCTGGTGTCAAGCATGCAAACAAAATGGTCTGCCCATCTAAACCAACTGAATCTATTCAGGGTGCCAATGCTGGGATCATTGGCCTAGAAGAAGCTAAAAAAATAAAATAAAAAATAAAAATGGTTGTTGATTCTGCCAATGGGTTCACACAATTCTGTAGAGTCAGTGTTTTCTCACCAGTCCTCAGAAATGTACATTTGGACAGGGATCAGTAGTCCCCAGCAGACCATGGTAGCTCTAACATATTGATGTTCCAATGGTTCTTTTTTCTGATGGCCATATAGTACGATGATGCAGTGAGGGCAACAGTGAATTTCCTCATCAATGAATGTCTACATTCCTTATGAGGTGGTTTCTAGATATGAGAGGCTGTCCAAGTTTTCCAGGATGTAGTAGTAACCTTATGTCAGAGGATGGTGTACACCAGCAGCAAGTTGACAAATGATCACTAGTTTGCAAAGGTCAAGTCTTATTCCCAAGAATATTGCAGCGAGCTTGGAGTATTCAGTGACTTGGAGCTTGACCTTTGAACATAAGGGTATACAAGTGATGTCAAGGAACTGGGTCTCGTTAAACTAATAATTAAGATAAGAACTTGTATTTCACAAAGCACATTTAGGATAGAGAGTAATTTCCACAGAAAGCTAAAAAAGATAGGCAGGGGTGGAGGGGCGGATGGACGAGGGTGGGGGAGGCGGACTAGACAAAAGATTTCCATTTATATGCAAACATACAAATTAAGAGCGAGTATTGTCCATTCAATCACTTGAGCTTATGCTGCCATTAACTAAATCACAGCTCATCTGATTGCTTCCTTAACCCCATATTGCTACCAATCCCAAAGATCTTTCATTCCCTCATTTATCAGGAAACAAGACAAGTTTGCTTTAAAAAAATTTAAAGACTGTTTCAAGAAAACTCCAAAGACTTGCAACCTTATGTGGAAAAAGGACTAATTTACCTGAAATGACCAACCGCCTAATTTTGTTTGTAAACAGTGACCCGTGTTCCAGATTCTCCCACAACGAGAAGTATTCACTCCACATTCGCATGTTGCAAATAAAGCAGTCATACCCTGCTTTTCAGAGCTCTACAATGTCTTACAATTTAAATACACTTTTTCAATTTTCCTGCCAAAGAGGACAATTTCACATTTTCCAACATTGTTACACAGATGCATAGACAATAGGTGCAGGATAAGGCCATTCAGCCCTTCGAGCCAGCTCTACTCAACCACAATAGATGCAGGAGTAGGCCATTCAATCAGTACCACATTCCTGCCTTTTCTCCATACCCCTTGATTCCGCTAGCACTAAGAACTCCATCTAACTCTCTTTTGAATGCATCTAGTGAATCAGCCTCCACAGCCATCAGAGGCAGAGATTTCCACAAATTCACAACTCTCTGGGCGAAAAAGTGTTTCCTCATCTAAGTTCTAAAAGGCCCACCCTGTATACTTAAACTGTGGTCCCTGGTTCTGGACTCCCTCAACATCGGGAACATGTTTCCTGCATTTAGCCTGTCCAATCCCTTAATAATTGTATATTCTGGCAATTATTCTCCAATTGCCAGATCTTGGCCCTTTCATATGATCTTAAAGTACTTTAAAACTAGCTATATATTTTCACAGCATAGATATTATCGTAATACCAGACAAAAACAGTCTTTACAGAATGAACTCCCAGAAATAGTAAATTGGCAACACCTGGATAATCTGTTTTAGTAATAAGGACTAAAAAAAATTCTGACCAATATAATTACCATGGATGAGCAGCCTCCTTTGCAAGTGTCATGGGATTTCTTTTTAAACACTCACTTTAACAGTGGCTCAGTTTAACATATTATTCATAAGATGATATCAACAATGCATCACTCCACAGTTCTGCACTGTAGTGTTAGACTGCACTTTTGTTTAACTTCACAGGAGTTAATGAAATAAATGATTGTACTGTTATATATCACAGCCTTCAATAAGAAAGCATCAGATATTGAAACATAAAACATCTTGCAGTCAGTTCTTGCGTTAAAAGTATTTACAGGAGTTCAATAACAATTGTATACATAACTTATTTGGCACTTAAATCTGTAACACATCTGGCTATACAGCACATTTTTAAAACTGCACCTTTTGGGAATTAGAATGGACATTATGTAAAAAACAAACCGCGGGTCAAGGACGTCTATGGAAGCGAAGGGACCATCATCATTTTTGGTTGAGACTTCGGGACAAGACCCTGCATTAGTACCCGAGTCTCTAGGATACACATTATTAAGTTGTAACAAAAGAGAGAAATGATTCACTCATCCAAAGTTTGCAGAAAGTTAACATATCAAATGCAAAGTGAGAATTAATTGTCAGAAAATACTCGCAGCAGTGATAAAAATACATAAACATATATTCCTAAAATACACACAGAAATATAATTCCAAAATCTCCATCCATATTTCCTATAATCTCAGTTGATGGCAAAGTTTGGTCAACCAGATTGCAGTCACTTGAAATCACCAATAAATACAGTGCCCTCCATAATGTT
The DNA here is from genome assembly GCA_035221665.1 of Okamejei kenojei. NCBI lineage: Eukaryota > Metazoa > Chordata > Chondrichthyes > Rajiformes > Rajidae > Okamejei > Okamejei kenojei. The sequence goes on from CM069138.1 coordinate 19,510,366, forward strand.
TGGGACAAAGACCCATCATTTATTTATTTGCCTTTGTACTCCACAATTTGAGATTTGTAATTAAAATAATCACATGAGGTTAAAGTGCACATTGTCAGATTTTATCGGGGTGGAAGATTGCAACCTTCATGGGGTCCGCCCTGTTTCGACTAATGCAATCAAGTCAACGTGCACAAATGGAAGATCAAATAGGACAAGTTGTCCAACAACTTTAGGCTGTGCACGCCACACGAAAGAAGAAGAAGAAGTCAGATTTTATCAAAGGGTATTTTTATACATTTTCGTTTCACCATGTAGAAATTACAACTGTAGTCATATACATAGTCCCTCCCATTTCAGGGCACCATAATGTTTGGGACACATCGCTTCACAGGTGTTTATAATTATTCAGGTGGGTCTAATTGTCTCCTTAATGCATGTATAAGAGGGCTCTCAGCACCTCGTCTCTCCTCCAGTCTTTCCATCACCTTTGGAAACTTTTATTGCTGTTTATCAACGAGGACCAAAGTTGTGCCAATGAAAATCAAAGAAGCCATTATGAGACTGAGAAACAAGAATAAAACTGTTACCACCAGGGGCGGCGCATGATTGGCAGCCCCGCCAACAGTCTGTCTGTTTTTTTGGCCTTTTAAAAACGTTTTAGTGTGTGTTAAAAGTTCGTGTAAATCTTCTCCAGTTTGTTTATGTGCGGGGTAGGGGGAGGGGCAAACTTTTTTTCCCCGTTTCTTACCTTGCCGGAGATACAATTATTTTCCGAACTGCATCTCCGGTCGCTCTGCGACCTACCATCGATGGAGCTGGGCGTCCCTTTAATATGCTGAAGAGAAAACTGAAGGGGACTAGCCCCCAAAACAAGCATAAGCTAAAGATGGCTGCAATACTGGCCTGGCAGAGCATCACCAGAGAAGACACCCAGCAACTGGTGATGTCCATGAATCAAAGACTTCAAGCAGTCATTGCATGCAAAGGCTATGCAACAAAACACTAAACATAATTACTCTCATTTACATTACATTGCTGAGTCCCAAACATTATGATGCCCTGAATTGGGGGAACTATGTGTAAACACTGCTGTAATTTCTACATGGTGAAACCAAAATGTATAAAAAGCCTTTATTAAAATCTAGCAAGGTGCACTTTAACCACATGTGATTATTTTAATTACCAATCTCAAATTATGGAGTACAGAGGCAAATAAATAAATGATGGGTCTTTGACCCAAACATTATGGAGGGCACTGCATATCCTGTATCTACAGCAAATTAAAAATTGTCATGACGCGGTTGACGGAAACTACTCTGAGGGGATAAAGAACCAGAGCGTACCTTGACAACTATAAAGTGAAAGCAAGAAAACTTTGTAAAGGAGCGGATATCACATGGCAATTTTTAATATTATGGAATTTGGATGAAAACATACAAAGTGCACTGAACATCTATTTATTTTGTCTGAAAAAAAAATCACCATCAAAACAATCTCAATCAATGCCATCCTTCAGAAACTTATTTCACTCTACACAACTTAAAATTGATCATCAAAAGATTGTTGTTTAATGCTACACTCCCAAGATTTGAGCACAATATCAGAGTGCAATACTGAAGGGACACAGTGCTGTAGTTGAGCAAACCTTCAGATAAGAAACCAATTCAAGCTTACGTGTTCTTGTAGATCAAAATGGGGAGCAAGTGTTTTTGAAAAATAAGACAGCATGCTCACCGGGACCTCTCACACATCGCCCACCGACCCGGACTCCACTACCCGCGGACTCCTACCATCGATTCTACCGACCCTCGCCACTCCACTGCCCACCAGCAGCCAAATTTATTTCTGAAATATTGGTCATAAATGTGGTGCAAAAATGCTCCAAAATAAGTCTCAGAATGCACCAGAGAGCATCTAAAACCCCAGAGCTTCCAGGGCCCTTATGCAGCTTTCAGCTTTGCGCTTGTGATATGCGCTGCGTGCACTTATTTCACATACATTTTTGTAATCCTGCCATGCCACCCCCCCTCTTTTTGAAAAGCTTTGTACGGGCCTGGTGTATAATATTTTTGACACTGTCATAGGCCTTTCTTACATATGCTGTCACAACGCACTGTAGTCTCTAAACAACACTTCAGTAATTTTCCTTGCCCTCCATTTCAAAATAATAGTGTTTTAAGCTGATAACTTGACACTAGCACTGGCAATAAATAAAAACCGGGCCTGAAGTTTCCACGCTGCAGATTCCCACTCCCCCAGATTTGACTGCGCTGGGTCCTAGTGGTAGTCCCCCTAACCCTGGTAACCTCAGTGGCTGTTCCACTGGGTCTTCCCCATCCCCTTCAAAACATGTGACCCCAGCTCTTCGCCACCCACACTACAGTCTTCATGCCTCCCTCCTCTCTGAGCACCCACCACCCCTCCACCAGACATCGCCTCGGCCTCAGACCACTCACCTGCCTTCCTCCGGCCCCAACCACCATCCCTGCCGTGTGTTCACCATCCCCCCTGACCTCCCCCTCTCCGACACTGAACGGTCGGTCCTCAGCAGAGGCCTTACCTTTGTCCCCCTATGTCCCCACTTCAATGAGTTCCGTGCCCACCACGACTTGGAGCACTTCTACCGTTGCCCCCGTCTCACAGCGTTCTTCCATGGAAAGGAGTCCTCGCCCCTTATTGATGATCCCTTTTCCCGTCTCCAACGGACCCCCTCCTCGTGGATCCCCCCCATTGCCTTCCGGCTTTCGAACTTTTTATTCAAAACAGTTGGCGGGACATCACCCGCCTCAACTTCTCTACTCCCGTCTCACCCCAATCTCTCCCCCCCCCCCCCCCCCCCCCCCCCCCCCCGCCCCCCGAACGTATAGCCATTGACTCACTCCGCAACAACCCAGACAAGGGAGGTGCTGTGGTAGCCTGGTGCGTAGATCTCTACAAAGCTGAGGCCATGCTCCAACCCTCGGACACCTCCTCCTACTTACCCCTGGACCATGACCCCCACAGACGAGCACCAGGCCACTATCTCTAGCACCATCATTGACTTCATCCACTCCGGCTCCCTGCCCCCCCGAGCCTCCAACCTCATCGTTCCCCAGCCCTGCACGGCCCGATTTTACTTCTACCCGAAATCCACAAACCCGATTGTCCTGGCAGACCCATTGTCTCTGCCTGTTCATGCCCTACTGAACTTATTTCCACATACCTTGACTCCATCCTATCCCCCCCTGGTTAAATCCCTCACTACCTATGTTCAAGACACCTCAGACACTCTCCGTCATCTCCGGGCATTCCATTCTCTAGGCCCCCATCCCCTCATCTTCACCATGGAACACCTCCATCCCCCACCTGGAGGGTCACAAAGCCCTCCGGTTCTTCCTCGACCGGAGAACCAACCAATACCCGTCCACTGATACTCTCCTCCGCCTAGTGGAGTTGGTCCTTACCCTCAATAACTTCTCGTTTGACTCCTCCCATTTCCTCCAAATACAAGACGTAGCTATGGGCACGCGCATGGGCCCCAGCTATGCCTGCCTCTTTGTAGGGTAATAATAATAATAATAATAACTTTATTTATAAAGCGCTTTAAACAACTACAGTTGCCACAAAGTGCTGTACATGAGAACTCATGGACAAGGCATTACAAACCATTAAAATCCGTAAGACGAAGGACTATAAAAAACACACTCTAAAAGTTAAAAGACATTAAAAGCACTAAGAACAGGAGCAAAGCCTCAGCCAGTGTCGAAAGCCAAGGAACAAAAATGAGTCTTGAGGGAGGATTTGAAGATGGACAGTGAGGGGGCCTGTCTGATGTGCAGCGGCAAGGTGTTCCAGAGTGCCGGAGCAGCAACAGAAAAGGCTCTATCCCCTCTGAGCCTCTGCTTAGACCTTGGTACCTCAAGGAGCAGCTGATCAGCTGACCTGAGGCACCGGGCAGGAGCATATAGGTGGAGCAGCTCAGAGAGATAAGACGGGGCGAGCCCATTCAGCGATTTAAAAACAAACAAAAGAATTTTGAAGTGAACTCGAAAATGCACTGGGAGCCAGTGAAGGGAGGCCAAAATTGGCGTAATGTGCTCCCTCTTTCGAGCTCCGGTCAAAAGGTGAGCGGCGGCATTTTGGACAAGCTGGAGACGAGCCAATGAAGCTCTTGCGACTCCAGAGTAGAGTGCGTTACAATAATCCAGCCTAGATGTAATAAAGGCATGGATTACTGTTTCAAAATGCTGCCGCTCGAGAATGGGCTTCACCTTTGCCAGCTTCCTTAGGTGAAAGAAGCTGGACTTAACCACCGCGCCTATTTGTTTATCCTTGTTCGAAGCATACCAGGGCCCCATCCCTGACCTCTACCTCCGCTACATCGACAATTGCTTTGGTGCTACCTCCTGCACCCACACACAACTCACTGACTTCATCCGCTTCACCACTAACTTCCATCAGGCACTCAAATACACCTGGACCATTTCCAACACTTCCCTACCATTTCTTGACCTTACTATCTCCATCGCAGGTGATAGACTTCTGACCGACATCCACTATAAACCCACTGACTCCCATGGCTATCTAGACTACACTTCTTCCCACCCTGCTTCCTGTAAGGACCCTACTCCCAATTCCTCTATCTACGCCGCATCTGCTCGCAGGATGAGGTGTTCCACACCAGGGCATCGGAAATGTCCTCATTCTTCCAGGTTCCCCTCCCCTACTATAGATGAGGCTCTCTCCAGGGTCTCTTCAATGCCCCGTAACACTGCCCTCTCTCCCCATCCCCCCACTCGTAACAAGGGCAGAATCCCCCTAGTCTTCACCTTTCACCCCACTTGCCGTCACATACAACAAATAGTCCTCCGTCATTTTCGCCACCTCCAACGTGACCCCACCATTCGCCACATCTTCCCATCTCCCCTCCCCCCCGTCTGCTTCCGCAAAGACCGCTCCCTTCGTAACTCCCTAGTCAATTCTTCCCTTCCCTCCCGCACCACCCCCTCCCAACCGCAAGAGATGCTACACTTGTCGCTTTACCTCTCCCCTCGACTCCATTCAAGGACCCAAGCAGTCATTCCAGGTGCGAGAGGTTCACCTGCATCTCCTCCAACCTCATCTATTGCATCCGCTGCTCTAGATGTCAGCTGATCTACATCGGTGAGACCAAGCGTAGGCTTGGCGATCGTTTCGCCGAACACCTCCATTCGGCCCGCATTAACCAACCTGATCTCCCAGTGGCTCAGCACTTCAACTCCCCCTCCGAAACCCGACATCTGTGTCCTGGGCCTCCTCCATGGCCAGAGTGAACACCACCGGAAATTGGAGGAGTTCATATTTCGCTTGGGCAGTTTGCACCCTAGCAGCATAAACATTGACCTCCAATTTTCGGTAGCCCTTGCTGTACCCTCCCCTTATCAGCTCTCCCTCAGCCCTTGGGCTCCTCCTCTTCCTTTCTCATTTCTTCTCCCTGCCCACATCAGTCTGAAGAAGGGTTTCGGCCCGAAACGTTGCCTATTTCCTTCGCTCCATAGATGCTGCTGCACCCGCTGAGTTTCTCCAGCACTTTTGTCTACCTTCCATGCTCATACCATGACTCCACTCTCAATGTAAAATACCTAGACAAATTAAGCAATTATTTGTCATTGCGGGATTCCATTGTGTTCTGCCATGCTTGCCTAATATACACACTGCACTTCAAAACTGGTGAAGCAAAGATATTGTTGCGTGGGACATTATAAAATGCTACGTTCATCTCTAGTCCTTTGAACTTTCTTTACTTAAGAAAATGAAATGATTCAAGTGGAAAAGCCAGTTGTGCAGTTCCATTAGTTCAGGTAATTAAGACATTTCAGGATGAGTAATTGATTACCACATAAACCTAAGAAGTGGGTGCAGCACTATTTTGCAAAAAAAACAGTAGGGAGCAGCCTCAATATTCAGTGTAGTGAACACCAGTCACACATTGGGGGAGGGCAGAGAAGCCCCACAAAATGCCCGTAGGACAGAGAGGGGGAGCGAAAGAGCCGTGCCTTTGCAATTATCCCAGTGGGAATGGAAGTGCTGCATGGCCTAATATGTTGCTAACACCAAGAAGACCTTTCTTATCTCCCCCATTATCTAAAGTGCCTTCATGAATCACCATTCCCTCTTTAAAGCTACATCGCTTTGCCAGGAGTAAAATCTTACATCCTGTTTCACATTTTCATTTTATGGATAATACTTTGGATGTGCCTTTCAGTTCAATCTTCTCATTAGGTCCCAGGAAAAATACAGGACAGTGCTGGACCCGACTGCAAGAAGATATTTCTCCCACGTTTAAAAGGTAAAATACAGGGCCTCTTGGGAAGCAAATGGCCGCCTCGCCAGCAGCCTGTCGCGTTCCTTCTGTTTTTATTATTTAAAGTTTGTCTATAAAAACTTAGATGGTGCGGCCTTTCCTGGAGACCGGCCTGGAGCTTCAAGTCACTAGTGCGGCATTGACTTACCACTGCAGAGCCAAGGATCCTTGGCTGAGGGTCGCCAGAAGAAGAGTTCCGACCGCGGGGCCTGTGGACTTTAACACCGTGAAGCCCGCGGTCTCCGGTAAGAAGTGGCCGATTCGTGAACTCCATGCCGTGGAGTGTTATAATCCGTCCCGACGCCGGGTTTCGATCATCCCGACGAGAGGGCCTGGACATCAGACCATCGGCAGTGGCGAACTGCGGAGGGTTCAAGGCCCCGAGCACGGTGAACAAAAAGGAAGATGACTGAACTTTATAGCCTTCCATCACAGTGAGGAATGTTGATTCCACTGTGGAATTTTATGTATTTCATGTGTGTATTGTGTTCTTTTCACTTACTATGGCTGTATGGTAACTCAAATTTCACTGCACCTTAGTTGGTTAAGTGACAATAAATGCGAACTTGAACTTTAACTTGAACTTACTCCACAATTTGAGATTTGTAATAGAAAAAAAATCACATGTGGTTAAAGTGCACATTGTCAGATTTTAATAAAGGCAATTTTTATATATTTTGGTTTCACCATGTAGAAATTACAGCAATGTTTATACATAGTCCCCCCATTTTAGGGCACCCTAATGTTTGGGACACAGCAATGTCATGTTTAGAATTTTGTTGCATATTCATTAATCGCAGTCTGCAATTCATGGATATCACCAGTTGCTGGGTGTCTTCATTGATGATGCTCTGCCAGGCCTGTATTGCAGCCATCTTTAGCTTATGCTTGTTTTGGGGGCTAGTCCCCTTCAGTTTTTTCTTCAGCATATAAAAGGCATTCTGAATTGGGTACAGATTGGTTGATTGACTTGGCCACTCAAGAATTGACCATTTTTTAGTACTGAAAAACTCATTTGTTGCTTTAGCAGTATGTTTGGAATCATTGTCTTGCTGTAGAATGAACCGCCGGCCAATGAGTTTTGAGGCATTTGTTTGAATTTGAGCAGATAGGATGGGTCCATACACTTCAGAATTAATTATGCTACCACCATCAGCAGTCGTATCATCAATGAACGCAAGTCAGTACCTTGCAAGCAGCCATACATGCCCAGGCCATTACACCCCCACCACCGTGTTTCACAGATGAGGTGGTATGCTTTGGATCTTGGGCAGTTCCTTCTCTCCTCCATACTTTGCTCTTGCCATCACACTGATATAAGTTAATCTTCATCTCATATGTCCACAAGATCTTTTTCCAGAACTGTGGTTGCTTTAAGTACTTCTTGGCAAACTGTAACCTGACCAACCTATTTTTGCGGTTAACCAGTGGTTTGCATCTTGCAGTGTAGCCTATGTATTTCTGTTCATGAAATCTTCTGCGGACAGTGGTCATTGACAAATCCGCACCTGACTCCTGAAGAGCGTTTCTGATCTGTCAGACAGGTGTTTGGGGTTTTTTCTTTATTATAGAGAGAATTCTTCTGTCATCAACTGTGGAGGTCATTGCGATTAGTAAGCTCACTAGTGCTCTCTTTCTTCTTAATGATGTACCAAACAGTTGATTTTGGTAAGCCTAAGGTTTGGCTGATGTTTCTAACAGTTTTATTCTTGTTTCTCAGTCTCATAATGGCCTCTTTGATTTTCATTGGCACAACTTTGGTCCTCATGTTGATAAACAGCAATAAAAGTTTACAAAAGTGATGGAAAGACTAGGTGCTGTGAGCTCTCTTATACCTGCATTAAGGAGGCAATTAAACACACCTGAGCAATTACAAACACCTGTGAAGCCACGTGTCCCAAACATTATTGTGTCCGGAAATGGAGGGGACTATGTATAAACACAGCTGTAATTTCTACGTGGTGAAACCAAAATGTTTAAAAATACCCTTTAATAAAATCTGACAATGTGCACTTTAACCACATGTGATTTCCTTAATTACAAATCTTAAATTGTGGAGTACAGAGGGAAATAATAAAATGATGGGTCTTTGTCCCAAACATTAGGGAGGACACTCTCTGTGCAATTCAATTCATGTTAAAAGAACATCCAAATAAATCATATTTAATATAATACCTGGCACTACTTGGCCTGAGGAAGCCTGGCTAACTATCTGGGTCTGAAGAAGGGTCTCGACCCAAAACATCACCCATTCCTTCTCTCCAGAGATGCTGCTTGTCCCGTTGAGTTACTCCAGCATTTGGTATCGACCTGGCTAACTACCAGTTTGAATCAGAGATCACTGGAATTAGCTCCATGGATGCTGCTCTACCATTTGTGACATTTACCTAGCTAAAACTAGCAGTTAATTGCTAGTTCACAGACCTAGAGTAATAAGGAATAAAGTTATTCTGCCAGACATTGAACAAATTGGAGGAATGTCATTAAACGAACATGTTTTCTCATTATAGAGAAACATGGAACTGCAGATGCTGGTTAATACACAAAAGGACACAGTGCTGGAGTAACTTAGCAGTTCAGGAAGCATCCCTGAAGAACATAGATCAGTGGCGTTTCAGATTGGGACTCTTCTCCAGACTGATGGTGGTGGGTGGGGGTGTAGGGGGGAGTAAGAAAGCAGGAAAAGAGTAGGGGCAGGACAAAATATGGCAGGTAACAGCTGAATACAGGCAAGGAAGGTTTTAATAAACAGATGGTTAAAGGCAATTGAAAAAACTGAAAGAGAAAAAAACGACAGCTGCAAATTGTGAAGCCAGAGTACAGGTGGGGCACAGGGGAAGGCAGAAGGGGTGGTGTGGGGGGGAGAAAGAGGAAGGAGGGTTGTTAGAGGTTATCCAAAATTAGGGAATTCAATGTTCTTACCATTGGGTTGTAAGCTACCCAAGTGGAATATGAGGTGCTGTTCCTCCAGTTTGCGTGTGGCCTCACTCTGGCAATGGAGTCGTGCCAGGCGAGAAAGGTCAACATGGGAATGGATTAGAGATAAAATGGTTAGATCCAGCAGGCTTTGGCAGACCGAGCGCTAGTGGAAACGGTCGCCGCATCTACATTTAGTCTCGCAGATGTGCAGTAGGCCACATCGAGAAAACTGGATACAGTTGATGAGGTTCGGTGAGGTTTTCTCATGAAATTCGAGTTTGTTTTGTACATTCGCTGTATATAAACTGAAGAAGGGAATGAAAGTGTTTTTGTGGAATTTTGATGGTAAAAAAAATCATGTGTTAAAAGTTTCATAAACATTGCTCAAGCAAAGGTACATGTCTAAATTCAGAATAGCTGAAATCATGATTTATTTATTTTGTTAATTCATCTTTTAAACTTTCAAAATCAGGAAACTCTCTTCAGCTTTTTATGACAGTTGTTAGCTAATCATATTAAGAAGGAACAGATTTCAGATTGAAAGGTTGCAAAAGCTAACTCTGCCACACTAAGGATTGGTAATTGGGTCAGTAATACCACAAACAGAATCCAGAAGCAAAGGTTCAAAAACCAAGCCAAACAATGATTGGAAGTAAAATCAAGAATAGATGGAATGCTCTTAAGGAAAAAGTGGCTCCTGCACAAATTGCTCGATTGCTGCCTGAACCTACCCTTCTTTGTACTAGCCTCCAATTTAGCGAGCTGGTATACACGTTTTCCAAAAGATTTAGTTGACTGATTTGATCATCTCAGCTTATATTTGAAACTGTCTACATTATATGAAAGTAGAAACACAAAACTGCAGATGCTGGTTTACAGGTAAGGCAGCATATCTGCAGCACATGGATTGGTGACGGTTCAAGCTGTCGCAGTTTGAGTCAGGGTCCTGACCCAACCCGTAACCTATCTCTTTAGATTCTGGAGTAGTTCCGGAGGATTGGAGGGTAGCTAATGTAACCCCACTTTTTAAAAAGGGAGGGAGAGATAAAACGGGGAATTACAGACCAGTTAGCCTAACATCGGTAATGGGGAAACTGCTGGAGTCAGTTATTAAAGATGGGATAGGAGCACATTTGGAAAGTGGTGAATTCATTGGACAAGTCAGCATGGATTTACGAAAGGTAAATTATATCTGACAAATCTTATTGAATTTTTTGAGGATGTAACTAGTAGAGTGGATAAGGGAGAACCAGTGGATGTGTTATATCTGGACTTTCAGAAGGCTTTCAACAAGGTCCCACACAAGAGATTAGTATACAAACTTAAAGCACACGGTATTGGGGGTTCAGTATTGATGTGGATAGAGAACTGGCTGGCAGACAGGAGGCAAAGAGTAGGAGTGAACGGGTCCTTTTCAGGATGGCAGGCAGTGACTAGTGGGGTGCCGCAAGGCTCAGTGCTGGGACCCCAGCTATTTACAATAGATATTAATGATTTGGACGAGGGAATTGAATGCAACATCTCCAAGTTTGCAGATGACACGAAACTGGAGGGCAATGTTATCTGTGAGGTGGATGCTAGGAGGCTGCAAGGTGACTTGGATAGGCTGGGTGAGTGGGCAAATGCATGGCAGATGCAGTATAATGTGGATAAATGTGAGGTTATCCACTTTGGTGGCAAAAACAGGAAAGTAAACTATTATTTGAATGGTGGCCGATTAGGAAAAGGGGAGATGCAACGAGACCTGGGTGTCATGGTATACCAGTCATTGAAAGTAGGCATGCAGGTGCAGCAGGCAGTGAAGAAAGCAAATGGTATGTTAGCATTCATAGCAAAAGGATTTGAGATTAGGAGCAGGGAGGTTCTACTGCAGTTGTACAGGGTCTTGGTGAGACCACACCTGGAATATTGCATACAGTTTTGGTCTCCTAATCTGAGAAAAGACATTCTTGCCATAGAGGGAGTACAGAAAAGGTTCACCAGACTGATTCCTGGGATGGCAGGACTTTCATATGAAGAAAGACTGGATAGACTTGGCTTGCACTCGCTAGAATTTAGAAGATTGAGAGGGGATCTTATAGAAACGTACAAAATTCTTAAGGGGTTGGACAGGCTAGATGCAGGAAGATTGTTCCCGATGTTGGGGAAGTCCAGAACAAGGGGTCACAGTTTAAGGATAAGGGGGAAATCTTTTAGGACCGAGATGAGAAAAAAAAATTCACACAGTGGTGAATCTCTGGAATTCTCTGCCACAGAAGGTAGTTGAGGCCAGTTCATTGGCTATATTTAAGAGGGAGTTAGATGTGGCCCTTGTGGCTAAAGGGATCAGGGGGTATGGACAGAAGGCAGGCAAGGGATACTGAGTTGGATGATCAGCCATGATCATATTGAATGGCGGTGCAGGCTCGAAGGGCCGAATGGCCTACTCCTGCACCTATTTTCTATGTTTCTATGTTTCTATCCATGTTCTCCAGATATGCTGCCTGATCCACTGAACACAATGCAGCAAGGTTATTCTGAACACAAGACAGAATTCAGTTCAGGTTTCCAATAATGTGCAGACTACTCTTAGCATAAGAGTTCAAGATGCAACAGTTCAGACTGTTGCTGTAGCTGCATTGTAACAGCATCGCAAGAGATATAGTTGGTTATGTAGGGCAAAGTTCAGCACTTCAGCTGATAGCAGGATTATAACCCAGCATCCGGAATAACGGTCCAATGCTCTGCCTGCAGACAAGCATAAAGGGACAATTGCTCTAATACAATCAGGTACTTTGTACCTGAATTGGGAAACAGCTTTGTTTTTGGTACCCATACTTAATTGATGATAACCAGTTCAGTATCAGTAAAATGGAGAAGGCACACATTACAGGATTCCGAAGTGCAGTAATTTTCTCTTGAACCAGCTTTAACACATTATGATGTAACAGTAATTTATGTTTATACAACACCTTTAAAATTGCAGAGGTTCCTGACTCCTTCTAGTAGTGGCTAGTTTCGCTGAGCAAAAATGCAACAGTAAAATATCAGCAACCCCTTTACAAAAATAAATTACAATCTTCTTTGTTCCCCTCAAGATTCTATTTCCAGTTTATTCTAGTATTCTCCAAATTGCTTAAGGGTTAGCCAAATGAATAAAAACAGTGACAAACAAAATGAAAGGCATTCAAATATTAAAGAGGAATACATGAAATAGTGCCAGGCAACAAAGGGAACTAAAGGGTATTGTGGTAAACTTCTAGGCACCAAGTGACCAGAGGAACTTGCTATCTACAACAAATATCATCGATCCTCCAAAGTAAAATCTATAACCTCATAGGTAATCCAAGATTATAATTTAAATTAGATAAGTGGGGGGGGGAGAAGGAGGGGGGAGAGAGGGAGGGAGAGGGTGAGGGAGGGGAGAGGGGGGAGAGGGGGAAGGGGAGTACAAGCTTTGCATTGTTATTCCATGCCCCTCAGTCCCAATGGAAATCGACATCTCCTGCAGCCAAGGGAGCCAGCTGCTTCCAGTACCACCCAGGTGCACCCCCCCCCCCCCCCCCCCCCCCCACAAGCACGCGAATGTGTCCTGGTCAGTCTTTCCATCCAACTTCTGTCTCTACTCCCTGTGAGACACATCTGTATGGGTCCAATTATGTCAAGCAAGTAACACGGACAAACATTTCTCGTGTTTTTTTTGTTGAGGCTCAGAGCTCCCCAAAGCACTTTTTAACAAATGAACTACTTTGACGTGCAGCCAGTAAATGTTTGGGAGAGGACAAGATTCCCTAGCTCTAGCAATATATTTTAGATTAATTGAATAGATTATTTTAAACTAGGCATTAAATGTTCAGATATTCAAAAACTTAAAACCATACAGGAGGTTTGTGCGCTCTTTGAGATGCACTTTTTACAGAATCCTGTACATCTCATTCCCTTCACAAAGTCATCATTTAATCTTTTTCGAACATGCTTTCAATCAAACACTCAAAATCTTAACAATCGGCTGCAAAAACGTATTCTCCGCCTTTTGTCACCTTTATCATTTACCTTAACTTTATGTCCTCTGCTTACTGACACGTTGATGAGTAAAAAAAGTTTCATCATGGAATAAATCACAAAATGTCAAATACTAAACCATATAACCATATAACAATTACAGCACGGAAATAGGCCCTCTCGGCCCTTCCAGTCCGTGCCGACCATTTATTTTCCCCTAGTCCCATCTACCTGCACTCAGACCATACCCCTCCATTCCCTTCACGTCCATATACCTATCCACTTTACTTTTAAATGTTAAAATCGATCCTGCCTCCACCACTTCTGCTGGAAGCTCATTCCACTCAGTCACCACCCTCCGAGTAAAGAAGTTCCCCCTCATGTTACCCCTAAACTTCTGTCCCTTAATTCTCATGTCATGCCCTCGTTTGAATCTTCCCTACCCTCAATGGGAAAAACGTATCCACGTCAACTCTGTCTATCCCTTTCATCATTTTAAAGACCTCAATCAAGTCCCCCCTTATCCTTCTGCGCTCCAAAGAATAAAGACCTAACTTGTTCAACCTTTCTCTGTAACATAGTTGTTGGAACCCTGGCAACATTCTAGTAAATCTCCTCTGTACTCTCTCTATTTTGTTGACATCCTTCCTATAATTAGGCGACCAAAATTGTACACCATACTCCAGAATTGGTCTTACCAATGCCTTGTACAATTTTAACATTACTTCCCTACTCTTATATTCAATGCTCTGATTTATAAAGGCCAGCACACCAAAGGCTTTCTTTACCACCCTATCTACATGCGATTCCACCTTCAGGGAACTATGCACAGTTATTCCTAGATCCCTCTGTTCCACAACATTCCTCAATTCCCTACCATTTTCCATGTACGTCCTATTTTGATTTGTCCTGCCAAGATGTAGCACTTCACACTTAACAGCATTAAACTCCATCTGCCATCTTTCAGCCCACTTTTCCAAATGGCCCAAATCTCTCTGTAGACTTTGAAAATCTACTTTATTATCCACAACACCACCTATCTTAGTATCATCTGCATACTTACTTATCCAATTTTCCACCCCATCATCCAGATCATTGATGTACATGACAAACAACAGTGGACCCAACACAGATCCCTGAGGAACCCCACAGGTCACTGGCTTCCAACTTGACAAACAGCCATCCACCATTACTCTCTGACATCTCCCATTCAGCAACTGTTGAATCCATCTTGCTACTCTGCCATTAATACCCAAAGATTGAACCTTCTTAACCAACCTTCCATGGGGAACCTTGTCAAAGGCCTTACTGAAATCCATATAGACAACATCCACTGCTTTACCCTCATCAATTTCCCTAGTTACCGCTTCAAAAAATTCAAGGAGGTTTGTCAAACATGACCTTCCAGGCACAAATCCATGTTGACTGTTCCTGATCAGACCATGTTTATCCAGATGCTTATATATATTATCTCTAAGTATCCTTTCCATTAATTTGCCCACCACTGACGTCAAACTAATAGGTCTATAATTGCTAGGTTTATTCTTTGAATCCTTTTTAAACAATGGAACAACATGCGCAGTACGCCAATCCTCCGGTACTATTCCCCTTTCTAATGACATTTGAAATATTTCTGTCATAGCTCCTGCTATTTCTACACTAACTTCCCTCAATGTCCTAGGGAATATCCTGTCAGGACCTGGAGAATTATCCACTTTTATATTTTTCAAAAGTGTCAGTACTTCCTCCTCTTTGAATCTCATATTTCCATAGCTACTCTACTTTTTCCCCTTAACTCACAGAGTTCAATATTCTTCTCCTTGGTGAATACCGAAGAAAATAAATTGTTCAATATCTCCCCCATCTCTTCTGGCTCTGCAGATAGCTGTCCATTCTGGTTCTCTAATGGTCCAATTTTATCCCTTGTTATCCTTTTGCTATTAATATAGCTGTAGAAACCCTTTGGATTTACTTTCACCTTTCTTGCCAAAGCAACCTCATATCTTCTTTTAGCCTTCCTAATTTCTTTCTTAAGATTCTTTTTACATTATTTATACTCCTCTAGCACCTCATTTACTCCATGCCTCCTTTAATTATTGTAGATATCTCTCTTTTTTCGAAACAAGTGTCCAATTTCCCTTGAAAACCATGGCTCTTTCCAATTTTTACTATTTCCTTTCAACCAAACAGGGACATAAAGATTCTGTACTCTTACAATTTCCCCTTTAAATGTCCTCCATTTCTCTTCTACATCCTTCCCATGAAACAAAGTGTCCCAATTCACTCCTTTAAAATCCTTACGCATTCCCTCAAAGTTAGCCTTTCTCCAATCAAAAATCTCCACCCTAGGTCCAGTTCTGACTCTCTCCATAATTATATTGAAACTAATGGTATTGTGATCACTGGTCCCAAAGTGCTCACCAACGCATACCTCCGTCACCTGACCTGCCTCATTTCCTAACAGGAGGTCCAGCACTGCCCCTTCTCTGGTCGATACCTCTATGTACTGCTGCAAAAAACTATCCTGCACACATTTTACAACTCCAAACCATCCAGCCCATTTACAGAATGTGTTTCCCAGTCTATTTTTGGAAAATTGAAATCTCCCACAATCACAACCTTGTGCTTACTACTAATATCTGCTATCTCCTTACATATTTGCTCTTCCAATTCTCGCTCCCCATTTGGCGGTCTATAGTACACCCCTAAAAGTGTTGCTACACCGTTCCCACTTCTCAGTTCCACCCAAATAGCCTCCCTAGACGAGCCCCCTAATCTATCTTGCCATAGCACTGCTGTAATATCTTCCCTGACAAGCAATGCAACACCTCCCCCTCTGGTCCCTCAAATTCTATCACACCTGAAGCAACGAAATCCTGGAATATTTAGTTTCCAATCACAGCCCTCCTGCAACCATGTTTCATTGATTGCCACAACATCATATGTCCAGGTGTCAATCCAGGCTCTAAGTTCATCCACCTTACTTACAATGCTCCTAGCATTAAAATATACACATTTTAGAAACCCACCATCCCTTATTCTCTGTCTATTATCTTTTTCATCTTTCTCGCATACATTTTGGGTCCGAGTGCTTCCCTTCTCTGCCTCTTGCCCCACACCCTGACCCCTAGCCCCCTCTACCCGAGTCCCTCCCCCCAGCCTTTCTAGTTTAAAGTCTTCCCAGTAGCCTTTGCAAATCTCCCTGCCAGGATATTGGTCCCCCTTGGGTTCAAGTGCAACCAACCCGTCCTTTGTGTACAGATCATGCCTTCCCCAAAAGAGGTCCCAGTGATCAAGAAACTTGAATCCCTGCCCACTGCACCAGTCCCTCAGCACGCATTTATCCTCCACCTCATTTCATTCCTACTCTCACTGTCACGCGGCACAGGCAGTAATCCTGAAATCGTTACCCTTTTGGTCATTCTCCTTAACTTTCCCCCCAACTCCCTAAATTCTCCCTTCAGGACCTCGTCACTTTTTCTGCCTATGTCATTGGTACCTATGTGTACCACAACATCAGGCTCCTCTCCCTCCCTTATCAGAATCTTTTGGACACGTTCTGACACATGCGAGACCCTGGCACCAGGGACGCAAACTACCATCCGGGTCTCTCGGCTGCATCCACAGAATCGCCTATCCGACCCCCTAACTATAGAGTCCCCTATTACAATTGCCCTCCTCTTTTTGCTACCCTTCTGAGCATCAGGGCCGGTCTCTGTGCCGGAGGCCCGGCCGCTGTTGCTGCCCCCAGCTAGGCTGTCCCCTCCAATCGTACTCAAACCCGAGTACCTATTTTCCAGGTGTACGGTCACAGGGGTACTCTCTAGCCCCTGCCTCTGCCCCTTGCCCTTCCTAACTGTGACCCACTTGGCTGCCTCCTGTGGTCTTGGAGTGACTACCTTCCTGTAGCTCCTCTCTATTACCTCCTCACTCTCCCTGACCAGACGGAGGTCATCGAGCTGCTGCTCCAGGTTCCTAACACAGTCCTTTAGGAGCCCCATCTCAACACACCTGGCGCAGATGTGGATGTCTGGAGGGCTATCAGATTCCCTGACCTCCCACATCTGACATCCAGAACAGTACACTGCCCTTGCCTTCATACTCCCCCCTTACACAGGATACAATATCAACACAATACAAAGTACACAACAAACTGCTGGAAACTGACTGCCAATCCACCTCGTCCACCTCCCACCAATCAGCGGCGTCCTCAAAAAAACCCACTTCTCTAAATGGAACGTTATGGATTTAGGTAAAAACAAGCCCTGCGCTGGATTTTTAACCTTACCGGTCGGGTGTCGCTCCTCCCCCTCCTTCACTTCCAACGGCTCCTGTGGGCCTCTGAAAAAACAAGCCCCGCGCTGGATTTTTAACCTTACCGGTCGGGTGTCGCTCCTCCCCCTCCTTCACTTCCAACGGCTCCTGTGGGCCTCTGAAAAAACAAGCCCCACGCTTGATTTTTAACCTTACCGGTCGGGTGTCGCTCCTCCCCCTCCTTCTCTTCCAACGGCTCCTGTGGGCCTCTGAAAAAACAAGCCCCGCGCTTGATTTTTAACCTTACCGGTTGAGTGTCGCTCCTCCCCCTCCTTCTCTTCCGACGGCTCCTATGGGGCTAAACATTGTTGTAAATGCTCAAACTACATTTCAATATTTATCCAATATACATAGTAAATACCAGTGCACTGCTGAATATTGTGTTAATTTATCTACCTTTCTTTGTTGAATTTAAGAGAATGGAGTATGGCAGGCCTTTTCTGACGTAGATTCCAGAGATGTAAGGTATCATCTGCCAAGGCACTCACAAGGGCTCCCTGCAAGACAGCAGAAATATGTCACATTTTACAGCAGAGCATTATACAAAAAGGCAACAAGACCATAAAGATTGTCCTTTCTTGATTGATGTGCAACCTCTCAGTCTCCCAGGAAAAGGCAAAACATCATAGAAAAAAAAAGTTGGCCCATTTGGAAACTACCATAGGAAAATCCACTTACAATGTAATTGAATGAAGCTCCAGTTGCTCAGACAACATCAATCATAACAAAGCAGAAATTTGACCCGAGAATCAAAAATATCCACCTTTTAGTGGAGATAACAATTTTTTTTATTTTTTTTAAACGTTGTAGTAACACAGCATTCTCAAGTCTCAGCAGCACGTCCCAGATGGCTGCTGGCATCTAACATAACAGCCTATATATAATTCTGTTATATTTATTTTTCCCAGACAGTAAAGATGAGCCCAAGATAAAAATATCATGGGTAACATTTTCTGAAGCTAATGTTTGAAGCTGTCACTGGAACCGTTTCCTGGAAAAAGGTGACCATGCAAATTTGATATTATTTGTCACCATTCTTCAAACAGTGAACTGGGGTGCCTCACTGGATGCAAAAAGATAGAAACTAGCACCTTTTATGATTCAATACCTAGGAAATGTATCTGGTTTCTAAATGTAGAAAACAACCCTGGATGTCAGCTGTGGGTCTGTTGGTAGAGCACATATTCCTAGAATCTGGAATTTTGGATTTATGACCCACTCTGTATATTTGTGCACGTACTCTCTCTCAGCTGCCACTCTAATGTTATAATGAGGAAGTGCTGCTATCAAAGATACCAACTTTCAATGTACATTCATGCTCTATCTTTCAATCAATCAATTTCCTTTCTCAGCTGGATGCAAACAGTTTCTTAACATTATTCTGAGAAACAGCAGGGCAGTTATCCATAATGCTAGCCCAATATTTTCCCCTGAACCCAGAAATGTGTGTGCCAATTGAAGAATTTAATAATTATAATATTTATTAATAACAATTAATAAACATTAACTGTGAAGTGGGTTAAAGCTTTCAGGTATATACAAATTATTTTTTTTCTTCTGTTGATGATGGTGGCTAGTCAGTTTTTACAATGAATTCTCTATTTTTCATGATTTACAGAAAACAAGGCAATGGAATGCAGAAAATGAACTCTAACTCCCATGAAGGCAGACTTTTGGTTTGTCAACAAGCACTAAAAAAATATCCAGTAATGACGCCGTTTACCTCTGCTTTATATATTCTCAAAAAAATAACTTTGGGTCAGTTTAATGGGATTGGATGCACTCTCTCACAGTGGGACTCCCTCACTTTCAGTACTTGCATCCACGTTGGTATCTTAGATTTGATTAACCAGTTTGCGAAATACATAAGATAGACACAATGTGCTGGAGTAACAGCGTTTCTGGAAAAAAGGATGGGTGACGTTTCGGGTTAGGGTGCCTCTTCAGACACACTCCTTTGCTCAAAAAAAGCTGATGAGTCAATTTAGTTTAGGACTAGAGTGAGAATAAGTAGCCATTAACACGAATCATTTGTGTCTGTTGATATGTCGTTGCAACTTTCACATCAGTATTCTCAGGTTGTCTACCCGAAAAGATGGGAAAACTGCTTTGTTGCTTTACTGGCCTAGCATATTTGAAAGCATGGCTCAGTTGCCACTCATGAAAATATTGCACGTTCAAGACATTCCAAATATCAAGCATAAAATCTAGCCTGGCTTATAGTGACGGAAACGCCACTTTTTGTATATTAAATGGAGAAATTGGCTACCCTTGCTAGTTCTTCTAGCCATTATATTGAGCAAACATTTATCCTTACAGATAAATGCAAATACGCCCACAAAATTACTTGGAAGAGTGTTCTCGCTAATATCTTTACTGCTTGTTCAATACAATTTAAATGAATGTACTTATTTGTTCTAAAATCCTGAAGTGAAAGGACTCTCACCCAGCAGATCCATGTCATGTATGTACTGTACTTTGTACCAGGCAGTTTCTGGTAGTAGTTTATTTGTAAAAACTGAAAAAAAACTTGCAAACCAAAGTACTTTTGAAATGTGGTTATTGTCGTTATGCAGGAGATTCAATTAATAGTTCAGCATGCAAGAACCGACATACAACACTGTTTCCTACTTGCATGGCTCTATACGCATATAATAATACCCAAAGGTGAGCTGTGCCTCAGAATTTTAAAATCACAACTTCTACGAGTTCTGTGGGAAAATTAATTGGTTCACCAGAACTCTTCATGTAGCAAACGAGCTCATGCCGCTTCTGCAAATGTCCTTTGAGCCTTGCTCAGTCAATCAATGCAATCTCACTACAATAAACGCGGGTTGCATCTGGTATAGTCAAGCAATACAATCTCACACCAATACAAGGTTAGATATGGGATGATCATGCAATAAATCAGAGCTTTTTGAGGAGCAATAATTGCAATTTTTAAAAGCGAAAATTATAGTTCTCAGACAAAGTGGACCAGCATGGAAGATTGGAGTCATCCAAGACGCAGGTCATGGAAGGGAGTAATGGAAATCGAAGAAGGGAGAGAGATAGAAAAGAAACAAGAAATTGATAGGGGATCAGATGCACAAAATGGGATTGTGAGGAAACCGAGTTAGGCGGAAAGCTGATATAAAATTCTAAAGAGCATGATCTTGTGTCAAGTGCAACATGCCCTTAAAAAGCAAATTAAAATGTAAAAGTTAAAGTCCAATTCACTGTTGGAGTGAATATAACTTTGTTCCATGAACATACAATCCTCATAAATTATCCAAAAAACTGCAAGCAATTACAAAAATAATTACTTTCATTCACATCTTCAATTGTTGGATTAAACACTTCCAGGTTTCAAGGTCAGTTTATTGTCAGATGTACCAATTAAGGTACAGTGAAATTTGAGTTACCATACTGCCATACTAAGTGAAAAGCAACAAGGCACACAACCACATAAAAGTTAACATAAACATCCACCACAGTTAACTGGCAAAAGACCAATTTAGTTATTTTGGTTAGATTTATGATTTTTTTTAAATCTCTGTTCAATTTAAATATCTTTTTCAAGATTGCAAAATAAATTCAAATGAAAAACTAACCTTGTTAAATCCATCTCACAAACATACACAATTAAGAAGTGAATACAAAATTGTGCATGCAATTTAAAACACATCGAAACACAGAATATACTTACTTCATTGATCAAGAACTGTAGTTGGATTACTCCTGCAGAACTGTCATGCTGGCAGTAACACTCCACCCCTGGTCTTCCGAAGCTGAAGATCCATACTGTTAAGGAATATGTGTGTTTTTCAACAGTGCCAAATCCAGATAACATTTTCAAGTTATCAGGTAAAGCAAGAGCACATTTCCTCACTATTCTTCCAAACTTAGGAACAACTACGTTAGTACATATGATTAAGTTGACATGCCTTTTACGAAAGGCCAATGTTACACGGTTCCTCAAGGACCAACTTCAATGGCATTGGTTTTAACGTGGACAAAATTAAAATCAATGTTCCTCTGTTTTTAGTTTCTGTGCTTTTGCTTTTTAAACTTCAAGTGCATTAAAGATCTACAGATCCATTCAAATTTAGACCTTTTATTTATTTCTTTTGCATATCCTGAGCATCTCAAGTATGTTCTTCTGTTTATAAGCAAATAAAATGTCTCACAATTTCCAGACCCTGATATGGCAGTTCAGAATACTGCAGCTGGAAGCAACGAAACTAACAAATATTTATTGTAAAAAAAAACACTATTGTGAGAGAGCTTTGAATCTAGAGTTCAATTTATGATATTTACCATAGACACCGCTGGGTATTGACTGGTTTGCCATTCGCTGTACATATTTAAGGAACATACAGAATCCTGTAAATTACATGTTTAATCTTTGAATGTATCTGACAGAATTATCTTATACAGATATCTGTAAATTTATCAATGTTAAAAAGATTGTTAAATTGCTGGCCTCCCCAAAATTCCACAAATTATCCCTTGTATAACAGCAGCTTGTCGCATTGGGTAGCAAACATGCACTTAGACAGTCGTAAGTTCAAGCTTCACTGCAGACCTTGAGGGCACACTGCATTGTTAGAAGTGTCAGCTTTTGGATGAGGAAATAAACAGGTATTATCTGCCCGTTTCAGTAGATGCAACAGCACCTTTCACAAGCCCAGTTTCTCCCAAAGTGCTTTGGAGTCAATTAACTACTTTTCCTTTAAAGTGCACTTCCAATCATAAGATTGAAAACATGCAGCCAATTTGCTAAGCTCCCATAAACAACGGTGTGATAATGATCAGACAATCACATTTTGTGGTTGAAGGATATTGGGCAGAGCACCAGGGAAAAGGCGTGCACTTTGGAATAATATGATCTTTCAAAAGGAAAGCAATGGACTTCAGTTTAGTGATGCAGATTGTTCAAATCACTACCCACCTGCCACTCATGGGTTAGGCAGGCTGTCTCCATGCTGCATTCTATGCTGTCTTAGTTTCTTTAGGCAGGGGCGGAGGGGGGGGGTCACACATTTTCAATAGATAATATACAAAAGGTGCTGGAGTAGACCATTCGGTTCTTCGAGCCAGCACCGCCATTCACTGTGATCATGGCTGATCATCTACAATCACTACCCCGTTCCTGCCTTCTCCCCATAGCCCTTGACTGCTATCTTTGAGAGCTCTATTTAACTCTCTCTTGAAAGCATCCAGAGAATTGGCCTCCACTGCCTTCTGAGGCAGAGAATTCCACAGATTCACAACTCTCTGGGTGAAAAGGTCTTTCCTCATCTCCGTTCTAAATGGCCAACCCCTTATTATTAAACTGTGGCCCCTGGTTCTGGACTCCCCCAAAATCGGGAATGTGTTTCCTGCCTCTAGCGTGCCCAATCCCTTAATAATCTTATATGTTTCAATAAGATCCCCTCTCATCCTTCTAAATTCCAGTGTATACAAGCCCAGTCGCTCCATTCTTTCAACAAATGACAGTCCCACCATCCTGGGAATTAGCCTCGTGAACCTAAACTGCACTCCCTCAATAGCAAGAAAGTCCTTCCTCAAATTTGGAGATCAAAACTGCACACAATACTCCAGGTGCACTCTCATTAGGACCCTGTACAACTGCAAAAGGACCTCTTTGCTCCTATACTCAACTCCTCTTGTTAATAAGGCGAACATGCCATTAGCTTTATTCACTGCCTGCTATACCTGCATGCTTACTTTCAGCGACTGATGAACAAGGACACCGAGATCTTGTTGTACTTCCCCTTTTCCCGACTTGACAACATTTAGATAATAATCTGCCTTCCTGTTCTTACCACCAAAATGGATAACCACACATTTATCCATATTAAACTGCATCTGCCATGCATCTGCCCACTCACCCAACCTGTCCAAGTCACCCTGCATTCGCATAGCATCCTCTTCACAGTTCACACTGCCACCCAGCTTTGTGTCATCTGCAAATTTGCTAATGTAACTTTTAATCCCTTCATCTACATCATTAATGTATATTGTAAATAGCTGTGGTCCCTACACCAAGCCTTGCGGTACCCCACTAGTCACTGCCTGCCATTCTGAAAGGGATCCGTTAATCCCTACTCTTTGTTTCCTGTCTGCCAACAAATTTCCTACTCATGTCAGTACCATACCCCCAATACTATGTGCTCTAATTTTGCCCACTAATCTCCTATGTGGGACCTTATCAAAAGTGGGCAAAAATTTTGCCCACTTATCTCCTATGTGAGACCACTGGCTCTCCCTTGTCCATTTTCCTAGTTACATCCTCAAAAAATTCCAGAAGATTAGACAAGCATGATTTCCCCTTCGTAAATCCATGCTGACTCGGACCGATCCTGTTACTGCTGTCCAAATGTGCCGCTATTTCATCTTTTATAATTGACTCCATCCCCACCAGCGATGTCAGGCTAACTGGTCAATAAT
Organism: Okamejei kenojei; assembly: GCA_035221665.1. Classification (NCBI taxonomy): domain Eukaryota; kingdom Metazoa; phylum Chordata; class Chondrichthyes; order Rajiformes; family Rajidae; genus Okamejei; species Okamejei kenojei. The sequence goes on from CM069138.1 coordinate 19,534,319, forward strand.
TCCCTATTTTCTCTCTCCCTCCTTTCTTAAAACGTGGGATAACATTAGCTGCCCTCCAATCAACAGGAACTGATCCTGAATCTATAGAACATTGGAAAATGTTCACGATTTCTAGAGCCACTTCCTCAAGTACCCTGAAATGCAGACCATCAGGTCCTGGGGATTTATCCCCAGTCTATCAGTCCCATCAGACTCCCCTTAGAATCTTTCTTCCTCTTTGGAATGAACTGATCCTGCACCTTCTGTATTCCCACAAATACCTGCCATTGTCATCCCTGCTAGGGTTTCTTTCTAGTCAACTTTGGCCAGCTCCTCCCTCATGGCTCCATAGATCCCTTTCCTCAACTGTAATACTGATGCTTCAGATTTTTTCTTCGCCCTCTCAAATTAAAACTTATCATATTATGGTCACTACATCCTAATGGCTCCTTTACCTCGAGTTCCCTTATCAAATCCGGTTCATTACACAACACTAAATCTAGAATTGCCTTCTCCCTAGTAGGCTCCAATACAAGTAGCAGCTCTAAGAATCCATCTCGGAGGCACTCCACAAACTCCCTTTCTTGGGGTCCAGTACCAAACTGATTTTCCCAGTCTACTTGCATATTGAAATCTCCTATAACCACCGTAGCATTACCTTTGCAACATGCCAATTTTAACTCTCGAGTCAACTTGCACCCTATATCCAGGATACTGTTTGGGGGCCTGTAGATAACTCCCATTAGGGTATTTTTACCCTTACAATTCCTCAGTTCTATCCATACTGACTACATCTCCTGATTCTATGTCACCCCGTGCACGGGACTGAATTTAATTTGTTACTAACAGAGCTACCCCACCCCCTCTGCCCACCTGTCTGTCTTTTTGATAGGACGTCTACCCCTGAATATTCAGTTCCCAGCCCTGGTCCTCCTGTAGCCATGTCTCTGTAATTCCCACAACATCCTACTTGCCACTTTCTAACTGAGCCTCAAGCTCAGTTTTCCTTTATATCAGACGATTAGAGTCATGGAGCGATACAGTGTGGAAATTGGCCCTTCAGCCCAACTTGCCCATACCGGCCAACATGTCCCAGCTACTCAACTGCCTGCGCTTGGTCCATATCCCTCCAAACGTGTCCTATACATGTACCTGTCCAACTGTTTTATAAATGTTGAGATAGTCCCAGCCTCAACGACCTTATCGGGCACCTTGTCCATACACCCACCACCTTTTGTGTGAAACAGTGACCCCTCAGATTACTATTAAATCTTTCCCCCTTCATCTTAAACATATGTCCTCTGGTCCTCGATTCCCCTACACAGGTTCCCCTGGGCAAGAGACAGTGTGCATCTACCCGATCTATTCCTCTCATGATTTTACACACTTTAATTACTTTATTACTTTATTTTATTACTTTAAAAAAATTATATAACTTAAAAAAAACCCTGATGATGCTCATTTTTTTTTAGATGGGTCATGGCTTCACAACTGGACCCACTCTCAGAATCAGAAACAATAATCATCTGGAAGCAAGCAGGAATTTATATATTTGAAAATATGTTTTTTTTATACTAAACAAAAATGACTAAGTTCTATATTCATTCAATTGATTGCATATATTTAACCTTTATTAAAGCAAATAATTAAGTGGGCCCACACCTCCTACCCCGCTGAGCTTTCGCCCAATTCTCAGACTGCCAGAGAACTGTCCTTCATGGGCACACACACAGCCAGAGCAACCCTGCCTTCGGAGGTCCACTGTCACCGAGAAACCTTGTTGAGTCTGATGCTTGAAAGGGGAGAGCCACACACTTGCATGGGTCTAGAGATGCTATTTGCTAGCTGCGTGACAAAGTGGTAACTGCTGGACAACATGTTGGACAATCCAGCGTGTGATGTTTTCCAAAATCTGATAGCACCCTCGTGCAGCAATGCTCCCTGCTGGGAATGTAATAAATTTATCCAACATCCAAACACACATTAATCCATGCCACGCAATCATCCATTTTTCAAGATACTTTTTTTTCTATGACAAGGAATTTTCTGAATCATTATTCCAATCTTATGCTGTCAGGACTCTTGACAGATAGTGATTCAATTTGCCTTCACAGCTATCTGTTGATGCCAAATAAACTATATTCTTTGGAAGCCTATTCTTTAGTTTAGTTTTAGATTAGAGATACGGAGTCCACGCTGAGCAGCGATCCCCATACACTATCACTATCCTACGCAAGCTCAGACAATTTAACAAAACCAATTAACCTACAAACCTGTACATCTTTGGAGAGTGGGAGGAAACCGGAGATCACACACAGGTCAGAGAGAACCTGCCCCCCAATCCGTTGACTCCATTTACAGTTCACACTGTAAAGTCAGGAAAGTAGCCAGCATTATCAATGCTGAAGTGAAGCAAAAGATACAAAAGCATGCGCATACTACCAGTACTGTTATCAGTCTCTTGAACAGATCTCTCATATGCTAAGGAGGTGACCGAAAAAGAAAAAGAAGATTATATGTGATCTATCCAGGTTCGTATCATATCTGTACATATCTATATTTCTTCTTGAATGAAATGCATGGCTCGCATTATAAAAATGTTACTACTGTTTTAATCAGCCTAAAAAGAATAATAATCTATCCGCTTACATTGGTGCTCAGTTATGAACACCTTACAATGTGTTCATCTTAAAAACTCAAAAAATGAAGACCTATGTGTCAGGCTTGCTTCTTTTGATTTATTGTAAACATTTGATTGAGTTCAGGGATGTTTCAATCTTATTATTAATTTTGGGAAAAATTGGTTAATCTTAGGTATTACATAACAATACATAACTTATTGTCTTCAAACAATAAGATGCACCTAGTTTAGTGTTTGAGCACAATCAGATCAAATTATCAACATACTAATGGGATGGTGTGACATGTCTGCGCGCTGATTCTGCAAGCTACATTGAAATTGTTCCATAATTTGAAATCTAATTTTCAGAGGAATGTGTGTGGGATCCCTGTCAATTGTTAGAACACAATGGCAATATCTGGCTTCAGCTCGGCTTCATTTAAAGAAACCGCAAATCTCACCATTCACGTTGGTGCTTTTCTCATGTGTGCAGAATTGTAGTGCGCCTACGTTGCAATCTGCCAAAAAGTATAGGATCAAAAATTATTCCTTTATTCATAATGTTTCAGGAATTTTATATCAGCAAAACTGCAAACTGCCTGGTTGAAGAGTGGAAAAGACTCTCAAAAATTCTCGTCAGCTACAGAACCTTGGAATGAAAGACTAAATCTTCATCTTCCTACTTTCTGAGCCATTCGTACACATATTTTCATTCTTCCGTTTTACTCTGCACCATTACACCAGCGGCGGCACATCCCTATAGCCAATACTCTACGCACATTTTGTAAACCATACAGTAAAATGTAAATATTTCCACGGTGCTATGAGGTTTTGTGAATGAATAATAAACAATTTTCCTAGTTGGCCTCGAGGTGTCTATGTTTAAAAAAGATTGGTTTAAACTTTTTGTTTAAACATTGGTTTACATTTTGGTATAAATTTGATTTTCTCTGGAACGCTGGAGGTTGAGGGGGAACTTGGTACAAGTATATAAAATTATGAGAGGCATATATAGGATAGACAGACAAAACTATTTTCCCAGAATGAAAATATCATATTCTACAGGGCATAGCTTTAAGGTGCGATGGGCAAAGTTTAAAGGATATTTGCTGTTTATTCATTTTTTTAAATAAACATGGTGGGTGCCTGGAACACTCCAGCAGTGGTGATGGTGGAGGCAGATGCAATGGTGGCATTTAAGAGACGTTTATATAGGCACATGGATATGCACGGAATGGAGGGAAATGGAAAATGTGCAGGCAATGATGACCAAGGCTGGTCATCATGTTTGACACAGGTATTGTGGGACGAAGGGCTTGTCCCTGTGCTATACTGTTCTGCTTGACTTCCAAAATGCATCGCATTTGGAATTGTGTTGCCAACCTCTGCCGAACTTTCCATCTGATCCATCTTCTGCTATGGCTTAGACAGCCTTCTTCACCATCCACAACTCACCAACGTTCTTGTCATCCACAAACTGACTAATCATAGTCAAGTCGATTGTGTTGCCATATGGTATGGCGAGGTACAGGGTCAATGAAAGTCTTGCCTGCAGCTGCATCACAGTTACATAGACTTGGGTACATAAGCATACTTCTCCCATTTTCATATCCAAGGTGTTAAAATATATCACAGAGAAGATTGACCATGATATTGCCAGGACTCGGGGCCAGGGGTATGGGAGAGAATGGGCAGGCTGGGATTTTGTTCCTTGGAGCAAAGGAGGCTGAAGGCTCCACAAGGGGGATGATCTTGTGGAGTTGTGTGAAGACATGGGAGGGATTGGTGGGGTCAATGCATGCTCTTTTAGCCGAAGTGGGCAAAGTCAGAAGCCTGGGAACATGGGTTCAATGCGAGAGGGAAGAGACTTGGTGGGCATCTGAGGGACAACCTTTTCACTCAGAGGGTGGTGGGTGTATGGAATGAGTTGCCAGGAGAAGTTGAGACAGATGCAGTGGCAGCATTTAGAGGACACTTGGACGGGAGGGATGTGGGCAAAATGCAGGCTAGACAGATTGGCTTAGATGGGGCATCTTGTTCAGCGTGGACGAGATGGGCCAAGGGGACTATTTCCATGCCGTATGACTATGACTCTAAATACACTGATTTGGGAGCTGGCCAAGATAAGACTGAAATCGGAATGACTAAATAACGAATATGACTAATAGGAAGGCCCACATGCACTGAAAATGTTTCAGAGCATTGAAGAAGGCAGGAACCAGAAGAACAAACATGTTTCAAGTTTTGGGTTTAGTCTGGATTGACTGGTCCTGGATACAAAAAATACAGAAAGCGCTGGGAGTACAAAATAGCAAGGAGGTGGGGGAATCTGGGGACCACAGCAAAAGCATGGAAGTCTGGTGTTTGGTTGTTAAGTTCCTTTTAAAAGGGATTCAGGCCAGAGATATATGCAAGTTGATAGTAGGATGGCCCCACTTCAAGCCTATCTCTTGGAAGCTATCATGGAGAAACATGATAAATTTAAGCAGAGCAACATCTTAGCATTCAATCATAAAATATTTTGTTTCAATATCTTAATCTGCCTGCAACTACATCACAGTTATGCCCCGTAAATAGCAAACGCTCAAATTTTCACATTCCTATGTACTCTATTTTGAGTCTTCTCACTTTATATCTCTCCTCAACCATGCTTATTTCTATTCAGTCTTTGTATCTTCTTATATGATTGTGGATCTTTCTATCTGTCTACCTCACTTTCTGCCCTTCACTTCATGTGACTCTCTCACGCACGTACTCTTCACCCTCCCCACACACCCACTTTGTGAGCATACATCTGTCATTTCTATTACTCCCAGAGCCAAGCACTACCCATTTATGGGAGGTGTGTGAAAATTTGCAAATGATATAGAAATGGGGCAGAACAGGGAGGGGAAGACAATCTGAGTGAGATACAAAAAGTGCAGGGAGAATTATTGATGGGTGGAGCGAGTGGACAAAAAGAAGGAAAATGGAGTACATAATCTGAGAAAATGCAAAGCTATTCCCTTTGGGAGGAAGAATGATAAACAGATAGTTTAAATGGAAAAAGACAGGAAAAGCAGCAGCACAACAGGGATTTGCAGGTCGTATATGTTAGAAAAAAGCTAGCAGGAAGATTAGTGGATGTTAATATTTAGTTCAAGAGGGTATGAGTGTGAAAGGGAAGTACAACAATACACGGTATGAATGTAACTGTATCTGGAGTACTCTGTAATGTACGGAAAGATCTCATCGTTTGACACTGTTCTAAGTAAATTAGCAAATATACCAGATTGTCATGAGGAAATGTGGAACATCTTAGGTTTGTACTAGCTGCAGTTTAGAAAATACGATAACACAAGATCTCTGGGATCAGGGTAAATGGTGGGAGGATATTGCCACTCATATGAGATTTCAGAATAAGAGGGCACCAATTTAAGACAGAGATGAAGGAGAATATCTACTCTCAAAAGTCTGAGTGTCTTTGGAATTCCTTGCTCCAGAAAGTTGTGGAGATTTAATCCATAGATATATTCAAAACTGACGTAGATTTTTAAATCGATGAGAATCAATGATTAATCGAGATGACAGGGAAGTAAACTTAAGAAAAATTGAATCAGCCATGAATTTATTGAATTGTGGGTTAAGTTTAAGGCATCCAATAATCTACTCCTGTTTCTATTTCTCATGGTCTCATGCTATAGTTTGTAGGATTGTACAATCAAGGATTGTAAAGCAAAATCTCAAACCAATTATATAACATGAAATAGAAAATTCAGACTCCTTGGACACTGGAATAAAACCACATTAACCCAGATCACGTGGCCCATACATTTCCTACCCTGAGGGAATAGATTTGTATCATTGTTTTACAATCACAATTATTAACTTCATTTTTAAAGTTCGAATAAATTTGTTAAAAGTAACGTTCGGAAAGTAATACAGTGCCCTCCATAATGTTTGGGACAAAGACCCATCATTTATTTATTTGCCTCTGTACTTCACAATTTGAGATTTGTAATAGAAAAAAATCAGATGTGGTTAAAGTGCCAGATTTTAATATGTTTGTGGCTGCAGGAGTCAGTACTCTAGAAGCTATCCTAAGACAACACATGTATAAATTCATTTGCAGGATAAATTACTCTAAAAATGAGCTTATTGTGGCCCTGACAAACATAAGGGTTAGCACTACACGCTACGAATCCCAGTTGTGGAGACACTGGTATTGTTGTCTCGTTGTACGACATTGATCATTTTTTACTCTGGATTTTTAACTTAAGTATTGTGGGGTTTTTTTTAAAATATATAAATTATGATGTTTTTTATGTGATTTACCATGATTTTATATATATTTATGATATTTGAGATGCAATGCATTTTTTAATGTAATGTTTCCCCTTGTCTGGACCTTGAGTCCGTAATAAAGTTATTATTATTATTATTATTATTATTATTTTAATAAAGGCAATTTTTCTACATTTTGGTTTCACCATGTAGAAATTACAGCTGTTTATACATAGTCCCTCCATTTCAGGGCACCATAATGTTCAGGACACATGGCTTCACAGGTGTTTGTATTTGCTCAGAGGTGTTTAAATGCCTCCATAATGCGGGTATAAGAGAGGTCTCAGCACTTAGTCTTTCCCCCAGTCTTTCCATCACCTTTGGAAACTTTTATTGCTGTTTATCAACATGAGGACCAAAGTTGTGCCAATGAAAGTCAAAGAAGCCATTATGAGACTGAGAAACAAGAATAAAACAGTTAGAGACATCAGCCAAACCTTAAATCAACTGTTTGGAACATCATTAAGAAGAAAGAGAGCACTGGTGAGCTTACTAATCGCAAAGGGACTGGCAGATCAAGGAAGACCTCCACAGCTGATGACAGAAGAATTCTCTCTATAATTTAAAAAAATCCCCAAACACCTGACCGATTGATCAGAAACACCCTTCAGGTGTGGATTTGTCAATGACCACTGTCCGCAGAAGACATCATGAACAAAAATACAGAGGCTACACTGCAAGATGCAAACTACTGGTTAGCCGCAAAAAATGATGGCCAGGTTACAGTTTGTCAAGAAGTACTGAAAACAACCATAGTTCTGGAAAAAGGTCTTGTGGACATATGAGACGAAGATTAACATATCAGAGTGATGGCAAGAGCAAAGTCTGGAGGAGAGAAGGAACTGTCCAAGACTCAAAGCATGCCACCTCATCTGTGAAACACAGTGGTGGTGCTGCTGAAGGTACTGACTCACTTAACTTCATTGATGATATAACTGCTGTTGGTAATAGCATAATGAATTCTGAAGTGTATAGACACATCCTATCTGCTCAAGTTCAAACAAATGCCTCAAAACTCATAGGCTGGCGGTTCATTCTACAGCAAGACAATGATTCGAAACATACTGCTAAAGCAACAAAGGAGTTCTTCCAAAGCTAAAATATTGTCAATTCTTGAGTGGCCAAGTCAATCACCCGATCTGAACCAAATTGAGCATGCCTTTTATATGCTGATGAGAAAACTGAAGGAGACTAACCCCCAAAACAAGCGTAAGCTAAACATGGCTGCAAAACAGGCCTGGCAGAGCACCACCAGAGAAGACACCCAGCAACTGGTGATGTCCATGAATTGTAGAGTTCAAACAGTTATTGCATGCAAAGGATATGCAACAAAATACTAAACGTGACTACTTTCATTTACATGACATTGCTGTATCCCAAATATTATGGTGCCCTTAAAATATGAATTACACATTCACACTTCAAAGTTACACAATGGAAATAGAAATAAACTTGGAATGGAATCCCATTCATTGATTCTGAAAGTATTCTGGTGGTTTAAATAAACCCAAATAAATGCATATTTTAAAGTTAAAACAATCAATAAAGAGTACTGGCATTCTTGGAAACCAGCACATGAATGATATCATGGAATGGTAAATAGTCAAAAACTAAAGCTGTTTTATTGATAAGGAATGACTCAGCAATCACAGAGTGCTAATAGTTATTTCTCAAAACCCTAACAGATAGAAATCAGAGGTTTCAGCAGAACACCAACAACACATTATTTTTAAATTTTCACCCTATTCCCACACATTTATAAACTATCACAATCTCAAAAGTGAATTGATTACATTATTCTATACTCCAATAATTAAAATTAATTTCCCGTTATTCTTATTATAAACCTTGATCTATGACTCGGCTTTACCAATCTGTCAAAATGGAAGCAGTCTTTCACCACTTACCCTCTTAATAACCTAGATAATTTTGAAACCATTATTTCTTATAGGCTCAAGGTGGGTGAGAATGGACTGATTAGTAAATTTGCAGATGACATTAAAGTGGGTGGTGTTGTAATCGTGTAAATGGTTATCAAAACATATACAGAATCTTGATCAGCCTGGCAAGTGGGCTGTGGAATAGTTAATGGAAGTTAAGTCAAAGTCAAAAGTCAAAAGAGTTTATTGTCATGTGTCCCTGACAGGACAATGAAATTCTTTCTTTGCATAGCACAACAGAACATAGTAGGCATTGACTACAATTATATACGTAAATACACACATTAATTAATAACTTAATAAAGTGAAAATAACAGGTGGAGGAGTATTAATGTTCAGAGTTTTGTCTGAGCCAAGTTTAATAGCCTGATGGCTGTGGGAAAGTAGCTATTCCTGAACCGGGTCATTGCAGCTCTCAGGCTCCTGCACCTTCTACCCGAAGGTAGCAGGGAGACGAGTGTGTGGCCAGGGTGGTGTGGGTCCTTGATGATGCTGCCAGTCTTTTTGAGGCAGCGACTGTGGTAGATCCCCTCGATGGAAGGAAGGTCAGAGCCGATAATGGACTGGGCAGTGTTTACTACTTTTTGTAGTCTTTTCTTCTCCAGGGCACTCAAGTTGCTGAACCAAGCCACGATGCAACCTGTCAGCAAGCTCTCTACTGTGCACCTGGAGACGTTAGAGAGAGTCCTCCTTGACAGACCGACTCTCCGTAATCTTCTCAGGAAGTAGGGAAGCTGATGAGCTTTCTTAATAATTGCATCTGTGTTCTCAGACCAGGAAAGATCTTCACAGATGTGCAAGCCCAGGAATTTGAAGCTCTTGACCCTTTCAACCATCGACCCGTTGATATAAACAGGACTGTGGGTCCCCATCCTACTCCTTCCAAAGTCCACAGTCAGTTCCTTGGTTTTGCTGGTGTTGAGGGCCAGGTTGTTGTGCTGGCACCATATGGACAGTCACTTGAACTCTCTTCTATACTCTGACTCATCCCCATCAGTGATACGTCCCACAACAGTGGTGTCGTCAGCGAACTTGATGATGGAGTTCGCACTATGACCGGCTACACAGTCATGAGTATAGAGGGAGTACAGCAGGGGGCTGAGCACGCAGCCTTGAGGTGCTCCCGTGCTGATTGTTATCGAGTCTGACACATTTCCTCCAATACGAACAGACTGTGGTCTGTGAATGAGGAAGTCGAGGATCCAATTGCAGAGGGATGCGCAGAGACCCAGTTCTGCGAGTTTGGTAACCAGCTTGGAGGGGATGATTGTGTTAAATGCCGAGCTGTAGTCAATGAATAACAGCCTGACATATGAGTTTTTGTTGTCCAAGTGGTCCAGAGCGGAGTGGAGGGCCAGCGAGATCGCATCCACCGTTGATCTGTTGTGGCGGTAAGCGAACTGCAGTGGGTACAGGTTTTTGTCGAGGTAGGAGTTTATTTGCGCCATGCTCAACCTCTCGAAGTACTTCATCACCACAGGCGTTAGTGCCACAGGTCGATAGTCATTGAGGCACGTCACCTTGCTCTTCTTGGGCACCGGTATTATTGATGCCTTTTTGAAGCAGGTGGGAACCTCAGACCTCAGAAGTGACAGGTTGAAAATGTCCGTAAAAACTCCACCCAGTTGGTCTGCACAGGTTTTTAGAACACGACCAGGTATGCCATCAGGTCCAGACGCTTTTCGAGGGTTCACCCCTCTGAAGGATTTCCTGACGTCGGCCTCTGTGACTGAGACTGAAATACCATCACAGCGAATGGGGGCTCGGGAAGGCATATCGGCGTTCTCCCTATCAAAGCGTGCGTAAAATGCATTGAGCTCATCAGGGAGTGATGTATCGCTGACATCCGAGCTGCCTCCTGGTTTTGTCTTGTAGGAGGTGATTGCATTCAGTCCCCGCCACAGCTGCCGATCATCTGTCTCATCCTCCAGTTTGGAGCAGAACTCCCTTTTGGCCTTTTTGATGGCCTTACCAAGGTCGTATCTGGACTTTGTGTAGTTAATGAAGATAAGTGCTAGGTTTTTCCATTTGGTAATCCAAACCAGGGCAGTACCTTCACAGTAAGTGTTGTGGCACAGAGGGATCTAGGAGCATAGGTACATAATTCCACGAAAGTGGCATCACAGGTGGATAAGGTGGTTAAGGCTTTTGGTACATTGGCCTTCATTAGTCAGAGTAATGTGTATAGAAGTTGGAATGTTAGATGACAGTTGGTCAAGACATTGGTTATGTCACATTTGGAGTATTGCTTTTAGTTTGGGTCACCCTGCTATAGGATGTTGTTAAGTTAGAAAGAGTGCAGAGATTTACAATATATTGCCAGGACATGAGGGCTTGAGCTATAGGTAGTGGTTGGGCAGGCTCAGACTTTTTTTCCTTGGAATGGAGGAGGCTGATGGGTGAAGTACTAGTCCAAGTGGGACCAGTTGGGCCCCGTTCCCCAACGCGGGGAAGGGGGGGGATGGCGGGAGCGGGGGGTGGGGGGGGTGTGGGAGCGAGGGGGGGGGGGGGGGTAGGATGTGGGTGGGGGGGGGTAGAGGGGAGTGTGGGCTGGGGGGAGGAGCATGTGCGCGTGGGCGGTGAGATGCGTGTGGAAGGGGTGTGCACGTGGGCGGGGTGATGCGTGCGGGGAGGGGTGTGCGCGTGGGCGCGGAGGGGTGAGCGGGGAGGGGTGTGCGGGGAGCGGTGTGCGCGTGGGCAGGGAGGGGTGTGCGCGTGGAGGTGTGCATTTGTGTGTAGGGCCGGTCTTAAACCAATTGGACCAATCCAAAATAAGGAAATACATGATCATTTAGGAAAAATATTCCAAAATGAGATTAATATAATGGGTCAAGCTGTTCTACAGGAAATCATTTTGCGAATCAAGGCTGCTAAATATTTTTCAGTAATTCTCGACTGTACTCTTGACATCAGTCATCAGGAGCAAATGTCGATGGCAATTAGATACGTAGCTGATGGTGTGCAATCAAATGCTCCAGCAGGAGTATATGAACATTTCATCAAGTTTTTAGTGGCGGAAAGTAGCACAGATGAAAATTAGTACAACACTCTTCTACATGAACTTGAAACATTAGGGCTGGATGTTGAAAATATCAGTGGACAAGGATATGATAATGGTGCCAATATGAAGGGACACACCTCAGGTGTGCAGGCACGACTTCTACAGAAGAATTCAAGAGCTTTGTAGTTGTGACCATGCGCATGTCACAACTACAACCTAGTTTTGGGAAACATGGCCAAGACATGTCCAAATGCAATGACTTTCTTTGAAACTCTGCAGCATATTTACACTCTTTTTGCATAATCTACTAAAAGATGGACTGTTTTTAGAAAACATGTGCCAGGTCTGTCTGTAAAACCTCTCTCTGAATGTAGAATGGAAAGTGTCCAAGCTGTACGGTACCAAGCTGCTAGTTTTTAATGCACTAGAAGAGATATATGAAAACACTGATGATGCTCAAGCAAAAAGCGATGCTGAATCGTTAGTCAGTCAAATGAGATATTACAAGTTTCTGGTCTCACTTGTTGTCTGGCACTCCTTCAGGGCCTGTCCCACTTTCACGACCTAATTCACGACCATTTTTACTCGTGGACATTTTTCATCATGCTAGAAAAGCGCCCCGACCTACTTGATGCCACGAGTACCTACGACTAGCATCACGGCCTGCTACGACCTCGTGACGACCATGCTGCGAGTATGAGTCAAGGGCAAACTCAGCAGGGGTCGTGAATTAGGTCGTGAAAGTGGGACAGGCCCTTTTCCCTTTCAAGTATATTTTGTGAGTAAGGAACTTCAGAGTGATACCATGTATGTTGCTACAGTCCTTTCTTTGTTTCAAAAGCTTTGTAACTGGTTAAAGACATACAGGGAAAAAGGTTTTGATGAAGCCTTGATTGACACTAGTGAACTTGCCAAAGACCTAGATGCTGAGTGTTAACGAAGAAACTGCAGATGCTGGAGAATCGAGGGTTATACAAAAAGCTGGAGAAACTCAGCGGGTGCAGCAGCATCTAAGGTGAGACCAAGCGGAGGCTTGGCGATCATTTCACCGAACACCTCCGCTCGGTCTGCAAAAACCAACCCGACCTCCCGGTGGCTCAGCACTTCAACTCCCCCTCCCATACCGTATCCGACCTCTCGGTCCTGGGCCTCCTCCACGGCCAGAGTGAGCAACACCGCAAGTTGGAGGAACAGCACCTCATATTCCGCTTGGGGAGTCTGCATCCTTTGGGCTTGAACATTGAATTTTCTCAATTCTGTTAGCCCTTGCTGTCTCCTCCCCTTCCCACCTCTCCCTCAGCCCTCGGGCCCTGGCATTCCCTCTATCTCTATCTCCCTCCCCCACCCTAGTCGCACTAGCTTCTCATTTTCACGCCACAAACAGCTTACAATGGCTTGTTCCCATTATCATCGATACTTTTTTGCATATCTTTCATTCATTGTTCTTTATCTCTCCACATCACTGTCTATATCTCTCGTTTCCCTGATCCCTGACCAGTCTGAAGAAGGGTCTCGACCCGAAACGTCGCCTATCTTCTTCGCCTCTTAGATGCTGCTGCACCCGCTGAGTTTCTCCAGCTTTTTGTGTAAACCTAGATGCTGAGCCTGTATTCGAGACTCCGAGTAAGCGCTTAAGCAGAATTTTTTTTTTTTTTTTCATTTCACTGTCACTAAAACAAATGGTATTATAACGATGTACTTTTCAGCGGTGATCTACACATTTTGTTTGTTACCTGTAGCCTTACAAAATGGTGACCAATTGGGCCCCGTACCTCCTAAGGCCGGTCCTGGTGGGCGGGGGGGGGGGGGGGGGGGGGGAATGTGTGTGTGTGTGTGTGCGTGTGTGTGGAGGTGTGTGTGTTTGCGGGGAGGTGTGTGTGTGTGTTTGCGTGTGTGTGTAGAGGTGATTGAGACGTCACACATGGGTGAGTTTTCAAAATTTTACACAATTACAAATTCAGAAATATAGGTGGGAATGCGACGGGATGATGTTTATCGCCTCGATGGGAAAAATGTGAGTAGAATGAGTGAAAATGGGAAGGATGTGGCCTAGCATTTGGAAGAAAATAGGAAAATTAACCAGACACGACGAAGAGTTTTAATATTATAGAGATAGATATAAAATCATGAGGGAAATAGAGAGGGTGAATGCACACAGTTCTTTACCCAGAGTAGGGGGATCAGGAGCCAAAGGACATAGGTTTAAGGTAAGTGAGAACAAATTTAATCGGAACCAAAGGGACAACATTTTCACACAAAGGATGGTGGATATGTGGAACGAACTGCCAGAGGAGCTAGTCGAGGTGGGTCATCTAACAGCACTTAAGACATTTGGACAGGTACATAGGTAGGACATGTTTAGAGGAATATCAGCCAAATGAAGGCAGGTGGGACTAGGGTAGATGGGGGCATCTGGATTGGAATGGACGTTGGGCCGTAGGGCACGTTTCCGTGCTGTATGACTGTTAGACTATCCATTCCTAAACTTTCGTCCAGAAAGAATAGTTTATTTTTTAAATTCCCTGATATAAGAACGTTCATGAACGCCATAAAGGAATGTCCCAAATCTTACACAGGCACAGCATCACTGCCATGCCTTTATATTGCACTGCCCTCAGTAACTCAAGATATCCATTTGGTTTCTTAATATATAAAGAAGAATCTTTCATTCTTGTATTCACACCAGATCTTTCTATCCAATTAATTCCCTTCAGTGGTTATTTCACTTTGTTGACTATCAGATTTTGTTCCCATCTCATCTAGTTTCTTCCCTTTCTAATTCTCCACAATATTATACTACTATAACAGTACTTAAATATTGCCCACTGTTTGGCTTGCCAATTCTGTCAATGTGCAATTAGCCTAGCTCTAGTCCAAGCACACTTCCTTTTCTCCATTTTCAGCTCAACTCCAATCATTATAGTCTCTGTTTTTAGATTATGATACATTTTTGCTTTATCATTCAAGACCAAACCTATCTCTGAATCCTCAATTTATTTTCTACCATAGCAAGTATTTATACAGCAACTTCAATGCAGCAACATGTTTCAAAGTCTATTAGGAGACACAATTTGATACCAAGCTGTGCAAAATATTAGGGCAGATGATAAAGCTTGCTCAAACAGCTAGGTTTTAGGAAACAGAAATTTGGCATAGAAATTTACAAGTAGGACTACAGAAGCCACAGCCAACAAAGGTAGACTGATTCAATCCAGAAACTATTATCTTGTAATGTTTTCCAAAAAAACAGCAAAGATTGGCAGACCAGGTTCCTGCTCTAATAAGCCACAATGACTGTTCAGTAATTTATTAATGGAGTCATAGAGTGACACAGTTTGGAAACAGGCCCTACGGCCCAACTTGCCCACATCAGCCAACATGTCCCAGCCACACTAGTCCCACCTGCCCACATTTGGTCCATATCCCTCCAAACCTATCCAATCCATGTACCTGTCTAACTGTGTCTTAAATGTTGGGATAGTCCCTGCCTCAACTACCTCCTCTGGCAGCTTGTTCCATACACCCACCACAATTTGTGTGAAAAAGTTACCCCTCAGATTCCTATTAAATAATTTCCACTTCACCTTAAACCTGGTCCTCGATTCACCTTCTCTGGGCAAGAGACTCTGTACAGCGACCTGATCTATTCCTCTCATGATCTTATACACCTCTGTAAGATCACCTCTCATCTTCCTGCACTCCAAGGAATAGTCCCAGCCTACTCAACCTTTCCCGATAGCTCACATCCTCTAGTCCTGGCAACATTCTCGTAAATTGAGAACCATTCTTCGTAAATTTATTGTTGCACTTTCGTAACTCTGAAGACTACTATTAATATGTCTTTTGTTATCCAACCTGATACTGATGCAATACTATTGAATACAATATTTTATTTCTATTAAAGCAACATTTCTCCAGGATTCATTCATTCACTCCAGACGTACAAGATTGTAGGCTTGGTAAATGTAAAAAATGTCCCTAGTGGGTTAATGTGCTAATGTGTAGGGATCGCTGGTCAGCGCAGACCCGTTGGGCCAAAAGGGCCCGTTTCCACGCTGTATCTCTAAAAACTAAAAAACCTGCCTTCAACAGTTCTCAACACTTCATGAATCTCCAGGGCATTACATTTGTTAAGTCCGATTCAGACATTGACGCTGAAATCACTAACTTCCATTCTGAACTCACTCCTTAAGGATACTGAACAATAAGCAAATTTTAATTTGAGCTTCAATTATTTTTTCTTAAATCGTAACACTTTCAAAATGTTCTGTAACTTAAAATTCATAATTTACTTTTCTTAAGTTTATTTTCCATTATGACAGTTTAAGACTCATTGTTTAGATTCACACACATAGTTTAATATGATCACCATCTCCCAGAACTCACACCACTGTGTATTATGGATATGAGAGCAATCACTGAAAAAACCCAGTCAAAATCTTGTAACTCGAGATTTTTAATTTAAGAGCTGAAACACTTTCATATTTACTTGTGTTTGTTCTGTTACTTCACTTACATAATCCAACTCCCCAAAATCCACAAACCCGACTGCCCTGGCAGACCCATTGTCTCTGCCTGTTCGTGCCCCACCGAACACATTTCCACATACCTTGACGCCATCCTATCCCCCTTTGTTTAATGCCTCCCCACCTATGTTCAAGACACCTCAGACACTCTCCGTCGGCTCCGTGCATTCCATTCCCCAGGCCCCCATCCTCTCATCTTTACCATGGACGTCCAGTCACTCTACACCTCCATCCCCCACCAGGACGGTCTCAAAGCCCTCCGGTTCTTCCTCGACCAGAGGAGAAACCCATACCCGTCCACTGACACCCTCCTCCGCCTAGCAGAGTTGGTCCTCACCCTCAATAACTTCTCTTTTGATTCCTCCCATTTCCTCCAAACACAAGGCGTAGCTATGGGCACACGCATGGGCCCCAGCTACGCTTGCCTCTTTGTTGGGTACGTCGAACAATCCTTGTTCTCGGCATACCAGGGCCCCATCCCCGACCTCTACCTCCGTTACATCGACGACTGCTTTGGTGTCACCTCCTGCACCCACACACAACTGACTGACTTCATTCATTTCACCACCAACTTCCATCCGGCACTCAAATACACTTGGACCATTTCCGACACTTCCCTACCATTCCTTGACCTCACCATCTCTATTGCAGGTGATACACTCCTGACCGACATCCACTACAAACCTACTAACTCCCACAGCTACCTGGACTACTCTTCCTCCCACCCTGCTTCCTGTAAGGACTCCATCCCCTATTCCCAATTCCTCCGTCTACGCCGCATCTGCTCCCAGGATGAGGTGTTCCACACCAGGTCATCACAAATGGCCTCATTCTTCAGAGAACGGGGATTCCCCTCCCCCACTATTGATGAGGCTCGCACCAGGGTCTCCTCCATACCTCGCAACACTGCCCTCGCTCCCCATTCCCCCACTCGCAAACAGGGCAGAGTCCCCCTGGTCCTCACCTTTCACCCCACCAGCCGGCAAATACAACATATAGTCCTCCGCCAGTTTCGCCACCTCCAACGTGACCCCTCCACCCGCCACATCTTCCCATCTCCCCCCCTGTCTGCCTTCCGCAAAGACCGCTCCCTCCGCAACTCCCTTGTCAATTCTTCCCTCCCCTCCCACTCTACCCCTTCCCCGGGCACTTTCCCTTGCAAACCGCAAGAAATGCAACACTTGTCCCTTCACCTCCCCCCTCCACTCCTTTCAGGGACCCAAGCAGTCCTTCCAGGTCCGACAGAGGTTCACCTGCACCTCCTCCAACCTCATCTACTGCATCCGTTGCTCCAGATGCCAGATGATCTATATCGGTGAGACCAAGCGGAGGCTTGGCGATCGCTTCGCCGAACACCTCCGCTCGGTCCGCAATAACCAACCCGACCTCCCGGTGGCTCAGCACTTCAACTCCCCCTCCCATTCCACATCCGACCTCTCGGTCCTGGGCCTCCTCCACGGCCAGAGTGAGCAACACCGCAAGCTGGAGGAACAGCACCTCATATTCCGCTTGGGGAGTCTGCATCCTTTGGGCTTGAATATTGAATTTTCTCAATTCTGTTAACCCTTGCTGTCTCCTCCCCTTCCTACCTCTCCCTCAGCCCTCGGGCCCTGGCATTCCCTCTATCTCTATCTCCCTCCCCCACCCCAGTCGCACCAGCTTCTCATTTTCACACCACAAACAGCTTACAGCTTGGGTACACAAAAGCACCTCAGCGGGTGCAGCAGCTCTAAGGAGCGAAGGAGATAGGCGATCGAGACCCTTGTTCCCTTTATCACCGATACTTTTTTGCATATCTTTCACTCATTGTTCCTTATCTCTCCACATCACCGTCTATATCTCTCGTTTCCCTGATCCCTGACCAGTCTGAAGAAGGGTCTCGACCCGAAACGTCGCCTATCTCCTTCGCTCCTTAGATGCTGCTGCACCCGCTGAGTTTCTCCAGCTTTTTGTGTACCCTCGATTCTCCAGCATCTGCAGTTCCTTCTTTAATACATAATCCAACTGTTGCTTGCACATAACCCCAAATAATTAATTCTGTTTGTTTTTTTTAATGCAAGCTAGGTCTTCTTTATGCCTTCTCTTCCAATATTAAATTAAGTTAATTAATGTTCTAATTATCACATACACAGAATTGGTCTTCCTTTCTCATGAATCCTCTTTGAAGGTCCTGTCATCTGCATACTTAATTCAACTGGGAAAGGTGAATCAACTAGGAGTCTCTCTAACATCACATCGTAATTCATTGCCAAATCCATTTGGCAATAGCATTTTCTAAAAGAAAAACATTCTTGTGATTTGGGCACTATTGACATATTCCTAATCTCATGTTATGCAATACATTGCATTCATTGGTGCACTGCTGGGGTGCTCACTATTTAGTGAAATAGCAACCTCTCAGCCAGATTCTGAAGAGTAGCATGTATTCTCTTTAGTCTCCTGTCTTTTATTTATTGAACAAGCAACACAGAAAAAGAGAGAATCTAATCTGAGTATTTTGCTGCTTGCGGAACTTCACGCTGTGACAGGCATTTTCCACATTGTCCTGTATGAAGAAATTGACTTGCATCTCAAAAAGCACTCAGCTGCAGTTTTCTGATATATGGTAAGGTTACGAGTGCAGTTATATTCTCTGCATTAAAACTGGTGGGTTGTGAATTGCTCCAGGCACTGAAATATATATTTTTAACAAAACTAGAATAAATCTGGGGATAAGGGATTTAGGCATTCAAATTATTATCTTCTGCCTCATCTTCAACCCCATCTTATTTCTAATTCAAGTTGTATCACCTTCTAAAGGACATTTACAGATGAGAAAAGCCACTGACCCATTATAATTTATCCATCCAGAAATATTCACTGCTTCAGAAACTAATTACAGAACTCTACGTTTAACTTACACAAGGTTTAATTTCCTTCCTCCACATCTGTTCATTCTAATCTATGCTATTCAACCCATCTTCAACAGTTTGACTCGCTTCCAAAAAATCGTGACTGTTATTTACAAGTACTGTTTGATTAGGTGGGCAACCACTAATTTGTCATGAAGAGAAATTAAAGAATGTTATTTCCCAAAGAGCATGGAATGATTTCCACACAGTGGCACAGACAGAGATCAAAATATAATTTCTAGGTGTGGCATAGGATACAAGTAATGCATATATTCTTATATAGATATGGAGGCAACTTACTTATGCCACCATTTCCTGTTATGCAAGCAACTATCAGAATTTCAAAATATCCTTTGTACATAGTTATTTTTCACGCTTAAAATCATCTGGTTTGCTCATGCCTCCCACTGACACTTCATTTTCAGTTGATGACCAGTAAATGCAATTCTCACCACAACAAGATAATCAAGTGAGCAGGAAAGACTGAAGGAACACAAGAAAACAAGATAAAGAGACCAGAGTAGAATATTCAACCTTTCATGTTTACTCCATCATTGAGTAAGAACATGGTTGATCTTTTATCTCTTGCATTTCTTGCATTAGTGCGGAATTCCTCAATTCCCCAAATATCTAAAAATGTATGAATCTTTGACTTGACTATGCTCAAAGGATGAGCCTTAACAACTCTGTTTGACAGAGAATTCCACAGATTTACTATCCTTTGAGTAAAGGCATATCTTATCACCTCAGTACTGAATAGCTAACACCTTATTTTGAGATTGTGATTCCTGGTTCCAGAGATCACAGCCTGCAATTATCTTATCAAGTTCCATAAGAATTTTGTACAATTCAATGAGATCTGTATTGAAAATTTTAAAGTACAGGCTTGGTCTGAATATCTCCTCATATGAGGAATTGACCTGCTGAACCATCATTGCACTCCTCGAATCATAAGTGCAACCTTCAGGTTGGTTCTGCATATAGCATTCTGGATGCCGTATCACCATGGCCCATTTTTAATGGAGCAAAACATCTCAATTCTTGTATTAGATTATCTTACAATGACTGCCAATATAGATGACCACACATTTTCCATATATTACATCTACCATGTCCTTGCTCATTCAAGCAACCAGTTTGTATTCTACAAAGCATCCCTCTGACCCTCGTCACAGGCCAGACAGCAATCAAGTTTTGTATCAATTGAAAACTTGCTATTCCTCTTATTCAAATCATTGATCTCGATGCACGAAGAGTCAATCAGGGAATTACTACCATTCCCTGTCGCACCATGTTAGTCTTAACCTCTCAATCAATAACATTGTTTTCTATTCATAATTAAAATCTCAGGGCATTGTTGCAGCAAATCAGCATGCATTCTAATTTTGTTAAGTAAGTTCTGGTACCATCTTAATGAAAGTCTTCCGAAAATCCAAATACATTCTCAAATAGGCGGGTTGACAGTGAGCTCCAGGTTCAACTTGCATCAGTTTTTTTCTCACATCCAAAAGGCGTGCAAGTTTCTAGATTAACTGGTTATTGTAAATTGCTTTTAAATATGTCAATGAATGGTAGAATCTGGAAGGGGAGGTGGTAAGATGTGTGGAGATAAAAATAATTGGGATCAATGTTCTGATTCCCACTGCAATCTAGACTAAAATTCTTCCCACCCTTTCTCCTGCAAAGACTCTATCCCCTACTCCCAATTCCTCTGTCTACGCCACATCTGCGCCCAAGATGAGGTGTTCCATACCAGGACATCTGAGATGCCCTCATTCGTTAGGGAATGGGGGTTCCCCTCTTCCATCATAGATGAAGCCCTCACTAGGGTCTCCTCAATACTCCGCAATTCCACTCTTGCTCCCCCTTCCCCCCAGTCACAACTGGGACAGTCCCCCCAGTCCTCGCCGTTCACCCCATCAGCCGTCACATACAGCACATAATCCTCCGACATTTTCGTCACCTCCAACAGGATCCCACCACTAACCACATCTTCCCATCGCCACCACTTTCCGTTCAGCAGAGACCATTCCCTACACAACTCCCTGGTTAACATGTCGCTTCCCACCCAAACTGCCCCCTCCCCAGGTACTTTCCCCTGCAACCATAAGAGATGCAACACCTGTCGCTGATGCAACACAATCTCAACACCAAGGACCCCGATAATCTTTTCAGGTGAGGCAGAGGTTCACTTGTACCTCCTCCAACCTCATCTACTGTATCTGTTGTTCCAAGTGTGGACTCCTATATATCGGTGAAACCAAGTACAGGCTTGGCAATCGTTTCGCTGAACACCTCTGCTCAGTCCGCCTACACCTACCTGACCTCCTGGATGCTAAACACTAATTCCCTTCCCATCCCTACACTGACCTTACTGTCCTGGGCCTCCACCATTGTCAAGAGTGAGGCCCAGCACAAATTGGAGGAACAGCACCTCATATTTCACTTGAGCAGTGGTATGAATATTGACTTCTCTAACTTCAAGTAACTCTTGGTTTCTCTCTCTCTATTCCTCCCCCTTCCTAGTTCTTCGACCAGTCTGACTGCCCCGATTACATTTTATCTCTGTTAGCTTTGATGTTACCTTCTCCAATGATCTATTCTACATTTTTCTTGATCTCCACCCCTTTTAATGTCTCTACACACCTTACACTTTCTTATCTCTGTATCTCCCCCTCTAAATCTAAATTATCCTTATCTAAATTCCCCCTCCCCTGTTGTTTCAGTGCTGTATAACTATGATTTTAACTTGTCTGCCTAATCTATTAGATTAGCTAGGGGTCAAGGAAAGAGCGTTCACATTGCGGCCCTGTTTCCACCAATCTTTCCACCACTACGCACAAGACGCCGTTGAATGCAGACGCCGAGAAGTGCGTTCAGGTCTGCCTGAACAAGTTCTAATCTTGTAATGTGGACTTGATAAGAAGAATTAGATTAGTTGCAATCTAAAAAACTGCAATAGATTTGACAAACGGGATTTACCTTTCATAGATTTAGTGATTTTGCCTACGTTTTTTGTTAATTTTAAGTACTCCGTTGCCAGTTCAGTTCCTTAATAATAGATTCCAACATTTTCTCTCCCAATGATATCATACTAACAGGTCAAAAGCTTTCTAGTTTCTCTTTCAACCTTAAATAATAAGGTTACATTTAATACCTCCCAATCTGTGGGAACCATGGTGAAAGATGGAATTTTAGAAGATGACAACTAGTGCATCCATGAATTCCATAGCCACTTCTCTCAAATTGTTGAGATGCACCTCATCGCGTCCTCAGGATGTATTGGCTTTAATTTCCCATTTACTTCTCCATTATAAAAAAAATGCAACATTATTTCAGCTCCTTCATAGTAGGTTTGTTTTTTACCACTATTTCCAAGTTTTCTGTATCTCATTATTCCCAGACAGGAGATAGAGAGAAAGAGGGTGAAGGAACAAGAGAGAAAGAAAATGCAAGAGTTATTGATTGATCAAAAGATCATAAATCATTTCAATGGTACCCATGCAACTCTTGGGGACAGTGTCAAAACTAGAGAAAAAACTTAGGACCATTTCCTCTTCTCTCTGCAACTAGTTAGGATGGGTGCGGGAAGGCAGTGGCAACAGGTTCCAAAGGAGGTAAAACCAATAATAATAAGGATAAATATTAGAAGGGAGTTTATAAATTAAAAATATGCATTCTGACTACATTTGTATACAAGTCAGATATCCCTTCTTCATTTCTATTTATAATTTCTCCAACCGTTACCTCTGAATTAGCACCTAAAATATCAAGGCACATTTGCTGGCGTGCATGTAATTGCTTTGTATATTTTTGTACGAAATTGTCATAATCTTTCAGACTAATTCACAATCTTAATAGTTTATTCAATATTAAACAGAATTTTCCCATTTTTGAATCTAACTTCAAAATAAAATTTGGTTTAAAATGAGATTCAAATCAGCAGATCGAAATGGACAAAGTGTGAATCCCGGATTTAAACTGAATAGGTAACTTTTTGAGTATTTGGCACATTCATAATTGACTTTTGCTTGTTCAGGGACCGCAAAGGAACTATAATTCATGCATGTCCAAGGAACATCTAATATACAAAATAACTGGCACGGGCACTGCTGCTTCTAGATATTATCTTGAATCAGGTTTGATGACATCTCTAATTCATGTTCACAAAGGTTGTCCCCATCTTTGAAATATTAGACCACAGGTAACCCCAAGTACTGTTAGGTTCAGTGATCCTTGGCATTTTGAACCAATGAGAAATGGCACACCTTCGGAGAGAAGAGAACAACAGACTGAAAGCAGTTTCACTGAATAGCTGAATAATTCAGGTCAGAGATTTTAAGAATTCAACTCAACAGTCATGAAACTGAAGAACATAGGAATGGCAACCTGGATGAGATCACATATGGTGGTCTTAATTTTTGATTAAATCTCATGGGGATCAACTAAATGTTTAGCAGCAAATATTTGGAGTTAACTGGTTTTGTAGAGCATGGAGGAAACTTCAGACATGCATTGAATGTGTAACAGTACATCCTGAAGTTAAATTGAGAGATGTTTTATTATTAAGCAAAGAAAATTCCAGATTTGCTGATTACCTTGACGCTAAGCAAAGGAAAAGACAAATAAATGAGACTGACTGTTGTTTTAGAGAGGCAAGGATGCTTAACACACTTAATTTCCAAAGGATAGAATGGCATTTTGAAGAGTGATTGCTCGCGGCAGGAAAATCTGAACAAAATAATTTTAAACGATTTTTTGTTAGCAGTCAAATGACATTAATTTATGGAGGGTAGGATGGTTTCAGTTCTGTTTTAAGAAAGGATAAGGCTATGGCATTTCAAAATAGAGGAAGGATCATTGAGAAAGTATTGGATTGGAGACCATTCCCGGATGCTTAGAAGTGTAACTAAAACTTAGACCATTCCATCTGGCTACTTGAATTGGCAATTTAATAATAGACAATGAAAGCATCTTGCATTCATAAAGCCCCTTAAATGACTACCATTAATTTAGCACCCTGCTGTGTTAGAAAACAAAGGGATAGGGTCATTAGCTTAAAGGTTATTACAAGCCAATTTATATAAATTTAGTAAAACACTTTGCACAAACCTAAAAAATGCTGACACAGATTTATACAAGAAAATGGAGACCCAGGGAAATGCTGTTGCTGAAATCTTGAGTGAAACACAAAGTCCTGGAGCAACTCAGCGGGTCAGGCAGCATTTCTGGAGGGAAAGGACAGGCGATGTTTTGGGTCGGAACCCTTCAGAAGATTGTAGAAGTGGGGAGAAAGGAAAAAAAATTGAAAAGCTGACCAAAGGTTTGACATCTTAAAAGGAGAGGGATTTTAGAGTGGAGTCTCACAAGCAGCCAGAATTATAGGATGACAGAATGATAAACAGATCGCTGAATGATAACCAAAAGAAGACTACAAGGCGATCCAGATACAAGATTAGAAATGTAACAAAATCAAAGCAATATTTGATACAGAACCAATTTACATCCACAAGTGTAGATGCAAATGGCAATTTATATTTGCCAAGTCAGAGCAGAGGCCTTAACTAAAGAGCTTCCAGATCTGTTTGGTGCTGGTGGAGCTTTTTACCTCATGTGCCCTTCAAACTTAATTCTCATTTAACTTCTCACACAAAAAACACAAACTGCAAGCTTTAAAACAAGCCACTAAAAAGAAGCCACCTCTATACCGTAGCACAAATTAATCAATAGTGTCAAAAACAGTGTCATAGGAGGGATATTTTAAAACAATGCAGTCAACAACATGACACCTTATCTTTTAAGAAAAAAAGCAATGGCAAACAAAGTATGCTGCAACCAAAACAGTTGTAAAATATAACAAGCTACAGTGCACATGTTCACAGAGGGGAGCAGCTGTACTGATAATGTATAGATAGATAATGAATCACAAAGCATATGACAAACTAGAAATGAACTATCATAGCTTGTATATGCACAATACGTAACAGGCAAAAGACACGGGACCCACTCCTTAAAGTCTGATCATTAGAATCCATATTAAATGCAACATGAGAAATCGGAGACTAATTGCTGTACAACAGTTTAGCATGGTACCAGCAGATACAACAATCAAAGTACTAAAGCATTACCTCCAACGACCGATGATCATAAAAAATGATTTATCTTGCACATCTTCATTGCTATAGCAAGACAAATGTAGCATACTATCAGTCCATGCACCATCATCGTTTTGAGAAGGCAAAGAAAAACAGAATGACAGGCCAGCCTCTCCAATTGGATGGAGCAAGGTGCCAAGGGCTCTAAAAGTGATAAATGAAGCTCATTACTTTCTCTCCAGTCGCAGTTAAAGGATACAGTCTTAATGATCCAGTTTGGGTTCCAATAGCCAGGATTTTCTGCACTGGATCAAAAGCCATGGCCGAAGGTTGGTATGGAAATCCATGACGAACCGTCTAATATAAGTAGCAGCAGGAAAAAAAAAAGGTACAAAAAGGGAGAAACAGGTATTAACAGGTCAATGTGGCAAGGGGACTAGGGGAAGGCTAGTGATCATTTGGCAGTAGAATTTACTGACTTGGGACACAGGTAATCAGGTAAATGGATTTAATGGCTGAATAGATGACATTTGATGGCCAACAGAAAAAAGACAATTAGGAACATAGAAAATAGGTGCAGGAGTAGGCCATTCAGCCCTTCGAGCCAGCACCTCCATTCAATATGATCATGGCTGATCATTCAAAATCAGTACCCCGTTCTGGCTTTTTCCCCCATATCCCTTGATTCCCATAGCACCAAGAGCTAAATCTAACTCTTAAGCCTCTCTTGGTCGGGAACAGGAAAAGAGAAAATAGGAATGAAAAGCCAACCAAGTGGCAGTTGGCAGATGAGGGAAAGGGAAGGATGCGATGTGTGTTGGGAGGACCAAATAAAGACTGAAGCAGCGCTGGGGAGAAACTGGAAATGAAAGAAGTTGTGGGATCCCGACTCCGGGTGCTGTCTGTATGGAGTTTGTACGTTCTCCCCGTGATCAGCGTGGGTTTTCTCCGAGATCTTCGGTTTCCTCCCACACTCCAAAGACGTGTAGGTTAATCGGCTTGATAAAAAAATGTAAAATTGTCTAAGTTGGCGATATGCAGAGTACTGCCCGGCCGACTACAAATTCAGAAGGAAAGAGTGGCAATCAAGGAGATCAGGAAGGCTTTGTGGATGGTCGAGGGTGGTGGGATGAAGGGGCCGGGATTCGCAAGGATGAAGGGGTGAGATGGAGAGGCCGGGTTTGACAAGGATAAAGGGGTGGGACTATTTTGAGTAAGAGACAAATTGACAGATGGAGATTAACCGTAGAAATTATGGCTCGGAGTCCGCTGTGACAAACGGATACGGCAGGGTGACAGTCGCCGTCCTGCCCCGACCCCCCCTGAATGCCGCATTACCGGAGGGGGGGGCAGCCTCTCCTCACCCTCCGGTCTTGTCGCCTTGACCCTGAGCCTCGAGGATGGAGCGAGGCAGAGAGAGAGAAGGGGGGAGGTTGTGATGGCAGGGAGCCGCACTCACTTTGCAGAGCTGGAAGTGCTCGGAGCACAGGCTCTCGACGATGTCACTGTCGGCGGGCCGCTGGCCGGGCTGCTGCGACGACGACGACGAGGAAGAGGCCGAGGCGGCCGCCGCCGCCGTCAGGCCGTCCAGCACCTTCCTGATGTTGAACTTCTTCATGCTGCCGCTGCCCGCGTCACATGTCAGGGCGGCCGGCAGCAGCACCGCTCAGGCCGCGGGCTGAGGAGCGGGGCGGGGCGGGGCAAGGCGCTGCGGTGCTCGGCTGGCTCTGCCCGACTCAACCCTCCTGGGCACCGGCTGCCCGTCGTCTCTGCTCCTTCAGTTGCTCGCTCGCTCGCTCGGTCAGTTGTCTGTCTGTCTGTCTGTGTGTGTGTGTGTCTCTCTCTCTCTCCCTCCTGTCGCTAGACGCGGAAACGCAGCCACCAGCCGGACCGCAGCTCCGCACTTGCGCGCCGTTGCCGTTGCCGTTGCCGCCGCCGCCGCCGCCGCCGAGCGCGCGCGCACCCGGATGTCAAGGAGCCGGTGCACCTGAGGCGCTCGAGCGCAGCGTTGCACAGCACAGGGGTGGGGAGGGACAGCACTGATGCTGACACAACCAGGGCGTGGAGCAACGCTGTCAGTGCAACAGCCAGCAGGGTGTCGGGCGAGCTGCACCCGCCGTGGTAAATTGGCTGCGATCAATGTGCAATAGCAGCGTTAATCGTGCAACAGCAGCAGCACTGATACGGCAGTAACAGCGACAATAATAGCAATGGCAGCGCCAATCGTGCAATAATAGTACCAGAACGGCAGTGTGAATAGTGACAATAGTAGTAAATGGCAGTGTCAATCGTGCAATAGAGTATAGTAGTAAATGGCAGTGTCAATCGTGCAATAATAAATAGTACCAGAACGGCAGTGTGAATAGTGACAATAGTAGTAAATGGCAGTGTCAATCGTGCAATAATAAATAGTACCAGAACGGCAGTGTGAATAGTGACAATAGTAGTAAATGGCAGTGTCAATCGTGCAATAATAAATAGTACCAGAACGGCAGTGTGAATAGTGACAACAGTAGTAAATGGCAGTGTCAATCGTGCAATAATAAATAGTACCAGAACGGCAGTGTGAATAGTGACAATAGTAGTAAAAGGCAGTGTCAATCGTGCAATAATAAATAGTACCAGAACGGCAGTGTGAATAGTGACAATAGTAGTAAATGGCAGTATCAATGGTGCAACAGCAACACTAATAGTGACAACAGTAGTAAATGGCAGCGTTAATTGTGAAATAATAATGCCAGAACAGAAAAAAAACCGAATAGTGATAATAGTGGTAAATGGCAGCGGTATTTGTGCAATAGTAGCACTAATAGTAGCAATGGTACAATTTTTTGAGATTTAAAAAATCAAGTCTGCAATTTATCCCATCAGATAAAACATAGAAAGAAGTTGAATTTGACACCTAATTCACTTTCATATCTTCAGTATTAAAAAAGTTATGGCCATTTTCATACTCAGAAATTAGCATCTTGTTCCCTATTGCTTTTCCATTGACTAACACAAAAGCTGTGATCAAGGACAGTCAAAAGCCCATAACTTTCTTAAAAATTAAGAGAACTCAATGAAATTTTCAGTTATTATAGATTGAAGCATTCTGAAACAAATATGAAACAATCTTAATTGGATGACCTGAAATTAAAGCATATAATTAGTTAGTTACCTAATTGTAGCTAATTACAAAATTCAATTACTAGATCTAAACATCTATCCATTTCTTAAGAAAAGGTTAACATTTTAAAAAATCCAAATAATATTTACACAAGAATTCACAATATAACATGATTTTTTAATCTAATTGTCATGAATTTATAGGCCAAACGAAAGGAATTTAGTGTTTAATTCCCGTAAATTAATGGCTTGCGGTGGAAAAATACTGCCGTAAAAATACTGCCGGTTCGTATATTTTCTAAGTCACCTTTTCGCAACATGAAATTTTGATTAAAGGCATCCTAAGAAGCACATTTTTATATAAAAATAAACTGTGTACCTTGTTTTGTCCCCTACGTGAGATCCGTCCCATCATCGGCGTTCACGGCTTTAGAAGATGATTTTTAAATTACTCATGCTAATAAATGATCCAGCGCAGTTTAAAAATAATTCCATAAAACAAATGTCGGAGCGATTTCTCTTCAGCAACTAAACCCCCTGAGATTAATTGATTTGAATAGTGTGGAGTAAATGGCATTTTAAACCCGTCCCCCTTTCAAAGGCACCAAAGTCGCGCACACGGGCAGTGGCAGAACTGCAGCGCTGCTAAAGGTAAGTTTTGTAACATATCTACTAATAGCGACAATAGTAGTAAATGGCAGCATTAGCCGTGCAATAATAGTGAGAATGGCATTATGAATAGTGACAATAGTAGTAAATGGCAGCATTAATCGTGTAATAATAGTATGAGAAAGGCAGTGTACAGAGTGAGAACAATAGTAAAAGGCACCATTAATTGTGCAATTGCAGCATTATTAGTAACTAACAGCATTAATGGTGACAATAGTAGTAAATGGCAAGAGCAGCTTTAATAGTGACAGTGGTAAATTGCAGCATTAATCCTGTAAGAATCTCAGCATTAATAGTAACAATAGTTGTAAATAGTAGCATTTGTGACAATAGGTTTAAATAACAGCAATAGTAAGAATCACAACATTAATAGTGACATTGGTAATAAATAGTACCATTAATAGTGGCAATAGTAATAAATAGCAATGTTTATAGTGGCAATACTAAATAGCAGTATTAATAGTGCAATAATAGTATGGGATCAGCATCATTAAAAGTGGAAATAGTGATAAATAGTAACATTTATAGAACAAAAATGGCAGCATTAATATAAACAACAGTATGACATAAAAGTGTCAATAGTAGCATGAGAATGGTAGCATTAATAGTTGAAGTAGAAGTAAAATGAATGCTTATAGCACAGTGGGAGCAGTAGAATTGCAATATTGATATCGCAGTAGCAAATAGCAATGTTAATCATGCAAAACCAGTATTAAAATAGCATAAGTATAGATATTGAAGAAGTGTTAATAGGGCAATAGTGATACTAAAATAGCATCAGGTGTGGTGTTAGTTGCAAATAGCAGCCTTAATAGTGTGATAGCAATACTAGAAAAGTGTTAGTGGAGGAAATAATAATAAATAACAGCAATAATAGTGCAATACGAAAGCAGCAACTTTAATAGTGCAATACAAGCAATATAATAGTGTTAGAGGCTAAAGTAGTAAATGATAGTGTGATAGCCGCACTAGTACTGCAGGATTAGATGTAACGATGGTAAATATTCGTACCAATACTGGAATACTAGACTAAGTGGGACCTGTTGGGTCCCAGCATCACATAGGAGGGCTGATCACCCAACGCAATATTCCACCTCTCCACCAATTCCAATATTGGTGGCCAGTGGGGGGGGGGGGGGGGGGGCTTTCTGGAGCACTAGTATGGGTGTTGTGGGCTGAAGGGATTGGTTTCCAGAGGGCTAGTATGGACATTGTGGGCCGAACGGATTCTTGGGCTGGCGGCTCAGTCACTCAAGCCTGTTGTGCTGGCAGTTCACTCACTCATGGCTGGTGGGCTGGCAGTTGACTCACGGCTATTCCTTGAAATTTCATTTCAAGCAGGGTGCAAGACCACCAAATTCAAGTGCAGTTTCTTACCACCTCAAGCAGGGTGCAAGGCCACCAAATTCAAGTGCAGTTTCGTACCATTTCAAGCAGGGTGCAAGGCCACTAAAGACAGCGAGTCGTGACCTCTCCCTCCTCCATCTTGCAGAAACGGAGCCACGCCCACACTTCTGGGTTTTATACTCCCTCCACCCTCCCACCAGAAGGGGCGTGGCCGTCATGGCATGATTGACAGGAGAGGGAATCTCAACATTTTTTAAACGCTCAGCACCTGATGAGCGGAGGGGGACTCTGAGTAAGATGGCCAAAAATCACAGCCGTACGTGGTAGCGTTTTATCTAAAATCAATATAGAGTGCAAACAGGAAGTGGTCAAGATTAGACTTTTAAATATGTAGAAGGCAAGGCAACTTTAATTAGGCAAGGCAACTTTTATTAGGCAACACAGCTTGAGCATTTCCAAACCAAAGGCAACACAGTTTGAGCATTTCCAAACCAAAGGCAACACAGCTTTAGCATTTCCAAACCAAAGGCAACACAGCTTTAGCATTTCCGAACCAAAGGCAACACAGCTTTAGCATTTCCAAACCAAAGGCAACACAGCTTTAGCATTTCCATACCATATTTTCAAACCACATTAAGGGCACTGATGGGTCAGTAAAACCACTCACAGTTTAGTGGACATGTGTTCATTGTTATTCATAGCTCAGACTGAGAGATGTGACCCTCTCGCTCCTCCCAACTTGCAGAGACTGATTGAGGCATTCAACACTTCCAGGTTTTTGTATAAGGGGTAAGTGCGTTGTAAAGACAAGCCTGAAGGCTTTGTGTCTCAATGCAAGGAGTATTCGTAATAAGGTGGACGAGTTGAACGTGCAGATAGATATTAATGATTATGATATAGTTGGGATCACGGAGACATGGCTCCAGGGTGACGTAGGCTGGGAGCTGAACATCCAGGGATATTCAATATTCAGGAGGGATAGAGAGAAAGGAAAAGGAGGTGGGGTAGCATTGCTGGTTAGAGAGGAGATTAACGCAATGGAAAGGAAGGACATTAGCTTGGAGGATGTGGAATCGGTATGGGTAGAGCTACAAAACACTAAGGGGCAGAAAACGCTGGTGGGTGTTGTGTACAGGCCACCTAACAGTAGCAGAGAAGTTGGGGATGGTATCAAACAGGAAATTAGAAATGCGTGCGACAAAGGCAAAACAGTTATAATGGGTGACTTCAATCTACATATAGATTGGGTTAATCAAATTGGCAGGGGTGCTGAGGAAGAGGATTTTTTGGAATGTATGCGGGATAGTTATCTAAATCAACATGTAGAGGAACCAATGAGAGAGCAGGCTATTTTAGACTGGGTTTTGAGTAATGAGGAAGGGGTAGTTAGCCGTCTTGTTGTACGTGCCCCCTTGGGCAAGAGTGACCATAATATGGTTGAGTTCTTCATTAGGATGGAGAGACTAAAGAAAGGTAACTTTGAGGGTATTGAATTGGCCAAGATTGACTGGCAATTAATTCTAAAAGGGTTGACGGTGGATATACAATGGAAGACATTTAAAGACTGCATGGATGAACTACAAAAATTGTGCATCCCAGTTTGGCCAAAAGAATAAATCTAGTGCAATAACAAGGGAAATCTCAAAGAAAAGGATGATGTGTAGCCAGAAAAGCAGCATACCAGAGGACTGGGAGAAATTCAGGACCAGCAGAGGAGGACAAAGGGCTTAATTAGGAAAGAAAAACTGGCAGGGAACATAAAAACTGACTGCAAAAGTTTTTTAGATATGTGAAGAGAAAGAGGTTAGTTAAAAACAAATGTAGGTCCCTTGCAGTCAGAAACAGGTGAGTTGATCATGGGGAACAAGGATATATTGTACTTTGGTTCCGTCTTCACTAAGGAAGACATAAATAATCTGCCGGAAATAGCAGGGGACTGTGGGTCAAAGGGGAGGAATTGAATGAAATCCAGGTCAGTCGGGAAGTGGTTGTTGGGTAAATTGAATAGATTAAAGGCCGATAAATCCCCAGGGCCAGATAGGCTGCATCCCAGAGTACTTAAGGAAGTAGCTCAGGAAATAGTGGATGCATTAGTGCTCTTTAGATTCTGGAGTAGTTCCTGAGGATTGGCGGGTAGCAAATGTAACCCCTCTTTTTAAGAAGGGAGGGAGAGAAAACGGGGAATTACAGACCAGTTAGTCTAACATCGGTAGTGGGGAAACTGCTAGAGTCAGTTATTAAAGATGGATCATTTGGAAAGTGGTGAAATCATTGGACAAAGTCAGCCGAAAGGTAAATCATGTCTGACGAATCTTGTGGAATTTTTCGAGGATGTAACCGTGGATAAGGGAAACCAGTGGATGTGGTATATCTGACTTCCAGAAGGCTTTCGACAAGGGAGATTAGTATACAAACTTAAAGCATACGGTATTAGGGGTTCAGTATTGATGTGGATAGAGAACTGGCTGGCAAACAGGAAGCAAAGAGTAGGAGTAAACGGGTCCTTTTCACAATGGCAGGCAGTGACTAGTGGGGTACGGCAGGGCTCAGTGCTGGGACCCCAGCTATTTACAATATATATTAATGATCTGGATGAGGGAATTGAAGGCAATATCTCCAAATTTGCGGATGACACTAAGCTGGGGGGCAGTGTTAGCTGTGAGGAGGATGCTAGGAGACTGCAAGGTGACTTGGATAGGCTGGGTGAGTGGGAAAATATTTAGCAGATGCAGTATAATGTGGATAAATGTGAGGTTATCCACTTTGGTGGCAAAAAACAGGAAAGCAGACTATTATTTAAATGGTGGCCGATTAGGAAAAGGGGAGATGCAGCGAGACCTGGGTGTCATGGTACACCAGTCATTGAAAGTAGGCATGCAGGTGCAGCAGGCAGTGAAAAAAGCTAATGGTATGTTAGCTTTCATAGCAAAAGGATTTGAGTACAGGAGCAGGGAGGTTCTACTTCAGTTGTACAGGGTCTTGGTGAGACCACACCTGGAGTATTGCGTACAGTTTTGGTCTCCAAATCTGAGGAAGGACATTATTGCCATAGAGGGAGTGCAGAGAAGGTTCACCAGACTGATTCCTGGGATGTCAGAACTGTCTTATGAAGAAAGACTGGATAGACTCGGTTTATACTCTCTGGAATTTAGGAGATTGAGAGGACATCTTATAGAAACTTACAAAATTCTTAAGGGGTTGGACAGGCTAGATGCAGGGAGATTGTTCCCGATGTTGGGGGAAGTCCAGAACAAGGGGTCACAGCTTAAGGATAAGGGGGAAATCCTTTAAGACCGAGATGAGAAAGACTTTTTTCACACAGAGAGTGGTGAGTCTCTGGAACTCTCTGCCACAGAGGGTAGTAGAGGCCAGTTCATTGGCTATATTTAAGAGTGAGTTGGATGTGGCCCTTGTGGCTAAGGGGATCAGAGGGTATGGAGAGAAGGCAGGTACGGGATACTGAGTTGGATGATCAGCCATGATCATATTGAATGGCGGTGCAGGCTCGAAGGGCTGAATGGCCTACTCCTGCACCTAATTTCTATGTTTCTATGTTTCTATGTTTTATAGTCCCTCCGGGGAGTGGCCTTCAGGAGAGAGAATATCAACATTTTTTAAACACTAATAACTCTTTTATTTTTCTTCGATGGGAAAAATCCTCTTGTCCTGCGCAACGGAGGGGAACTCTGAGTAAGATGGCCAAAATCAATATACAGAACAACAGGAAGTGGTCAAGATCAGACTTTTAGTAATATAGATAAGTACCAGAATAGTCGCATTGAAATGGAATAGTATTAAACAGCAGCAATAAGAGTGCAATGTTCGCACAAGAAATAACAGCATTGATTAGTAGTGTTGGATAGCAGTGTAATCGTGCAATAGCAACTGTAAAATACCATGTTAATAGTGTCAATAGTAATAAATAGTAATATTAACAATGCAAGAACAGCAAACAAATAGCAGCATTAATCGTGTAATCATTTAATAGCAGCATTGACAACACAGTGGCAATACTAAAATAGCAACATAATTGTTCAATAGCAACTTTGATAATGTAAATATTAATAGCAGTATTAAGATTGCAATGGCCAAACCAAAATGGCAGCGTTAATAGTCCAATACTAGTTGGAATAGTAATATTAATAGTGCAGCAAAATGAATAACAAGGCTAATTGTGCAATAGTGGGACTGGAATAGCAACATTAATCATGCAATATTAAATAGCAGTGTTAATAATGCAATAGCAATACTAGAATGGCAGCATTATTGCTGGCAATATCTGCAAATACCTGCTTTAATAGTGTGATAGGAGCATTGGAATAGCAATTTTCATATTGATATTGACCATAAATTGGTCATAAACATTAAAAGTACATTGGTAGCGCTAGAATAGCAGTCTTAGTAGTGGCTAAAGTTATAAATAGTTCTATGTAGCTGCATTAATAGTGCAACTGCAACCCTAGAATAGCAAATGGTGTATACTGAGTACAATGTTTGCATATCTGTTGTGCTGCTGCAAGTAAGAATGTCATTGTTCCGTTTTGGGACTTATGACAATAAAACACTCTTGACTCTAATGCTACTGTCATTGTTAATTTGATCAATTGGACCTGTGTTAAAAGTAGCATTAAAACAACAAACTGTTTAATACTAAAATGAAGAAACATTCTGCAAAGAATAGAAATCTGGAATAAAAGCATAAGATGCCAGGAATATTCTGCTCATCATGTCAACCTCTGTGGGGAAAGAAAATACATTTCAGGTTGATGACATCATTGGAACTGGAAAAAGGTTAAAGGTTAGCAGGTGAAAGCAGGAGTGTTGGAATTGGAAAGCTACTGGCTGTATCTATTTACACTTTGAAATGTTATATTTTGTTAATGTTTTGGTTGGTCTCGTCAACAAGATTAATAGTAACACAACATTAAGATGAAAAGAGAAATTAAGCAAAATTGATGGCATTCATAGGATAATAAAACTAAGAATTATAGCAGTAACAATAGGAGAATCTGTCCATTAGAAATGCCACCATTAATAAATACAGCAGATCTAAGTTATAGAGTAATTAGCTGTAGGAGGAATGGTTATTCCAGCATCAAGAGTGTCAGTTGCATCAAGTATAATCAGTGTTAACAGCAACTGCAGAACTAATTGTAAGAACATCAAGTGCATTAATAAGAACAGAAGTGATAAGTAATTTTTACTTTTAATAAGCTTACTTTTGAAAAAATAACATGAATGCGAATAATATGTTATTAAAAGCTATAAAATAACTATGAGGATTAGCTGGATATAATAATGACAATAAAGGAGTACTGTCAAGGAGTAACGGTCTCTGCACATCCCTCTGCAAATGGATCCTCGACTTGCTCATCCACAGACCACAGTCTGTTCGAATTGGCAGGAATACTTCATCCTCAGTAACAATCAGTACAGGAGCACCTCAAGGCTGTGTGCTCAGCCCCCTGCTTTACTCACTCTATACCCATGACTGTGTAGCTGTGGTGTTGAACTCCATCATCAAGTTCGCCGACGACACCACTGTTGTTGGACGAATTACGGATGGTGATGAGTCAGATTATAGAAGTGAGATCAACCGATTGACCAAATGGTGCCAGCACAACAACCTGGCTCTCAACATCAATAAAACCGATTGTGGACTTTGGAAGGGAAGGATGAGAACCCACAATGTTTATATCAATGGGACGATGGTGGAGAGGATCAAAAACCTCAAATTCCTGGGCGTGCATATTTCTGAAGATCTTTCCTGGACCCAGCACACTGATGCAATTATAAAGAAGGCACAGCAGCATCTCTACTTCCTGCGAAGATTACGGAGATTCGGCATGTCAAAGAGGATTCTCTTGAACTTCTTCAGGTGCACAGTAGAGAGCATATTGACTGGTTGCATCGTGGCGTGGCTTGGCAACCTGAATGCCCAGGAGCGGAAAAGACTGCAAAACGTTGAGACAACTGCACAGTCCATCACTGGCTCTGACCTCCCCACCATTGAAGGGATCCATCAAAGTTGCTGCCTTAAAAAGGCAGCCAACATCGTCAAAGACCCACACCATCCTGGCCACACACTCATTTCACAATTGCCATCGGGAAGAAGGTACAGGAGCCTGAAAACTGTAACATCCAGGTTCAGGAACAGCTTCTTCCCAACAGCCATCAGGCTATTAAACACGACAACAAATAAGCTCTGAACTACAACAGACTATTATTATTATTGCACTATGTTTGTTTATTTATTAAGTATGTGTGCATGTGTATATATACACACTGAACTTTTTTTCTCCCGTTATGTACTATGTTTACATATTCTGTTGTGCTGGAGCAAGTAAGAATTTCATTGTCCTATCTGGGACATCTATACTATTACTGAAACTCTTTGTCTTGTTTGTGGCTGTCTGTGTGTATGTGTGTGTGTGTGCCAATTTCTATTTTCCTATTTTCTTCCAAACGCTAGACCACAGCCTTCCCATTTTCACACGTTCTACTCACATTTTTCCCGTCGAGGCAATAAACATCTTTCCGTCGCATTCCCACCCATATTTCCGCACTTTTTAATCTTTTAAAGTATTAAAAAAGCCAGAAAACTCACCCATTTCTGGGAAAAAACCCCGAGTGATATCACAATGGACTCGCAAGGCAGGACGGGACACTCTGGGAGGGAGAGGCACTCCAGCGCTCCTGCGGCGGCTGCCAGCGCCCGACGGACGACATCTCTGGCGAATGTGGAGCCGCGGGCCCTGGCTGGAGCTGAGCCTGGTACCCGAGCTGGAGTCTTCCTCTACCGCCATCTCTGCTCCTCTCTCTCTCCACCCCCCTTGCCCTCCCTCTACCCTCCCTCACTACTCCCATCCCTCTCCCTCTCTACCCCTCCGTCCCTACCCCCTCTCCCTCTCTCTCCCTCTCTACCTCTCCCTCACCCCCCCTCTCTAAGGATTGAAGAGGGAGGGTGAAGAGGAAGAGGAGGGAGTGCTGGGGGATGAGGAAGAAATGAGTCACAGCTGTGCAGTTGGGGGCTATGCAAGAGTGGTGCCATATTGCATTGGGGGAACGGATTGCGTTGGGGGAACTGGTGAGCGGTGGAAGCTTACGTTGGGGGAGCAGGCCCAACAGGTCTGCACTTAGCCTACACAGTAATGCCTCCATCTTCTATGTCACAACGGCAACCCGGCAGCCACGCCTGCGCAGTTGGGAGCTATGGGTGAATGGTGAACATTACATTCGGGGACCAGCCCTCCCGTGTGATGCCGCGCCCCCCCCCCCGGCGTTGAGGGACGGGACCCAAAGGGTCCCACTTGGTCTAGTATAACAAAAAAATACTCTTGGCTCTTGAGCCTTATGATTAATAGTAAAACGAGAATTAATAGAAATGGCAGAATTCTAAATTACAATGAAAACACAAAGTACTTGTGCTATAACACTAGGATAAGCGATCAACTTTGAAAAGCAAGCCCAAATCCTAAGTACTACCTTAACTGATTACACAAACTTATGCTCCGGACAACATCTCACTCCATATGCAATAACAAGCTACCTACATGTTAACAAGCACATAAAAACGGATCCATTGTATATGCAAGTATATCATTGGGATTATCAAGTGGGCAGCTTCTTTCACTGGTGTTTCATTGGGTTAGGTCCACGACACTGCAGGAAGGCTCAACAGTTAGTTTTGGTGTCCCAGAACCACCCCCCTCAATACCTGCTCTCACTACCTATTCAACCAGTAGCGACTAAATAAAGGAGACTACAGATGATTAATTCACGCAGACTCGCATCCTATCTTCCACTTATACTAACCCATCATTAAACAGTCGTAGTGCCACAAATATCAACCTGTAGAGGTCCACGCGTTGTGTAAACACTCTGTTTAATAATTAACCGATACAGCCCCGTCGGTCACACGCGCATCAAGTTAATATTTTACTACTACTGTGCCGTCGCTCTTGAGCACACCCGAGTTCCACACCAACCGCCAATCCTTTGAATTGCAACTGCCGCCTTTGAATTCCAACCACCTAACGGCCCGACCCCCTGTCAGCGTGATTGATCGGCCCAGATCATGCCCGGTCCATGCGAGAGTTGGAGCCCGACCAACAACGGTTTGATACCAAAATGGCTCATCCCGCCACATGACCCCCCCCCCCCCCCCCCCCCCCCCCCCCCCCCCAGAACCGGAGTAATGGAGGCTGTTAGGCTCACAAGTGAGGCGGCCTGATCTCGTGTTGGCGTCTCCTGTGTTCGGGTTCGCAGCTGGCCTTAGAGTTGAGGGCCTCAGAGTTGAGGGCCTCAGAGTTGAGGGCGGGTGTGGTCGTGGCGGTGGGGTGGTGCCACCTGCACTGGTTTGTCAATGTCCAAGTGTGCTGGCTTAACATGGCCCAAGGAACAGAACTAAATACTCCCAGTATTACTAATACAGTATTGTTATCAATTTTAGTTTTAACACCATAATTTGTATATATTGTTAGAGCATGATTAATATAATCTTATTAAAGTATTAACAGGCGCAACAGACCCAAGAGCAATTCCCAGAAGAAAAAGGAAGAATATGCACCAAAAGGTGCCAGTGTTAAGGGGATTAGCATGCTTCATAACCCACATTAATAGGGACAAAAACAGTTTTCATATCAGTGTTAAATGGATAATTTAAATTTGTTGTTTATGATATTATGAAAAGTAATAGTAATTCCAGTATTAACAAGAATACCTTGACTAATCATAACACTTGAAGTTATAGGTCCAGCTGGAAAAGTGTTTTCAGCATATATAGGAACAACTGGATTAATACTAAGACTGGTTAATTGGTATTGATAGTCTCATAGTAATAGGATCTGCTGGAATAATGGCAGCTGTACTACAAGAACAGCATGAGTTATTATCATCAGAATGCTTAGGGAAAAAAAACTACCATAAAAATTGTATCATCAGCACAAATAGTAATACCACCATTTTTTGGAGCAGCAGTAAGAATAGGAACACAAGTATAAATGGGAACAATGGAACTAATGATGAATTATAAATTAAAAAGGAACAACATTACAAATAAGGGTAGGGTGTATTGTTTTAAAGTAAATTCACTCTTTTTAACATGGCATAAATGACCAACCAATTCACACAAATACGTTTATTTATGGAGTATACATCTAGGACTTAGCAATTGCAATACTAGCCCAGATCAAGCACACTCCGACAGCTGCACCCAGTGGGCAGTCTGGCTGCCATGGTGCCTGTCAGCTTTGGCCAGATCCAATCAAAATCCAGGTCATCTTCTAGCATTCGCGCAACTGCAATGCGAGCAATTAGCCAAAACAAAAATGAACCAGCAAGGCATCCATTCCGCTCACTGTGATAATCTATAATGAACACAGACTACACTGCCTCTTTCAAGGTACACAGAGAAGGCAAGAGAAGAGATATTGTGCATGAAACAACACCATCTTAGAGCTTACAAATTCAAAATGGGGATTGTAATCAGTCACTCAGGATCTTCGTAATCCCCCCTGTGTTGATCCAGCACCAAACAGGGTTGCACAGGAGCATAAGAAATAGGAGCAGCAGAAGGCTGTACGGAGCTTGGCAAATAATAACACAGCTGATCTGAATTTGGCCTCAGCTCCAGTTTGCTGATGTTCCATTGACCAAAACTGTACACATAGCCTTGAATGTATTCAATGATTCAGGCCCTACTGCTGCCTGGGGGAGAGAATTTCAAAGCTTCACTGCCCTCGGTGAGGAAATTCCTCCTCACCTACATCTTAAATGGACAATCGTTTATTCTGAAACTGTGCTCCATAATTCAAGGTAACCACAGAGGAAAAAAACCCTGAAAATATTTCAGGTATTGCAGGTCTGGCGTAGAAACAATCCAATCATAATGAAAAAAATATTCGGTGCTAAAGAACATGCACTAAGACATTATGGGCTGCCTCGAACTAACCAACATTGACACCTTGACACTGCATTATGGTAACTGGGCACCTTTCTGTGGAGCATAAGTTTATAAGTTCTAGGAGCAAAATTAGTCCATCATCTACTCCGCCATTCAATCATGGCTGATTTATCTTTCCCTCTCAACCCCATTCTCCTGCCTTCGTCAATCTCCGCCATAAAAATATCCATTGACCTGGCCTCTACAGCTATCTGTAGCAATGAATTCCACAGATTCACCACCCTCTCACTAAAGACATTCCTTCTCATCTCCCTTCTAAAGTTACATCCTATAATTCTGAGCCTATGGCTTGTGGTCCTAGACTCTCCCATGAGTGGAAATATCATCTCTACATTCACTCTATCCTGGCCTTTCACTATTTGGTAAGTTTCAATGAGGTCCCCTCTTCATCCATCTAAACTCCAGCGAGTACAGGCCCAGTGCCTTCAAACCTAAATCATTGATAACCAAATCATTCCTGGGAACAGGAGGGATAAATCACCCTCATAAACACGTGTGCCACTTCTGTCAACATGGGACTAATA
Organism: Okamejei kenojei; assembly: GCA_035221665.1. Classification (NCBI taxonomy): domain Eukaryota; kingdom Metazoa; phylum Chordata; class Chondrichthyes; order Rajiformes; family Rajidae; genus Okamejei; species Okamejei kenojei. Next base: position 19,575,306 of record CM069138.1, read on the forward strand.
GAAAGTGCTAATAGAGGCAAGGATCAAGGGAGCACCAATGAGAAATATCCATGGCAGTATTGTTAATCATCATGACTTGAAGGCATCTTTAATTTTATTCAACTGATTTTATAACTATGTTTATAACTACTCATATTTTTTATGAGTACTACTGGAATAATTATAATAACAACATTACTAGGAAGGATGTGGTAATAGTAATAATAGGATTAATAGTAACACCAGTATTGGTTGAGAAGAGCCATAATAATAGTAGTGCTAACGTTAGTTGAAATAGCTAGATTAATAATAATGGCAAATCTAATGGGAGAATCGAGGATAATAGCAGAAGCAAGATTATCTGTTCTAACGTTACAGTATAATGTTTAGTAAAATTATCTGAAATTATATTGGCAATAATAGAAACAACAAGACCAATAATATGAGTAGCAGGATTAGGATGTTAGATCAATAGTGATTCTAGAAAGTAATAGTAACAACAACACTAAAAGGATCAGTTGAGTAATTATCATACTGGTATTAAGATTAATAATAATCCCAACATAAATAGTAACGAGCAGTTCAACTACTGACTGTAAGCATGAATGGTTATATTCAGTTAACTAGTAAATGCAGAATTCATAAAAACATTTGATTAATAAGGGTGTCAGGGGTTATGGGGAGAAGGCAGGAGATTAGGGTTGAGAGGGAAAGATAGATCAGAATGGCTGAGTAGACTTGGTGGGCCAAATGACTTAATCCTGCTCCTACAATTTATGAGCATGAACACTGGAATTAATAATAGAAATACTGGTGATAATAAAAATAAATTGAGCTGAAGGTAATATCAATCGGATTAATAGTAGGAACAATATTAATAGGAGCAGAATACAATGATACCAGAATAGCAGATACAGCAGAATAGTAGAAGTTGGAGGGGCAACAAAAGCAGAAAGGCTACTTTCAATTTCTTAATTCACGGTATGTTTATGTGCCACCCTGAATTGCTCTGGAAGTGATGTGAACAAAGAGGATGTGAAGGCACCGGCAATATTTATATGATTAAATCATTTCAAACAATTAATATGTATTTGCGATTATTACATTTTAAGCAAGTATTTAAAAAAATCTTTCGGAAAGGCAGTAAACAATTTAGATATAGATCCATGGTTTAACATCCTGTCTGTGAGATGATACCTTTGCCAGGGCAGCACTCTCAGTACTGTGCGTGGGTATTGGTTTAGATTCTGTGCTCAGTCTCTGGCAGTGGACATTAACAAGATATTCAAACTGACACTAATACTAAAACTAGTATCAATGTTAAAAACTCCATTAAATTTCAATAACTAATACTAGCATCAGTACTCCTATAAATAATATTAATATTAACAGTAGCAATTCTGAAATTATATCGTTAATGCTAATACCAGAATGAACACAAGTTTAAGCATTTCTCTGAAATTAAACAGAATTTCAGAAAAGAATCTGAATTTCAGAAAAAACAATGCATCTTTGGATGCTTGTGACAAATAAAATTGACTTTGACTGAATTTGACTGACTTTGAGGTGCGATGAATAATGCACAGTTGAGTCACCATGTGTGCTATATGCAAGTGATTGAAGATAAACTTCTACTGCAAAGTTGTTTGCGTGAGAGGTGATGCCACAGAGGCTGTGGAGGCCAAGTCAGTGGATATTTTTAAGGCAGAGATATAGATTCTTGATTAGTACAGGTGTCAGGGGTTATGGGGAGAAGCAGGAGAATGGGATTTGGAGAGAGAGATAGATCAGCCATGATTGAATGGTGGAGTAGACTTGATGGGCCGAATGGCCTAATTTTACTCCTATTCCTTATGACCTTATGATATGAGGTCACATAAGCACTGAATCTGAGAAAGACAAGTTGGTAGGTTTTCCTGTTGAGACCAATTAAGAACCGCAGAAAAGAAAAATAATTTGGTTTAATATTAGCACATATGACTAAAATCTAGTATAGAGGTAGAAAAATAATTTTAAAAGTGGAATGTAATCCAGCAACAGAAAGATTTTGGAATTCAGAGTGAGAAAGTTCTGCATTAGCTGCACAGAGCTTTATTCAGTTCTGAGAGCTGTTCTGGATTTCGTTTTGGGCAATTTAACCTTAAGCTTGCTCCACAATGTTAGATTCATAGTGATTCAGTGTGGAAGCAGGCCCTTCAGCCCAACTTGCCCACATTGGCCAACATGTCCCAGCTACACTAGCCCCATCTCCCTGTGCTTGGTCCATATCCCTCCAAACCTGTCCTATCCATGTACTTGTCTAACTGTTTCTTAAATGTTGGGATAGTCCCAGCCTCAACTACCTCATCTGGCAGTTTGATCCATACACCCACCACCCTTTGTGTAAAATAGATACCCCTCAGATTCCTATTAAAGCTTTTCCCCTTTACCTTAAACCTATGTCCTTTGGTCTTAGATTCCCCTACTCTGGGCAAGAGACTCTGTACATCCACCCGATCTATTCCTCTCATGATTTCGTATACCTCTATAAGATCACCCCTCATCCTCCTACACTCCAAGGAATAGAGACCCAGCCAACTCAACCTCTCCCTATAACTCACACACTCTAGTCCTGGCAACATCCTCGTAAATCTTCTCTGAACCCTTTCAAGCTTGACAATATATTTCCTATAACATGGTGCCCAGAACTGAACACAATATTCCAAATGAGGTCTCACCAACGTCTGATACAACTGCAACATGACCTCCCAACATATACTCTATACTCCGATGAAGGCCAATGTGCCAAAAGCCTTTATGACCACCTTATCTACCTGCAACTCAACCTTCAAGGAACCATGCACCCGCACGTCTAGATCCTTCTGCTCTACAACACTCCCCAGAGGCCTACCATTCACTGTGTAGGTCCTACCCTTGTTAGATGTCCCAAAATGCTACAGCACACACTTCTCTGTATTAAATTCCATCAACCATTCCTCAGCCCACCTGGCCAATCGATCCAGATCCTGCTGCAATATTTCACAACCATCTTCATTACCTGCAAAACCACCCACTTTTGTATCATCAGCAAAATTGCTAATCTTTCCCTGTATGTTCTCATCCAAATCAATGAAGTAAATGACAAACAGTGACGGGCCTAGCACCGAACCCTGAGACACACCACTAGTCACAGGCCTCCAGTCTGAGAAGCAACCTTCCACCATCACCCTCTGCTTCCTTCCATGGAACCAATTTGCTATCCATTCAACTATCTTTCCTTGGATCCCATACGATCTAACCTTCCAGAGCAGCCTACCATGCGGAACCTTGTCAAATGCCTTACTGAAATCCATGTATACAACATCTACAGCTCTGCCTTCATCGACCTTTTTGGTCACATCTTCAAAAAATGCAATCAAATTTGTTAGACACAACCTCCCACTTACAAAACCATGCTAACTATTCCTAATCAGCCCTTGCCCGTCCAAATCCGTGTGTAGTAGCCATTTAGCTTAACTCAGTATATTATATTTATATCCAGTTACCTATAATTTTATCTGCCTGTAATTATGTGGGTGGGATTTTGTACGTAGTCTGGGGTGTGTTTGTGGTGAGGAATGTGGCGCAGACTCCCAGATAGTTTTTAGTTTAGTTCGGTGAAGACTAGGGGGAAGATATAGTTTTTGACCATGATTATGATCACGACATGATCACGAGTATGCTGGAAGACGATGTACTTAGTTTTCAGAGTGGTTTTACTGTTTTGTACTACTACAATAAAGAAACTATTAATCAAGAGACTGTTCTGGAATACTCATTTTTCGACGGCTTAGAATGTCTCGTGGATTACCTTCTGAACCATAGTCAGCAAATTAGTGACTATCGAGGGCTAATACTTGAGACGTCGTAAAGACTGTCACTACAGCCTGAATAACCTATCCCTCAGAATACTATCAAGTAACTTTCCAACTACAGAAGCTAAGCACACCGGCCTATAGTTCCCAGCTTTTTCCCTGCAGCCCTTCTTGAAAAGAGGCACAACATTTGTCACCCTCCAGTCTTCCAGCACCTTTCCTGTATTTAAGGACGATTCGTAAATTTCTACCAGTGCTCCTGCAATTTCCTCTCTGGTTTCCAACAATGTCCTCGGATATATCTGACCAGGTCCTGGAGATTTGTCTATCTTCATACACAATAGTACCTTCATTACTTCTTCGATGCTAACCCTGACTGCTCTCAAGACACTTCCATTGTCTACCTCAAGTTCCTCCGTCCTACTGTCTTTCTCCTCAGTAAATACAGAGGAGAAATACTCATTGAGGATCTTGCCCATCTGCTGTGGCACCACAGAAGTGATTCCTGTGAGGTCCCACTCTCTCTCTAGTTACCCTTTTCCTGCTTATGTATTTATAAATTATTTTGGGATTGTCCTTAATGCTACCCGCCAGAGCTATCTCCTGGCACATTTTTGCCCTTCTGATCTCCTTTTTCGGTTTACGCCTCAGTTCCTGAAATTCCTCCAGGGATGCACTTGATTCCAGCTGAATATACCTGTCGCATGCATCCTTCTTGTTTTTGACCAAATGCCTCAATTTTCCTCGTTAGCCTGCTTTGCCCTTCAGTCCTTCCTTAAGTTTGCCTGCTTTGCCCTTCACTCTAACGGGGACGTACGTATCCTGAGCTTTTGTCAGCACGCTTAAAAAAAAAAATCCTATGGCTGATGTTCCTTTCCCCTCAAACCTGCTCCAGTCAACTTGAGCGAGACCTTTTCTCATAACCTCAAAGTTGGCCTTGTTTTGCCTTTTGCAGGTCGCCTAATGCTGTTAGTGTAAGCGCATGAAGATTGCAGACTTCAATTGAAAGTATCACACAACGAATACTTGCGAATGCCAGGCCAATATCTTCTGGTTCTCAGCATGTAATGTCGCAAGACAATCACTGAAGCTAGCACTTTAAGCAACATACCATAATCCTCTTCCAGTCAGGGGTGAATGCGGCTACATAATGAATGAATGCCACATTTATGGGATTGAGTGGGGATCAGAGGGATCCAGAGACACAAAAGACAATGTTCATATCAGTGGGCTGCAGATTGCCAAGGCGGAATACAAGCTGCTGTTCCTGTAGTTTGCATTTGGCCTTAACTTGGCAGTGAACAAGGCTGAGGACTGACAGGCTGGTGTGGAAAGGGAATGGGAATTAAAATGGCTGGGATCCAGGAGATCCAGATTGGCAGAGCAGACAAAGTGACCTGGACAGACTGGTGTATGATGGTGCATATGGAGGCATATTTATTTGTACCTGTGGTCCATGAAAACCCTGCAGGAATACAGCCGAGCACTCCAGGCAGCATTTTCCCAGGGAACTTTCCAAAGTCTGTGAATAACTGTATTGTGGGGAAGCGTGTAATTGTAGGTAAGTGTCTGTGCTTTGTCTGTCTGCACCTGTGGGCTAAAACAAAATGGATCAAGTCTCTGCTTCTCTAGCGTGGAGCTCCTTAACACAGCAGTGAGCAGCAGACTAAGAAATGTTGAAGCCTGGAATGATCCTGAGGCCAGGATGCTTGCAGCCTGCACCTCTCTGGAAAATGCCTGTCACCTTGCAGTTAGAGGTCACTGTCACCAATTCATATTGTGGTAGATGTGGTAGAACATATTTCTTTGTAGTTGATTTTCAGTGAAGTTGCCTTGCTTTTTCTAATTCAACATCTGATCTGTGGAGCTTGGACATTGAAAAACAACGAATCATGGAGAATGGATGCTGTCATTGTTGTGCCTGCAGTAACAATTCTTCCTCAACAGCATCTCACAAATCCTTAACTGTCACAAATCCTGGAAGGACATGGATCACATGTCTTGCCTTCCTCTCACCTCAAGTTGGACAAATAGCACTACTTCTTCATTGTTGCTGGGTCCAAATCCTAACCTTTTCATCACTGTACCCTCATTGTGATGACAACAAATAGATGGCCCAACTGTCTCTTTCTTGTGAGCACTTAAGGTCACAGAATGTTCTTTTAAACCCCAATTTCTATAGGCCCAAACTTTTCAAATTTTCCTTATGACAACTTCTTCATCCCAGGAATCAACCAAATGCACCTTTTCAGAACTGTCTCCAAGAAACATTTTCATAAAAGGAGTCCAAGGTTGTACAGAATACTCCATTTGTGGTCTCATCTTTGCACTGTGCAGTCATAGCAAACATAACCTTATTTGGGTGCCCCATGGCCTTCTGCAATAAAGGTGACCATTCCATTTCAGTTCCTACTCACTGGCTGTACCTGCCAGCCAGTTTTCACTGGTATACGATACCTGCATAGCTCCATTCTGTAGCCTCTCCAAAGTGGACAATCTCACATTTTACCATCTTTTCCCATTCCTCATACCATCTCGGCCCCTTTGTAGACCCTTTACACCACTCAGCCATGATCACAATGAATGGCGGTGCTGGCTCGAAGGGCCGAATGGCCTCCTCCTGCACCTATTTTCTATGTTTCTATGTTTGCTTTCCAAGCTATTTTTATACTGTCAACAAGTTTAGCTGCATTAACCTTGCCCCTTAACATTAACATCCTTAATTGGGACCTCAGTGCTCAACACTGTTACAGTATACACTTGTCATAGCTCTCCAACCTCAAAATGATCCTTTTATGCAAGCTTTCATTGTTGCTATTGTTAATCAATACATGCTACCATATTATCCACAACATCTCTTACCCTATTTAGTAACTTTATTGAATGCTTTCTGGAAATCGAAATACACTACAATTTATTGGCTCCCTGCTTGTTAGTACGACTTCCCTGGTCATGGATTCTAGCATTTTCCTAATGACAGATATCAGCTGATCTGTCTAGAGTACTTGTTTGCTGTTTCTCTTCCCTGAATATTTAATGGCGGAGGGGGCACCAATCTGCTGGAACCATTCCAGAATCTTGGGGATTTTGCAAGATCAGAACCCATCAGGACTCTAACAATTTCCTTAGCCTACCATTCTAGGACAGCTTTCAATTTGAGCGCTTCATTGGTGGGAGCAGAGGAACGTGAGACAAGATAAGAATCATCACCCCAGCCTTATTTACAAACTAGAACTGGCACTGTTTTACAATTGTGTGTTTGAAGCTATTAGTCGTGGGTTGCAGCTGTTAACCTTAAAATGCAGAAGTTAGCCCTGAGTTCCAGATGTCAGCTCTTCATTCCAAATGTTAATCCTACAATGCAAATATTGTCCCTATTTTTGCTCTAGAATGCAGATGTTTGTCCTGTATTGTAAATGTTAACCCTATATTAGTCCTGTATTGCAAATGTTAATTCTGTGTTCTTCTTATTGAGTCCACATCACAAGATTAGAAATTGTTCAGCCAGAGCTGAACACACTTCTCGGCATCTGTATACAATGGCTTCTTGTGCATAGTGGTGGAAAGATTGGCGGAAACAGGGCCGCAACATGAACGTTCTTTCCTTGACACCAATTCTGTGTTAGCCCTATGTCACATCCACAGGCTAGATGTTAATCCAAAAGTGTGGACTATGATCAAGTTGCAGTTATAGATAGACAAATCCATGATTAGAACAGGAGTCAAGGGTTATGGGGATAAGGCAGGAAAATGGGATTAGGAGGCAGAAATCAGCCATGATTGAATGGCCGAGTAGACCTGATGGGCCGAATGGCCTAATTCTACTCCTATTACTTGTGAACTTGTAACCATGTTTTTCTCCTTGTGTGGACCAAAGAGTAAAACATATCTCATCTTATTAGGAAATACCGAGAAAATTATGCCTTTGTACATAAAGAACCAAAGGACCTTTTTAGATGTGACATTGAATTGTTGTGATCCTTCAGGCTTTGAATGGATGAGATTTTTATTTGCAACTTGAAGTTACTACCACTAGGTGCCAGACCGGAGCTAGCTTTCATCACCTTTCCATTCCACACTAGAGTCAAGATTAATTATAAACTTAAATTATTTTTGTAATTCACTATCGGGATTTGGACATTTATGGGATAATCAACAGTTATTGCCTAACATAATTTACCCTGCTAAATTGGTACCACAACTGAGGGTCTTTCTGGGCCAATTTTGAGTCTGTCAGTTGTCAACCACCTGGTGTAGAACTCACATAATTTATCAGCCAGGCTGTGCAAGGATGACAAGGTTTTCTTCCCTAAAGAACATTATGGACCTGTGCCACTTAGGCAATTTTTCAGGCGACTGCCGGCAACTGTCAAATCGTAGCAGGTCGCTGAAAAAACGCCGACTGGAACGGCGACTGTGGAAGTGGAACACACACACGCACATACACACGTCGCTTCCTTCACCAACCAGTTATGAAGTCGGGGGACAGGGCAAGAGGGGGGAGCGCTGTGTGAGTGAAATTCACACGGTGCAAAGCCAATGTGATACAGATACACATCACGATGAACAGGAAGGTTGCCGCTGTAATTAAGACGGTGAAAGCACAGTGTACGGGAAGGGTCACTTAAGTCCTTTAAAAGAGGGGGGGGGGGGAGAGGTGGGGGGAGAGGGGGGAGAAGGGGGGAAAGGGGGAGACGGGGTGGGGAGAAGGAATGGAGGCAATCTTTAAGAAGCCAGAGATACACGGCTGTGAAGCTCAGCGGACATTAACATTTCCGGTCGGTTATCCTTGGTTCTGAAAACTACCGTTTACATTTTTTTTCCCAATGAGCCAATTAAATTCACCGGTCAGCACCGGCGACAACCTATGAGAACCTACGACAAACTTCGACCCCCTGGCGACCCACTACCACTGCCCCTACGTCACGAAAATTCTCGCTACTCTCCATGGCGTCAAAATTCTGGTCGGCGCTAATTTTTCAACATGGAGACCAGATTGAAGCCGCGACTAATTACGAGAATGCGGGAACTACTCACCACCATGCAGGCGACACCCCAGCAACCTCCAGTGAACATGTGGCGACCTCATAGCCTCTTGTAGTCACCTAAAAACGTGTGTAAGTGGGACAGGCCCATTATTGAGCCAGTTAACGTTTTGTGGTCTAACTGCTAGAGCTGCTGTCTCACAGTGCCATAGACCTGAGTTCAATCATGATCTTGGGTGCTGTCTGAGTGGAGTTTGGACATTCTTCCTGTGACCACTTGGTTTCCTCCGGGTGCTCCGTGTTTCCTCCCACTTCCCGAAGATGTGTGTGTGTTGGTAGGTTAATTGGCCTCTATAGGTTGTGTAGGAGTGGTTGCAAAAGTGGGATAACATAGCACGAGTGTGTACAATTCACCATGAATTCAGTGGGCCAAAGGGTGTGTTTTCATTCTGTATCATCCAAACAATTAATAGCCACAAGCTTTTTATTTCCAAATGATTGTTTGAATTGAAATGAATTTAGCTAATTAACGTAGTGGAAGTTAAACTCACATTCAGGTCTCTGGTTTTCTTGCCCAGTAATATAACAATTACTGTATTATGCAAGACTATTTATCTGACCCATTCCCCAATGCAATGGTGACAGAACTTATGAAAAATAAACACAACAGCAATAAACCTGGTGAATCAGATATGTTTTGCTGTTTCTGGTGGAGATTCTATCCATCTCCTGTCATTGTTTTTCTACAATTATTCCAGGTTGCAATCTTTTATTGTATCTGAATTTACAGTGGAAATCCTGATTGCTCAAGCAACTAAAGAGCCATTAATCAGCAATAGTATCACAGAGCATGTTCATCTTACTGCAGAATGTGCAGGTGCTGAGATATTAATTAATTCTAGATCAAATGGCTCTTAGAGCACAGGTTATGACTGCGGTGTGAGTTTAGGAGAAGAGATACGGACCTCAACAGGAGTCAACTAATGAATGGAAGTGACAGGTAGGAGACAATACTGTCTGCATTGGGGCAATTATAATCTGCCATGGGGTTGGGAGAACAAACAGGATTGGCAGTTTTAAAGAAGGAACTGCAGATGCTGGAGAATCGAGGAGTTGCTGAATCGAGGAAATGGCAGTTGCTGTTTCACATTCTGTTTAAGTGTTTCAGTAACTAGTCGAAGAAGTGACATGCTTTAGAGAGTGCACAGATTGAAATACTCAGCATAAGTGAACATGAAAGGAAATAGATTTACTTACATGTCAATCTCATCCATTGCAAAGACATCTAACCTTCAGGAGATGTAGCATTTGATGATGGTGGTAATTGGATTGACATGTGCAGATGGAATTCGACTTCCATCCAAAAAATATATCTTTTGCCTTTCTATCAATAGATTGATCCCTGTACCCATGCGGTGTAATTCAACATTTTTATTTTACTATCTTTTTGCAGGAAATATTAAGATAACGTGCCTTAAAATTCGGTAGTATAATGATTTTTGTCCCCCTGCATTACACAATTGACATTTGATTCTTTGTTTTTTAAAGTGAAAAGAGTGCTATCCAAGACAGTTCATATCATTGTAGGGATCTAAGCCTTGAAGCACATGTGGTTATATCGCTCCCTGTGTATTGCATCTTTTCCAATATTGTGAGATTAATTTGGACCAAGTTGTCTTGAGATCAGTCATGATTGGGAAAGTTCAGAAAGGGCTCTTAGTCTTCCCACTGTAGTACTTAGCCACAAGCCCTTTACTGACCACACACTCCTTGACCCGTTCCCTCCCACCAACCCTTCTAACTTTCATTGATACCTCCATCACTCAACAGCCTAAGCTATAGGAAGAGTTTGGGCAGACGAGGACTTTACTCCTTGGAGCACTCAATTCTGAGAAGTGATCTTACAGTGTATAATATCATAAGTGGAATAGAAAGAATTGGGGAGTCTTTTTCCCAGGGTAGGGGAATTAAGAACTAGAGGGAATAGACCTGAGGGCAAGTTTAGAATATGCACACGGAAGGAACAGCCAGAGGAAATAGTTGAGGCAGTTACAATAACTATGTTTAAAAGACATATAGATAGGTTTGTAGATAGAAAAGAATTAGAGGTATATGGGCAGGTACAGGTAAAGCTGGCTTGCTCAGTTTGGGCATCTTGGTTAGCATGATAAAGCTGGGCCGAAGGGCTTTTTTATGTGCCGAGTGACTTATAACTCCAATTTGCTTTACTGGAGTCAGAGTCATACAGCACAAAAACATGCCCATGCCACGATGATCCATCTACGCTACTCCCATCTGCCCATGTTTCACCCATTTCCTCTCAACTTTTTCCATTCATATATCTGTCCAAACATCTTTTAAATATTATAAATACCTGCGTCAACTACCTCCTTTGGCAGCTCATTCCATATATCCTCCACTCCATGTGAAAAAATGCTCAGCAGGTTTCTATTTAATCTTTCCCCTTTCACCTTAAGCCTATGTCTTCTAGTTGTTGATTCAGCTGCTCTGGGTAAAATACTTTTTGCATTCATCATATCTATTCTCCCCATTGATTTTATACACCTCTATATGGTCTTCTGGGCTCCAAGGAAAACAGTTCCAGCCTGCCAAACCTCTCCCAATAGCTGAGGCCCTCAAGTCCTCTAGTCCTGTTGATTCACACCAGCTCCATTGCACAAGGTGTTTTAATTGCTTTTGAAAGTTGCCCAAGGTGTTTTAAGGGCCTGTCCCACTTGAGTGTTATTTGCGCGTCATTCACGCGACATCATTTATGCGTCACGACGCACGCGCGCATGGTGCGTGGTGAGACGTGGTGGCGTAGGCAGTGACGGCAGCGCGCGGTGCCCCAGGATTTTGGGATTCTCAAAATCCTCGCGCGCCACCTACGTGATGCGCAAATGACGCCCAAGTGGGACAGACCCTTTAATTGCTTTGGAAAGTTTTGAAGAAACAAGCAGAAAATGATTTACCAAAAACTGCGAACTCACTTTAAATAATTAAGTGTGCTTTAATTGGATTCTTGAAGTCACTGTCTTATATGCAAACCATTGGATGGGGTATCATACTCCTAAATGTAAGGTACTCACACTACTCATTGGATTGACCACAACGAGAAGGCCAAGGTGAAAGTATTACATGTACGCTGCAAAGTCAATACTTGTCATGTTGCAGATACACTCACTGACTGGTGGCAGCACTTTCTGTCAGTGAATGAACTATGTGACTGCTGGGGAATTTATCATGGATCAGCAGTAAAACTGGAACAAGTTCTTCAGTAAAATGTACATCTTCAGATTATCGTTCAAAAATATAAAATCATTGTGACTGATTCCTCAATATATTTGATTATCTTCTGCATTCGATCCCAGATCTTCCAGGTGTTTTTGCCTAATCCATTCCCTACTCCTTGCTGAGTGTGGATGGCATCAGGCAGCCAAGGTTTGTATCATGCAGTGTTTATTAAATCTTATCTAAATATATAAACTGCATCCATACACTTATATTAATTGATATTTCAGGATCTGGATGTCACTGGCAAGGCCAGCATTATTTGCCCATTGCTAGCCATGTTTGAACTGAGAGCCTTGCACTACTATTTTGACTATATTGGCGAACAAGAGGTCAGACAAGTTAAGGATGGCAGATTTCTTCACCTGAAAAGCAATAATGAAACCAGATGGGTTTTTACAACAACCCTGTTGTATGTGATTATCAATGCTGATGAATAGTTATTTCAGAATTCCAGATTATTAATCAAAATCAAATTTCACATCTGCCATGGTCTGATATGAATTCTGGTTTGGTAGTCCTCTGGATTACCTGTCGGGTAATTTAGCGGCTATACCACCATGGCATCCTTCATTGCCGATTCCAAACCGCGTCATTGTCCACTTAGGAGTCTACTTTTGATCAACTTCCTTTCCAATTCTTGATTAGTGAGATGCCAACTTCAGGACAAATATTGATCAGGAATTCACCAGAGGAAATTATTTGGATGAGAGTCCAAAATTCCCAAGAGTTCATTATCACGCAGTCTTTTTCTCAGGACTGGAATGTCATTTGCTGGAGGCTATTGGCTTAAGGAAAGAGGGGGTAGATTAAAGGAGATTTATGAGGCTAGTTTCCTCCTTTCCCTTTCCAAAGAGAATGGTATGTGCTTTAGACTATAGCTATATGGTGCGGAAATAGGCCCTTCGGCCTACCAAGTCAGAGCCGACCGGCGATCACCCCGTACACTAACACTATCCTACACACTAGAGACAATGTACAATTTTAGCAATGCCAATTAACCTACAAATCTGTACGCCTATGAAGTGTAGGGAGGAAACCGGAGCATCCAAAGAAAACCCATGCAGGTCATGGGGAGAACGTACAAACTCCATACAGACACCACCCATAGTCGGGATCGAACCCGTGCCTCGGGCACTGTAAGGCAGCAAATCTGCCACTGTGCCACTGTGCAGCCCCTGTATGTCACTGTGCTTGATAGCACTTCCAGGGGAGGTGGGGAAAACAAATGCTACAGCAATATTTAAAATACATTTAGACAGACACATGAACAGGCAGGAATTGGAGGGATATCACCGTGTGCAGTTTAAAAAGGCATCAAAGCACAGATATCATGGGCTGAATGATTTATTCCTGTGCTCTACCATTCAATGTACTATGTTGTGCTGGCAGGTACAAAGTCCTAATTCTGCAGTCCTAGACTATTACACAGGGACAAATTTGTCTAATGTTGGAGTGGTTAAGTAAATATACACATTTTACACACACCCTGCTCCTAACCACACATCTGCTTATTAATGACTGGATTGGACCCATATTTCCAGTGGATATCCTCCCTGTGCATACCTCTGCTCTTATATGACTCCCTTCAGATAACAGCAGCAAGTAAAGCAGTTCCCTAATTGTAACCACACCCAGCTAAGGGTAATTGTGTCCATTCTTGGCGTCCTGGGGGAAAGGATCAATGAAGGCTCGCACATAAAGACCCCAGGTTGACCTGCCCTTGTGGCACCTCATTGATCTCTAACCCTTGAAGCTGCCCTTCAATGCATAACCTTTAGCCCTCACAATCTTATCTGGTGTGTGGCCTTGAATGTGGACCAAAGGCGGTTGGAGATTGCAACTTTCCACCCGGCATGTCCAGTCAAAGGAAAATCCCTTATTCATGTTTACCTGTGATATTGTAGATGGGACTGAGATGGTAACACACCTAAAGCTCAAACTTAGCTCCAAACTATCGAACTACACTCGTAATTTCAATGCAGATGTCAGAATGTATCAATAGTGTGCAGCTCCAGTAAAATCCAGTTGGGCTAAGAGTTAAATTGTACTTTGGTAAAGACTATATTGAGGGGAACAGGCACACAACCATGTGCACCCTTCGTCACCCCAAGATGGAAGAAACAGTGTAATGTGATATGTTGTTTCTGCTCCTGTTAGAAACTGGATATCTCACCTCCTCTCCACCACCACTTCCAGGACCATCACATGACATAACTGAACCATAATTTGTCAAAACCATGTCTAACTATTTCCTTCAATCTTTGAATTCCATGATTGCAACTTGTCGATCGACGAAGGACCACAGGCAGATCGGCGGGGAGTTCATCTGGCGGAGCTTCGTCAAAGTCAGGCACTCCAGTATCCACACGATTCGGCACCGGGCTGTCCGACTGCTTGGTTCTGGTCAGGTTCTGCGCGGTCTTCGCTGGAGGAACGCGGCTTCTTAATTGGTCATCGTGCAGTCGGCCTTGGACGGTGTACATTTTGGTTCCAATGTGAGCCATGATCCTGCCAGCGCATCATTTGCTTTGCTTGGACGTATAATTGCGGTAATATAAGTAGTCTCCAATGTCGAATTTGAACTTGTTCAACTTCGTTGGCTGAGTGCGCGCCATATAAGAGTTACGGGTCGAGTTCAAAACTGATAGGGGAGAGCGCACTTGACGTCCGAGCATCATCTCCGCTGGAGTGCGACCGGTAGTGCAGTTTGGAATGGTTCGATATTGCTTTAAGAAATCACGCAATGCCAATTGTTTCGAATTCTTTTCAATTCCTACAGCGCGTTTCATGGCCTGCTTGAAAACGGCTCTGCCTCGCCATTTGAGGGTGGATGAACAGGTGCTGATGTCTGATGCACGATTGAGTTATGTTTGCACCAGTCACCGAATATTTGCGAGCCAAATTGGGTCCATTGTCGCTTACGATTGTTAAGGGCAATCCCCAAATGGTGAACAAATTGTCGAGCGCAGAAGTGGTTGTTTCGGTGGTCGGATACTTCATTTGGATAACATGTGGCCATTTTGAATGGGCATCCATGACAACCAGCCACGTCCTCAAGGAACAGTCCGGCAAAATTGTGTGGATTCGCTGCCAAGGTTGGTCGGGGGCAGGCCATGCGGAAGTATTTTCCAGAGGATTCGGCGCTGTTTCGGTACATTGTGTGCAGTCCTTGTGTGGTCGGCTATATCGGTCTCGATATTCAGCCACCACACATGCATGCGGGTGAGCGCCTTCATTCGCACAATTCCAGTGTGTGTCTTGTGCAACATTTTCAGAATTTGCGATCCCAGTTCCGTCGGAATGATCACTCGACAATCGCGGAGCAGAATGCCATCCTTTGAGGAGATTTCCATTTGCGCATTCTGGAATGAGAGGAATTCCTTGTCCAGCTCAGGACTGTTTGGCCACCCCTGTGAGTGACAAAATGTCGTACTTTCAACAAACCCGTGTGTTGAGCAAGTTCATGTTCGTCTCAATTTCCATAATTGCCTCCTCTTTATCGCATGGCAGGTCGGGTCCAATCGGTAGACAAGACAGTGCATCGGCATTGGAATGCTCGGCAGACTGTCGGTAAATTATGTGGTAATCATATCCCATCATGATCAGGGCCCAACGTTGGAGACGCTGCAATGTCATGACAAGCAAACCTTTCTCCGGTCTGAAAACAGTCAGCAGTGGCTTGTGGTCGGTGATGAGCAGGAAATGTTGCCCACTCAAATATTGGTGGAATTTCCGGACACCAAACACGATCACCAGTGCTTCTTTCCCCACTTGACTGTAGTTTTTCTCGGCGGTCGTCAGCATTTTGGATGCGAACGCGATTGGTTCTTCCTTGCCATTCGGCGCCGTTTGTGAGATTACAGCTCAAGACCATACGGCAATGCATCAGCGGCCAGCGAGATCGGCTTCGATGGGTCATATTGGACCAAATGCGTCCTCTGGGCGAGCATCTACTTCAACCTGGTGAATGCATGGTCACATTCTTTGGACCAATGCCATTCGACGTCCTATTTTCGCAGGTTGTTCAATGGTGCGCACAAAGTCGAAAGTGCCAGTATGAACTTGCCAGAGTAGTTCACCTTGCCAATGAAGCTTTCAAGCTGCTATACATTTTTGGGCGTCGGCAATTTCACAATCGCATCCACTCTTTCTTCCGATGGCTTCAGACCACCTGCCGAGATCACATGTCCGAGGTATATGACCGGTTGTCGGAAGAATGCGCACTTGTCCATGCGCAACTTCATGCCGTAGTTGTTCAGTGCCGTGAGAACCTGTTTTAGGTTCTGCAGGTGTTCTTCCGTCCTACCTTTATATCTGTGCCAAAAAAGGGGGTACAAAATTGGACTGGGACAATTTTACTAGTGTGCGAAAACAAGTCGATCGTGCAATTAGGAGTGCTCATAGACAACATGTCTCTTCTATTCTTGGGGGAGAACAACCCAAGGCTTTTTGGAGATATGTGAAATCCAGACGGACAGACAACACTGGTGTCCAGATGCTAAAAGTGAACAACTGCCTGATCACTGAGGACCAGGCGAAAGCAGAAGCTCTTGCGAACCAATTCCAACACGTTTTCACCCGGGAAGATGTGGAGCCTTCATCATTTCCAGTCCTTCCGCCCAGACCATATGCTGATATGCCTGCTATGCCTGCTATGCCTGCTATTAAAATTGAGGTTGAAGGTGTCAAGAAGTTATTGCTCAACATTAATACCACAAAATCAGATACAAAATCAAGCCCTCAAGATCGCAGCCGAAGAACTGGCTCCAGTTTTACAATTCATTTTTCAACAATCGCTTGACTCGGGTGATGTACCGCTGGATTGGAGGAAGGCCAACATCACTCCTCTCTTTAAGAAGGGTTCAACCACCAACCCAGCAAATTATCCTCCTGTTTCACTAACAAGTACTTGCTGTAAATTGCTGGAGCATATCATTGATAGTAATCTGATGCGTCACGTGAGCAAACATAATATTCTTGCCGACCACCAACATGCATTTAGGAGGCATAGATCATGCGAGTCTCAGCTCATCCTGACAACAAATGACCTGGCCAAGCACCTTGACAGTAACGTCATCATGGATTTAGTAGTGCTGGACTTTTCTAAAGCATTTGATGTCATCCCACACCAGAGACTGCTTCGGAAGCTTGACTTCTACGGTATTCGTTCCAACACGGAACGATGGATTTCCAGTTTCCTGACAAAACGTCTTCAGCGCGTGTGTGTGAACGGAAAGAGCTCCAATTGGCACCCAGTGTTGAGTGGGACACCCCAGGGCATGGTACTTGGCCCACACCTATTTTTGCTTTACATCAATGACATCCATAAAAAAGTCGCAAGTACGACCAGACTATTCGCTGATGATTGTTTGCTGTACCGTCCAATTAAGTCAGCTGATGATGAAGATGCTCTCCAAAAAGATCTCGATACTATGGTCGAGTGGTCACAACAATGGGGCATGCAGTTCAACCCTTCCAAATTGTGAAACCATGCGTGTCACCAGAAAGAGGAATCCAGGCGTCACATCTTACAACATACTTGGTGTCACCCTTGAAGAATCCAAACAAACCAAGTATCTTGGCATCAAATTGCAGAACGATCTACGTTGGAACGGTCAGACTCATCATGCAACAGTGAAAGCAACAGGTGTCCTAAACTTCCTGAGGCGCAACTTCCATCACTGTCAAGGAGAAGCTGTATTTCACCCTTATTAGACCTCACCTGGACTACGCAGTTGCAGCTTGGGACCCATACACAGATAAAAACATTTCATCCATCGAACGTGTCCAAAGACAGGCCACTCGATTCGCTACTAACACCTACGAGAGAGAAGCGAGTGTCACCAAACTTCTGAATTCTCTGGGGCGGAACCCTCTCCAAGACAGACGTGAAGCTCACCATTTGACCTGTTTTTACAAAATGTTAAATGGTCAGCTAGACATAGATCACAAGACCTACACCAACCCCAAACCAATTAGGAGCAGACGAGGTCATTCGATCCAATTTGTGGTCCCAGCCACAAAGACAGATGTGTACAGCAATTCGTTCTTCCCACGCACTATTAAAGCATGGAATAATCTCCACCAAACCACGGTTGCCCAGCCAGATGCAACTAAATTTAAAGTGGCACTTTCTTCCCAATAACCTTCTCTGGCTAAACCCCTCCCTTCACCACCTCCAGTTTAAATTCCAGTTGGAATATTTTGGAGGACCAAGTAACCAAGAACCAAGACCGGTGACAATTATCTCATCCAGGTAGGCAGAACTGGTCTTGGTTTGAAGAACTTGAGCCGTGCCTTCATCTTTGTGTAATATCCGAGTCCAGGTGCGAAAACGGCCGGACACTGATCAAGAACCTTCTGCAGGTTGTTCTCGCACTTGCTGACCATGTTGCAATCTGTGGTAGATGACAATGCCATAGTTGATCCGCCGTAGATCAAGGCATTCATGTCAAGCTTGAAAACATGGATCCAGTTGATACCGCCCAGGGACGTACCTTCTTTACCAACGATGATCAGCAGCCACATCTGTGTCATACCATTACTGGAAACGGTGACAGTGCATTTAACTTTCATGGGAATGGGCTGTCGTCCATATCCCATAAAGCGGATGTTGGCCGGTTTCAGTTTCGGCGATCTGATCCTCTCCCAGATGTCCTGACCCACTAGCGACACAGCCGCACCAGTGTAGATCGATGTTCGAGACCCGCAGCAAAATCCTCAGCTTGTCGGTGTTCGTAGACACACCGAGCACTTCAATAGAAATGGTCTCCGCAGTTTGTTCCACTGTGTTTTGCGCTTTCTTGTCCTTTCTCAGCTTTCCTAGGGATTGACACACTGCCTGGAGATTACCTTTTCGGTAACAGGCATAACAAACGGACTCGATATACAAGCACTCACGGTGATGATGATCAGTCGAGCCACACCGGTAGCAGAGTTTCGATCCTTCCCCCACAGGGGGACGGTTCTTCTGAAACTGTCCTACCTTCTCAGGATTTGCTCTGGGTCGATCAACTGGTTTCTGGCATTGCGGACGAGTCTGACGAACTGTATGCACCTCCTGAGGGAGCTTCGACGCTGTTTCACCAGCCATTTTGTGCAGTTCTTTACTTAGCAGCTCGGCCATCTTAGCACACTGCAGCACATTCTTCAATGAGGCGTCCGATTCCTTGAGAATCGCCTGCTGGATGAATGCGTCCCTGTAGCCCATGACCAGTCTTGGCACTTTTTGCAGCATTGAGCTTTAAAATCACATGCCTTTGCCTTGGTGCGAAGTTCGGCAAGAAATTCGGTGATCGATTGACATTCCTGTTGCACCATCCGGGCTGTGAGGAAATTTTGACTTTCTTCGAAATGCACCTGCAAAGCCGTTGTGATTTCAGCATAGGAAACTTCAGTTACTTCTTCTGTAAGTAAATTTTGAAGCAGTGCAAAAGTTTCTGGAGACATTGATGAACACAAGAGGGCCTTCTTCCTCAGGTCAGTAGTAATTCCCACACTTTCAAACTAAAACTCACCGTGCATTAAATATGATGACCACCTTTCTCGCTCGGGATCGAAATGATCGAATTGCCAAGACATGTTAGTTTGAGTATACTACAGAACTAAAAAAATGTTTTTATTTTATTTTAAATCGAAAAATAGGCTCTTATCTGCGTCTTTGGACACAATCCGAAGTATCCCAATTCTTACACCACTTTTGTGTTCTTTTTCTAGGTCGACATAAAACTTGAGAGTCTTCAAGGTACAACAGAAGTCTTTATTACATTACTCAATGCTGGCAGCAAGACAACTCAAAATAGCTGCACACTCACACTGTCAACAGACAGGGAAAACTATATACAAAACATCTCCCTTTGTTCTTTGCACCGCCACCTGCAGCATGGGAGGAGCAACAGGTCCTCCCATCCCACAGTCCACCAAACATCACACAGGGGTTACCCTCTTCTCTGCAACAAGAAGGCAAAGCATGGTGTGAAGCCCAACCTCAGCCATGAAATCACACCATCCCAGATATGTGGTCAGCCAGTGAACAATGTGGGCAGGTTGGCTGCACACCCAAGTCATTATTATCAACTAGTAGCACCAGTCTTGCATGATCTCTGTGAAGATGAATATACAACCACAATACCCCATTCACCACCAGTCCCACATCTCCCTACATCTCTCAATCCACCTCTCGTCCCACACCTCTCCAGTTCCCTATTCACCCTTTCCCACACCTGCATCATTTCCCCTTTGTCCCACCTGGTCCCTTTAACCCCAAGTCCCACCCCTTCTGCTTCACCTTCAGTCCCACACCCCTCCATTCTTTCCCATTCCCATTCTTCCTTATTCACCCTAAGTCCCACAGCTTCATTCACAAGTTCTTTAGCACAGCATTCAGATTCTTGGATCAACATTCTTGGCACAACTTTTTCCTACTTCCTCCCAGGCAAATACCTGGAGCATCTCCAGCAGCATTGCCCGAGTAACAATTAAGCCAGAAAGCTGAACCATTCAATAATTGATAGCACCAAAATGCTAGGCTACCCGTTGAACAATCAATGGGACATCTTATTCAATTACTTTACTCAGTTTTATAGGTTAGCCAGATCTTTCCCCCTATTTCCAAAAAAAAAAGATGGGTTTACATTAGACAGCATTGGGAAAGTCAAGAGGATCAAAACATGGTAATGCACCAACTGATTAGTGCAATTTTAGTTTGTCTGCTCATAAAAGTAACTGTAGTATCCAGCCAACATTAACCATGCTGATTTAATATACCAAATGAGATTGGGCAGTTGCTTGTAGAATTAAACTTAGATAATGTAAAATATATATTTTAAAGTAACATTGACTTTAATGGGAATGAGTGAAAAGGGCAATGAAGTGACGCAGGGGATAATGCTTAGCACTTTTTGTTTTGATTAGTTTAGAGATGCAACACGCAAACAGGCCCTTCGGCCACCGAGTCAAAGCCAACCAGCAATCACCCCGTACACTAGCACTATCCTACACACTAACGACAATTTTACAATTTTACTGAAGCTAAGTAAACAAGTTAACCAAGTTAACATATGATAAGAGTTTGACAGCACTGGGCCTGCACTCGCTGGAGTTTAGAAGAATGAGGAGGGACCTCATTAAAACGTACAGAATAGTGAAAGGCTTGGATAGAGTGGATGTGGAGAGGATGTTTCAACTAGTGGGAGAGTCTAGGACTAGAGGTCATAGTCTCAGAATTAAAGGACATTCCTTTAGGAAGGAGATGCGGAGGAATTTCTTTAGTTAGAGGGTGGTTGAATCTGAGGAATTTGAATATTCATTGACTTGGCTGTGGAGGCCGTCAATGGATATTTTAAAGGCAGAGATAGATAGATTCTTGATTAGTATGGCTGTCATGGGTTATAGGAGGAAGGCAGGAAAATGGGGTTAGGAGGGAGAGTTAGATCAACCATGATTGAATGGTGGAGTAGACTTGATGGGCCGAATGGCCTAATTCTGATCCTATCACTATTGACCTTATGAAACCAGAGCACCTGGGGAAAGGTCACCAGGTCACGGGGAGAACATACAAACTCCATACAGACAGCACCCATAGTCAGGATCGAACCCGGATCTCTAGCGCTGTAAGGCAGCAACTCCACCGCTGCGCCACCGTGCTGCCCAATGTTGGGATGTTGCATTGAAACTGGCGTGGGTGGAGGAGTAGGAGTGATGTGATATGGAGGTGGGAGGGGTGTGTGGTGGCCTCAGTCCACAATGGTAGCCCTGGATATCAATGCTGAGGTCCTAAATACGAGACTGTAAAGGTTTCAATACTCCTGCCTGAACACGGCATTTACCCCAGTGGACTTGCATAATGCACCACTCCCCTGCTCCCCCAGCCAGCGGTCTTTATTGATCAAGACTCACCACTACTCTCTGTGTGCTGCACTGCACCCTCAGGCATTGCTTGAAGCATCATTACTACAGTTTGCAACCTACCCACGCTACTACCTAATCAACGGCAACAGCCACATCATCCAAAAATAACGAGTGGCTCTTGGTAGTCCTTGCATTCCTTTGTCCCTATTCATCCATGTCTTCTAGTTTTCCACTGACACAGGCTGGTTGACATATTTTCCAGCTACTGTACCATTCGCCCCAGCTCTCTTCACCTTGTACAGATCTTTCTATAAAATCTTCAGCCCATTTTCACCACCGTGCAAGTGCCGAGGAACTCTAGCAGGACACTTGTTGAGGCAACCACAAGGCAGTGTATGACCGAGGTCTCAGCTTCCAGGATAAAACAAGCAGAGGCCACTCAATGTGCTCACGCTGCTCTGACCAAAGCGCTAGGTGCCAAAGCAGTACAGCAATGTGCCCTTCAGTAAACTGTTCATGTGCAGCCCTGCGGGAGTGCCACTGTCAAGCATGACCTATTGTCATCTCTCAGAAAAACTGTGCTCCTGATTTAACCACTGCCATTTCACTAGTATTCCCACCTGTTGCCCGTTGTTTTGTCTAGACACGGTTACTTATGCCAAGAAGCTGCAGTTGAAAGTTGGACCATACCTGTTGTAGCACATCTTCCAAAGCTAACCGCATTTCCTTCATTGCAAGTCAGCAGCCTTCCTCAGGCATTGGGTGACATTATGAAGTGCACCTGGGCAGACAACATGTTGGGAAGAAGGCAGGTATCTTGAATGAACACCTTATATTTATAACAGACTGGGCGTGCTTCTACCTATGAAGTGGCTGTGATTTAGAATGCTTACTTTGCAGTAGGTTCTACTTTTGCAGGTGAAGCAGCCACTATGAAGAGAGAAACAGATAATAATGTCTCTTGTTTTCACGATATTGCCACTATGAAGAGAGAAACAGATAATAATGCCTCAGACTTTTCACGATATTGCCATTTTTGGGGAATTGGGCTTGTGTAGATAGGAGTGCAAATCTGAGATTAGTTGTTCACCGACAGACTGTGCATAAATCTGCTGAGTGGACTTGTCTCCTCTTCCATTTCCTTCTGCGCCTGAGCAGTATTGCACATATTAGCACCATTTCTAATAGATCCTACTGGGTGATACAAGGACATAAATGTGCTTGGACACTAATTGGTTACTGTACTCAAACAACAATTTATGTGTAGGCAAGGGAGAGAGAAATGTAGGCGCCATATAAAAAAAATGCAAAAGTCCATTCTAAAATAATAATTTGTAGGTGGGAGGGTAATGCTAAACTGCTACAATATTTATTACAAAGATTTTTATGTAAATAAAATATAATCTGATTTCATTTGTACTTGATGTCTCGTAAATAAAAGTTTAATTTGCATCATGTTGTTTCGCAAAATAATGACATTCAGTTTTGACAGCTGAATAATGACATTCTGTTCTCTCCTCTCTCCTGGTAATTTAAAATTTCATTAATCTCTTCTACAGTCATACCCCAGACACAACTTTCACTATTCACTAACATTTGTCACTTTTTCTGCCAGCACATGTTTCATCCCAGGACTCTACCCTGTCACACACTTTCACTTCCTTTAACTTTCCATATGGTTGCTTCACTAATTATATTGCTACACTAAAAGTCTACGCATTGCTGGAAGAAAATGTTGTGGACAATCTGGGGTTTGCACCCTCTGTTCCTCTCCCCTTTCCCTGCAACATAAAATCTGTTTAATTTCCAACTTTTCCACGTTCTGGTGAAAGGTCTTCAATCTGAAACGTTTGCACGGTTTCTCAGATGCTACCTGACCTGAAATGTAGATGATTATTTTTTCCCATTGCACCTCTGGGTTTTATCAGCCAGTGGTCCTTATTACTCAGCAGGGGGGCCAGAATATTGCTCAGCACATTTTAAACGGAGGATTCATGTGAATACATCTTGATTCAGTGCTGCAAAACTTGGGGAGGAGACAAATTGGAAATTGAAGGATGAAGTTAAAGGAAAAAAGAGTATAGGAAAAGTTAAGAAAGACACCAGAATTAATGGGGCAGAAAGCTCACGAAGGGGTAGGAGAGTTTGGCCAAGTGAAATAGGAATCGATGTGAAAGGTGAGGTGAGTAATGGATTAAAGGTATTATATATGAATGCGCAAAGTATAAGAAGTAAAGTGGATGAGCTTGAGGCTCAGTTAGAGATTGGTAGATATGACATTGTGGGGATTACAGAGACATGGCTGCAGGAAGATCGGGACTGGGGACTGAATATTCAGGGGTAAACATCCTATAAAAAGGACAGGCAGGTGGGCAGAGGAGGTGGGGTAACTGTTGGTGAGAGATGAAATTCAGTCCCTTGCGAGGGGTGATATTGGGACTGATGTAGAGTCGCTGTGGATAGAATTGAGGAATTGTAAAGGTAAGAAGACACTAATTGGAGTTATCTACAGCCCCCAAACAGTAGCCTGGATATAGGGTGCAAGTTGCAACAGGAGTTAAAATTGGCATGTAACGAAGGTAATGCAACTGTGGTTATGGGAGATTTCAATATGCAGGTAGACTTGGAAAATCAGGTTGGTTCTGGACCCCAAGAAAGGGAGTTTGTAGAGTGTCTCCAAGATGGATTCTTGGAGCAGCTTGTACTGGAGCCCACCAAAGAGAAGGCAATTCTGGATTTAGTGTTGTCTAATGAACCAGATTTAATAAGGGAACTCAAGGTAAAGGAATCGCTACAGTGGTTCTTAACCTTTTTCGCATCAATTTGCGCATACACGAATAAAATATTGTATGTGGTATGTACCTTTGTTAGGTTCCTAAACATGGGCTCAACAAATTGATATGTTATTTGTGACCCCTTCATGACCTCCAGCAAAGCCCCAAATGACCCCCAGGCTAAGAACCACTGCGCTAGGAGGTAGTGACCATAATATGATAAATTTTAATCAGCAATTTGGGAGGGAGAAGGTTAAATCAGAAGTGTCGGTGTTGCAGTTGAACAAAGGGGTCTCATGAAGGCATGAGAGAGGAGCTGGCCAAGGTCGACTGGGAAAGGAGCCTAGCAAGAATGACAGTGGAACAGCAATGGCAGGAATTTCTGGGCATAATGCAGAAGATTTTGAATAAAAGTTGTAGAAGGTTTAAGAATAAGGAGTAAGCCATTTAGAACTGAGTCTTGGAAACACTTTTTCTCTCAGAGAGTGGTGAGTCTGTGGAATTCTCTGTTTCAGAGAGTGGCGGAGGCAGGTTTTCTGGATGCTTTCAAGAGAGAGCTAGATAGGGCTCTTAAAAATAGCGGAGTCAGGAGATATGGGGAGAAGGCAGGAATGGGGTACTGATTTGGGATGATCAGCCATGATCACATTGAATGGTGGTGCTGGCTCGAAGGGCCAAATGGCCTACTCCTGCACCTATTGTCTATTGTCTAAGATGTAGGATCATTTCATTCCAAAGAGAAAGAAAGATTCTAAGGGGAGTAAGAGGCAACCGTTGCTGACAAGGGAAGTTTGGGATGGAATAAAACTAACAGAAAGGGTGTATAACATAGCAAAGAATAGCGGGAAGCCAGAGGATTGGGAAACTTTCAAAGGACAACAGAAGGTAACAAAAAAGGCAATACGGGGTGAAAAGATGTAGTACAAGGGTAAGCTGGCCAAGAGTATAAAGAAGGATAGTAAGAGGTTCTTTAGGTATGTTAAGAGAAAAAAGATTAGTAAAGACAAATGTGGGTCCCTTGAAGGCAGAAACAGGTGAGATTATTATGGGGAACAACAAAATGGCAGAAGAACAGATACTTTGGCTGTGTCTTCAGAAGGGAAAACACAAACAATCTCCCAGATGTACTAGAGGACATGATCTAGGGAGGCAGAGGAATGGAAAGAAATTTGCATTAGGCGAGAAATAGTATTGGGTAGACTGATGGGACTGAAGGCTGATAAATCTCCTGGGACTGATGGTCTGCATCCCAGGGTACTCAAGGAGGTGGCTCTAGAAATCATGGACGCATTGGTGATCATTTTCCAATGTTCTATAGATTCAGGATCCTATGGATTGGAGGGTAGCAAATGTTACCCCACTTTTCAAGAAAGGAGCGAGAGAGAATATGGGGAATTATAGACCAGTTAGCCTGACATCGGTGGTGGGGAATATGCTGGAGTCCATTATTAAAGAAGTAATAACGGCGCATTTGGATAGCAGTAAAAGGATTGGTCAAAGTCAGCATGGATTTATGAAGGTGAAATCCTGCTTGACTAATCTTCTGGAATTGTTTGAGGATGTGACAAGTAAAATGGATGAAGTAGAGCCAGTGGATGTAGTGTATCTCGACTTTCAGAAAGCCTTTGATAAGGTCCCACACAGGACATTAGTGGGCAAAATTAGAGCACATGGTATTGGGGGTAGGGTATTGACATTGATAGAGAATTAGTTGGCAAACAGGAAACAAAGAGTAGGTATAAACGGGTCTCTGTCAGAATAGCAGGCAGTGACGAGTGGAGTTCCACAAGGCTCGATGTTGGGGCCACAACTGTTTACATTAATGTATTAATGATTTGGAAGAGGGAATTAGGAGGAACACGAGCAAGTTTGCAGATGACACAAAGCTGGGTGGCAGTGTGAATTGTGAAGAGGATGTTAGGAGGTTGCGGGGTGACCTGGACAGGTTGAGTGAGTGAGCAGATGCGTGGCAGATGCAGTATAATATAGATAAATGTGAGGTTATCCACTTTGGTGGAAAAAACAAGGGGGCAGATTATTATCTCAATGGGGTTAGGTTAGGTAAGGGGGAGGTACAGCGAGACCTGGGTGTCCTTGTACACCGGTCACTGAAAGTTGGCGTGCAGATACAGCAGGCAGTGAAGAAAGTGAATGGAATGTTGGCCTTCATAACGAGAGGATTTGAGTAAAGGGATAACGAGGTCCTTCTGCAGATGTGCAGGGCCCTGGTGAGACCACATCTGGAGTAGTGTGCAGTTTTGGTCTCCTAATTTGAGGAAGGACATCCTTGCTATTGATGTAGTGTAGCATTGGTTCACGAGGTTAATCCCCGGGATGGCTGGACTGTCATATGAGGAAAGATTGGAAAGAGTGGGCTTGAACTCACTGGAATTTAGAAGGATGAGAGGGGATCTTATAGAAATGTATAACATTTACAAAAGGACTGGACAAGTTAGATGCAGGATAAATGTTCCCAATGATGGGGGAGTCCAGAACCAGGGGCCACAGTCTAAGAATAATGGGGCCACTTAAAACTGAGATGAGAAACAGTTTTTCACCCAGATAGTTGTGAATTTGTGGAATTTTCTGCCACAGAAGGCAGTAGAATCCAATTCACTTGATGAATTTAAAGGAGAGTTAGATAGAGCTTTAGGTGCTAGCAAAATCAAGGGATATGTGTTGAAGGCAGGAATGGGTTACTGATGTGGATGATCAGCAATGATCACAATGAATGGCGGTGCAGGCTTGAAGGGCCAAATGGCCTCCTCCTGCACCTATTTTCTATGTTTCTGTTTCTATGACAGCAATCATAGCACAAATACAGTAATTGTTGGGATGCTTTTTCAATTTGAATACATTTGTGGATCTTTATGTTTTTGCCTTTGCCTCAGGGTTACATGCCACTCCAAGAAATGAATAATTTAATACTTAAAGCAGGTAGTGCAGGAATCTCCTGTGACCACACCAACCAAGCTCACCGAACCCTCAGACAAATATACATAACCTCTTGGAGAAATGTTGCAAGAACATTTTGCGGCTGCACCTGGGAGGAGGTAAAAAAAGTGATAGGGCTACATTGAAAGGGGATTCCATCGTAATGGGAACAGATAGGTGCTTCTGTTTTTGCAGATAAAATTCGAGGATGGTATGTTGCATCCATAGTGCTAGAATCAAGGGTGCCATAGAATGCCTGCTGGGCATAGAGAAAATAAGGTTAAACAATCAGTGATCATTCACATTGGTACCAAGAGATAAATTGGTAAATAATGTGCTTCCAATTACATTTCAGGGGTGGGGGATAAATGACAAAATAACAACAGGACCTAAAAGATATGAAACTTTGGACTATTTCTAGTGTACATCCTGGTGAGTGTACACTAGAGCACACGAAAAGAAGAGCAGGTATATGTCACCAAGCTCTTAGGCTTGCCTCACCATTCAATGTGATCATGGCCGATCTATACTGGCCTCAACTTCTCTTTGGTGCCAGTTCCCCATAACTCCCAATTCCTTGATTTTCAACTATTTATCTATTTCAACTTTAAATGTAGCTAATGATGTGGCTTCCACCACCCTTGGGCAGAATTCAAGTTTTACCCCTTTCTGAGAAAATACATTTCTATGCACCTCATTTTTAAGTGACTGGCCCCTTATTTCATAGTTGTGTCAGAGGACTCATGACTCTCCCGCAAGTGAACACTTTTCAATATCTACCATGTCAAACCCTAAACATTTTAAGAAGGTCACCCCTTATTCTTCTAAACTCCAAGGAATACAACCCATATTCTCGAGCACCTCTTCATAGGACAAGTCCCGATGCAGCTCTATAGGACTTTGGTTAAGCTGCATTTGCAGTATTACGTGCAGTTCTGGTCATCTCATTGGAGAAAAGATGTGCAGGATTTGGAGATGGGGCAGAGGAGGTTCACCAGAATACTGCCTGGATTCGATGAGTTTCAGCGACAAAGAGAGATTGGAATGATTTGGATTGTTTCTCTGAAATGTTGGAGCTTGAAGGGTGACCTATAAATAAAGTATAAATAATGTATAAATAATGGAACTTCCCTACTTGCCTCTGTAGCCACACTCACAACATTTCAGAAGTTCAACAGGTTACAATAGCCTACTTGATTGAGCATTTCCTTCTTCACTGACACTCTGTGGGTGCTATGTCTACAATCTGCAGGATGCACCACTGCAAATTATTGACGTTATTTAGTCAACACTTCCTTAACTCTACCACCAGAAAGGAGAAGTGCAATAATATCATAGTAATGTTATAACCCCAGATATCTTGACGATCCTGGTTTCGAACAAATTAATTTAGCGGATTTCTGAGGCTTCCGTTGCATCTTCCCCCCCCCCCCACCCACCCCACTTACCCAGTGAGCTGGCGCCACATGGCGTGCTTCCATTTGCAGGAGTGAAGAGAACAAGCAGAATAAAGATTCCGTGAGTACCGAACCATTCCCCGGTGCATGCCGTATGGGACCGGGGGCTCTGCGGCTTTCCGTCCTGTGAATTCCCACTTGTTTAACCCTCCCCAATGCTGCGATTCTTCCCTCATGGCCTTCGGTTAAACTTTACCTCCCTCACTCGGTTATAGTGGACAATCGGCAATAACAAACACCATTCTCCCCCGTATGGTCTGTTATTATGAACTTTTACTGTATTGCAAGTTTTTAAATTTCAGGGGTCAACCTCAGGGAATCCTTCCTTGAGGACATTGTGAGAGTCTATCATGCAGGGACAGCAGAGCAACAGTGTAATTAGAGATGAGTAGAGAACTTGGCCTTTCAAGTACCTCCCATACACTGAGAATCTATATTACTAAAAGTCTCGTCTTGACCACTTCCTGTTGTTCTGTATATTGATTTTAGAAAAGACGCTGCCACTTATGGCTGTGATTTTTGGCCATCTTACTCAGAGTCCCCCTCCGCTGCGCAGGACAAGAGGATTTTTCCCATTGATGAAAAATAAAAGAGTTATTACTGTTTAAAAATGTTGAGATTCTCTCTCTTGAAGGCCACGCCCTTTCCGGAGGGACTATAAAACAAGGAAGTGTGGAGGTGCCTCAGTTCTCTGCAAGATGGGGGAGCGAGAGGTCGCAATTCTCAGTCTGAGCTGTGAATAACACTGAACACGTGTCTACTAAACTGTGAGTGGTTTTACTGACCTTTATGTGGTTTGTAAATGTAGTTTGAAGGTGCTAAAGCTGTGTTGCCTTTGGTTTGAAAGTGCTAAAGCTGCCTTGCCTTTGGTTTGAAAGTGCTAAAGCTGCCTTGCCTTTGGTTTGAAAGTGCTGAAGCTGCCTTGCCAAATTAAAGCTTCTTTGCCAAATTAAATCTGCCATGCCTAATTAAAGCTGCCTTGCCTTCTATATCTATCTATATTACTAAAAGTCTGATCTGACCACTTCCTGTTGTTCTGTATATTGATTTTAGAAAAAACGCTGCCACTTACGGCTGTGACTTTTGGCCATCTTACTCAGAGTCTCTCTCCGCTGCGCAGGACAAGAGGATTTTTCCCATCGGTGAAAAATAAAAGAGTTATTAGTGTTTAAAAAATGTGAGATTCTCTCTCCTGAAGGCCAAGCCCTTTCCGCAGGGACTACAAAACCCGGAAGTGTGTTGGTGCCTCAGTTCTCTGCAAGATGGGGGAGCGAGAGGTCGCAATTCTCAGTCTGAGCTGTGAATAACACTGAACACGTGTCTACTAAACTGTGAGTGGTTTTACTGACCTTTATGTGGTTTGTAAATGTAGTTTGAAGGTGCTAAAGCTGTGTTGCCTTTGGTTTGAAAGTGCTAAAGCTGCCTTGCCTTTGGTTTGAGAGTGCTAAAGCTGCCTTGCCTTTGGTTTGAAAGAGCTAAAGGTGCTTTGCCTATGGTTTGAAAGTGCTAAAGCTGCCATGCCTTTGGTTTGAAAGTGCTAAAGCTGCCTTGCCTTTGGTTTGAAAATGCTAAAGCTGCCTTGCCTTTGGTTTGAAAGTGCTGAAGCTGCCTTGCCAAATTAAAGCTGCTTTGCCAAATTAAATCTGCCATGCCTAATTAAAGATGCCTTGCCTTCTATATCTATCTATATTACTAAAAGTCTGATTTGACCACTTCCTGTTGTTCTGTATATTGATTTTAGAAAAAACGCTGCCACTTACGGCTGTGATTTTTGGCCATCTTACTCAGAGTCTCTCTCCGCTGCGCAGGACAAGAAGATTTTTCCCATCGGTGAAAAATAAAAGAGTTATTAGTGTTTAAAAAATGTGAGATTCTCTCTCCTGAAGGCCAATCCCTTTCCGCAGGGACTCTAAAACCCGGAAGTGTGTTGGTGCCTCAGTTCTCTGCAAGATGGGGGAGCGAGAGGTCGCAATTCTCAGTCTGAGCTGTGAATAACACTGAACACGTGTCTACTAAACTGTGAATGGTTTTACTGACCTGTCAGTGTCCTTTATGTGGTTTGTAAATGTAGTTTGAAGGTGCTAAAGCTGTGTTGCCTTTGGTTTGAAGGTGCTAAAGCTGTGTTGCCTTTGGTTTGAAAGTGCTAAAGCGGCCTTGCCTTTGGTTTGAAAGTGCTAAAGCTGCCTTGCCTTTGGTTTGAAAGTGCTAAAGCTGCCTTGCCTTTGGTTTGAAAGTGCTAAAGCTGCCTTGCCTTTGGTTTGAAAATGCTAAAGCTGCCTTGCCTTTGGTTTGAAAGTGCTAAAGCTGCCTTGCCTTCCATATCTATTTATATTAGTAAAAGTCTGATCTTGACCACTTCCTGTTGTTCTGTATATTGATTTTAGAAGAAACGCTGCCACTTATGGCTGTGATTTTTGGCCATCTTACTCAGAGTCTCCCTCTGCTGCACAGGACAAGAGGATTTTTCCCATCGGTGAAAAACAAAAGAGTTATTAGTGTTTAAAAAATGTTGAGATTCTCTCTCCTGAAGGCCACGCCCCTTGCGGAGTGTCTATAAAACCTGGAAGTGTTGAGGCACGGTATTGGCTTTGCATTTGCTTCAGATTATAAGGTTCCTTTGAATTGGTACATAACATTTACCAAAAATGGTAATTCTCCTCTGGGAATGTATGGTGATATTTATGATGTGCATGTCATCTTCTGATTGTTTTGTCATCATGTGGTTGTTTTGATATCAGCAAATACATCTATTCCAGTAAATCTAATGGAAATATTTACAATAAAATAAACTTTAATGATACTGTGAAACACCATTCAAAAATTCAAAGAATTACCTGTAAAAATGGCACGTACATGGAATAAATGACTGCAAAGAAAATGGAAATTGAAACAACCAGCAGGTCTGTCAATCGACATGCAGAAGGCAAACAAGATATGCCAAAGCACTTCTGCACCTAATGTCACGTGTGAGATCTGGTCACCCCATAATGCAGCAAAATGAATAAAAGTTCAGGAATTCTAGTGGTGGACAGGGTGAAATTATAGTTGGCTTTTCTCAGATGCTGACTGACCCATGTGTTTTGGAATTTTTCAGCAGTTATTTCAAGGAAATATGTGTTGTGAACAATGGAGAATTTCGCTGGAAGTAAGCATGGAATGTTGCTGTTAACTCTTAAAAATGTTATGAAGATTGTATTAGAGGAGATGTAATGAAATATGTTTGAGGATGCGCAAAAAAACTAGGCTTTTTTGTAGTTTACTTTTTCCTTCCCGGACTCTTTGACTTCTTGGAGGAGCCACTTTTGGTTTTCCTCTCTTGCTCTGCTTGGAGTGCCTCCAATTGCGCAATTTCTCTTTGCTTCTTCATTTCCTCCTCAATAAGTTTATTTCTGTATGTCTCTCTGAGTTGAAAGATGTCTTGCCGAGCTTCATCTAAGGCTGCCTGCAGTGTAAATACAACATCACATTGGGAGTTGCAGTTAGTGTAGAGCAATACAGGGGCACCATAGAATCACACAGCACATACAACATACAATCATATTGGAAGACAACAATAAATTTGCTTCGTGGCCATTTAACTAAGAAACTAATTTCACTGTAGATAATTGTGAGCTGCTTAATTTCAATAGAAAGAATGCCACATTGGACGGCAGATAGATGTATAATTAATTGTTCAACACAGATCAATAATACAAGACATGGTAGCTTGATAGTCATATCATTGAATATCCCAGAGAACGATTTTTGCTCCACAACTAGCCTTGACTTTGAACAAACTGTTCCAATGCAGGTACAAATCTGGCATTTACCAGGCAAAGTAAAAGCAGGACAAATCAATTCCAGCCAATTACCCGTTTCGTTCCCATCTCAATAAAGAGCAATGCAATGGAAGATGTTGTGGACTCAGTTATCAAATTGCACATACTTAACAATAACCAGCTAATAGAGTTTAAATTCAATCAGGATCTCTCAGCTCAATACTCTACCGTGTTGGTACAAAGCAGAACAAAAGTTTTGAATCACAGAAGTGATTGCTCCAGACATCAAGGCAACGTTTGACTGAGTTTGCTCAAAGAAGCTCAAGTAGAAGTGAAGTCAATGAAAATCAGAGGCTTGATGGGGTCACAGTGACAAAGAAAATCAGGTGACCCTCATATCCTAGAAAACAGTCTGTGTTGCGATTATTTCTTAATTTTTTTAATCACAAAAATACTGTCAGAGTGAATTTTATTCAGTGTCTCAAATTTTGGGGATTTCAGATAAATGCTCCATTTGCAGTTTAACCAGGGCGTTTAACATACATCATTATCATTATTGAAAACATCAACGGGCAAGGTGACTTACAATGCTATGTACAACAGTGATCGCAACTTCTACTGAAGTGTGGACGGCCGTTGGCTCGCTAGGAGGCCATCCGGCCTTTGACAGGTCTTGTTTTTGGTCCTGCTGGGAGTCTAAAGCCCCCTCCTCACCTGGCAAACCAGGTGGGGGAGACAGTTTAGTCGCCGACTATCCAACCAAGGAGCAGGTAGCATGGGATTACGTGGTGCCCATGGCGGGGGAACTCCCCCCGACCAGACCACAGTGTTTAACATAGCCCTTCATATATTGCCACAAATCAAGATCTCACACCCTATGTGCCTGCAGCTCCACAGCAGCTGGTATACACATCCCGCTGGACTCCAAAAGCGTATTTGTTTGAACAGGTTGTACGTAACCTTGGGAAGACTTGCATTATGCAAGAAGCAAAATGTTGGTTATTGGTACATTAATTTTAGGACTACTGAACCGATAAGTGGAAAATCACTTTTGATAATGTTGATGAAAGAATAAATATTGGCCACTAGACTCTGAGGAAGTAAATATTACTTTAGAACAGTAACATAAGAACATCAATAGAAGCAGACCTGCTGCAGGTGACATTGTCTCAGGTTTGCCCTGTCATTCAATAGGATCACGGATGATCAAGTGCTTTGTCAACTTTACTCTGCAATTTCCAGAGCTGCTTAAGATCTAAAGTACAGTAAACATGTGCTATAACAGAATATGGGGGGGGGGGGGGGGGGGGGGGTGGGGGAGAAAGGAGGGATTGGTGTCCGTTATTGCCGATTATCTATAATAACCAAGTAAGGTATTATTATTGTATATAGTTGAAATAAAGAACTGCAGATAATGGTTAATACACAAAAGGACTGGAGTTGTGAATATGTAGAAATGGGGGTGCTTTGGGATTGTAAGGTGACTGCCAGACTGTGTAGGTGATTGGCGTCACTGGTGGTGACATCACAGGTGCTGGAGACCCAATTCCTGGAAATCATGTGACCCACCTATCGCCACCAAGTCTGGCCCCTGAAGAAATTTCTGTTTGTTTCAATGTACTGACACTTGTTCTGTATCTGTGATTGGGCAAAGGGGTTGCCTCCCACTGTATTTTCACTCCGGTATCTGTGATTGGGCTAAAGGGTTGCCTTCCTCTGTACTTTCACGCCGCTAGTTTTCCGCCACTGTATATTTGTATAAATAGGGGATCGTATCGTTGGGGTGTGTTGGTTGTTTTTCTTTCTGTTCTGTTTGCAAGAGGCTGCTGCGGGATCGAGTGAGTGGATCCGAAATCGACCCAGCGGTGAACAATAAAGAAGGGTTAGAGCTCCAGTATTCGATTCAATGTTTTACTGACCCAGACTAGGGAGGGTAAAGAACCGGGTTAAGGGCCTGTGCCACTTACGCGACCTTTACAGGCGACTGCTGGCACTCGTGTTTGAAAATGTTGTGCAGAACTGCTGGCACAACATGTTGAAAATTTCGGCGACCTATCACAGGTGCCTGTAAAGGTCGCGTAAGTGGGACAGGTCCTTAACTCCGCGGGTTCGGCAGCATCTCTGGAGAACATGGATAGATGATGTTGGGTTTCTTCTTCAAACTAATCCAGGTGTCATTTCACCTTAATACTAGGTGCTGATGTTGCTGGTCTGCACCAGTGAGCCCTCCTTCACCAGCTGCCTCATGGTCCAGTTGAAATGACTGTTGTTGCATCTTACGTTGCAGATCCTGGAAACAGCACTTCCTTCAGGCCACTGGCACTGACAGGTTGCACAAGCACCATGGGGCTCCCTCCCCTCTCACATGCTGCTGCTTCATGCTTTGTTTTGTCTGCTCCCCGCTCCACTGCCCCCTCCTCCTCCTCCCCCCCCCCCTTAGTCGCTGACATGTTCCAAGGTGGAGTATGTTGGCGACTCCAAGGGAGAAGGAGGAGACGTCGGTGGTGAAGTGGAGGGGGGTGGGGATAAGAAGCCGCGTGGACAGGGCAATGGGAGAAGGAGGAGGCAGCAGGGGAGCGGACAGAGTGAATGAGGAAATGGCAGCAGATGAGAGGGGAGGTCGTGGTGACCAAGCGTGTTTTGTGGGTGGCAGTCGTCTGGAGAAAACATTGTTCCCTGTGCCCCAGCAACAACAGCCACGGCAACCAGACCATGCGGTGGGTGAGGAAGGGGCTCGCTGGGGCACCTTGCGAGTCGGGGTGGCATCGGAAGCCGGACTGTAAGCGGAGGGGAGGCGGTGTGAGCCACGTGTGGCAACGGCTGGTCCCTCCACTATAACCAAAATTAATTATAAAGGGATCCATTAATTCTAAGATTTACTGTACAGTCAAGCTCAGACTTGAATATCATGGCAATTCATAAACCCAGTTTAATCTCACATCCTGAAGGAGCGCATCTCTCACCATCGGCATCCCTCCCTTGGTGTTGCACAGGAAGGACAGCCTAGATTTGCTCTTCTGGAGCATATGCTGTAAAAAGGCTGGGATTTTCAATTTACAAAATGGCTCTGTAAAGAATGTATGTGAAATAAATGGCTTCACCTGCAAATCTTCAAACATTTGCAGCTGCTGCGCCTTCAGTTGGCGGCGAGTCTGTCTTTCTTTCTCACGCTGCTGAAAGACTATCTCTCGTTTTTGGCGGAAATTGTAAATTACTTCAGTCTTAATCCTCTCTCGTTCTTCAATAATTTTTCCATTCTCCAGAACTGGTTCAGGAAGACTCGACCTGTTAAAATGTAAAAAGCCCAGAGTATTACCCACTGGGACCCTCACTTTTCAACGCAAAGTATTCTGCTTGGGTTTTAGAAACAACTTGTTGCAATTAGCGCCATAGAATCACACAGCACAAGAGGTGGCTAATAAGCCACCAGGCTCTGCTGGCTCTTTGACAAAGCTATCCAATTAATTCCACCCTTCTGCTCGACAACTGCCTATTCCCCAATATTGTGCAATTGAAATAGGGTGCACAGTGGTGCAGCCTGGAGCAATGAAGCTTCACAACTCCAGTGATCTGGGTTCTATCTTGACCTCTGAGCTGTCCATGCAGAATTTGCTTGTTCTCCCCGTGACTGCATTCAGTTTCCCCAGGTGTTCCGGTTTCCTCGCACAGACTAAAGATGTGTGGATCGGCAGGTTAATTGACAGCTGTAAATGAATCCTTGTTTGTGGATGAATGTTGGAATTGGGGGTGGGAGGAAAGTGGATGGGAATGAGGAGAGAATAAACATGGGACTCGTGTAACTGGGTTCTTAGTGGTCAACAGTTAGAGACAAAGGGCAGGTTTCTGGACTGTATGACTCAATTGGGATCAACTGTTCCCAATGTGAAATCCAATAATGGCCACTACTGAATTGTTTCAGGCCACTTCAGTAGTTTGACTGGACACATCTTCATGGGTTTGTCCTTCAATATCTGATACAACATCTGCAGGTGTTCCTTACACTGTATCCCTGCAATGCTCCATAAAGTAGACCAGTTGTCCTGGGAGCAACCATTATTGGACACTCTCAAGATGTCTAAGTTTGATTTTCACTGCACTGGTTTGAAAAACCTATTATATAATGTAATATAGAACATAGGACAGTACAGAACAGGAACAGGCCCTTGGAAATGCTGTCGTTCAACTAATCTCCTCTGCCCACACATGATCCATATCCCTTCATTCCCACATATCCATGCCCCTATCTAAAAGCCTCTTAAACACCTGCTTCCACCACTATTCCTGGCAGTGTATTCCAGGCACTCACTGTGCTGTGTAAAATCCTAGCCCCACACATCTCTTTTACACTTTCATTCAGTCATTTTACCCTTCACTCCTGAGTAGTTGTGCACTTTTAATAAAAATATGAAAAATGGATGTTAAAGTCGAGACCAAGAATCACCTTAAGGTAACAGTACACACCGTCCTATGGAAGTACCTGATATATTTGGGACATTTCATTGGTATAGTAATATCATCAGATACTTGTGAATTTCAGACCTTAAAGCCAGTTATTGACATTTCCACCCAGGTAATGCGGTCAGTTGCTTGTGCCATTTTCAGGAAGCTGTGGACTTGGACACCAAGATCCGTCTGTACACTAATGCAGTTTACGGTCTTGCCATTAACTGTATGCTTTACCCAAATATTTGGCCTCCCAAATTGGATCACTTCACACCCATATTCTGTAACTGATCTGAACCCCGCGGCATCCTTTGACAGACTTCCTCACCATGCACAAATCCACCAATTTTGGTGTTATCTGCAGACTTGCTAATCAACCCATCTACATTTACATCCAAGCTATTTATAGACATCACAGGCTACAGAGGTTGCAGTACAGATTACTGTGGTACACCATTGGTCACAGACTTCTGGCTAGAATTACACAATTTTGATCCCAAAGTCATCTTCATCATCTCCAATCTCTTTACCATCTCACCCCACTCACCTGATCACTGCTACCTGCCCTTCCTGCAGACCCACTCCTAAGCTGATTCTCCCATCCCCACATCACTATTCTTCCTGATTATTTAACTCGATCACTGCCCTGTGCAGACCTTGTTTGAGGTAAGGTAATGCATCATCTGCAGGTGACTGGCCACACATCTCTCCATAAATACCTTACACAGTGGGACCAATTAATTGCTTTGATAATATCATCACTCTCCTCCAACTCCCAGATCTTGCCTTTGACCAGGACAACTGATTTTTTTTACGAAGGGTAATGTGCACAGTTCTTTCAGTTGCATAGGAGTCCTGCCACAATAGCTACGTAGCACATCCATTTGTAGGATCTAAAAATTGCGCAGGCAAATATTTAAACTGCACACCACACTCTTGAGAAGGGGATCGGTTATCCATTGTTGCATTGCTTTTTTCAGGCCTGACTGACCTCAAGACCCTTTGTCAGAATAATTAGAAATGGCTCATGTACAGATTGTGGATTTTAGTCTCCTTGGGGACCTGATCTGTCATCTGAGTAATCTGACGGACATGTCCCCAGGATTTATGATCGGACAAGACGAGGGCTGTTGCTCTCTGTCTCACGTGAACAGTGACAAGCGTCAGTATATTTTTACCCTGATATTTAGCAGTAGTTGGGAAGTAGTTGGACAGGGAGGATTGTAAAATTGATCTGCACTATCATACAGACATCTTGCCTTTCACTCCTGAGTAGTTGTGCATATTTAATAAAAGCATGAAAACCAACAGGAGATGTTAAAGTCAATCTCAAGGTAACTGTAGATGTTAAAATTCATCTTAAGGTGACTGGATACACCTTTCTATACAACTACCTGATATATTTGGTCCATTCCATTGGTTTAATAATATCATCAGATTTTCTTACTTTTCCATCAACAGCTGTGTGTTGAATTTGTTCACCAACCTGCAAAATGACTACAAGACAATACAAATGTCATGTCACATTTAAACATAAAGGCCCTTTTGACCCACGAATATACAGGCAGTTTATATATGTTACAATATTCCTCTAATTTAATTTAAATGTTCAGTATGATTCAGATCAGAATAACAACTTTTTGAGTGTTATTTTTCATCAAAAGATTTAAATAGGTTAATGCATTCTTTTTGTAGTATGCTAACTATTTGTAAATTAACATCCTCAGACCATGTCATTTATAGTGAGAGTAGTTCTGAATCATATAAAATATGAATTGCATTAAAATCCTGGGAAATATATTTAACCAGCAACGAGCAC
This sequence comes from Okamejei kenojei, assembly GCA_035221665.1. Lineage (NCBI taxonomy): Eukaryota > Metazoa > Chordata > Chondrichthyes > Rajiformes > Rajidae > Okamejei > Okamejei kenojei. Next base: position 19,614,431 of record CM069138.1, read on the forward strand.
ATCACATAGTATGCTGTGAAACTGAAAGGTACTAAAGTTTGTGGAAAAGATAATTGTATTAATGCCCTAAAATTCTGCGAAGATCAGAATTTCAGAGACAACTTCCAATGTTTATCTTTGTAATCGTGCAGAGGTTTAGGATGTTTAGTAAACACAGAAGTCCTGAACTTCCTCACAGCTGATAGTTGTAGTCATTCTGGCTCCACTGGATGCTGGACTCCCGGTCCAACACCACAGCATTAATTTCTTGCAGTTTCGCACTGTCACACCGGGGAACAAGGGCTGCAGAGGGCCGGGCGTGGAGAGGGACATTGGGTCACGGGAAGATGTGATGGCTACGATGGCTTTGTGTCGGACTGGAAATGGAGCTGGAGCTGCTGCCCTAACCCTAACCCCAACCCTAACCCCAGCACCAACCCTAACCCTAATCCTAGCCCTAACCCTAGCCCCAAACCTAACCCTAGCCCTAACCCCAGCCCTAGCCTCAGCCCCAACCCTAGCCCCAGCTCCTACACCAGCCCTAGCTCTAAAGATAGTTTTAGTCATCTCCATCACGTGACGCTCCCAAACTTGATCATCTCCACCATGCTGAGTCATATCTGTCACAGGAGTATTTTATGTTCATAACATTTAAAATAATACAATGACCTAATTATCAATTGTAATTGATAAACAAACAGTATGCTTCTGCCTATCTATCTGAAGTTAATATTGTTTTAGAGGAAGTTGGTGAAAAGTTATGTGAAGGTTATCATTCTTGCTGAAAATCACCACTTTTTTCGGCAGTAAACTGTTACGAAAGTATAAAACTAATGCGTTAGACTGAAAAAGTATTTCCTTTTGGTGGTTTATTTGAGGAAGATACTCTGCGCCATAAATTTGTTTTTATATTCTTAAATCCGTTATAATTTGCAGTGTTGTTCATCATAATAATATGATGGATATGACTGAATACAATGGGCAACCTGGAAAAAGAGGAGGAAAAAATAAATTAAATTCTCTAAAAGACTGCGCCAAACATATTTTTCCCACAGTAGAGATGTTCATCTATGTGAAACAACATTCAAAGTTGTAAAGATTTATGTTTTATTTTTGGGTTTCCAGAAACTTAAAAGCAGACACTCACTGAAGAATCATCCATACTCCCTCCATGATAATTATCAATAGATATCAATAAAATAAAAGGATCAGAGAGAAGAAAGCACATTTGTGTTGAACATCTTTGTTTATGCTACAATACGGATAAGGAGAAAGAATTCACATTGAAACATCCTTTTATATTTCAATGCAGATCAGATCATCAGAAGGCATAATTATTTTTTAAAGTTAAAAAAAAGGTAGATAGGCTTAGTATTTACTTTAAATAAAGAGCTTTCCTGGCCTTTTTTGTGAAAAATTTCGAATCACAGCGTGAAAATTTATTGTTCTAGCAATGTTTGATTCAATACTTAGCCTGGCCAAATCAAGATGTTCCTGACACATTATAGACTTTAAATCATTCTTAATCAGCTTGAGTTTGCAGAAGCTACTGTTGCTGGAGTTGTTAATAGTATCCTTAAGCTAACACAAACATTTGGAAACAGGTCACTGTGATGTTTGGTGGACTGTGTGGGGTGGGAGGACCCGTTGCTTCTCCCGTGCACAGAGACGATGCCGTCCCTGTTCTTCGAACCAAGACCAGTTCCGTTCAGTCGGATGGACGCATCGACAAGGATCTCTGCCGTCTTGAAGAAATGGGAATTATCACCCATGTGGACCATTCAGAATGGGCCACACTCACAGTTGTCGTACAGAAGCCTTGTGGCAAGGTGCACATCTGTGGTGGGTACAAAGTGACTGTAAACCCTCAATTGCACATTCATCAACAACTCATACCAAAAGTGGACGAGCTGTTCGTCAAGCTGCAAGGAGGACAGTACTTCTCGAAATTGGACATGTCCGACGCGTATCTCCAAGTGGAACTGGACGACGAGACAAAAACCTGCTCGTGATCAACACGCACAAGGGACTGTTCAGATACAACCGATTGTCGTTTGGACGGGCACCGGTGCCGGCCATATTCCAGAAACTGGCCGATAATCTGGTTGCCGGGATTCCGTACGTAGCCGCCTACCTGGATGACATAATTGTCACTGGCCGGACAGAGGACGAACACCTGCAAAACCTAAAACAGGTCCTCACGGCACTGAACAACTAAGGCATGAAGTTGCGCATGGACAAGTGCGCATTCTACCGACAACAGGTCACATATCTCGGACATGTGATCTTGGCAAGTGGTCTGAAGCCATCGGAAGAAAGAGTAGATGCCATTGTGAAAATGTATAGCAGCTTGAAAGCTTCATTGGCAAGGTGAACTACTCTGGCAAGTTCATACTGGCACTTTTGACTTTGTGCGCACCATTGAACAACCTGCGAAAATAGGACGTCGAATGGCACTGGTCCAAAGAGTGTGACCATGCATTCACCAGGTTGAAGGAGCTGCTCGCCCAGAGGACGCGTTTGATCCACCATGACCCATCGAAGCCAATCTCGCTGGCCATTGATGGATCGCCGTATGGTCTTGGAGCTGTAATCTCACAAACGGCGCCGAACGGCAAGGAAGAACCAATCGCATTTGCATCCAAAACTGCCGAGAAAAACTACAGCCAAGTGGAGAAAGAAGCACTGGAGATCATGTTTGGTGTCCGGAAGTTCCACCATTATTTGAGCTGGCAACATTTCCTGCTCATTACCGACCACAATCCGCTGCTGACTATTTTCAGACCGGAGAAAGGTTTGCTTGTCATGACATTGCAGCGTCTCCAACGTTGGGTCCTAATCATGATGGGATATGATTACCACATAATTTACCGACAATCTGCCGAGCATTCCAATGTCGATGCACTGTCACGTCTACCGATTGGACCCGACCTGACATTCAATAAAGAGGAGGCAATTATGGAAATTGAGATGGACGTGAACTTGCTCAACACACGGGTCATCGCCGATTTCCCCGTCTCCGCAAGGACGGTCACCAACTACACGAGCACAGACCCCATTTTGTCAAAGGTACGACGTTTTGTCACTCAGGGGTGGCCGAAGAGTCTGAAACTGGACAAGGAATTCCTCTCATTCCAGAATGCGCAAACGGAAATCTCCTCAAAGGATGGCATTCTGCTCCACGATGGTCGAGTGATCATTCCGACGGAACTGGGATCGTTAATTCTGAAAATGTTGCACAAGACACACACTGGAATTGTGCAAATGAAGGTGCCCGCATTCATGTGTCGTGGCCGAATATCGAGACTGATATAGCTGACCACCGCAAGGACTGCACATCATGTGCTGAAACAGTGCCGAATCCGCTGGTAAAGACTTCCGCATGGCCCGTCCTCGACCAACCATCGCTGACCAGGGCCGGCCTTAAGCCGATTGGACTGATAGCTCCCAATTGTAGCTCGCAATACTCTCGATGCTGTCTCATCCGCTGAGTATCTCCAGCATTTTTGTCTACCGCATCTGCAGTTCCTTCTTAGACGTTTTGTGGTGATGGCTTCGTCTGCGATTCCTTTCTGTTGGTGGTGAGGGGCCGTGGTGGCTTCTGGTCCGTTCCCTCCGCGGGTGCAGCCTCTCCCGCTGAGTTCCTCCAGCACTCTGTGTTTTTTGTTTGGCTCTGAAATTGAAGCGGGATGGGCAAGGGCTCTGCGGAGAGGGTTGCGTTTCTGGTCGAGATCCTTTTTCAGACAATCACAAGTACTCTCACTGATGAGAGTTCAGTTCAGCCTGAAGAAGGGTCTTCTCTACAGAGTCGCTGCACTGCCTGTCCTGCTGAGTTACTCCAGCTTTATGTCTATCTTCAATTTCAGAGAAATAAAGTTTCTCACGGGGGGCTTATAGCATCTACACCCCCCCCCCCACCCTTACTTCCCAACCTCAGCCTCACGGATCTCAGCGTACCCCTAGTCCTAAAACCCATTTCCATCACTGTTCATGTTGCACTTATAATGCAGAGACAGGGCTTGAAGTGATTCTGTGAAACAAAAAAAAAGAGCTAGTTTCAGTCCAACAGCAGCCTGAAGCACTTCAGCCTCTAAGCCCTGTGACCAGTTGTTTCAAGTTTTGTACTGCTGTTGGTCTGAAACCAGCTCTTTATCTTTTTGTTTCACCCCCAGGCCATCCACATTCATCTCCCTCTCCCCTACCTTCCTCCCACGGTGCCTGCTGCTTTGGTGGCAGGCACACCATCACATTTACATTGCCAGTTAACCACTGATTTATTTTCAAGTGGTCTGCCTTCTTAAAAACTGGTATTGTTGCCAAAAGTGACTTGCTTCGGGCATTTATAAAATTAAACCCCAGTGTCCGAGCTACGTGTTACTGTATTGTTCAATATTCTTGCTAATTGTCGTATTAGCATTTCAATGCTGCGTGTGCTTCAGCATGGGCCATCCATTACTTAGATCGCAGCGGAACATAGTATTAAATCGCAAGCGACTGCAGATCTTGAGTAAAAAAAAAACAAACTGCTGGAGGAATATTGAGTCGCACCATTTAGTGAAGCCACCTAACAAAGGGTTGCTCTTTGGAGGCGAATAGTCACTTCCTGACTAACTGCTGACTCTTTTTAACTTGGCACAGAGTGGAATGGTTACCCGTTTTCTATTGCACAAATGCATGAGGGAAGAGTCGAGTCAAGAATGTATCATTGTCATGTGTACCCACAACTGAACAATGAAATTCTTATTTGCAGCAGCATAACAGGCGTGTAAACACAATACTCATAGATTGTATGAGAACGAATGAGAAACGACTAAATTCAATAGCTTAACCCTGATACTAGTGCAAAAAAAGCTCTGGGTGCCCCATCAAATCTTATCAATTGCTTGCTAATCACATGACTGTGTCCAACTGCTATCTGGTTCGTTGATCGTATTGCTAGATATGAACTGTTTTGGGAGTGAAAAATGCTCACGGCACACCAAATGTGTTAAACAGAAATTCGTCAGATACTGTGTTTTACACAGTGAGAAATCATGTGAAATAATCACTGAATTTGATTTTACATAGAAACATAGGAAATAGGTGCAGGAGTAGGCCATTCAGCCCATCGAGCCTGCACCACCATTAAATATGATCCATACCCCCTGATCCCTTTAGCCACAAGGGCCTCATCTAACTCCCTCTTCAATATAACCAATGAAATGGCCTCAACTACCTTCTGTGGCAGACAATTCCACAGATTTACCACTCTGTGTGAAAAATGTTTTTCTCATCTCGGTCCTAAAAGACTTCCCCCTTATCCTTAAACTGTGACCCCTTGTTCTGGACTTCCCCAACATCGGGAACAATCTTCCTGCATCCAGCCTGTCCAACCCCTTAAGAATTTTGTAAGTTTCTATAAGATCCCCCCTCAATCTTCTAAATTCTAGCAAGTACAAGCCGAGTCTATCCAGTCTTTCTTCTTATGAAAGTCCTGCCATCCCAGGAATCAGTCTAGTGAACCTTCTCTGTACTCCCTCTATGGCAAGAATGTATTTCCTCAGATTAGGAGACCAAAACTGTACGCAATACTCCAAGTGTGGTCTCACCAAGACCCTGTACAACTGCAGTAGAACCTCCCTGCTCTTATACTCAGATCCTTTTGCTATGAATGCTAACATACCATTTGCTTTCTTCACTGCCTGCTGCACCTGCATGCCTACTTTCAATGACTGGTGTACCATGACACCCAGGTCTCATTGCACCTCCCCTTTTTCCTAATTGGCTACCATTCAGATAATAGTCTTTTTAAATTAATACATTTTAAATGAATGTACCTGCATGTTATACTGTTTAGTTTAGAGATACAGCCAGATAGTCCACTGAGTTTGCACCGACCAGCGATTTCTGTTTTCCTATTTGTCAATTTTTTTGTGCCTGATTATTTGGCGGCCAATCAATCGTTTACTCTAAGGGGGTTGCATCCAATCACCAACTAGCTTGCCTTAAAATTCCCGTCCAATCAATAAATAGGTCTCCTCCTACCCAATCTGCCGCTATCTCCAAAGGCATTGTGTCCAATCACATAATGCAGTTTAATGGTAATTAGCAGCTATGGTGAAGGTTGGAAGCCAGCAGAGGTACTGACAGTCAGACGAGAGCAGGAGAGATTAAGACAGTGTGTAATCCATCACACCTCAGTGTACAATTTCATAATATATACTAAATTACAGGGCTGACAGACCTTGGCTGGGAACCTGGGGTTCACCAAAATTGATCCCAATTTGTCCGGCCCTGTCGCTGACCTTCACTGTCTTCAGAAAGCAAGTGATGCTGTGGCCCGTGTCTCTACTCCAGCCCCCCACGGGCCTCCAACAGCGACTCCGCCGACCCTCGCCCCTCCACCGGCCACCTGCGGGCCAGAGCCGTCACCTCACCAGAGTTCCAGGCGCAGCACTAGGCCCACAACCTCTACGATGCAGACAGCACGTGGTCTGACTCTGCTAGATCCTAGTGCTCCCCCCTCTTACAGGGAAGATCCCCTTCCCTCTCTTTTAATCAGGTTACCCTGACCTCATACCCGCTAGTTAAACTTCCCCTCTTTATTATGGATCATTTAAAAAACTTTTTTTAAGTGAGATGTGCAAAGATAGAACCCCTAGACTACCAAAGTGGCGTAGACAAAGAGTAAGTAAATGAATGAAAGAAAAGAGGAATAGAATAAAAAAAATAAAATAATAAAAAAATAAAAATAAAAAAAACTACCAAAGTGGCGTAGACAAAGAGTAAATAAATGAAAGAAAGAAAAGAGGAATAGAATTAAAAAAAAATAATAAAAAAAATAAATAAAAAAATAATAAAAAATAGAGTAATTAAAAAAAGGACAAAAAGAGAAAGAAAGAAAAAAAAGTGGTGATATACCTGCCTCACATCCCTCCCCATCCACCTCACCCAACCCCTAATTAGATTTAAATCTAAAGTTGTGTTGTACCATACTATCCTTGTAATAAATCAATGAATGGTGTCCACGTCATCGAAAAATGATCTGTTTTTTTTGCCAAGACAAGTCTAATATTTTCAAGATGTAGCATCTCGGACATGTTTATAATCCACATCATAAGAGTAGAGACTGATGTATGTTTTCAAAATTTGAGTATTAGTTTTCAGGTTATCATTAGTTCGCCGTTATCAGGCCATAATTAAGGAAACATCTTTGAAATAATGATAGCTCAGAGCAGGCTTCCGACGTACCTAGTATGATCAATTCCGTGTCGGGATCCAATTGTATTTTTAGTGTTTAAGAAAAAAATTCAAAAATTCCTCTCCAGAAATTATGTAACTTTATCCAAAAGACAAAGGAATGGGTTATAGTTGCTTCCTGAAGAAGACATTTATCGCAAATAGGAGAATCATTTGGAAACATCTTATTCAGTTTAGGCTTTGAATAATAGAGTCTGTGCAGTATTTTAAATTGGATTAACGAATGCCTAACGTTAATCAACAATTGTGTATATATAGAAAGCTTTCTTCCCATCTGTCTTTTAGAATTTTTAGGCCAAGTTCATCTTCCCAAGCTCTTCTAATTACTTCTGACGATGGGATATCTATATTTAAAAGGGTGTTATGCAGATATGATATTAACTTGCTTGACTCCGAGTTTCTATTCATACATTCGTCTAGTATGTCTGGCAACAAAGATTGATGGTCTTGGGTAAATGATTTCAGATAGTCTCGTCTTTGAAGGTATCTAAAATATTGGCTACCTTTCAGGTGATATTTTGACTGTAATTCTTGAAATGAGAGAAGAGTTCCCATCTCATAAAGATCTCCGAGTTTTTTGATTCCTAATCTTTCCCAATGTGTGAACGTTTTGTCTAAAATAGATGGCTTGAACGAAGGATTATTGGCAATTGGTGAGAGAAGAGATACATTTCTCAGTTTAAGGGTTGACTTCACTTGTCTCCAGATTCGTAAGATACTGTGGATAATCGGGTTTTTCTCATATGGCGTTTTCTTCAATTTCTTTGGAGAGAGAAGAATTGCGCCTATATTAAAAGGCGAGCAATTCTCTCTCTCCATTATTAACCATTTTACCTGTTGGCATGTGTTGTCCAACCAATAGAATACATTTTTAATATTCGTTGCCCAATAATAGTATAAAAAATTGGGGAGAGACAGTCCACCAATTTATTTGGGTTTACATATATGCCATTTATGGATTCTATGTGTTTTATAATCCCAAATAAAGTTTGTGATCAGAGAATCAAGTTAAAAAAAAAAATTTTTAGGAAAGTATATCGTTATTGATTGAAATAAGTACAGGATTTGTGGGAGGAAGATCATCTTTACGGCATTTATTCTGCCTATGAGAGACATCGGAAGTGTTTTCCAAAATTAAGTAAGAGCATTTAATTTAGTAACTAAAGGAGTAAAGTTTGCATGAAATAGAGAAGTGTATTTTCTGGTTACATGAACACCAAGATATTTGAATTTTTCCGTAGCAATTCTAAAAGGGAATTTTAGGAGGTGTGTCAGCTCTTGAGGTTTTATTGACATAAGTTCACTTTTGTAATAACTTTCCACTCTGGGAATTTAGGAGATTGAGAGGGGATCTTATAGAAACTTACAAAAATTCTTAAGGGGTTGGACAGGCTAGATGCAGGAAGATTGTTCCCGATGTTGGGGAAGTCCAGGACAAGGGGTCACAGCTTAAGGATAAGGGGGAAATCCTTTAAGACCGAGATGAGAAAGACTTTTTTCACACACAGAGTGGTGAGTCTCTGGAACTCTCTGCCACAGAGGGTAGTTGAGGCCAGTTCATTGGCTATATTTAAGAGTGAGTTGGATGTGGCCCTTGTGGCTAAGGGGATCAGAGGGTATGGAGAGAAGGCAGGTACGGGATACTGAGTTGGATGATCAGCCATGATCATATTGAATGGCGGTGCAGGCTCGAAGGGCTGAATGGCCTACTCCTGCACCTAATTTCTATGTTTCTATGTTTCTATGTTTTGTTCCAATTTATTCTATATCCTGAAAAGGAACCGAATTTCTCTCTAAGATTTAATATACTTGGAATGCTAACTTGGGAATTGGTGATATAGAGTAGTACATCATCTGCATATAATGATATTTTATTATTGGAGTATTTAGTGTTATAGTCGTGAATATTCGGATGTACTCTTATACTTTCCGCCAAAGGATCAATCGCAAGGGCAAATGACAGGGGTGATAATGCACATCCCTGTCTATTGCCCCTGGATAGCTGAAATTTAGGTGAGAGTATATGATTAGTCAGCATTCTGGCAGTCGACTTATCATATAGCAGTTTTATCCCTGAAATAAATGGGTCCGTGTCTCTACTCCAGCCCCCGACGGGCCTCCACCAGCGACTCTGCCGACCCTCGCCTCACCACCGGCCACCTGCGGGCCAGAGCCATCACCTCACCAGAGTTCCAGGCGCAGCGCTAGGCCCACAACCTCTACGATGCAGACAGCACGTGGTCTGACTCTGCTGGATCCTAGTGCTCCCCCCATCCTACAGGGAAGATTCCTTTCCCTCTCTTTTAATCAGGTTACCCCGACCTCACACCCGCTAGTTAAAATTCCCCTCTTTATTATGGATCATAATTTCTATGAATTATGATATATAAAACTATATAAGCTGACACACAATGTGAATGCTAATCTTCACCAAATATATGCAAACATTTTCTGAGATTTCTGGAAAACCCAGCCCCCCTCGTTTGGCTCCCGGGCCCCCTTTTGGACCCCGGGCCTGGGTACAATGTCCTCCCTGCACCTCACTCTCATAGGCCCTGCCCTGAGGTATTCAGAGCCTCAGCATTCATATCAGAGAGGAAGTTCCCATTAGGGGGTACGTTCATTCTTTGACCTGAGTTCTTCTACACGCAAGTGGGAAATAGGCATAGGCTGATTATCACTCCAAGTATATTCTTGGCCATTGTTAAGAACTGAAGTCAGAACCCTAAGATTATACTTCTGTTTCAGACAGATCCCATGATGTCAATGAGCATACCTTTAGTGTAAAGGAGGCAGATGCTCAAGTGGGTGGATGGATTTTACTGTTACTTCACAGGAGTGAAATAAATTATTTGTTGCTGCAACGTAGTATTTCCGAGCTGCCCTTTTTTCCGAATAGTCAATACTTCTAATGGTAAAGAATAGTTTAGAGATACAGCATGGAAATAGGCTCTTCGGCTGACTGAGTCCAAGCTGTCCGTCGATCACCCATTTACTAGTTCGATATTAGACCACTTTCGCATCCTGCATGTCTTTTGAATGTGGGAGGACATTGGAGCAATCTGAGCAATTCCTTGCGTTCACAGGGAGAAAGTACAAACTCAGCACAGACGCAGTGAGGCAGCAACGCTATTGCAGCTCCACTATGCCACCTCTAATAGCCTTTGGGAAAGTTGCCTTTCAAATACCACTGGGTTAATTTATTTTTGAATAATAATTGTAATCATTTTATTATTAATGTAATAATAAAAACATTTCACATAAACAATCTTGGCATTCTAGCATGCCATTTTCATGCAGGTACACATTATACTTCGGGCAATTTGGTTTTGAATAGCTGAATTTTGATCAGACAGAACCAACCTAAAGAGGCTTAATTTGCCTATTGTCGACTTTCTGCTTGAGTGTTTCCTTAGGAGTGAGGATGACTCCAGGAGTGAGGATCCACTCCAGCTTTGTGGGAACTGAGGTGACTGATGAGGCCAAAGTGGGGGCAGAAGCTTAAGAATAAAGTGTAGGCCATTTAGGACTGTTGAGGAAAAACATTTTCACCCAGAAAGTTGTGAATCTGTGGAATTCTCTGCCACAGAAGGCTATGGATGCCAATCAACTGGATATATTTAAGAAAGAGTTAGATATAGCACTTAGGGCTAATGGAATCAAGGGATATGGGGAGAAAGCAGGAACGGGGTACTGATTTTGGATGATCAGCCATGATCATATTAAATGACGGTGCTGGCTCCAAGAGCCGAATGGCCTTCTCCTGCACCTATTTTCTATGTTTCTAAGTTGACTGATTGGGCAGATAGATACTTAGTATGTAAGGCTATGATAAGCTCCTGTTGCCATCTACATTGGGCTTCCAAGTGCTCCAGATACACATCCTCAAGGTTCTCACCACCATCAATTATAAGGACTGCTCCATCTCTATTTTGTGGCCAGAGATTCTAAGGAGACTAGGATGTCGTTTTTTTTTTAAATCAAGGAAGCTTTAAGTGCATCCTTGAATCTTTTTCTCTGCCTGCCTGGTAACCTCTTCCCATGACATAGCTTGGAAAAGATGCTCTGTTATGGGAGTCTGGTGTTCGGCATGCGAAAGACAAAGCCTGCCCAAACATAGAGTATAACCTGGATGTTGTCCTGGGAGAAGCACTGGGGTCGGTGCTTAATCTTCCAATGTTGCAGGGAAAACATTGGGGATATTGCTCCAGTGACTTGATATTCCTGCTGCTTGTGGTGTGGTTCGCAGAGCATTCAGGACAGGGATTACTGTTGTCCCATAGATGCAGTGAAAGAGTTGGCACAATTGTTATGTGCCTTCTATTTTCATGCAACTTTGTAACACCTGAAAAGAACTAAAATGTTTCAATCCCAAACTCCTTGACCTATCATCCTCTGGCAGTTGAGTAGACACATTTTACAGCTGTTATTTTCAGTTTACTCTTTTAAAGATAATGTTATTGTTCTTCCTCATAAAATAGAAATTTGGTAAATCCAGTTTCCAGAATGCGCATATTCTTTGCTGAGCCAGACTGAGGTCTTATCTCCCCTCAATCTGTGAACATCATCTCAGGACTACAACTAGTTCATGGTCAACCTTGGTGAAAACTTGCACTTCTGCTGTCCATCAGAGTTAACATAATGCTTCAACTTTGAGTTTTGCTTTGTCCTCAAATGTCATTTTAGAGCGGATGTTTGCCTACATTGGTCTTTTTAAAATGTATTTTAGAACTGGAACCTTGAATGCCCTTACAGTAATTTTTAATTTTTCAAATTGTCTGAAATGTAATTCAAAAGGCTTATGAAATATTGGCTTTCTTTATCAGGGAAGCCAAAATATAATATGATTTATATCATTGCTGGAAGCTATATTATAGTTACATGGTGCAATGCTTAAATCTCATTTTGAACATCGAGCTTATTTCTGAACAATGCATCTCAGTTAGGATGCATTGATCATGGTTCAGGTGTACAGCAGATCCATCATAATGGTAGCTAGGATTAACATGTTAAATTGTATAGACTGGGCTTGTAATCCCCTTTAGTGTAGGTTATTAAGCAGTAATAAAATAGAATTATATAAGATATTTAAAAAGGTTTCCAAGAAAAATAAAGATACATTATTTCTTCAGTGGTAGAACAAATGGGCAAAGCCCTAAAATCTAGCTAGACCATTCCGAGGGGTTGTCACACAAAAGGAAGTATTAACCTGGAATCCATTCTCCTAAAACACTGGCAAGGCTGAATCAATTAGCAAACTGGAGGATGAGCGAAGATACAAATCAGCAAAGGTAAAAAGGTAAATTGAATGGATAAAACTGGCTTGTTGTGCAGAATGAGCCTCTGCCACTCCTAATCTCAAATGATGTACCTGTGGATGGTATCTCCGGTTCTGTAGCTTGGGTATTGATATCAGAAGCATCCCCATTGACAATTTCATCTTGCTTCTCACCGACGCTCTGGACAGTTATATTTGTTTCTTTGTTATTCAGTACACGCAGACGAAGTTGTAAGGCCTGTGCGACAATAGACACAAAATCATTTCAATAGGGATTATTCCAGATTGCATTTAAAAATTTAATTTCTGAAAAGAACTAATAAAATTCCAATTAATTTGGAGAGGTTTTCAATGTGTAATGTGCGTGATGTTAAATGAAGAATACACTGACAAAATTAAAAGCTCTTTCCAGTGAGCCAACAGTTAGAATCTAGAGAACAGAGAGTTAAAATAATTGCAAAGACCTGAGTTAACATATCTTTGCATAGTGAATCATCATAATTTGCAACATACTGTCCAAAAGGATTAAGTAAGCAGATTCTGTCGTAACTTTCAAGAGGGAAATGGAGAAATAATAGAACAAGTCATGAAAGAGTAGGATAGTTGGATAAGTTTCAATATCTTTTGAAGTGATTGTCTTCTCATTATTCGCTGGATTCTAGACTGGTAATAGGTCAGTAAGCCATCTGGTCAATTTTAACCGCAAGTCTGCATGCATACACTACCGATTTGTTTTTTGGCGGGCCTGGTAGGATAAGCACTGACGTCAGCATTTCCAACAATACCAAAGTTCATGAGAGCAGTTCTGAATTTTATAACATGAGCATGTTACCGAAACTTAAAGAAGATAAATCCAAACCTATTTACCAATCTGTTAGCTACAGAAATACAAAACCTTTCACAATAATGTTTTATCGTGAATCTAACAAATAAGTCTGGGAAGGCGGAAACCCTCTGCAATTATGGCATCAATGACCTTGGTGACATTATTTCCAGCATTTGTGAATTCACAGGCTGTTACATAACATGCCCACACTGGTACAATTAGAGCTGAATCCACACTGTTAAAAATCAATATGACCTTGGCTTTATTCCAACAACTTCATTATATTCTCAGCACACAGTAATCTTTCATTCACATGTCTTTAACTTCTATCTTCAGGCTAAACTTTGTTCTCGTAAGATGTAACATAACATGGAAGTAAAGAATAACAATAGGAAAAAATGTCATAGCCTGAAATTAAAATTAATTTCTGGAATCAAAATAAAGAAACAGTTTGAATCCCTTCAATCTTTCTAAAGGGTTTCTTTGATTTTTGGAGATAAAACATTGCCTCCACATAATTGTGGAAATAATACAGCATGCTAATGAGTACAGTTAGAGAGTCATAGAGTGCAGAAACAGGCCCTTCAGCCCAACGTGCCAGTGTAGACCAGTTGCCCATCTAGACTTGTCCCATTTGCTGCATTTGGCCCAAAGCCCTCAAAGCCTTTTCTATCCATATGCAGTACTCGTTAAAACATATTTTTAAAGTTGTTATTGTCAGTGATGGAAATGGGTTTTAGGAACTAGGGGTACTCTAAGGTCCATGAGGCTGAGATTGGGCAGGAAGGGGAGGGGTGGAAATTTTTTTAATGTGCGGTCATACCCATGTAAGAGTACATGAATGCATAACTTGTTTATTGTGTATTTATAATATAGTTTATTGTGTATTATATGTCATAGCTGCTTCCTTGCATCTCTCTCTCTCTCTCTCTCTCTCTGTTGGCTGCAGCCATGGTCTGCTTTGGTGAGGGAAGCAGGTCAGTGATTGATCAAAAGGCCGCTAGGAGACTGTGTCAGATTGACCACCGAGTGACCAGCGCATTATGTGATTGGACACAATGCCCTTGGAGACAGCGGCTGATTGGACGGGAGGAGACCGATTTGTTGATTGGACGGGAATATTAAGGGAAGCTGGTAGGTGATTGGACGCAACCCCCTTTGAGACAGTGGTTGATTGGCCGCCAAATACTCAGGCACAAAGAATTGAAAATAGGAAAACAATAAAATGGGAATTCTGATTTAAATCGGAAGAATATCATGCATGATCTGCAGCAAAGATACTAGTATCCGCTCTAGTATCTTTGATCTGCAGTTCCTTCCTATTGAAGAAGAACCCTGGCCCAAAACACCTCCTAATTCATTCCCTCCACAGATGCCGCATTGCCGCTGAGTTCCTCCAGCACTCTGTGTTTTTTATTTAACTCTTGAAATTGAAGTTAGACAGAAAGCTGGAGTAACTCAGCGGGACAGGCAGCGACTCTGGAGAGGAGACCCTTCTTCAGACTGAACTGAACTCTCGATGGTGAGAGTACTTGTGATTGTCTGCAGAAGGGTCTCGACCCGAAAGGCCACCCACTCCCCAGAGCCGCCGCTGAGCCACCCCCCCCCCCCACCCCGTGTCCACCTTCAAATCCAGAGCCAAACAAAAAACACAGAGTGCTGGAGGAACTCAGCGGGCCAGGTGGCATCCGCAGAGGGAATGGACCAGGAGCTGCCACGGCCCCCCCCCCCCCCCCCCCCCCCCCCCCCCCCAACAGGAAGGAACCGCAGATGCAGCCGTACCCTCAAAACGCTAAATGATTCTGGGAATGCCGAGGCGAGAGGGTGAGAGAGGGGGTGTGAGAGAGATCTAAAGGATGGATTTGGATCCCAACTACGCCTCGCTGAGACCTCGCCAGAAGTTTCAAACCTACGGCCCCCTCCAGTTCGGGCCACGTGGACCAATATACGACGTTGTAAACAACCATGTTCGCTACTTTGACTGGGAGTGTGCGTTCCGCCTTACAGCTGTTTGATATCCGCATCAGGAAGGAGCAGGTGGTCTACGAGTTGAGCGTCCAGGAGGTGAACTCCGTTTACGACGGAGAGACGCCAGGTCTGATGAGGGCCAAGTTCTTAGACAGTCATTATGGAATTGGGAAAAGTTCAAATGAGCTGACGAAAGACGTGGACTGCCTTACAGCGCCACTTTCCTCCACACTCTCCATCTCATGGAGACTGGAAACCAAAGATCCTATGGTGGTGCAAGATAGTCCACTCGACGAAAAAGCCGTAGTAGGGTCATGTGTAATCTTCAGCACCATTTCCGTAAACGGCTTCTGTCTCCGCTCTAGTATCTTTGCTTTGGTCATGGCTTCTTCATGCAGAAATCATCTTTTTTTTTCCTCAGCTGCAGGTGATCATTTTGATATTCCTGCCTAGTCCTCCTTTTTTAACTTTGAACATACAAAATATTGCCATTTGGAAGGAGCTCCAGAAAATCCCCCCCCTTAAAATGTGCCTGCGAGTTAATGGACCAAACAGATCTAAGCTACATTTTAATATAACATTGCATACATGTAAGCCTACAAGTAACAAACAAAATGTGTAGATCACCTCTGAAAAGTACATAGTTACAATACCACTTGTTTTAGTGACTGTGAAATGAAAATAAAAAATAATGAACTAGATCCTGGAAAACCAATAACTATTGGCAAAAAACCAGTCCAGGCATTACATTTTCGGCTTCAGCCCCATCCTATCCTTTGGGCTTCTACCCCATCCTGACTTAGTTGTGAGTGTGTGTGTGTTCGTTCTGTGCGTGATGTTTGTGAGTTAGTTGTCTGTGCGTTATGTGTGTGTGTGTGGGGGGGGGGGGGGGGGGGGGAGGGGGGGGGGGGGGGGGGGGGGAGGGGGGGGGGGGGGAGGGGGGGGGGGGGGGGGGGGGGGGAAGAAGGGAGGGAGGGAAGGAGAGAGGAAAGAAGGGAGGGAGGGAAGGAGAAAAGAAGGGAGGGGTGGGAAGGAGGGAAGGGAAAAGAGAAGAGAGGAAGGAGAGAAAGAAGGGAGGGAGGGAAGGGAAAAGAGAGCGAGGAAGGAGGGAGGGAAGGAGAGAAGGAAGGAGAGAAGGGAGGGAGGGAAGAAGGGAAGGGAGGGAAGGGAAGGAGAGAAGGGAGGGAGAGGGCCGGCAGCAGGAGCGGATACTGGGGTCCGGGCGGACGGGTGTGAGCTGATGCCGAGGTTTGTAAACGTTGCTCCAACCCCCAGCCCGGCCCTCCCTGTATCGTTCACCGCGTCTCCCTGGGGAGAGTGAGGGATGGAGCCGGGGCTGTGTGCGTGAAGCACGGCGACTGGAGGGGCGGGAGTGCTGTCCCGGGACAGTGAGGGAATGGTCCACCTCCCCCTTCCCCATTCCCCCTCACAGCCCCTCCTCGTCTATCCCTTTCTTCCCCCTCCACTCTGCCTCCACCCCTCTCTCCCCCCTCCACCCGGGATAGATCTATCCGAGCCGAAAGTAGATTACTCTGGCGTGTGGCCCCCTTAGGCACGGAGCCCAATTGGGAGGAATTGGTCCAATCGACCCTGTCCCCCCCCCCCCCCCCCCCCTCCCTCCGACAAGGACACGGAGCGATCGCTGGCCCCCTTTTTTTTGTTAAACATCTATTTCCTGTGGGTGTTTTTTAAAAATTTCCCCCTTATCATTTCTGTACTTTCTCGATAGCTGCCATGACCCGTTTGATGTCATCCTTCGCCCTTGCTCCTGGCCTTGGCCGCACCGATCTGCCGGACATG
The DNA here is from genome assembly GCA_035221665.1 of Okamejei kenojei. NCBI lineage: Eukaryota > Metazoa > Chordata > Chondrichthyes > Rajiformes > Rajidae > Okamejei > Okamejei kenojei. The sequence continues at coordinate 19,631,521 of CM069138.1, forward strand.
CTGTGTGTGTGTGTTTGTTTGGCGGAGTCTGAGGGGAGAGGCGCCGGCACCAAGAGCGAGCGAACACGCGGACAGATGAACGAAAGCAACGCTCATAGAGTGGAATAGGTGACATTTCGGGTCGAGGCCCTTCTTCTGACTGACAGTCAAGGGAAAGGGAAACGGGAGATATAGGCATATCTTCCATTCATTTGTCCTTAGTACCGTCTATATCTCTTGTTCCTCTTTCCCCTGACTTAGTCTGAAGAAGGGTCTCGATCCAAAATGTCATCTATGATCGTTGCTTTCGTCCGTCTGTCCGCTCATTCGCTCGCACTTGGATTAAGTAGCACCGGATAAAGCTGCAAATTCACGCACATGATGGAAACTGGAAACTGAAAAGTAGGGGAACGCCGTCCCCCTGCGTACTCCCCCCCCCCCCCCATTTCCATTACTGGTTATTGTACCTACCTCAACTATTTCCTCCAGCAGCTTATTCCATATACCCACCATCTTCGGTGTGAAACGGTTGCCCCTCAGATTTCTATTAAATCTTTCCCCTCTCACCTTAAACATATCGCCTCTAGATCTTGAATCCGCAACCCCAGGAAAAGGACTGTGTGCATTCATCCTATCTACCACCGCATGATTTTATACACTTTCGTATGATCAACCCTCATTCTCTTATGCTCCCAGGAATAAGGTTCTTGCCTTCCCAAACTCTCCTGATAATTCAGTCCCTCGGGTTCTGGCAACATAAATCTTTTCAGCTCTTTTTCCTGCCTAATGGCATCTTTCCTATAACAGTGACCAAAGCTGAGCATGCCCTCACCATTTTGAACATGCCAAGAACTCACAAATATTTTTAACAGACTAAAATGGCCCCAAAATACTTCAGAGGACAATTTACAAACAAAATTCACAAGAAGAGATATTATGACAAGCGACTAGAGACTCAGTCAAATAACTATGTTGTAGAAGAAATTACAAAGTGCTGGAGTAACTCAGCAGGTCAGACAACATCTCTGGAGGACACGGATAAGCGATGTTTTGGGTCGGAACCCTTCTGCAGTTCCTTATGTCTCCAGCTGTGATTTAAAGATAAAGGGTACACAAAAGGCTGGAGAAACTCAGCAGGTGCAGCTGCAGAGTCTGAAGAAGGGTCTCGACCCGAAACGTCACCCATCTCCTTCACTCCTTAGATGCTGCTTCACCCGCTGAGTTTCTCCAGCCTTTTGTGTACCCTCGATTCTCCAGCATCTGCAGTTCCTTCTTTAACAATATAAAGATAAAGATAGTCTTAAAGGATGAATGAGAATATAAATGATTTTGGAACGAAATTCAATAGTGGGAGGCCTTGAGAAAAGACTAGGGTAATGGAAATCATTGTGGTTGACATGGTGGATTAGGTTGGATGCTTCTGAGAGCAGACTGTCATTTTGTATAATGACTCCTCAGTACAATCTTAGAACAAAAACCAGGACCGTACTTGACTGGTGGCAAGAAGGGCCCTCCCTGTCAGATCCTCTCTGCACAGTTGGAATCTCAGTACGACCAAAGTTTGCCCTCAATGTGGTTGTGTTGAGGATGAGACGGGCATCCACTTCTTTCTGGAATGTCATAGAGCCATAGAATCATAGAGTGATACTGCGTGGAAACAGGCCATTTGGCATAACGTGCCCACACCGGCCAACATGCCCAGCTACACTAGTCCCACCTGCCCCGCGTTTGGTCCATATCCTTCCAAACCTGTCCTATCCATGTACCTGTCTAACTGTTTCTTAAACGTTGGGATAGTCCCAGCCTCAACTACCTCCTCCAGCAGATCGTTCCATACACCCACCACAATTTGTGTGAAAACGTTACCCCTCAGATTCCTATTAAATCTTTTCCCCTTCACCTTCAACCGTGTTCTCTGGTCCTCTATTCACCTACTCTGGGCAAGAGACTCTGTGCATCTACCTGATCTATTCCTCTAATGATTTTATACATCTCTATAAGATCACCCCTCGTCCTCCTGCGCTCAAAGAGATAGAGTCCCGGCCGAGTCAACCACTCCCCATTGCTCAGACCCTCTAGTCCTAACAACATCCTCGTAAATCTTCCTTGTACCCTTTCCAGCTTGTATACCTGTCAGGAAGGTCTGGAGAGAACAATGCTTAAATAGAATGCATTACCAAATGGAAACAGACGCAAGTCATTGAGCAGCGAGTTCAAATGACTTCTAATTTATTATAGTTCTTTAATCAAAGGTCAATATTTCTCAATTTTCTCCTATATTTATATCAGACATTTGGCAAATTTGTGTTCCATAAATAAATCCATTAATATTTCAGTTCTTGGTGAAATATATTAATCTAGAGAGAAATCCAAAACCATTATTCATAGCACATCATGTATTAATCCAAGCCTAACATGTATAATCACCCAGTGTTGGATGATGGAACACTGCTGTGTTCTTACATGTCTCTGCGTTTAGAATTCCCTTTTTGACATCTTCATAGTTCATTAGCCTTTAAAGTCAACACAAAAAGTGGGTATTTTACTTCTGCTGTCCTCATTTAGAGTCAGGATATGCGAGTTTACTATCAGGTTTAGGCCTTTCATATCTGAAATTTTGCGCTGGAAAATAATAATGGACATTAATTATGGGATGTAAACACAAGAGACTTCAGATGCTGGAGCCTTGAACAAAATACAAACTGCTGGAGTAACTCAGCGAGTCAGGCTACATCTGCGAACGGAAATGGTTGGCATCCATCCTCGAGACTGGAGTAGAGGGAAGAGAGCTGGTAGAAAGAGGTGAGGAGAATGGGTCAAAGGCTGGCAAATTATAGTGGTTAATTATAGATGAGTCAGGTGGGAGAGAGAAGGGTGGAAATTGAAACCAAGGCTGGAGCTTCCAAGTGGAGAAGACAAAAAGGTGCAGATGGTGGAATCTAATTAAGAAGGACTATGAGGAGTAAAATATAGAGGGAGGGTTGGTATGTGGATGAGAACAGGGTGGGGGAGGGGCCAAATAGGGGACCCGGAGATGTAGGGATGGGCGATGAGCAGAAGGAGGATTTGGAGGAGGAGGAGAAGGAGGAGGAGGGGGAGGAGGAGGAGGAGGGGGAGGAATTGGTTGACAGGTGGCAGGAGAGGGCTTCACCCATAATTGTAGGGGGAAGCAATGCTTCCTGAAAAAAGGGAGGACATCTTAGATGTCCTAATGTTCAATCTAAGTAGAATTTTGCGATCCAAATTCAAAAGACAACATCTGCGCTATCAAAACCAGGACATCAAATGTCCTAATATGTGACCATTGTGCTGGGGATTGGATTTGGTCCACAAGTGCTGGCTTTGACTCAGTGGTATCATACTCACTAAGTGGTAAGTTTGAGAGTTCAAGCCCCATTCCAAATTGACATTGAATGTTTTACTGAGGGAGTGTTGGTCTTTGCAGGAGTGTTGGTCTTTGCAGGAGTGTTGAGGGACTGCCGGTTTTTTAAAATCTGTTCATATTGATTGATTAGTAGGACTGGATGTTACAATCCCTAAGATTTCACTGCAATTGACATTCTTCGGTATGACCACTAGGTGAATTTTGCTAACAATCAGACACATCTTCAGTTGTGTACCTCAACGTCACTGGGTGTTTCGGCCTTTCATCACAAAACACCCTCAGTCAAGGCAGGCCCACCACAGGTTGATCAGACCTGGGTGTGTGTGTCTTATTGTTAGCCTCTAGATGGTCACGTGGCAGCCCAGACAGCATCTTTTCTCTTCAGCCACAGCCAGTGACTGCTCCGTTCGGCGGCATTGGCAAGTTCTTTTATTGCCCTCCTTTGTGCCTGCCCTTTGACTCCTACTTCCCTCAGGCGCTTTGCGGTGGAACTGGCTACAAAGCCCCTGCACCCCACCTCCACTGAACACACCCTTACCCTCCAACCTCTCTCCTCTGCCTCTGCTGCAAGGTTTGAATATCAAAGCTTTTTCCTTTCATTAGCCTCGCCCATAGCCTCCTTCCAGGGGACTGTCAGCTCAATGCTGAAAACACACGGACAGGAGTTGGACCAGAGAACGAGGTCTGGTCACAGGTTGGTAACTGCGATTTCAACTGGGAACGAAAGCCTCTGGCCTAGGTCAACACGCATTTCCCAGTCCCTGGCTGCGTTCAGTGGGCATGGGTTGAGAGTTGAAGGGTTAGTCCTCCGTTTCTCTCCTTCCCGGATGAAGGATGGTATTTGCGGGAATATTATCTGGGCATTGATAGGCATGGTGTTGGTGGTAACTCTCTTGCACTCGAGTTCAGCTGCCAAACACCTCAGCACCTGGTTGTGGCGCCAGGTGTATCTGCCTTGTGTTAGGCTGGTCTTACAACCGACCAGGATGTGCTTGAGGTTTGCTGGAACTGCACACAAGGGGCAGGCTGGATCCTCTCCCATCCAAAGATTTAGGTTTGTGGGAGAGGGAAGGACGTCATATGTGGCTCTGATAATGAAGCTCAACTTATTTGACTCCATGGTCCACAGCTCTCTCCATGTGATCTTCCTCCTCTCAACACCATTCCTCATCCAGCGGCCTTGTTTGGCTTGGGATATAGCTTTGGCACACCTGACTGCTTCTTCCTGGTGGCGCACCTCCTCCACCACCAGGTGCCGATGTTCAGCTGGAGTAGCCTTTTGCCAGGTAGGTTTCATTGCTCCCAGGCCAAAGCCCCCTCGGCCTTGTTGGACATGGCCCACTATGGCCCGGTGTTGGAGAGCAGATTTTGCATCCAGTACCACTGCTGCTGGAGTCCATTTCTTCCCTGTTGCTAGGGTTGAAGCAACACCTCTTATTATTGGGTCCCGGGATTCTGTTAGTGTCATGTCCAGCCTCACTTTGGCACATTTGTACTCCTCCACCAGGCTTGAGACTGGCAGTGAGAGGGCTCCATTCCCATAGAGCCCTATGCTGCTGCGGCATCTCGGTAGCCCAAGCCACTTCCTCACTTGTGAGTTCACCAGTCTCTCCAGCTGATTGACATGGGATAAAGTGAACTTGCAGATGGTAATTGGCCCCATGAGTCGTGGCAGTAGACCGAATTGAAGGCACCAAAGCTTCAGCTTCCCTGGGAGAGCAGTATTGTTGATTTGCTTGAGGCCACTGCTTGTATCCTGCCTGAGTTGTTCCACCTGCTCTGCATCCTTGAGGTGTGCGGTGTACCATCGCCCGAGGCTTTTGATGGGCTTCTCCAGGACAGTTGGTATTGTCTCGTTATTGGTGCGGAACCTTTCGTCAGTGAGCCGGCCTTTGATGATGGAAATACTGCAGGATTTGCTGGGTTTAATCTCCATTCGTGCCCATTTGATGTTTTCCTGGAGTTTATCCAGCAGGCGTTTGCTGCATGCTCTTGTTGTTGTTATTGTGGTCATGTCATCCATGCACGCCCTGATTGGAGGAAGACGCAGCCCACTCTTCAAGCGTTCCCCTCCAACCACCCATCGTGATGCTCGAATGATGAGCTCTATTGCCATGGTGAAAACCAGAGGAGAAATGGTACAGCCTGCCATTATGCCTACCTCAAGGTGCTGCCAGGCGGTGGTGTTGTCCCTGTGTTGTGACGTAGAACTGGAGGTCCTGGAAGTAAGCTTTTACCAGCTTTGTGATGACCTCTGGGACCTGGAAGAAGTTAAAAGCTGCCCAAAGAGTCTCATGGGGCACCAAACCAAAGGCATTGGCAAGATCTAAGAAAACCACATGCAGATCTCTCTTTTCCTTCTTGGCAGTTTGTATCTGTTGCCAGATGATGTTTGCATGTTCCAGACATCCTGAGAAACCACAAACCCCTGCACTGGCATTCAATTAAGTTGTTGCTCTGCAAAAATGCTGAGAGTCTTTGGGCCACAACACCAAAGAAGATCTTTCCTTCCACGTTCAGAAGGATGATCTGGCGAAATTGGCTAATGGTTGAGGAGTTCTTTTCTTTGGGAATTAAGATCCCTCCTGCCCTTCCCCATGCCTTAGGTATGATTCCTTTCCCCCATGCCACTTTCATTAACTTCCAAAGGTATTTCAGGGCACCAGGGGTGTTCTTATAGAGCCTGTATGGAATGCCATTGGGCCCTGGGGCTGATGCTGTTCTTGCCCGTTTGACTGTGCTCTCCACCTCCTTCCATGTAGGAGGCCTTATGTCCATCTGGTGCTCAGGTGGGTGGATAGGTGGCATGTCATCTGGAATGGTAACTGGCTCATGCCTCCGGTTGTCAGAGTACGTCTTCCTCAGGTGTTCCTCCAGTTCCCTTACAGGTACTCTCAGGATCCCGCTCTTCTCCTTGACAAAGAGGCTTTTGACAAACTTCTACGGATCTCTGTAGAAACTTGTCCTCACCCGTTCTTTCTTCTTGTGTTGCTTTCTCAGGCATTCTGCCCTTCGCAGGATTGCCAGGCACTGCTTTATTTCTACCTGCAGTGTCTCGAGTCTCGAGTCAGCTGCCTCCTTTCTTTCACCAGTCTTTTGATCTCCTGCTGCCTCCTGGACTTGTACTGGAGTGCTGGTTCCTTCTGTGTCCTCTGTTTCATGACCTTCATCCCAAATCTCTCTGCCCCATAGTTCTATATGGTGTCTCCCATCTTTTCCAGTTTTCTTTCCACACATCCCTTCAATCCTTCCAGAAGATGGACAAGGTCAGTGTTAATGGTCTCCCACTCTTTCCTCTGGCAGGATTTAGGCCACAAGATCTGAGGCTGTTTCCCTTCCATTTTTCACTCTACCACTGACTGTGGCTGGTTGGGTTCTGGACTCGTGTGGTGGTACTGTAACTGGTTGAGTTTTGCCAGGGGTGCTGATACCCTGTGGACTGGTGGTTACCCTGCCACTGGGCTTCACTCGACTAATTTGGCCTACCTCTTAAAAAGTAATGATCAATGCGAGGCCCCACACCAAGCTCTCTCAGGCACTTTTTCCTGCCCCGGTGGATCTTGAGATCCTTCTCTGATGTTATCTTTTCCCAGCCACAGATACAACTTTGTAGCTTATGTCCTACCAGTGCTGCTGCTCTGTCAATTGCTGTGCTAGTTGTAATACTCATAGCCGATTCCGTTCCTAGGTCTGTTGCCGTGTGGTCTGTTGATGAGTCATCTTGCGCCCCCGCTCACTCGGACTCAAGGGGTATTCTTAATCTTGTCTTTTTCGTAGCAATACTACTGAATTACTGAGCCAAGGTCAAGCACCTGCCCTCCTCAAAATAAGTTAAAAAGGGTCCCAGGGCACTGTTTTGAAAGTAAGGAAGGAGGGAATCCTGGTAGCTAGTCAATATCCATCTCTCAGCCACATTTAATTGAATATACAGTGCTGTATTACAGTGCTGCATGTGGAACCGTGTTGTAAGTACATCAGAATATTACACCTGCCTAAAATACAAACTTTGTTTAAAATAAGATTTTATTCATGATGTACTTTGGAGATCCTGAGGTCATAATGGATATACAGGTGCTAGTTAATACCTTTTTTACAACAAGAGTGGCACAATGACACAGCGGTAGATTTGCCAGAGACCTGGATTCGATCCTGACTACGGGTGCTGTCTGTACGGAGTTTGTATGTTCTCCCTGTGACCGCGTGGGTTTTCTCTGGGTCTGCCGGTTTCCGGCCACGTTGTAAAATTGCCCCTAGCGTGCAGGATAGTGTTAGTGTGCAGGGTGATCACTGATCGGCGTGGACTTGGTAGGCCAAAGGGCCCGTTTCTGCCCTGCTTTCTCTTACTGTAAGTCTAAAATAAACTATTTTTATAAATTGAATGAGCGCACAGATCGTTGACACCCTCACCAAGATCAAGACATTAGTTGATTCATGTGAATTACCTTGAAAGCTCTTCCAGGTTCTGCAGCCTCCCAGGCTCGTTTCATAGCCTGAATTTCATCCTGTCGACTGGTGTCTTTCTTAATTTCCACACTGTCACTTTCACCATAGTCAACAACGTAGTGGAGTGTGAAATGAGGTTTAGTTGAATCAATTTGCCACGCCTGAAAAACATTACAATTATACACTGTACACTTAAAGTAAACTGTTGCTTTGAACATCACACTACACATTAATAAACATTCCAAAGTAATCAGGAAGGTTGAAACAAAATTTAATAAATGGTTGGTCTGGAGATAATTTGCCATTCTGTGAGAGACTTCTACAGAATTTACTTTGTCACGTGATATGAGAAACCACTCCAGTTAATTCAACTAAAAAAATCAATTGTTTGGAAAACAAATTAAAATTACTTTAAGTAATAAAGGGGGAAATCAAAAGTAAATTCGCTTCATTACCTTATGTACTCCACAGAGTATTGTAGTGAGATAAGCGATCAAAATATTTAGATATTTTTGGACTGAGACAGATAGCAAATAGCACTGACGTGGTGAAGGGAAAGAATGGGATTGATAATGGGCAAAGATGAGGTACCATTGGACATCAGGTGCCAAGATGATTACTTATTAGCCAAGGAGGGATCTCAGGGTAACCTTCAACATAATGATGGATTGAAGTACTGTTTGGGAACATGAGTGGCAAAATGCAGGTGGAGTTTAATCTGGACAAGTGTGATATATTGCACTTTGGGAGGTTAAAGGTAAGAGGAAAGTTAATGGCAAGTCCCCAATAAGCATTGATGTACAGATGGATCTTGGGGTACAAGTCTATAGCTCCCAGAAAAAAAGCAATACATGTGGATAGGGTACTAAAGAATGCATATAGCATGATTACCTTTATCATAGGGAAGGTAGACAAAAATGCTGGGGAAACTCAGCGGGTAAGGCAGCATTTATGGAGCGAAGGAATAGGTGGTGTTTCGGGTCGAGGCCCTTCCTCAGAAGTCATTTTGCAGCAGTATAAAATTTTGGTTAGGCCACATTTGGTGTTTTGTGTGCAGCCCTGGTCACCACAGTACGGGCTTTGGAGAGGGTGAGGTAAAGTTTTACCAGGATTCAGTCTGAATTGGAGGGTATGGGCTGTCAGGAGAGGTTGGATACACTTGGATTGTTTCTCTGGAACATTGGAGGCTGAGGGGAGAACTGATGGAAGTATTTAGAAGCATGAGAGGCATAGCTTGACAGTTGGATATTTTTCCCAGGGTCGAAAACTCAAATTTTCAGTTAAAAGGGGAACAGTTTAAAGGGGATTTGGGGAGTATATTTATTTTTACAAAGAGTGTTGGGTCCCTGGAATATGCTGCCAGGGGTGGTGATGCAAGCAGATACGATAGTGGCATTTAAGAAACATTTGGATCGGCACAGGAAGAGGCAGGGAATGTAAGGATATAGACCATGTGCAGGCAGATGCGATATGGTTAATTCAACAACATGGTTGGCACAAATATAATGGGATAAGAGGCCTATTCCTGTGCTTTATTATTCTGAGTTAAATTCACACAAAAGAGTATTGGGCTCCTGCTGATAGCATCATTTCAGTCCCAAAAGCATTTGTCGAGCACTACTCTCTCTTTCTCATTACTGAGACAATTTTGGACCCCAGTCACCGCTTCCCCTTGGATCTCCAGGCTTTTACTTTTTCAGCCAGCCTTCTTTGTGCAATCTCATGAAAAGTCTTGCAAAAATCCATGTAGACTTCGTTGAACACAATTAATTGCCTTGTTAATGTCTCCAAAAATCAATTCAAGCTAGTCGGAAATCAACTTTCAATTAACATATCCCTGCTGACTGTTCCTGATTCGTCTGTGCTTATCTGTGTGAAACAATGTACTCGAAATGGATCCCAATAATTTGGCCACCACTGAAATTGCACTAAATGGCCTGTCATCACTCAATGTTTTCCTTTCTCAAATGGTGCCATAGCATAACAATCCTCTCAACCTTGAGCACCGTGGAGGATTGAAAAATTATAACCTTTTCCTCATTTGCTTCTTTTATCAGCTTTATGTACATTTCATCTGGACTGGTGTTTTTTTCTCATTTTCACAAATGCTAAGCCCCTTAATACTCTGCCTTTCATCGTATTTATCCCATGTAATATTTCACAATTCCTCCTCAATAACAACAACTGCATCATATCCTGGTTTTGTGAAGACAGCATCAAAACTTTTATCATAAAGCCCCTGTCCCACTTAGGGAACCTCACGGAAACCTTGGGTGGGGCGCAAGGTCACCAGAGGTTTCCGTTCAGGTTTTGGTCACTCTCCCTAATGGTCGAAAGTGGTTTCCGCGTAGTTGAGGCTTCTTCTATGTTCCTGCGATTATTTCAACAAATTCAAAACCGGCCTCGACTAAAAATAGGTTGTCATCTGGTCGAAGCCGGAGGAGTAGGGTTGCTATTTACTTACAGGCAGTCGAAGGCAATCTCCTTCGCCGACCGGCCATTTTGATTGGCTCATTGGAGTTTTCAGCAAAGATTCAGCAAGGATCTTTGGTTTCCAGGACCTAGAAGATCCGCCGGAAGGTAAAATGCCCGCTAACTTTATTAAACTTCTTAAAACTGTCTCCACTCCTTCTCCCCCCCTTCTCCCCCCTTCTCTCTCCCCTCTCTTCCTCTTCTCTTCCCCTTCTCTCCCTCCCTCCCATGCTCTCTAAAGGACTTACCTTGCTCTGTAGCAGCCATTTACCTTCCTCTTCATCGTGCAAACAACGCTCCTCTGCTGTCCCTGGCCCCACCTTTGCGATGTGTTTGTGTGTGTGTGTATGTGCGGTCGGTAGCAAAGATCCTGTAGGATCTTTGGTCAGTAGATGCAGCTCACGCTTCGGTGGAGGCTCTCCAGGCCAGTGACCAAAACGTCTGGCGACTCATGGAAACCTTGGGGCGCAAGGTCACCAGAGGTTTCCGTTCAGGTTTCCTAAGTGGGACATGGGCATAAGTGTACTAAATCCTCAACCTCCACAAACAGATAGACACATAGAAACATAGAAATTAGGTGCAGGAGCAGGCCATTCGGCCCTTCGAGCCCGCACCGCCATTCAATATGATCATGGCTGATCATCCAACTCAATATCCTGTACCTGCCTTCTCTCCATACCCTCTGATCCCTTCAGCCACAAGGGCCACATCCAACTCCCTCTTAAATATGGCCAACGAACTGGCCTCAACTACCTTCTGTGGCAGAGAATTCCACATATTCACCACTCTCTGCGTGAAAAACGATTTTCTCATCTCGGTCCTAAAAGACTTCCCCCTTATCCTTAAACTGTGACCCCTTGTCCTGGACTTCCCCAACATCGGGAACAATCTTCCTGCATCTAGCCTGTCCAACCCCTTAAGAATTTTGTAAGTCTCTATGAGATCATAACCTTGAGATGACCCTTTTGATCCATAATGGACATCAATTTTTCCAAAGATATACTCTTGTTCATTAGGTACCTGTAAAACATCTTTAGATTTGCTTAGATTTCACTTGCCAGGGTTCTTCCATACCCTCCATTTGCTTTCCTAAATTCCCTCCTATATACTCTTTCACAAATATATTAAGCTATCTGTCACTGACAGCCCCCCGTTATTTCTTTATCCCACTCTCTGAGCTCTTTTCATTTGCCCACATCTGGATTTTGCAGTCCCATCCATTCTTTGCAGGAGCATAGTTCGCCAGGTGCTTTGAATCTTCGAAAATGCTGTGCATTGCCCTAATACAGATTTACCTTCAGGATGCTGTTTCCCGCCCATTTTAGCCAAATCACTTCCCAATTTAGCAGTGACATTTTGGGCTGGGATCCTTCTTCAGACTGTGATGTTTTTTTTGAAGGGCCCTGACCCGAAATGTCACCCATCCTTATTCTCCAGAGATGTTGCCTGACCCACTGAGTTACTCCAGCACTTTGCGTGTAGGTGCCATTACATGTCTGATTCAGGCGGGAGGAAGGACCGAGGCATTCAGAATGAACTAGAATTTCTAGATATTGTCATTGACTCTACATCACAAACCTTTTCCTTCAAACACATTGATATGAAGCAATGATTATTTATTGCCCATTCCGCAAACTAATAGGATAAACAAATACCGGAGTATCTGTCTTGTGTTGTGAGCTTTTTTCTTTTCCTTTGTCACTCTTATCACTCTTGTCACTCTTGTCACTCTTGTCCTTTCCTTTCTTGGTATGTCTTGCCGTTGGTGTGTGCTTTGTCTCATCAGTCTCTGAACTAGGGCCAGTGTTCTTCTCTGGGAATCCAAAGCATTAATATCACAGTAAGAACAAGATGGCTTCACAGAGAATATATACTGTGTTATCTGAAAGCTTACCCAAAGTATTTGCCAGTCTTAAAAATAACTATTTCAAACTTTAACCAAGGAGCTCAATTAATAACACAATAGAAATGTGTTATTAATGTGTTAACTTGTACAGTAGATGGCACTACAGTTTAACATAAGACATGAAAAGCCACAACTTAATTGGCTGAGGCTCACCGGGTCCCTTCAATTGGACCACAGATAATCGGCATCCGTTCCACTCCCAACCGGTAGCCCAATATCTCATGGCTCAGAAAATTGAGGAGGAATGACATTTTAAAACATTGGGAAGGCTATTCACCCAATATTGAGGAGAATCAAGTTACTGCAGATGCTGGAAAGACACAAAACTCAGCGGGTCAGGCAGCATCCCTGGAGATTGGCTAGGTGACGTTTTGAGTCGGAACACTTCTTCAGTCTGAAAAAGGGTGCTGACCTGAAACGTTACCTCCAGGAATGCTGCCAGACCCGCTGAGTTACTCCAGCATTTTGCGTGTTTCCTCAATCAATATAGATGCGAGGTGAGTAAGGTTTAACCCTTCCCCGCAGCACCTGGTTCATGACCTGCAGGTTGTGGTTCTTTAAGTACACACATCCAAGAACACTTAAATGTGGTAAGAGTCCCATGCAGCGAGTTGCAGACCTCCGCCACCTTCTGGGGAAAGTAAATTTCCTCATCACCCCTCTAATGCGTTGACGGTAATATACCCCCAGTACAATTTTCCTTCCTAAAGCCTTTCGGTTTCCCAGTTTAAATAGTTCATATCACACGTCCTGGCTTTATGCTCACTTTGATACCTTCTTGCCCAATCATTTTTCATTCTTTTTTGCAGCCTCTAGGTTCCTCCCACAGCTTACTTTCCTACCTTGCCAACATGGAGTAAAAACTCCGGGCCCTCTCACACTGGAAAGGCACTTTGCCAGTTACAACCTGCATCCTAAGAATTACCTGTTCATTACCAATCCCAAAACTATGTTATGAATTTCTCCTCTACATGCATCACATTTATACAACAACTTCCTAAATAGCCTCATATCCAATTGCTTGAATCTCCTTCACTTATCGCAAAAGCTCCTTTCTCAAACATCTTTTAAAACCCCTAGTTTCCATCCACCCTGACTCTCAGTTTAGAGAAGGGTCTTGACCGGAAACATCACCTATTCCTTTTATCCTGCTCTGCTGGCCGTCCCACTGAGTTATTCCAGCATTTTGCGTCTATTTCCAAAACACCTTGTTGACTATTTATACACATTGATTTTCAAAGTGTTCTGTTATCATGTTCTTCAGAACACATTTCAGCATTTCCACACCAATAGTTCCATGAGTCAAACGGGAGCTCTGTTTTTATTTCTTTCAGGTTTTACATTTGTTTTTAATCTACAGTGACTATTTTAGAATTTGGGCAATTTTAGAAAAGCAAATCAGTTTAATTCACTATCCATGCAGCCACCTCTTAAAATTGTGATATTGAGTTTGCAGCTTAGTTCCATTATTAGTTATGCCGTCTTTTCTTCTCTAATAGCAATCAATTTAACTTTTTAACTCTCATTAGTTCCATAGTTCCCAACAATGTGCTGCTTGCCCTGTATATTTTCTACAGTGAGGACAGATTCAAAATATCTGTTCAATTTATTATCAAACTCCTTTGTCCATTCTGTGCCTACAAGGAATTCACAGTAATCTTTTTTCATATATGTTGGCAAGCACTTAAAACTATTTAAAAAATATTTCTGTCAACTTTACTCGCATTCTATTTTATTTGTAGTTTATATTTCTTGATTATTCTTTGTTGAATTTTGAAAAAAACTTAATGGCCTTCCTTAGGTTTACCTTTTTAAACTGCTTCCTTTCATCTGATATGATCAACCTCTGTTTGAAGCATAACTGTAGTACTTTTCCAGACCCCAAATTCTTAAGTAAATATATTATCCTCAAACTTGATAGCAAATTGTATATGCTATCCTTTCTTTCCCTGAGGATACTCACTGTGAGATAGCGAACTAACCTGTGTCTATTGCATAAAATATAAATTAGCTTTTCTCAATTATTTGGACACCACATACTGTAACATAACATGGTCTCCAACATATTTTAAGAAATCAAATTATATAATTCTTTCAGACTTCCGCTTAAGCATCTAAAATATGTTTTAAACAAATGAAAGAAAACCCCAAATTGTAAATAATTATCCCCATGTAGAGTATCATTGAGAATGGACTGAATCCATAATAGACAATAGACAATAGGTGCAGGAGTAGGCCATTTGGCCCTTCGAGCCAGCACCGCTATTCAATATGATCATGGCTGATCATTCACAATCAGCACCCCTTTCCTGCCTTCTCGCCATATCCCATGACTAAAGTATTTATAAAATAACTGTGCTTCCTTTAAGGATGTGTAGATGGGATATATTGGTCGGTGTGGGCAAGTTGGGACTGTTTCCACAATGTATGACTCTATGACTCTGTGAAAGATATATTTATTATATTAAAGGGTATTAATTTATTCCCAGACTTGAATTCTTCAAATGCTGGAGTAGTAGGAGATTTATTTTGAGGAAAGCCATGACTAGGAAAGTCCTTCAGAGTTTCTCCCATTCTATTATTCACAAATGAGCTAGGAAAGAGTGGGAGTGGGAGAGTTTAGGACTAGAGGTCATAGGCTCAGAATTAGAGGACATTCCTTCAGGAAGGAGATGAGGAGGAATTTCTTTAGTCAGCAGGTGGTGAATCTATGGAATTCTTTGCCACAGATGGGTATGGAGGACAAGTCAGTGGATATCTTTAAGGTAGAGATAGATAGATTCATGATTCGTACAGGTGTCAGAGTTTATGGGGAGAAAGTAGGAGAATAGGGTTAGGAGAGATAGATCAGCCATGATTGAATGACGCAGACTTGATGGGTCGAACTGCCTAATTCTGCTCCAATCACCTTATGAAACCATTGCCAGGATTTTTATTTTAAACTAAGGGAGGAAGAATCCAGGGAAGAGTACAGAACTTGATGAGGGTATAGAGTGGCGATGTGAGTATTGGGAGAGGGATTGGGTTAGAGTGCTGGGGTACATCTAATTCCACAGTCAGGAACTCACAGAGGTTGAGGGCACTTTAAAGAAAAAGGGGAAGGCATGCGTTTTAGGAGCTGTGGGTATTGTTACGATCTGGCAATTGGTGACAGTGGCTTCAGAGTACTCTCCTTGTTCTCTTTTGGTGTTTAATATTCTGGTTTATTAAAACAGACAAGTAAATTGCTTGTTTCCTTCTCAAATTAATTGCTTTAATACACCAAGGCTTTGCAGTCAATCCGGTGCAATTGAAGATGTCCAGATAAAAAAGAACGACTAGACATGTTCCAATTATATTCTTTCTCACAGCTTGTACATGTTGTCAGACAACAGGAATGCAAACGAGGTATTTTTAAACCAACAAATCTCCCTTAACATCTGATGTAAAAATCAAGATATTCTGATAAATTCCATTGCAGAGACACAGTGAACGTGGATACTTAGGGCCTTGTGAGACAATCAATCAAGAATTTGTCTTAGATAGATTGATCAAAAAGGCAATTTTAAGGAATATTTTAGAGGAGGGGAATGGAAAGGTTTACAAAGAGAATTCTGCAGCCTGGGTTTTATTCAGTTAAATGCACAGCAATTAATGGGGAAGTGTTGTATGACAGTCTTCAATCGAAAGATTGAGAAGCTCTTGGGAGTTTCAGGGCTTGAGATTTTGGGCATTGTCTGAGTCTGTGCATCTGTGATGCTACTGCAAGCAAGATTTTCACTGTACTTGTATCTCACTGTACTAAGTTGTACAAAAAACTCAACTTGGATTCCCCAAAAATAAAGGAAATTAATATGGTAAGCTTGGTCCTATGGTTGAAACATCAATGATATAGGCAGATGAAGGATAGATTTTCTGTGCATTAAGCTTTTATCTATTGTATTGTGAGAATTGCACATAAAAAATAGCAATTAAAAATAAATCAGCTTGGCTATCACAAAACGCTTTGTCATAAACATTCATTCCTTCAAACCAATAAACATAACTTTACCTGAAACTTCACTGTTGTCCACATCCCTTTGCGATTCAGCAAAGGTTAATTCGGCTTCATTTAGTGGCCAGCTTTTGTGCAGAACTAATGCCTGAATTTTGTATTTGTGAGTCTGTGGAATATCAAAGTGTTAATATACAGTAACATTACCATCAGGTGAGGGATTGGTTCTTATAATTTCATATATTCTTGCACATAGCCTGTCGATTTTGTTCAAACTAAGTAACCAAAACAAATTGAAACTTCAAATAATTTCATTAAAAGAGATTAGATGACTAAATTTGCCAAAGCTTGAAGAGTTAGACCATCACTTCTTCCAAATTAAAACATTCCAAGCACAAAAGATTGTCGGAACAATCAGGGAGTGAATTTAGACATTGAGTTCTAACATTTGCCTTCTGAAATCTCAGCCCATCCCAGCTTTATGGACTGCTTTGGCAAAGTTATAGGAGACATTGGGAAGAACTGTGACAGTAATTCCAGTTTTAGGTTTCATTTGTGGCACAGTGGCAGGATTGGAATGAACTAGCTGCTTCTTGCAACACAAGGAACACAAGAGCAGAACCATTCGGCTGTTCAAGCTATTCAGAGGGGTCATAGCTGTCCAGGAACCCTTAATATCCTTGCTACAACAACACTTTTTTGAAACTTTCAGTACACCTAGTTCCAAAGCCACAGACAGTTGTGGTGGGATGGGGAGAGGTTTTAATGGGGAAAAGGAATAGTTTCATAGAAATGTTGAAAAATAGGTGCAGGAGTAGGCCATTTGGTCCTTTGTGCCAGCACCGCCATTCAATATGATCATGGCTGATCATCTAAAATCAGGACACTGTCCCTGCTTTTTGCCCGTTCCAGTTTCCTATATCCTTTTGTGTGAGCAAGGGTCTCTTAACATCAACTCTGAATGAGCAAGTATCAAATTTAAATGAATGTCATCCTGTTATAGAGGGAAAACAGTCAACTACATTTGCAGTGTAGGAAGAAACTGCAGATGCTGGTTTAAACCGAAGATAGACACAAAAAGCTGGAGTAACTCAGGCGGGACAGACAGCATCTCTGGAGAAAAGGAATAGGTGACGTTTCTGGTCGAGACCCTTCTTCAGACTGAGATCAGGGGAAAGGGAAACAAGAGATATAGACGGTGATGTAGAGAATAATAGAACAAATGAATAAAAGATATGCAAAAAAGTAACAATGCTAATGGAAACAGGCCATTGTTAGCTGTGTGCTAGGTGAGAACGGGTACTGACAATGAGACTCAACAAGATGACTTTGAAGCTGGTACGACTTGTGAGGGGGAGGGATGGAGAAATCAAACTCATACCACTGGGTTCTAAGCTGCCCAAGCGAAATATGAGATGATGTTCATCCAATTTTCGTTTAGCCTCACTCTGCCAATGGAGGTGGCCGAGGACAGAAAGGTGAGTGTGGGAATGGGAAGGGGAATTAAAGTGTAATTGGGAGATCAGGTAGGTCCAGGCAGACTGAGCAAAGGTGTTCAGTGAAACATTCGCCCAGTCTACGTTCGGTCTCGCCGATGTATAAGAGTGTGCACACCTTGAACAATGGACACAGTAGATGAGGTTGGAGGAGGTGCAAATTCATTTCTGCCTAACCTGAAATGGACTTTGGGGGTCCCTGGACAGAGTCGAGGGAGGAGGTATTGGGAAAGGTGTTGCATGTCCTACAGTTTCAGAAGGTACCTGGGGAAGGGGGTGGTTTGGGTGGCAATGGACGAGTTAACCAGAAAGGTGCAGAGGGAACGGTCCCTGGTGAAAAGGGTTGGAGATGGGAAGATGTGAGTAGTGGAGTAAAATATATACTGCTTCTCTTTCTTTCGATGCACCTTGAATCGCTGAGTGTATCCACTATTTCCTGTTTTTAATTCAGATTTTCAGCATGTGCAGTTTTTTTTTCTGATTTTCATTTATTGAAGTTGATTGCTCTTGTCTTCGTATTGTCACTTGGAAAACTACTTTTGAACTCATTCCCACTGTAGTGTGTTGGCACTCTTGGACCTTAGCATGCAGTGGAAAGAGAAGCCACACATCGTATTAATCCACTCCAGCACTTACCACCTCTGCGGCCTCATGGATGTCCTCAGTGAATGGAGTTAGAATGGAGCTGCTTTCGTCTTTTAAAGGAGATACTCTTCGATCACTTCCTGACTTCAAGGAACCTCTCCCTATTCTACTCGAAGTACTTGCAGACTTCTTGGAGCCTCCCTGAACAGCAAGAGTCTCGGGTGGTTTAACTGAAAATTCTAAAAGCAAATATAAATTAATTATTATCAACAGTGCACAGTCTAAATGATTTGCAGATTTAATGTAGAAAAAGTTCCATGAAAAAGCGAAAAATTAAAAAGCATAAAGAAAGAGCAAAGACTAATTGGGGAGCTTTCAGAAGGCTGCACAGATGCAACATGCCATACAGTTCTAGGACTCTGCATAATACGCAAGCCTCATTTTTGTAGCACTCTTTGTTACAGAATGTAAAATCTATGAACCAATGCCAGAACAGACTTGAAACATTTTGGTGAAATGGAACATCACCCGAGGTCCAAGCATTAAACTTTGCTCCCAATAATCACTTCTACAATTACCGATGTCTGTATTTGTTACGTGCATGTTGATGATTGTATGTTGATGATTTCAATTTTTCAAGGAATAAATTATGAACATTTGACAAGCCAGGTATTTAAGAAAAAAATATGCAGTCAATTCCTATGGTATTGTAATTTTTACACGAAAGGATGGTTGAAGGAGTCTCAATCGCAACTATCAAAAGGATATTTGATAAATATTTGATGTAAAGAATATGTTAGGACTAAGAGGAAGGAACAAGAGTAAGCTACAAACTAGATAATTCAATAACTGTTTAAAAAAAAGTCAAATAAGCTAAATTGTTTCCTCCTGCATCGTAGGATTCTCAAGTTGTTCCTTGGAAATGGAATCACTTCTGCTTTCAAGAAGGGGTTGAGGCCACCAGGTGGCGCCAAAGTTCTGTCTCATCTTTTTCCTTCTTTGTTGTTTTTAGTCTGTTGTTAAATGTATGTTTTAGTGTATCTTTAGTTTTGTATTATGTGGGGGGTGGAAACTTTTAAAATCTCTTTCATCAATGGAGATGCAACTTTTTCCGTATCGTATCTACGTCTGCGCTGCAGCCTAACATCGTGGAGCTGGCTGCCTCGCTGGGAGCTTCAACCGCTGGAGCCTGTGGACTTAACATTGTTGTGCTTGTAATCCCTTTGTCAGGGATCAACTTCGGGAGCTCGAACTGCGGGAGCCTGAGGACTTAACATCGTGGAGCTTGCAGTTCCTTGCTTATGGACCGACTTCGGGAGCTCCAAATGCAGGAGCTTCAACTGCCCTGACGCGGGAGCTTCAATCGCCCCGACGTGGGGGCTTCAATCACCGGATGCGGGAGGTTCAAATGCCCTGACTGCGGATGGTTCAACTGCCCTGTCCGCGGGAAGAATAAGGAGGAAAGAAGATAAGACTTTATCGCCTTCCATCACAGAGAGGAATGTGGGGAAGCCACTGTGGTGGATGTTTATGTTAACTTTTATATAGTTGTGTGTATTGTTGCTTTTTTGGTACGACTAGCAATTCAAATTCCTTGTATGTTTTTACATACTTGGCTAATGAATTAATTACAATACAATGTTAAAAGGATTTTTCCTGTTGATAAACCTGTACCTAGTGATTTATTTAGATGTCATAAGTAAAAACAATCATGAAGAAGTGTTGTAGTGGCCATTTGGCTTAATTTTGTGTGTCATAAATGATGGCATTTGCCTTTACATTTTTTCTGCCTGTAATTATGTGGGTGGGATTTATTACGTAGTCGGGGGCATGTTTGCTGCTGGGATTCTTGCGTAGAAGCTGTTAGCTTTTTTAGTTTAGTTCGGAGGAGGCATGGTAGAAAGAATATCTTTCGATCATGTGGAGCTATGTGGCGACATGAGGAGTTTTTTTTAACGTTTAAAAGTGAAATGCTAAGGTTTGACGAAGATTACAGTGTACGTGAAAGAAGGTTGGATAAATATCTTACTGTTTTTCTTCAGCAATAAAGAAACTATTAATCAAAAGACTGCGTTATGAAGATTTATCTTTCAAGAGGTTTTGAAGGTCTCGTGGAGAGCTCCCGTGCGTAAAACGACACTCTCCTCACCCCATGTTTTCTCAGAGTGGCTAGAGGGAGTAATCTCTTGAACGATATAATAATCTGCCAGTATAAGTGTAAAAATGGGTGATAAGGAATGGGACATTAAAACAGACTTGTGGAGACGCACACTTACTCTGCAGAAAAGAACGTCCTAAGCTTTGGTAAAACATAAATGAAGGAATGACAGCTTGGCCTTTTCCAGTTGCTTTGGCTACTTCTTTGTCTTCATCGAGGATTTGTATCTTGATGTACACATCTGGCTTGGAAGTTTGGACGTGTATGGTTGATAAGTGCGTCGAATTCACATTAATCTGAAACCTGTAATGGGTATTAGTGAAAAAAACAAAATGCTAAGTTAAAAAGAGATCTTGGGTTAAAAATGTGGCTGTCTTGAGCTACGATTCCAGCTCCTGAATGGTAAGGTTTCTGGCAGCCAGATATTGGCCTTCAGTTCCTTGCAATCAGATGTGGTATAAGGAGATTAGAGGTAGGGTCAAGAAGGAACTAGATGGTAGACTGGAAGGATTTTGGTCAGAAATCTCTGAAGATCTGTTCTTTGAACAAAACAAGACTAAATGAATCAATCACTAAAAGATCAATATTTCAATTGCTATTGCAACATTGTTCAGTCCATCTTGCAAATGTTCTTCAAGATAATTTTCCTACATATACAAACATGTTGTAGTTCAGTGAAGCCCTCTGAATCTGAAGGGATTCAAAAATTATGATGTGCCATCATAAACCATTTGTGACCCATCCTTTTCCCCCAAGGGGCAGTCATTCAAAGTGAGCTGACTTCACCTTTCCAAATAGAATGGTTTCAGCATTTTCTGCAATAAAAATTGGGTGCTGCTCCTCAAACTGCCGGAGTAGTATGGAAGATTAGCAAGAGAAGATACAGTAACAGTGTGTAATCCAATACTAGGAATGAACAGTGTTAGGTGCAGTTCAGAACCTGCACTTTGATAACTCGGTCATATGGTCAAAGGTTCAAGGCCTGGAAGCACAGCCAAAGGTTCACATCGAATGTTCACTAGCAATTCTCCACTGTTCACAGCAGAATGCCAGCCAAAGTATTTCCATCACCTGAAATATAAATTATTTATTGATGATAATAGAAGCGTGTCCAGATGTACTTGTCCAGGTGTATTTTTAATGTTATTACTGTACCTGCCTCAACCACTTCCTCTAGCATCTTACTTTATATACCCACTACTCTCCATGTGAAAACGATTGAACAGGTACTTTGGATCTGTCTTCACTAAGGAGGACACAAACAATCTTCCTGATATAGTAGTGGCCAGAGGATCTGGGGTGACGGAAGAACTGAAGGAAATCCACATTAGGCAGGAAATGGTGTTGGATAGACTGATGGGACTAAAGGCTGATAAATCCCCAGGGCCTGATGGTCTGCATCCCAGGGTACTTAAGGAAGTGGCTCTAGAAATCGTGGATGCGTTGGTGATAATTTTCCTATGTTCTATAGACTCAGGATCAGTTCCTGTGGATTGGAGGGTAGCTAATGTTATCCCACTTTTTAAGAAAGGCGGGAGAGAGAAAACAGGGAATTATAGACCAGTTAGCCTGACATCAGTGGTGGGGAAGATGCTGGAGTCAATTATAAAAGATGAGATTGCTGAACATTTGGATAGCAGTAACAGGATCGGTCCGAGTCAGCATGGATTTACGAAGGGGAAATCATGCTTGACTAATCTTCTGGAATTTTTTGAAAATGTATCTAGGAAAATGGACAAGGGAGAGCCAGTGGATGTAGTGTACCTGGACTTTCAGAAAGCATTTGATAAGGTCCCACATAGGAGATTAGTGGGCTAAAATTAGGGCACATGCTATTGGCGGAAGGGTGCTGACATGGATAGGGAAGTGGTTGGCAGACAGGAAACAAAAAGTAGGGATTAACGGATCCCTTTCAGAATGGCAGGCAGTGACTAGTGGGGTACCGCAAGGCTCGGTGCTGGGACCACAGCTATTTACAATATGCATCAATGATTTGGATGAAGGGATTCAAAGTAATATTAGCAAATTTGCAGATGACACAAAGCTGGGTGGCAGTGTGAACTGTGAGGAGGATGCTATGAGAGTGCAAGGTGACTTGGACAGGTTGGGGGAGTGGGCAGATGAATGGCAGATGAATTTAATGCGGATAAATGTGAGGTTGTCCACTTTGGTAGCAAAAACAGGTAGGCAGATTACTATCTAAATGGCATCAAGTTGGGAAAAGGGGAAGTACAATGGGATCTGGGGGTCCTTGTACATCAGTCTATGAAAGTAAGCATGCAGGTACAGCAGGCAGTGAAGAAAGCGAATGGCATGTTGGCCTTTATAACAAGAGGAATCAAATATAGGATCAAAGAGGTCCCTTTGCAGTTGTACGGAGCCCTAGTGAGACCACACCTGGAGTATTGTGTACAGTTTTGGTCCCCTAATTTGAGGAAGGACATTCTTGCTATTGAAGGAGTGCAGCGTAGGTTTACAAGGTTAATTCCCGGGATGGCGGGACTGTCATATGCTGAGAGAATGGAGCAGCTGGGCTTGTACACTCTGGAGTTTGGAAGGATGAGAGGGGATTAAGATTGTTAAGGGTTTCGACACGCTTAGAGGCAGGAAACATGTTCCCGATGTTGGGGGAGTCCAGAACCAGGTGCCACAGTTTAAGAATAAGGGGTAAGCCATTTAGAACGGAGACGAGGAAACACTTTTTCTCACAGAGAGTGGTGAGTCTGTGGAATTCTCTGACTGGAGGCGGGTTCTCTGGATGCTTTCAAGAGAGAGCTAGATAGGGCTCTTAAAAATAGAGGAGTCAGGGGATATGGGGAGAAGGCAGGAACGGGATACTGATTGGGGATGATCAGCCATGATCACATTGAATGGCGGTGCTGGCTCGAAGGACCGGATGGCCTACTCCTGCACCTATTGTCTATTGTCTATTCCCGTCAGGTTCTTATTAAATATCCCCCCCATCACCTTAAAAGTATGCGTTGTAATTATTTATTCTGGAGCTAGACTGCGGAAAAAAGACTGTGCATTCATTGTTCCATAGAGTCAGACGGTCACACATCACAGAAACAGGCCCATCTGCCCAACTTTCCCATGCCGACTAAGATGCCCCAGCTACACGTCATATCTGCTTGCATTTGGCCCACATCCTCTATGTACCTGTCCAAATGCCTTTTAAGTTACTAAACCAAGTGGGACCCGTTGGATCCCATCCCCTCAATGCACAGTTGTGGGGGGGAGAGGGGCGGGGGGGGGGAAGAGAAGGGGGATAGGTGGGGGGAGGAAGAGGGGGGGGGGAGAGAGGGGGAGGGGGAGAAGGGGGGGTGAGAGGGAGGATAGGAGGGGGGAGGAAGAGAGGGAGAGGAGGGAGGAGAGGAAAGGGGACGAAGAGGAGGAGGAGGAGGGGGAGAGAGAGAGGGGGGGGGTGAGAGAGAGGGGGGGGTGAGAGAGAGAGAGAGAGAAGAGGGAGAGAGAGAGGGAGGGAGAGAGAGAGGGGGACAGAGAGGGGGGAGAGAGGGGGAAAGGAGGAAGGGGGAGAGGAGGAAGGGGGAGAGGAGGAGGGTGGGAGAGGAGCGGGGAGATGAGGAGGGGAGCGGGGCAGGCGACCAGTGAGCGGGGAGTGGCAGTGAGGAGGAGTGGGGAGCAGCGGGGAGGTGTAGGGGTGACTTCACTCGCAGAGCGAGGAAGATCGGCATGCAGATCCATTGTGACGTCATCAGAGAAAGACAGTCATTTTTATTTGAAAGTTTTGTCCAATTTATGAACATTTTCAGTAATAACTCAAGAAATAACGCATGGAATTTTCAGATAAGGCGAGTTTGGAGTCCATGGGAAAAAATCTCTAACGAAGTATGTAAAAATGTTACCGTTACCACTCACGCATAGCCCCCAACTCACAGGAGCTTGAGAGGGAGGGATAGAGAGAGAGAGAGGGCAGAGAGAGAGAGGCAGCAGAGACAGAGAGATAGGGGCAGAGACAGAGAGATAGGGGCAGAGACAGAGAGAGAGGGGCAGAGACAGAGAGAGAGGGGCAGAGACAGAGAGAGAGGCAGAGAGAGAGAGAGAGAGGGGCAGAGAGAGAGAGGGGCAGAGACAGAGAGGGAGAGTGGGTGGGGAGAGAAGGGGGAGAGAGGGGTGGAGAGCGATGGTGGGGGAGAGAGGTGGTGGGGGTGAGAGGGGGAGGAGAGGGGTGGGGAAGAGGAGGGGAGAGAGGGTGGGAGAGAGAGGGGAGGCCGGGGACGGACGGGAGGGGAGGGGAGAGGAGGGGGGAGAGGTGGGTGGGGGAGAGGAAGGGGTGAGAGAAGGAGGGGGGAGAGGAGGAGGGCGGGGAGAGGAGGAGGGCGGGGAAAGGAGGAGGAGAGCAGGACGGGCGGCCGAGGAGCGGGGAGTAGCGGGAAGCAGGGTGGAGCAGCAGGGAGGAGCAGTGAGCTGGCGTGAACCTAAGGACTGTGAGTTGGACGGCGTCAATCCAGGGCCCGAATTGCTCGTTATTTCTGCGTCTTTTGAATAACGGGGGGACGAGTGAGGGGTGGGGGGAGGAGTGGTGACTTCACTCACAGCGCAAGAAAGACGGCGAAGACCCATTGTGACATCATCAGCGAAAGACAGTCTTTTCTATTTCAAAGTTTTGTTCGATTTTTTTACATTTTCATTAATAACCGGGACGACCTGGGGGCTCCAGTCACGGAGCCTGCGGAGCTGCGGACTTACCATCGTGGGGCTGGCCGGCCTCGGAGTGTGTGGAGCGGTGGTGGCTCACTGCTGCGGCCCGACTCCGGAGCTCCAGCTGCAGCTGCAGATTACTGCCGGTGGACTGTGATATCGGGAGCTCGCGGGTCCGGGTGAGACACCGCTTCCCGGAGCTCCGTAACACAACTTCTCCCGCCCGTGTCGCGGGATTGAAACGACCCGGAGCGGGGCCGTACATCGCCCCGCGCGGCTTTAAATGGCTACGGGACATTCCAGCGCCCGCTGGTGGCTCCAACTTTGTGACGTTTGGGCCTAGAGCGGGGCTGTACATCGCCAGACGCGGCCTCAATGGCCGTGGGACTTAACATCGCCCGCCTGGGGCTTCAACATTGGGAGAGAAATGGTGCGGGGGAGAGAGAAGAACTTTGCCTTCCATCACAGTGAGGAGATTCACTGTGATGGATGTTTGTGTGAATTGAATTGTTTCTGTGTATTTTTAATGTATTGCTCTGTTTGTATGGCTTGTGGAAACAAAGTTTCGTTTGAGCCTCTCTGAGGTTCGAATGACAAGTAATAAAATCTAATCTAATCTAATTCAAGATGTTTGAAAAGAATTATCCGGCCTCGTTGGGATAGATCCCAAATTGTTGTAAGAAGTAATGGCAGAAATCCGAACTGCTCCATAATATCCAATCATTCATCATCCAATCCTGTTGCCAGTGAACGACAGCTACAAATGTTACATTCCAATTTTGGAATGGGTCAAGAGATAAATCTGGCAACCATTGGTCAACCAATATAATAGAGGTGGTGGTGAATGTTTCTCAACCAATAGCCTAGGAAAAAAAATAATTGTTATATGAAAAAAATTCAGGTCATTAAAAGAAAGCCAGCATAAACATGTGGAAAGCAAATTATGTTTTATGACTGATTACCTCTTTGATTATGTTATGTAGAGGATTAGTAAATTTACTGACATGGTGCAAATGGACTGTTCAAGTTCAAGTGAGTTTATTGTCATGTGTCCCTGATAGGACAATGAAATTCTTGCTTTGCTTCAGCACACAGAACATGGTAGGCATTTACTTCAAAACAGATCAGTGTGTCCATATATCATTATATAAATACATACACACATGGATAAATTGATAAAGTGCAAATAACAGATAATGGGTTATTAATGATCAGAGTTTTGTCCGAGCCAGCTTTAATAGCCTGATGGCTGTGGGGAAGTTGCTATTCCTGAACCTGGTCATTGCAGTCAATAGACATTTGATAAACTAGCACATAATAACTGAATAGGATTAAAAAGGATAGGATTAAAAAGGTCGATCATATTGATATGAAACTAACACAAACAGAAACCAAAAGGTACCGGTGATCGGCTGTTTTTCAAGATGGGGTAAGGTATTCCTGAGTCAGCTGTCAGACCACTTCTCTCTTTGATATACATTAATAAACTTAAATGTGTGCGTAGAGCACCATTTAAAAATGAGGTAATGCAGAATTCAGAAATGGTTTGAATAGTGAGGAGATAACATGAGGTGGACCAACAGGCAAGGTGAAATAAGTAGATAAGTGCCAAATGAAATTGAATCAAGTGAAATTAAAGCTTTGCATTTTATTAAGAAGATGGGACAAATCTTACCAACATGCATGGGGAATTGGAGCAGATTGTGAAAACTTGGATGAGATAAATACGAAGCTTTGAAGATGGCAGAAGTTAAGAAGGCTGCTCAAAATACACACCTTGGTTTTATTAACGGGAATAAGGGTACAAAAAACAACAACATTAGTAATTACTCTGTTCCATAAAATATTTTAAACTGTTTGGGTGGGACACTTGAGAAAGGATGTCAAGGTCCTGGAGAGGAAGTCATGAAATGCTACTGGAATTGTGCAATTGAATGTGGGATTTCAGTTATGTGGCAAGAAAGGTATGTCTTTATTCTTGGAGAAGAAAAGGTAAAGAGGAGATGTGATCAGTGTATTCAAAACTGAAGGGTTTTGATGAAATAACAAAGGAGAATCTGTTTACAGTGGCAAAAGAAACAGTGACCTGAGTACACTTGGCAAAAAAGACTGGAGCATGACATGAACATCAAAAAATATTTTTTTAAAGGTGAGTTGCAATGATCTGAAATGCAGCTGGTGAAAAAATTGGTGAAAGTAGCTACAACCTTTGGATTATACTGAAAGGAGGAAATGTACTTGAAAATAGCATGGGACTAATTGGTTAGGTCTTTCAATAGGCTGGAGTAGGCATAAGCCAAATAGTCAGATGTCTTCTCTCAGGGCTGTGGTATCTGAAGATAATTTCAGCATTGAAAAGGTTTTTTTCCCATAGTTTTTCTCTTTTTTTCAATAATTCCAAACAGAATTTATATTTCATTCCATTTGTACTTCAAATTAAAGTTGTGTTTCTTTTGTTCTGAATTCAGGTAAAAATTGAGTCTCTGAAGTCACATTGTTCCTGACATTCCATCTTATTCACCAGTCATAGATCATATTTTACAAGACTTTCATCTTATGAAACACAATCAATGGCCAGTTTAGGAATTCATCACAAAACTTTTTTCCAAAGACTTCTGGCATTTTCAAGGTTAAACTGTAAAGCAAAGCTTTCTTAATGGCTACCTGAAGATAAGGTGTTTGTCATTTGGAATGTAGTAAGATTTAATCTCCTTCATTGTAAAGTTGTTGTTCACGGGCTCACTTGAGAGGATGGGAAGAGGATGACAGGAGCCGATCAAACGCATCTTCCATTTACCGGAGGAGAGTGTGAAAGCTCCGGACTGAGCTTCAGCCACGAATGTATATCCAGTCTGTATAGAAAATTAAAACATTGCAGTGTTAGGCAATGATGCAAGTTGATTTTGTGAATACAGAGATCTTCATAGCCTAAAGTACAAGTTTGGTAAAGAAAGGTACATTTTCCCCAATATTGGTGAGCAGTTTTTTGAGATTTCCTCGTCCTACCTTATTTTTGGTATAGACGTGGGGTACCACCTTTTGAAAAACCCGAGGAATTTCCTCTCCTGTGTCATTGTTGACCACATGCAGAACATAGGTCGACAACGAAGTGTAAACCTTAGGCACCACCAGCATGTCCTCTGACAAGAAGAATATTTCCCTGCAGATTAAACAGAACTTGGTCAGACAGTCAAAGCATATTGTGTGTAGGCAATGTCAAACAAGTCGTTTCAACATAAGCATCCAACTGTTGAAGTGGTGGTGGGGTTGTGATGGTTTAACACGGGCGGTTGTGACGGAGGAAGATATTAAGGTACGTGTTAGCAGGATGAAAAACTATACAAATGATTCCATGGGATAATTAAGTGGTTCAGATTTTGTGGTTAAGCACTGACGGCTTGCTTCCGGAATTCAATCAAGATAAGGACTCCCCTTCCATGAACCTCCTAGTGACCACTTCTGTAAACCACTTTGTGGAATCCTTGATGGCAAAATTCTGTGTAGTTCTCTACTGTAACAGGATTGTATCATCTCATTAGGAGAGGCAACCCAAGCACCACCCACAAAACAAGTGGGAAAAGTATTTTTATCTGAAGTCTGAAGAAGTGTCCCAAACCAAAATATCGCTGAATCATAGAGCATGGAATCAGGACCTTCGGCCAAACATGCTCATGTGGATTAACATGCCCTGTCTACACTTGTCCCACCTGCCTGGCCCACATCATTCTAAACTATCTATCCAATGTCCCATTATTTATCTCCAGTTGCTGCCTGAACCGCTGAATGACTCCGGCATTTTGACGTGTGTCTTTGAAACAAGTTTTTGACAGGCACAGACAAATCACTGATTGCTAGAACTGTCAATTTCTTAAAGAGTTTTTAGTGACTCAAAACATTCAAAATCTGGGAAGAGTCCCAGGAAATAATTTGTTTGAGAAACATTGCAAAATAGCTTTGAACACTAAAAAAGTCAAAATTCACTGTAAATTCACATTAAAATTTCTCAGAATGATTAACAAATATGTTTAAACTTAGATCCATGCTAAAGTTGTTTCTGTTAACAAGCAACTACCTGAGTTCCCCACTGCTGTTTCCTTACATTCAACCGCAGCATATTTTCTTACCTGGTGCAGGGTTTTTCAATGTAAGTGACATGTAACTGACCAGGTATTTAATCACAATGAGAATGTAGCTTACTGGCCAGAGGTTAGGGCCTCCATGTCTCTAGCACATTACAGAAATCAATTGGAGGAACCCGAATGTATAATGCACACCGGAGCGGTAGAGTTGCTGCCTTACAGCACCAGAGGACCCGGGTTCGATCCTGACTTCGGGTGCTGTTTGTACAGAGTTTGTACGTTCTTCCAGTGACATGTGTGGGTTTTCTCCGAGATCTCAGGTTTCCTCCCACACTCCAAGACTTACAGGTTTGTAGGTTTAAATGGCTTCGGTAAAATTGTAAATTGTCCCAAGTGTGTAGGATAGCGCTAGTGTATGCCGTGATCGCCGGTTGGCACAGATTCGGTGGGCCAAAGGGCCTGTTTCCGCACTATATCTCTAAAGCCTTAAAGTCTAAATTCAGATGGTCAGGTTCTTTGAACTGCACACTTTGAAGAGGTTTCCCTCAGCAGTTTTGTTTTTGGCTCCAGATTACAACATTGCAGTCACTTGCGTTATCTGATGAATGAGCCTCGATAGGAAGCATGCTTTTAACCATGGGAGCTGGGGACATTTAAATATGGTTAAGAAAATAAATCCGGATTAAACAGTTTGTTAAAAAAAAATATTTTTTTTTCGCTTGTGTTTCTTTTGCAATGTTTGCCTTTTCAATTCTGGACAGGGCTATGTCTGGCAACAAGCCTGCAAATGGTGTGTTTGGCCATTAACTGTTCATTGAAATTATTTTGGAACTACACAATAATAACATAACAATACAAGAAACTGAGATGGACAGGGTCCATCTGTCGTCAACCTGTATTGTATTTAGAATCAACAAAAGACACACAGAGCCGACATGATCCTCCTCACTAATTTGCAGGTACAATTCCTGTAACATCTTGCAGTCTAACATTCCTGACTGCACCAAGGTCTAGCTATATTGGTGAGGATCAACACCAGGTGTCCTGAGGAACATTGGGTATGTTGGGTAAATTGAATGGATTAAAGGCCGATAAATCCCCAGGGCCAGATAAGCTGCATCCCAGGGTACTTAAGGAAGTAGCCCCAGAAATAGCAGATGCCTTAGTGATAATTTTTCAAAACTCTTTAGATTCTGGAGTAGTTCCTGAGGATTGGAGGGTAGCTAATGTAACCCTACTTTTTAAAAAGGGAGGGAGAGAGAAAACGGGGAATTACAGACCAGTTAGTCTAACATCGGTAGTGGGGAAACTGCTAGAGTCAATTATTAAAGATGGGATAGCAGCGCATTTGGAAAGTGGTGAAATCATTGGACAAAGTCAGCATGGATTTACGAAGGGTAAATCATGTCTGACGAATCTTATTGATTTTTTTGAGGATGTAACTAGTAGAGTGGATAAGGGAGAAGCAGTGGATGTGTTGTGTCTGGACTTTCAGAAGGCTTTCGACAAGTTCCCACACAAGAGATTGGTATACTAACTTAAAGCACACGGATATTGGTGGTTCAGTATTGATGTGGATAGAGAACTGGCTGGCAGACAGGAAGCAAAGAGTAGGAGTGAACGGGTCCTTTTCAGGATGGCAGACAGTGACTAGTGGGGTGTCGCAAGGCTCAGTGCTGGGACCCCAGCTATTTACAATATACATTAATGATTTGGACGAGGGAATTAAATGCAACATCTCGAAGTTTTGCGGAATGACACGAAGCTGGGGGGCAGTGTTAGCTGTGAGGAGGATGCTAGGAGGCTGCAGGATGACTTGGATAGACTGGGTGAGTGGGCAAATGCATGGCAGATGCAGTATAATGTGGATAAATGTGAGGTTATTCACTTTGGTGGCAAAAACAGGAAGGTAGAGTATTATTTGAATGGTGACCGATTAGGAAAAGGGGAGATGCAGCGAGATCCTGGGTGTCATAGTACACCAGTCCATTGAAAGTAGGCATGCAGGTGCAGCAGGCTGTGAAGAAAGCGAATGGTATGTTGGCATTCATAGCAAAAGGATTTGAGTACAAGAGCAGGGGAGGTTCTACTGCAGTTGTACAGGGTCTTGGTGAGGCCACACCTGGAGTATTGCGAACAGTTTTGGTCTCCTAATCTGAGGAAATACATTCTTGCCATAGAGGGAGTACAGAGAAGGTTCACCAGACTGATTCCTGGGATGGCACGACTTCCATATGAAGAAAGACTGGATAGACTCGGCTTGTACTCGCTGGAATTTAGAAGATTGAGGGTGATCTCATAGAGACTTACAAAATTCTTAAGGGGTTGGACAGGCTAGATGCAGGAAGATTGTTCCCGATGTTGGGGAAGTCCAGGACAAGGGGTCACAATGTAAGGATAAGGGGGAAGTCTTTTAGGACCGAGATGAGAAAATCGTTTTTCACACAGAGAGTGGTAAATCTGTGGAATTCTCTGCCATAGAAGGTAGTTGAGGCCAGTTCGTGGCCATATTTAAGAGGGAGTTGGATGTGCCCCTTGTGGCTGAAGGGATCAGGGGGTATGGAGAGAAGGCAGGTACAGGATACTGAGTTGGATGATCAGCCATGATCATATTGAATGGCAGTGCAGGCTCGAAGGGCCGAATGGCCTGCTCCTGCACCTAATTTCTATGTTTCTATGTAACATCTGAGGAACATAATTTCAGTTTATACCTGAATAGCATAAACCAGTAGCAGGGAGTCTGATCACTGTATGAGACTGTGTAGCCAATGTCCTGCTCCATTCTTCATCACACAACACTATTCTAAGGTCTGCTGGGGGGAGAGATTATCAGGTGAATAAAGAAAAGTTGAAAAGATGTGGTCAAAGCTCCCTGGAAGAAATACAACATTCTCACTGACTCCTTTCCAACTACAGCTCAAAGAGGAGAAGGTAGAATTCTGGATTGGATTGAGAATCTCGCACCTGTGAACACAGAAGATCTGCATGTGGCTGGTGGAGCACTGGAAAAATATCATGAGAACATTTTTAAAATGTCTCAAAATTCACTGGAAAGATCAGCAAACCCACTTCAATAACCTCTAGGAATCTAACATCCTCACAATTGATGTGCTGGTTCAGAATAATGTGTTCGGCGCAGATTTGGTGTGTATCTAACTAACAAGCGCACTATTCTGAGCTCATGAACCTCAGAAAATACCAAATTTCCTGCCACATCCAACCCCCATCTGTGGAAGAGTCTGCATCTCCCTCGTTGGCCTCATTAACCGCCACAGGATCCACAAAAACAGGAATGGAACTCTCACAACCATAGAAACATATAAAATAGGTTCAGGTACGGCATTCAGCCCTTCGAGCCAGCACCACCATTCAATATGATCATGGCTGATCATTCAACATCAGTACCCTGTTCCTACTTTTCCCCCATATTTGTTGATTCCATTAGCCTTAAGAGCTAATTATAACTCTCTCTTGAAAACATCCAGTAAACTGGCCTTCACTGCCTTCTGCGGCAGTGAATTCCACAGATTCACAGCTCTCTGGGGTAAAGGTTTTTCTTCATTTCAGTCCTAAATGGCCTACCCTTATTCTGAAACTGTGAGCCCAGGGCCCTGTATAACTGCAGTAGGACCTCCTTGCTCCTATATTCAAGAGGAACTCAAAAGAAAATCTCAAGTAAGTTTCTGAGGAATTTCAGTTCATACCTGAATATCAGAAACCAGAAGCGTGGAGCCTGATCACTGTATGAGACTGTGTAGTCAGCATACACTGTCCTGGTCTGCTCATCATTATAATAAGGATACATTTCTGCCAGTTTGGGATTTTTATTAAACAGATACCTTGAAAAACACAAAAAGAAGAATGAACGCATGTGAAATACAGTCTCATGTTTGCACCTGTCTGAAGTCACTAAATCTTGTTAAAGCCCTTGATCTATCTGTAACCTGCTAACTCTTTTGGTAAGCTTCAATCTCATATAGTACACATTCATTACACATTCAGTACTGTCTCATTCAGTACATATCTCTGATACTCTGTCCTGGGCCCAGCACATTTGATGCAACCTCAAAGTAATCTCACCAATTCCACTGCTTTCTCAGGAGTTTAAGAAGATTCGACATGTTACCAAATGCTCTTATGAAGTTTCTAAAAGTGGAGAGCATATTGGCCTGTTGCATCACGGCCTGGTTCAGTAATTCCAAAGCTCAGGAACGCAGGAGACTGCAGAAAGATGCTGTACATTGCCCAGTATCAATGCCCCCACCATCGAAGGGATTTACAGGAAACGCTGCCTCAAGAAATTTCCATTCCTGAACAAATGTTTGGACTTTTTTCCTATGTTCATATTTTAATCCCAGATTCTCATTTCCACATTCTAATTAGGAATACAACATATTTTAAGTAGTGGAGACAATACTTCAAATACATTACTTCAGACAAGCTATATTATAGAAAATGTTGATGAGGAATATTTAATATTGCATTAAACATTAAGGCTTTTCAAAAACTATACAAGATTCAGTCATATTTAATGCATCATACCTAAGTAAAAACAAGCCATTTTGCTCCCGATTTGAGTCTAGAACAAGGTAAACCTCGTCCAGGATAGCTTGGCAAAACAAATTTCCTTCTGTTCCTGTATTAACACAAAAGAATATGTGTTTCAGGAGTCACTCGTACATTTTCTGAATTAAGAACCAATTTCAAATTAGCTTCAATCTAGAGAAGTGCAAGGTTGCAATTTGCTAGTTGCTAAGCAGAATACAAAGGGACACACTATCTGCACAGCAAAAGTCTAAAGGGCCTGTCCCACTTTCACAACCTAATTCACGACCTTATTTACTCGTGGACATTTTTCATCATGTTGAAAAAACGCCCCGACCTACTTGATGCCACGAGTACCTACGATTAGCATCACGGCCTATCTACGACCTACCTTTGACCTCGTGACGACCATGCTGCGAGTATGAGTCAAGGGCAAACTCGGCAGAGGTCGTGAATTAGGTCGTGAAAGTGGGACGGGCCCTTAAATAGGGCAAAAGAACACTGGGAATAAATGGTTACATTCATAAATCATTAATAGTAATTGCAGGCACTATTGCAACGTTTCAGAAATATTTAGACAAGTAGATTGATAGGATAGGTTTGGAGGGATATGGACCCAAAACAGACATGGGACTAGTGAAGATAGGGCATGCTGGTCAATGTGGCAAGTTGGGCCGAAGGGCCTGTTTTCATGCGGTATGACTGGATGACTATGACTATAATATTGCAAAATAAGGTATTGATACTAGCATGGGCCAATTGGAATAAAAGGCCCGAATAATATATAATACTAGGTTTGAATTGCTGTGGAAAAAAACAAACCATGCACAGGGGTTCATTTCCAGAAGGGTAGAAATGAACATTAAACAAATTATGTCAAATATATGTATTTTATCTTAGTTAGGTCACATTATGAACAGTTTTTGGAGGTGTTAGAGAATTGCCTTAAATATCACAAAGATGATAACAAGAACTGAGAGTACAGAATTATCAGGACTTATAATTCAGCTCCATGATAACCAGCCTCACCATATCTCTTGCAAATGGATGGATGCCAACCACCATTTGCAGAGGAGCAGAGAAAATGTGTTGGATGGAACTACAGATGCTGGTTTAAACAGAAGATATGCACAAAAACTGGATTAACTCAGTGGATCACGCAGCATCTCTGGACAAAAGGAGATGCTCAGTGGTGTCTCTGTGCTTTCAATCATTTGTTTTATATCTCTCGAGATCACCGTGTATATCACTCGTTTCCCTTTCCCCGACTCTCAGTTTGAAGAAGGGCGTCCACCCGAAATGTCGCCTATTCCTTTTTTTCTGAGATGCTGCCTGACCTACTGAGTTAATCCAGCATTTTGTGTTTACCTTTGGTTTAAACCAGCATCTGCAGTTCCTTCCTCCACAAGTTTGAAGATTGTTTTGAAGAAGGGAGAAGGCTGGAACTTACAAGAAGATATTTGATAGGAGTAAGGCAAACTATAACGTTACGAGGCATGAGGTTGTGAGAGAAATCTGTGAGCAAGTATTTGGTAAGTCCACATCTCATCTGTGGGTATCTTTTAAAGGCCAGTTGATCAAAGTTCAGGAACTGCATGTTTCAGTGAGGAGGGATAAGGGTGTCAAAGTAAAGAGCAGGTCCCAATTGGCGATTTTTTGGCGACTGCCGGCGTCACATCAGTGTCGCCAAAAGATTTTGAACATTTCAAAATCCAGCGGCGACAAAAAAATGTTGCAACACTTGAAAAAACACCACACGCCGTACATCATCACGCCGCTTCACCGCCGCATCATACGTCTTCACGCCATGTCGTGCCATGTGTTTTACGGTGACCTGATACGTCAGTCAATTATGCTGGCAGTCGCTGAAAAAATCGCCAAGTGGGACAGGCCCTTAAAGGAACCTTGGCTGAGCAAAGCGGTTACAAATTTGATCAAAAAGTAAAAGCAAACGTACAGAAGCTTTAGGAAGACAAAATCAGATAAGGCGCTTGAGGAATATAAAGCAAGGAGGAAAGTCAGGAGATTAGAAATGTCTTTGCTGAGCCCGATTAAAGAAAATTCCAAGGCTTTTTATACTTTCATTCAAAATAAAAGGGTAATCAGGGAGAAGATAAGACCGCTTGAGTCAGTTGTAGTCAGTTGATAAAGGCGAGGTACTAAATAAGTATACAGAGGTACTTGCATCTGTATTCTGCAAAGACATGCAAGACAATGAGATGAATGTGGAGGATACTAAAATGCAACGACAGTTTGAGATTGAGGAGGAGGTGGTGCTGGGGCTTGTTTTGAGAATATTCCCCTGGAATATTCTCAAAATTAATCCCCTGGGCCTGATGGGATCTATTGCACACCATTGAGATAAACAAGAGTGGAGATTGCAGGAGCTTTTCCAAAGACATTTTCCAAAGCATCTTCTCTAGCTTCGTGAGGCCCTGGAGTACTGGAGCGTAGCCACGGTTGTTCCTTTGAAGTAGATAGAATTCATGAAATTATTAGCCGGTGAGGTTCACGTCAGTTGCAGTGAAGATAAGGGAATTAATTCTTCAGGGTAGGATTTATTTCCATTTGGAAGATATGGGTTAATTAAGGACAGTCAGCATGACTTTAATGGGGCAGGCTGCGTTTTACTATCTTGATCGAGTTTTTTGAGGTGGTGATGAATGCGAACAATGATTGGTCAAACCACTGAGCATATGGAGTCAGGAAGTCATGATGCAGCTTTATAGGACTTTGGTTAGGCCTCATTTGGAGTATTCCATGCAGTTCTGGTCGCCTCAATACGGAAAGGAAGAGACAGCTTTGGAAAATATTTAGAGAAGGTTTACCAGAATGATGCCTGGATTAGAGGGTATTAGCTACATGGAGAGGTTGGATAAATTTGGATTGTTTTCTCTGGATGCCAGAAATTGAGGAGAGACTTGATAGAAATATATAAAAATCATGAGAGATATAGATAAGGTACACAGTCGGAACCTTTCTCCTGACATAAAAATATCAAAGACTAGAGGACATGGCTTTTGCATGAGAGGAAGAGTTTAAAGGAGATGTGCAAAAACTATTTTTTTTAACACAAATTGTAGCTGGTGTCTGGAATGCACTGCTTGGGGTGGTGGTGGCGACAGATATGTTAGTGGCGTAGTGGTGTCTAAGAGACTTTTTGGTAGGGACATAGAAGTGTGGAGAATAGAGAGAAACTATTATTTTCAGACAGTTAAGAGTTGTTTGGAATCATGCTTGGCACAGACGTTGTGGGCTGAAGGGCATAGAAGCATAGAAATTAGGTGCAGGAGTAGGCCATTCGGCCCTTCGAACCTGCACCGCCATTCAATATGATCATGGCTGATCATCCAACTCAGTATCCTGTACCTGCCTTCCATCCATACCCTCTGATCCCCTTAGCCACAAGGGCCACATCCAACTCCCTCTTAAATATAGCCAATGAACTGGCCTCAACTACCCTCTGTGGCAGAGAGTTCCAGAGACTCACCACACTCTGTGTGAAAATAAGTTGGCATGTTTCTGTGATGTACTGTCCTATGCTCAGTATTCTATGTAAAAAAAAACTTTGTTTCAGTGTCCACAGCTTGCTTCGATTAAGAAACAGCTATACAATGCTACTTTCTTTTACATTGCTTAGCCAATTTCTTTCTTTGCCTTTTAATGCATGGATTTCAGTCATGATGATGAACCTCGCATGCAATACTTGTTGAAGTCTACATATTCCATAACAACTACATTGCACACATCAATCCTCTTGTTGACCTGATCAAGTGAGGTAGAAACACAATTTGCCTTTAACAAAACCATACTGGGTTTTTGCAATCAATGCAAATTACAGCTAATTCTGTTCCTGATCTTCTATCTTCTATCGATCTACCTATATATTATATATTATATTATTATTATATATCTATATTACTAAAAGTCTGATCTTGACCACTTCTGGTTGTTCTGTATATTGATTTTTTTTTAAAACGCTGCCACTTACGGCTGTGCTTTTCAGCCATATTACTCAGAGTCTCCCTCTGCTGCGCAGGACAAGATGATTTTTCCCATTGATGAAAAATAAAAGAGTTATTAGTGTTTAAAAAA
This sequence comes from Okamejei kenojei, assembly GCA_035221665.1. Taxonomy (NCBI): domain Eukaryota; kingdom Metazoa; phylum Chordata; class Chondrichthyes; order Rajiformes; family Rajidae; genus Okamejei; species Okamejei kenojei. Next base: position 19,669,299 of record CM069138.1, read on the forward strand.
TGTTGAGATTCTCTCTCCTGAAGGCTACGCCCCTTCCAGAGGGACTATAAAACCCGGATGTGTTGAGTGCCTCAGTCAGTCTCTGCAAGATGGGGGAGCGAGATGGTCATGTCTCTCAGTCTGAGCTGTGAATAACACTGAATATATATCTACTAAACTGTGAGTGGTTTTACTAACCTGTCAGTGCCCTTAATGTGGTTTGAAAATATAGTTTGGAAATGCTAAAACTGTGTTGCCTTTGGTTTGGAAATGCGAAAGCTGTGTTGCCTTTGGTTTGGAAATGCTAAAGCTGTTTTGCCTTTGGTTTAGAAATGCTAAAGCTGTGTTGCCTTTGGTTTGGAAAAGCTAAAGCTGTGTTGCCTTTGGTTTGGAAATGCTAAAACTGTGTTGCCTAATTAAAGTTGCCTTGCCTAATTAAAGTTGCCTTGAATTGCCTTGCCTAATTAAAGTTGCCTTGCCTAATTAAAGTTGCCTTGCCTAATTAAAGGTACCTTGCCTTCTATACAATTAAAAGTCTAATCTTGACTACTTCCTGTTTGCGGTTTATATTGATTTTAGAAAAAAAAACCGCTACCACGTAAGGCTGTGATTTTTGGCCATCTTACTCAGAGTCCCCCTCCGCTCATCAGGTGCTGAGGAGTTTTCCCATCGATTAAAAATAAAAGAGTTATTAGTGTTTAAAATATGTTGAGATTTTATCTCCTGTCAATCTATCCTTAAAGGCCACGCCTCTTCTGGTGGGAGGGACTATAAAACCCAGAAGAGTGGGCGTGGCTCAGTCTCTGCAAGATGGAGGTGGGAGAGGTCACGACTCACTGTCTTTAGTGGCTTTGCACCCTGCTTGAAATGGTATGAAACTACACTTGAATTTGGTGGCCTTGCACCCTGCTTGAAATGGAATTTCAAGGAATAGCCGTGTGTCAACTGCCAGCCCACCAGCTGTGAGTGAGTGTGCTGCCAGCACAACAGTCATGAGTGTCTGAGCCGCCAGCCCAAGAATCCATTTGGCCCACAATTTCCATACCAACCCTCTGGAAACCAGTTCCTTCAGCCCACATCACCCATAGTAGCGCTCCAGAAAGCCCCCCCCCCCCCCCAATAGCCACCAATATTGGAATTGGTGGAGAGGTAGATATTGCGTGTATATATATTATATATCATATATCTATATAACTAAAAGTTTAATCTTGACCACTGCCTGTGCGTGCATATTGATTTTAGAAAAAAATGCTACCATATAGCACTATGATGTTTGGCCATCTTACTCACAGTCCTCCTCCGCTGATGCAGCCCAAAAGATTTTTCTGATCGATGAAAAGTAAAAAAGTTATGAATGTTTAAAAAAACCTTGATCAGATGATTGGTCGTCTCGCCTGGCAATCGCCATGATGAAGGTAATACCCCTTCCGGGGGGGGGGGGGGGGGGCAGGAACATAAAGCCCAGATGGTATGACATTGCATTTGAATTTGGTGGCCTGCACTCTGCTTGAAATGGTATGAAATTGCAATTGAATTTGGTGGCCTGCACTCTGCTTGAAATGGTATGAAATTGCATTTGAATTGGTGGCTTGCACTCTGCTTGAAATGGTATGAAATTGCATTTGAATTTGGTGGCCTGCACTCTGCTTGAAATGGTATGAAATTGCATTTGAATTTGATGGTCTGCACTAGGCTTGAAATGGTATGAAATGGCATTTGAATTTGGTGGCCTGCACTCTGCTTGAAATGATATTTCAAGGAATATCCGTGAGTGAACTGCCAGCCCACCAGCCATGAGTCAACTGTCAGCCCAACAGCTGTGAGTCAGTCAACTGCCAGACCACCAGATGTGAGTGAACTGCCAGCCCACCAGCCCTGAGTGACTGAACTGCCAGCCCACCAGTTCTGAGTGAGTGAGCTCACATTACAAGTTTGTCCAACCTCTCCTTGGAGCTAATACTCCCTAATTCCGGCAGCATATAGGCAAACCTCTTCTGCACCCTCTCTAAAGTCTCCACATACTGATAATTTCAGAATCACACCCAATATGTGGCCTGTCCTGCCCTGCTCTCCAGGTCCAAAGAAGGATCTCTGACCTGAAATGTCAACCTATTCCTTTTCACCAGAGATGCTGCCTGACTCCAGCATTTTGTGTCTATCTTCAAGGTCTTATCAAGCTGCATCATGATTCCTGACTCTTATACAATACTCTGAGCGATGAAGGCAAGCATAACATACTCCTTCTTTATTACTCTATCTGTGTTGCCACATTCAGGGGTCCATGGACTTGAACCCCGTGATATCTGGTTCTTGCCATTAACTGTTGACTTTTCCCTTGCATTCAACCTCCCAAAGAGCAACTGTGCATACTTACTAGAATTAAACTCCACCCATTCTAGAGCAGATCAATATCTCATTGTATTCTTTGATAACTTTCCTCAGAGTTTACAACACAACCAATGTTTATGATGTCTGCAAACGTGCTAACCAGCCTATCTACATTTACATTTGTTGATGGGCGACACTTAATGCACCGTTACAGGTGAGAATGGGCAAAAATTGCTGTTTACATCCCCAAATGAAAGTCTTTTTAAGAACCTGCGTAGGAAGGAACTGCAGATGATGGTTTGAACCAAAGATAGACACAAAAAGCAGGAGTAACTCAGCGGGACAGGCAGTATCTCTGGAGAGAAGGAATGGGTGACATTTTTGGTGGCGACCCGAAACGTCCCACCTGAGTTACTCCGTTTTTTTGTGCCAATTGTAGTTTTAAGAACCTAATTGAGTTGAAGGTGTGGCAGATTGTGACATGTGGAAGTACACGTTCCCTGTCTGCAAATAACTGTAAATCATAAAACTGCAATTGCTGTAAAACAAATACACAAAATGCTGGAAATAGTCAGCATGTCAGGCCACATGCTTTGTGCTGTTGAGTAGCAGCATCTTGAGAACCCATAGCCCCCCAAAAGCAGCCTGCCTGTTCTGCATGTCTGCATGTCAAGAGCCAAGAGTACAATTCTTCAGGCCATATTATGTGATGGAAATATGAATCCACTAATTATTTCCCACAAATTGACAATTTGCACAAATACTCGGACTTGCAAACAACTCAGGTGTCTACATCGCTTAATTTCTTACCTATTCTTGCTGCGGTGATGATGTCTTGAACATGTATTTTTCTCCACCAAGCTTGCAATTTAATAACAGCCTGGATTTCTTCATGGGATGGGGTCCTGTTCTGCCACTGCTCAGGCACTTTATAATCTGTGTTATTAAAAACATGAACATGACATGAAATACACATACATCGCATGGGAAAATAGTCACTCTTCAAAAACAACATTGTAGCTTCACTGTCTCTCATAGCAGAATCACCAGCTCATTGACCAGTGAAGCTACTACTGAATATGTGTGAAACTACAGATACAAAGATCTATAATGCTGACATCAGAATGCAAACAAGCTGATGTAAGGTTTCCCTTTATGTGGGGATAGAAGGGAAGGAGGGTGTGGGTAGGTTGCACAAGAATCCCAGACCATACATATCAAAGGAGATAAAATAAATGCACACCATTAATGAAGCCCGCGGTTTCTGGTAAGAAGAGGCTGACTCAGGAGCACCATGCCACGGAGAGAGTTTCAACCGCCCTGACCCGAGAGTTTCAGTCACCAAGACGGGGTCTTCGATCATCGGCTGCGGAGGCTTTGATCACCGCAACTGTGGATGGTTTGACTGCCCCGACCGCGGGAGAACATCATTGTCACATGTACCAATATCTTAATTGGTACATGTGACAATAAACTGAACTTGAAACCTTGATTTATGATGTCATACTGAATCAATATCAGAGTTACCATGTGTCTGATCTTTGCCGATTAAATAATGAGATTACTCAAGCACTATACTGAATGGAAGTACAAGGGACTGCCAATGCCGGTTTACAAAAAAAGCCACAACGTGCTGGAGTAACTCAGCGGGTCAGGCTTCATCGCTGGAGAACATGGATAAGTGATGTTTTCGGTTGGGACCCTTCTTCAGTCCGTAAGAATCATATAGTGATACAGCGTGGAAACAGGCCCTTTGGCCATTCTTGCCCACAATGGCCAACATGTCCCAGCTACACTAGTCCCACCTGCCTGATTTGGCCCATATCCCTCCAAACCTGTCCTATCCATCAACCTGTCTGTTTCTTAAATGGTGGTATAGTCCCTGCCTTAACTACCTCCTCTGGCAGTTTGTTCCATATATCCACCACCCTTTGTATGATAAAGTTACCCCTCAAATTCCTATTAAATCATTTTCCCTTCTTAAACTTATGTCCTCTGGTCATCGATTCACCTACTCTGGGCAAGAGACTCTGGCCATCAACCTGATCTATTCCTATCATAACCATATAACCATATAACAATTACAGCACGGAAACAGGCCCTCTCGGCCCTTCCAGTCCGTGCCGACCATTTGTTTTCCCCTAGTCCCATCTACCTGCACTCAGACCATACCCCTCCATTCCCTTCACGTCCATATACCTATCCACTTTATTCTTAAATGTTAAAATCGATCCTGCCTCCACCACTTCTGCTGGAAGCTCATTCCACACAGCCACCACCCTCTGAGTAAAGAAGTTCCCCCTCACGTTACCCTGAATCTTCCCTACCCTCAATGGGAAAAACGTATCCACGTCAACTCTGTCTATCCCTTTCATCATTTTAAAGACCTCAATCAAGTCCCCCCCTTAACCTACTGCGCTCCAAAGAATAAAGACCTAACTTGTTCAACCTTTCTCTGTAACATAGTTGCTGGAACCCTGGCAACATTCTAGTAAATCTCCTCTGTACTCTCTCTATTTTGTTGACATCCTTCCTATAACTAGGCGACCAAAATTGTACACCATACTCCAGAATTGGTCTTACCAATGCCTTGTACAATTTTAACATTACTTCCCTACTCCTATATTCAATGCTCTGATTTATAAAGGCCAGCACACCAAAGGCTTTCTTTACCACCCTATCTACATGCGATTCCACCTTCAGGGAACTATGCACAGTTATTCCTAGATCCCTCTGTTCTACAGCATTCCTCAATTCCCTACCATTTACCATGTACGTCCTATTTTGATTTGTCCTGCCAAGATGTAGCACTTCACACTTAACAGCATTAAACTCCATCTGCCATCTTTCAGCCCACTTTTCCAAATGGCCCAAATCTCTCTGTAGACTTTGAAAATCTACTTCATTATCCACAACACCACCTATCTTAGTATCATCTGCATACTTACTTATCCAATTTTCCACACCATCATCCAGATCATTGATGTACATGACAAACAACAGTGGACCCAACACAGATCCCTGAGGCACCCCACTGGTCACCGGCTTCCAACCTGACAAACAGCCATCCACCATTACTCTCTGACATCTCCCATTCTGCCACTGTTGAATCCATCTTGCTACTCCGCCATTAACACCCAAAGATTGAACCTTCTTAACCAACCTTCCATGGTCTTTCATACATCGCGATAAGATCACTCCTCATCCTTCTGAGTCCGATCCTACTCCTGCCTATAGCTCACACCCTCTCGTCCAAGCTACATCCTCGTAAATCTTCTCTGTACCCTCTCCAGCTTAACATCTTTCATATAACAGTGCCCAGTCTTTCCTATAACTTGGTGCCCAGGTCCCTTCATTCATGGGATTCTTGTGCACCCTTCCCATACCTTCCCTCCCTTCTATTTCCACATAAAGGATGGCACCACGAGCGATAGCCTCGCCAGCAGCCCTTTTGACTTTTTTTGTAATTTTGAGTGCATCTAAATGCATGATTTAATGTTTCTCGGTATGTCTTATGTGGGGGGTGCTGGGGGATACCATTTTCAGTCACTTACCTCGACGTGGATGTGACTTTTCTCCTTGCGCATCTTTTCCCCCCTTGCGGCCTAACAACTGGTTTGGTGCGGTGTTTACAGACCAGAGACCGGATCAGAGCTTCAACAGTAGGCGCGGCGGACTTACCATCGCGGAGCCTGGGAACCTTTGCTGAGGGTCGCCAGTGTTGGAGCTCCGACCGCGGGGGCCTGCTGACTGCAGCGGTCTTTGGAGCTTCTAGCCGTGGGCGTGGCGCGGATTTACCCTCAAGAAGCCTAGGATCCCTTGCTGGGGATCGCCAGAAGAAGTGCTCGACCGCTGTCCCGTGGTCTTTAACAGCGTGAAGCCACGGTCTCCGGTAATAAGCGGCCAATTCAGGAACTTCTCTGTACCCTCTCCAGCTTAACATCTGATCCACCCCGACGTCAGATTTCGATCATCCCGACGAGAGGGTTGTACATCGGGCCGTTCATTGCAGCGACTCCAGAGGGTTCAAGGCCCCGACGACGAGTGAGCAAAGAAGGAAGACTGACTGAACTTTATCACCTTCCATCACAGTGAGGAAAATGGATGTTTATGTCAAACTCTATCGCGTAATGTGCTCGTTTTACTTGTATGGCTGTAAGGTAACTCAAATATCACTGTACCTTAATTGGTGCATGTGACACCAATAAATGTAAAGTTGAACTTGAACTTGACACAAAATGCTGGAGTAACTCAGCAGGACAGCCAGGATCTCTGGAGAGGCAGCATCTCTGAAATGGGTTTCGGGTTTGTAAATGACTTCCAGACTCAGTACATGATTCAAACACATCTTTAATCAGTACTAACAGCATGAAGGATGGTTAGTTATCAACACATCCTGGCTGCTCAAACTCTCGGTGCTGAGAAATAGCATTAGTATAAGTATTACAGTGGGGTGGAGTTAGAGATGCTGGCTGGTGTGTGATTGGTTAACATGCAACATCAGTCTACATCCTTCCCCCCAAAGGTTAAATGTGAAAGGGCACTCATGCCATGGGGTTAAACATACTCACCATATCGGGGTAACGTGAGGGGGAACTTCTTTACTCAGAGGGTGGTGGCTGTGTGGAATCAGCTTCCAGCAGAAGTGGTGGAGGCAGGATCGATTTTAACATTAAAGACTAAAGTGGATAGGTATATGGACGTGAATGGAATGGAGGGGTATGGTCTGAGTGCAGGTAGATGGGACTAGGGGAAAACAAATGGTCGGCACGGACTGGGCCGAGAGGGCCTGTTTCCGTGCTGTAATTGTTATATGGTTATATGGTTATATGTTATCTGTCTGGTGGTCTACTAACACGGCCCGAGCGCGTGCGGACCAAACCCTCCCCTCCCCTCCCTCACTTGAAAGATGAGACGGAGAGCCTGGAGGCGAGAATGATGTGATGGAGGCCTGTGGTGACCGAAAGGGGAAACATGCAGTGGGAGAGGCCCCGTGGTTAGTGGAGACCGCAGGACGTGGAGGGGTGCAAGGCATGCGGACGGGTGGGAGACATTGCAAAAGGCGGCTGGAACTGGAGCGGTGGTGCATAGGGACCAGCAGGCGGTGGTCGAGGCTCCCTCACAGCAAGCAGGTGTTGTCGACTTCTCCGGTACACCGCTCCCTCACAGTCTACCAGGTAAGACCGTGGCTCGTCAGTCTGGTTGATAACAGTTCCCAGACAGGAATGTCCAGTTGAAGTTCGTAGACGAACGACCTGACTCAGAAGTAAAGGCCTGAGTGGTCTGCTGGAACTGTCGTATGACCGTTTCTGGATGTCGTGCTTCTCTTGTAGACGTTTCTGGATAGTGGCGGGCTTAAGCACCTGAGGAACCAGTTGCTGCTGTGCGATGGGTACCGGAGGCCTCATCAATCTCGACATCAGTCGCTGTGCTGGCGATCCCAGGGTTCCGTCCCTGGCAACATTTCTGAGATTCAGGAGATCGAGATAAACATCTGACTTTGAAATCTGTGCTCGCTCCAGCAAGTGTTTGGCGCTTCTGACAGCGCGTTCAGTGATACCATTACACTGTGGATACTTGGGACTGCTCGTGACGTGCTGGAAGTTCCATCGGTCTGCGAAAAGCTTGAACATGTGGCTGGTAAACTGCCGACTGTTGTCGGTTCTCAGGCTGACGGGAGCACCAAATGTAGAGAAGTGTCTTTTCAGCTTCTGGATGACCATCTCCGATGTGAGGGAGGTCAGTTGGTCTAGTTCAAACCAATTAGAAAAGGAGTTGACTAGAACGAGGTAGTGCTTCCCGCACCATTCGAAAATGTCCACCGCCAGCGATGTCCAGGGCAGAGCTGGTGGAGGTTGTTGCAGAAGGGGCTGCCGCTGCTGATGAGGTGCAAGGCTGTTGCAAGCAGGGCAGGAGGCTATGCGGTCCCGGATGTAGCTGGCTATTCCCGGCCAGTAGAACAGGCTACGGGCGCGTGCCAGTGTGGCGTCGGCTCCCGGGTGACCGCTCTGTGCCTCTTTGAAGTATACGTCTCGTAGCGATGAGGGTATCACTGCCTTGTGACCCTTGACGACAACCCCATCCTGAACTACCAGTTCATCACGAACCAGGAAGAAAGGCTGCACCTCTGTTGGATTGTCTGTCTGGCCAGCCTGTTTTGATGATGGAGGAGAGGATCTGAAACGTATCGTCAGTGGCGGTGTGCGCGGCCAAGGTGCGCAGTTGCTTGCTGGAGACGAAGTCGACACTGACAACCGTGAAATGTTCCTGTTCATAGGGATGTTGTTCGCAAGATGCCCGAGGTACACTGGAGAGAGTGTCAGCAACGTGCATGTCCTTACCCTTAGTGTGGGTAATAGAGAAATCGTACCGCTGCAGCTGCATCATCATACGCTGCAAACGAGCTGGTGCGGCGTGGATGGGCTTGTTCACGATTGTCACCAGTGGTTGGTGGTCCGTCTCGACCATGAAGGTGTTGCCAAAGATGAAGTCATGGAATTTGGAGCAAGCAAAAACGACGGCCAACAGATCCTTTTCGATTTGCGCGTAGTGCTGCTCCGTGTCGGTCATGGTGCGAGAGGCATACGAGACAGGTAGTAGAGCACCCTTGGCAGATGGCTGCAAGCACGCTGCACCGAGCCCTTTTTTTTCTCTCGCCGTCAACTCCCTGGTGAACGAGTAGACTAGGTATCTCAGACTTAATGTATTTTGCCCAGCGCTGCCTATTCCAAAATGTGCCGCGATCAGCTGACTGATCAGTTAACAAGGGACATTTTAGTGAATGGCATTACTGACCTAAAGCTCAGATCAGAGCTTCTGAGATGGCCAGATTTGACTGGATGAAGCAGCACACGCATGCAGGACAGCGGAATTCATTGACCCTATAGACAGTTCGCATGAAATCAAAACCATCAATCTTTGGGGCTTCACTGGGCAGTGAACAGATAACAGGTGATTTATGACCCAAGCCAGTCAGGCGGCTCTTGGTGATCCTCAGAAGAAATGCCCAAATTGCAACTACTCACACAGCAGACAATTAGCTTGCCCCGCTTTTGGTAAATCGTGCAATTACTGTAAAAAGTTAAATCACTTTGCTTCTGTATGTCGGGCAGCAAGTCGGGCCCATGGGAAGAATTCGCCTAGCTCCAGGTCTAATCTCAACTTCTTGCTACGAGAGAGCAACAATCACACTCCCCAATTCCAGCTCGAACCTGCCCACGACTCCAATTAACTCACAAGAAGACCCGACTGTTTACTCATTACAGCTTGCTGCTGCTAAGAATTATGATCTGACCGTGACAGTAACTGTAAACAACGTTCATTTTGGCGCAAAATTAGACACGGGAGCAAAAGTAAACACTATGTCAATCAACCTCTTCAACAAGATAAGAACTAACGAACCACTGATCAAGGACAAATCCACTCTACATGCGTTTGGAGGGGAGGTTCTGCAGCCTTTGGGCAAAACAAACTTGAAATGTGTGCTGAAAAAAACCATGAGGAATTTGACCTTCTATGTCTTGAACTTTAATTCAGTTACTCTGCTTGGCAACCGGGACTGTCAGGAACTGGGGCTGATCTCCTTTGACAAAACGGTCCATAAGCTGCAAATTTCCCTGGACCCGCTGAGTGAATTACCTGATCTTTTCAACAACAACTTGGGCAAGTTGCCCGTGATTTACAAGATTATTATTGACCCCGAAGTGACACCCGTCATCCGACCTCAGACCGATTGTCATTTGCCATGACTGACAGGGTTCACTGGCATAATTGAAGCAGTCAGCGAACCCACTTCTGACACCATGTAAATGACTTCCAGCTCAGTACATGATTCAAACACATCTTTCATCAGTACTAAAACTCAACAGCATGAAGGATGGTTAGTTATCAACACATCCTGGCTGCTCAAAACTCTCGGTGCTGAGAAATAGTATTAGTATAAGTATTACAGTGGGGTGGAGTTAGAGATGCTGGCTGGTGTGTGATTGGTTAACATGCAACATCAATCTACAGGGTTGAGACCCTTCTTCAGATTCCCCGGGCCACCGCCGCTGCCGCCGACTATCACTGTCTCCCTGGGGCCACCGTTGTTGCCACCGACTCTCACCACCTCTCCGAGGCCATAAACGTCGCTGCTGCCGACCTTCACCGTCTCTCCGGACCTACGCGACCACCGATACTTTGCCCACTGTCCCATACCTTTGGTCCTGCCCTCCACGGGTCTCCACCAGCGACTCGGCCTACCTCTGCCTTTCCACCGCCCATCATCGGGCAGGAGCCTCACCAGAATTCCAGGTTCAGCACCAGGCCCACAACCTCCACGCTACAGACTCCAACAGCACTCCGAGGTCCAACTGCTCCCTCCTTCCTCCAGGGAACCTCAGTAATGATTCCACTGAGTCTTCTCCTTCCCCCTCTTTTAACCAGGTTACCTCAACTACTCCCCACCCACACACTAATCCTTACGTCAACCTCCTATCTGAACCCCCACCATTCCTCTACCAGACCTCACCTTAACCTCTGTCCATTTGCCTGCCTGCTTCTGACCCAACCGCGCCACTTGCCGTGTCTTTACCATCCCCCTGACCTCCCCATTTCAAATATGGAACAGTCTCTCCTCAACAGAAGCCTCATTTTTGTTCCCCTCCGCCCCCACCTCAATGGGATCCTGGTCCGCCACGACGTAGAGCTTTTATTCCGTTGCATCCGCTTCTGTGCCTTTTTCTATGGGAAAGAGTCCTCACTGCCCAGTGATGAATCCTTCTCCCATCTCCACCAGTCCCCCTCCTCTGCGACTCCTCCGGACGGCCTTCTACCTTCTTTGGACCTTTTTATTTCTAACTGCTGGCGTGACATCAACCGTCTCAATTTTGCCACTCCCCTTTCCTACTCTAACCTCCCCCCTCTGAATGTACAGCCCTCCACTCACTCTGCAGCAACCCCGACATGATAATCAAACCCGCCAATAATGGAGGTGCCGTGGTAGTCTGGTGAGCTGAGGCCAGGCGCCTGCTCTCAGACACCTCCTCCTATTTATCCATGGACCATGACCCCACAGTTGACCACCAGGCCATAATCTCACAAACCACTTCTGATTTTATCACTTCCGGCTGTCTGCCCACCACAGCTTCCAACCTTATCGTTCCCCAGCCTCGCATGGCCTAGTTTTACCTTCTCCCCAAAGGTTCAATCTGAAGAAGGGTCTCGACCCGAAACATCACCCATTCCTTCTATTCAGAGATGCTGCCTAAGTTACTCCAGATTTTGTGTCTATCCTCAGTGTAAACCAGCATCTACAGTTCCTCCTTACACAAAGCTTACATCAACTTGTTTGCATCCTCCTGAGTCAGCATTATAGATCTTGGTGTATGTAGCTTCACATATATTCAGAGATTGAAGAAGGGCCCAGACCTGAAATATCACCTGACCATGATCAGCCTGGCCTGCTGAGATACTCCAGCATTTTGTGTCTATATTGAATCGGCTTGATTTGTTATAAGATGTTTTATATCAATGGTATTGAATAATTCACTGCACATGTGTTGCAGTTGATTGCTATAAACTGTATGGGATCATTGCTAGTTTCATCCCAGATTCATATTTCTGGTATCGCTATAGGGATCCTTGTCACCTTTTTTTCTTCCATATCATGTCATAGAGACATACCTTTGGCCTAACTCAACTATACTGACCAAGATGCCCCATCTAAACTAGTCCCATTTACCCATGTTTGGCAGATATCCTTCTTAACCTTCCGTATCCATGTACCTGTCCAAATGTCTTTTAAATGTTGTTATTGTACATGCCTCACCTACTTCCTCTGGCAGCTTGTTCCATTAACCCACCACCTACTGTATGAACGTTGCCCCTCAGATTCCTAAAAAATCTTTCCCTTCTTACTTTATATGGACGCCTTCTAGGTCCCCTACCCTCTTTATTCCCCTCAAAATTGTATGCACCGTAATAGCACCCCTCCGCCTCTTGCGCTCCAAAGAATAAAGTCCTAGACTACACAAATTCTTCCCAGAGCTCAGGCACTCAAGTCCTGTCAACACCCTTGTAAATCTTCTCTGCGTCCTTTCCAGTTGAATTGCTGCTTTCCTGTGGCAGGATGACCAAAATTGAACACAATGCGGCCATCCCAAAACTGTAATGACAACCTAATATCCTGAGTGATGAAGGCAATATTCAATGCCTGTATATTTAAAGGGGGGGGGGGGGGTTAACATGCGGTCATACCCATCTAAGAACACAAGAATGCATAACTTGTTTATTGTGTATTTGTAATACAGTTTAATGTGTATTATATGTCATAGCTGCTTTCTTGCATCTCGCTCTGAGGAATGTGATCGATGTATTGATGACACATTGTATAACTTGGTCTTAACTACTGGATGTTAACAATTGCTAACAGTGGTAGTTAACAAATCGTTTTTGTCTCATGACCGGTGCAGCGGTCACTCATTGTAACGATTCTCCATGGTCTTTTTTTTAAAAAATCCGTATTTAAAAACTCTGACTCCCTTCTAGTACAGAAAGTGGACAAAAACTGAAAACTGAAAAGTAGGGGAACGCTGTTCCCCCTTGCGTACCCCTCCATTTCCATCACTGACTAAGATATGGAAGATGTCTTCCTCTGCATTACTAGAAGATTGTCAATGCTTATCTGTGAAAATCACTCTTCAGACCCATTAAAGTCCATCTCGAAATATTGCAGTGTAAGTCCCATTGTAAAATTCTCAATATCTTTTATGGAAAAATTTCAAGCTTGAAGATTCATGGTTTTATGAGAAACCTAGTTTTTATGGGATCACTGCTTTAGATTATGGCGAGCATTTTAATGTTAGAACAATAGCTGCATTATTGTAATAGGAATAGCAGTACATAATAGCTAAACAACTACAATGAACAAACTGCAGTTCAATTGTGAGCATCTCCTTCTGAGTAAAATGACAAAATCGTCAAGGTTTGAATTGGATCTAGCAACCTCAGACAAGTAGATTTTCATCCGGGTACATCAACAAGAACTTGAAAGCCATAATCCCTGCTTCAGCTGGGGTCACATGTCAACCTCCACTGGTTCACTCACCTGGATGATGCTTGATCTTTCCCAGCACTTCCATTGGAGAAACATCAAGGAGGAGTACTCTTGATAGCAAACATAGACACAGCAATACTACTCTCTCATGGCTAACAGGACCATTGAAATATGTGCTGCAGCGGTAGGCGTAAACGGGCATTATGAAGGCATGGTGCGATATAGATAAACCAGCAAGTTTGGGACAAGAGTTACAGACAGACACCAAAATTAGGTAACCCTTATTGTGGGAATTCAATTTAACATTACTATAGTATCGTAACATAACTGTGGTACAGAGCAGGAATTAAAAAGATTACATATTAGAAGCTGATTTTCAGAAAGGCTTAAACATGACGGGCAGTTGCTAATATCATATAATATACAGTGAACAAAAACTTCTGGTTATAGTGAAATGACACAAGTTGGAAGTACCTCAGCGGACAGACGGCATCTCTGGATAGAAGAATGGGCAACGTTTCGGGTCGAAACCCTTGTTCAGTCTGAAGAAGGGTCTCCGACCCTAATGGCCCCCATTCGTTCCACCCCCCACCCACCCCCCTCTCCAATAGATGCTGTCTGTTCCGCTTGAGTTTATATTCCAGCATTTTGGAATCTCTCTTCGGCGTGTAAAACAAGACACCTTGGGAGTTGTGGATATCAGGGATTTGGGTCGTGCTTTGCGACCAATGGCAAATTTCCTGTATGAAAACTTGGCCTTTCAAAAGTGACAGTTTGTCTTTGCACAGTGTGCTGGCTTGGAAAACTTCGAAGACAGATCGTGATTTTTTTTGTGACACTGAGTCGGGGGGTTTCAGAGGTTGCAAACTCTTTGAGCTATGGTTTGCAAAACTTCTTTGGAGCTCTTGTGACTGCTAGCCTGCCACAGGTCTGGGCGTCTGCAGGTGTTCCAAGGCATGGACACTATTCCTGGACCTGTGATTGGTTAAGAGTGTATTTATGGGTATACTTAGGTATCCTACTGTGTTCTGTGTTTGCTCAAAAATACCTGCGATTAGGGATGCTTCCTAGTTGGCTGTTTCCTGAAGTTGTTAGAGATGTTTTTCAAACTTTGTTGCTGTGTTGTAGTTGTAGGAGCTTGTCCTGTGTTTACTGTCTGGTTATGAGAACTGTCACTTCTAGTATTTTGCCCCGCGGATCGAGTGATTGGGCCTGTGTGGTTAGTCTCCCCTATCTTCATTTGTGTGCTTAATTTTAAGTTTGCCAGTTCTGTAAGGTTTTAAGAGGGTGGTGGGTCATTCGTTTTGGGGCGTGTCGGTTGCTCTTGACCTTCTGTTCTGATTGCTCGAGGCTTGTAGACATGTGTGAGTGGATGTGTGAACCGTGCGAATTAAAGGGAATAAAAAAATAAACGGAAGGTTTGGACAACCAAGTTTCAGATGTTGGACTATATCAAGTTCCTAAGGGAGAGGAGGAGATTTAGATCCAGTTTCAAATCAACACGTTTTCCTCCATTACGCATTTTGTTGTGTTATAGTCTGTGAAGGGATACAAAGTGATTAAAACTCCCCCCCACTATTGTAAGGGGCTTTTCAAAGAGGGATTCAAACTGATATGGGGCACCCGATCGAGAGGCGTTCTGGACACAGCTGTGTCCTTATAAAAGTTACCAGACCATCCTTGAGAAAGAAGTAATAGCATTGTATAGCGGATTATTTTAAATAGAGGAGTGATATGTAGATAGATCCCTACTCAGTAGAACCCCTGGTAGTGATAGATGGGACCCTTGTCACTATAGCTTAGCTTTAGTGTGATATAGAGACTGAGAGAGAGTTTCACGTGGGGTGAGTTTGGTTACTTGCGATAGCGTGAAGTACAAAAACTAGGATTAGGTCATGATCCCAACTGAGCTATCGCTGGCAATACCAACTATAAATGAAATTACAAACACACCCCTGGTCAAGAAAACTGACTCATTACCAGACCATCTGCAACGATGTATGATGTGGGAGGTACTGGGGATGTACTACAGATTGTGCACTCAGACCCTGATTGGAGTAGGGTCTGGAGGGGAGATGGATGTAGAATTTGTGTGTATAAAGGGGAATACTTTTCTGACTTGGTGTGTGGTCTCAACTTGGAGAGGTACCTCCGTTTCTGCAGACTCGTTAAAGCTCAAATAAAAGAAAGAATCTCTTGCTTCATGCAGGGTTAGTCTTTGAGTTGTTTGTGGCGCAACTTTGGCATATCCACACCTGGGGCTCGGTCCGTGTTGCCACTCCGGCTGCTTGGGTGGAGGCAAAGATGGAAGGAAGGTTGCCACCCTGACTGATTTCAGCTAGTACTGAATTATCTCCTTGCTTGCCACAGCATTTTGAGCGAGTGTGGGTTATTCGGGTGTAAAAAAAAAAGACTCGGGAAGCAAGAGGAGGGAAAGTGTTGTCTGCCACCCGAGGTTAGAAGGGGTGTGGTAAAAATCTGAGGATCAAGAAAGTCATGGAAGATTTTTTAAAACGGGAAGGTGAATAAATTTGGCAAAGGAGCGAAATCAACTATCTTGAGAAAGTAAGACAGAGTTTAGAATGAGAGAAGAGAGGCAGATCAGAAAGGAATATAAAGTGGAAGCATAGGGATAAATTGATGAGACTGCTTTTATGAAAGAAAGAGCGTGAAAAAAGGAAAAGAACAATGTTGTCAGTAACAACAGACCTGCGTTGAAAAGTCTGAATATAAGTGATGCCCGACACACAGTGAGGCTCCTATGTTCAGAAGCAAAACAGGGGCCAAGATTCCAGGCAATTAAAATAAAATGTATTTGGAGAGAGTGTTTTTTCCTCAAATGCCCCTATCAGGATTCTGTTAGTATTTCTGAGTGAGTGAATAAAATCTGGATGGATGAAGCCCTGACGGCCTAGTAAGGAGATTAGGGTAATGATTAAGGTGTGTTGAGGATGTGAACAGGTACGAATAATTCAGTGAAATAATATAATATTAAGATAATTCGTGAACATAGCTATGGTAAGGAACATTAAGAAGAGCGTATTACAAAATACACCTAGGCTAGGATGCGGCATCGTTTAAATAAATAACTAGCGGCCGACGTTTTTTAATCAGATGTTGTAGGCAGATTTGGAAGGTGTTGTTTGATATAAGTGATGGTGGATGATTTTGTTGGATTGTTTTTTCCACATTAGAATGAGGAGCAAAGGTTGTGAGAGAGAGAGACATTGTAATTATCTTGGAAAAGATGGCCACAGGAGGTCAAGATGTATCAAGGAAGAGAGTTTTGTTTTGTCAGCAGCAGGTAAATATTTGGACGAGTAATATCTAAAGAAGTAAAACGCTATAGCGCAGGATCAAATTGGAAGCTTGCCTGCAATCTTTGCTTAGCTCAAATTGGCAGAATTAAATGCTTAAGAGTCAGCATATGTACATGGAGTCTCGCACATGTTGTGGAGCGTGAGTAGGGAAACAGAAAGGCCTTTGAGAAAATGCAACGAGAGACCCCATGCAAAGTTAGCAGTGTCCCTCCCTATGTGAAATGTTTGGTTTGGAAGTTCCCTTATTTTTTTTTGGGAAGATAGAAGGAATACCCACCATAGAGGGCAGTTATTGTGATTGTATTCTTAAGGAACTATTTACTGGCAGTATCTTGTTCCCTTACAGAATTAAAAGCTAAAAAGGACTATAGGCTCAACAGCCCCCACCACTCGACTTTCCAATACATGCTGTAAATGCCGCACTGGCGAACTGGGTCTGGTCAAAGAATTGGAGGAGGAGGAGAACGCCAGCCCAGTTGTGGGACCGGGCCCATTACCTAGTATTTACTGACAACCGTAGTACAGCAGTACGAACAAAAGAAAAAGGGTGGACCTTCACGCACTCCGGGTTAAAGGACCCGTTGAATCCACCCGCCCCTGATTGCAGGAGGGAACAGTGGATTGGTGAAGCCCAGGAAACAAGCCCCCTAACATTAACTTTAAAAAAAAAAAAGAATTGAATGCAATAACTGACAGTATGAAAGGAGCAGTCGTGGTATTTGCTATTGCATGTAATTATGTGGTGTAAAAAGTATTAATAACTGTGATAAATGTTAATCATCCTAATCAGATACGGAGGGCGGACAACCATTACTACCTATCATTCCCATGTGAACGATGCTTGCTATAACCTGGAGGGGGGGGAACTTGAACAATTTGTGAAGAGGGGGGAAAGAGAGTATTTTATGGTAGGGTATAGGGGGATATGTAGGAGGTTTTGGGTACGTTACCTGCTCCCAAGAGGGGAGAGAGATGTTTGTGATTGTTATAGACAACAAGGACAGGACGGTTAGGTTTCCCTTTTCAGGCCTTTCAAGATGGACATTAGATAAAATAAAGCGAGAAAGTCCAATAACAAATCGTTTAACGGAAGTAGTAGTCACCAAGCCTCCCCCTCCCCCACCTATTTCAGCCTCAATTTGGCCAACCAGACACTGTACGAACGAAGATCCGAATAAAGAAGACAGACTTGGAGATCCCTAAGGATAGGAAAAAAAAAAAAAAAAAAAAAAAAAAAAAACCTGATTGTAGACTTGGCCCTTGGCCCAACACAGGGGGGTGGGGGGGTGGATAGCTGGCCAATCCTTGACTCCAGAATGTGCTGACACTAACTGTCTGGGTCTGGGCGGACCACTGATGAGCTCACCTCCACACGGTTGGCCGTGAAGAGAGGACCTCAATTGTTAGAAGTAATAAGTTGGGACCTGATGGAGTGGAACATGACAGTTTGCGGACGAAGATACCGAGATCCCCATGGCATGGGTTTCCTGAGGCGCTCCGAGTAGGGAGTCTGAGTGTATCGCTAGCGCCCTGAAGGCACTAAAGGATGCCGTCCTAGTTAGGCAGAGCCCCTGCCCTGCCAGCGCATCGCACCCGCCCCCACCTCGTCACCAGTGGCCACACCCATCAGTGCTACGGAAATCAGTTCCCGAGTGTCGGGTTAGCCAGAAGAACTCTATTTAATGTGTCATCCAACCCCACCAACCTCTAAGAAAACCGGGATCGACGCGGAGCAAACCACTGGCACTATCTGCGATTGAAGACCAATGGCATGAAATGGAAATCGCACTGTCTCACTATGGAACCTGCTCCGGAACACCACCCTTATCCAACAGTAAGGCTAATCATCTGTAGTGTTTCGCGGAGACGATACACGTATGCGAACAAGGTTATCCCTACTAGAGTGGACCATGGTCCATCCGTTGAATTGATGTTAATGGGTATAACGGACACTCAAGGCATATCCTCGGTGTGTTAGTCCACCGAGCGCAACGCTCCACTAAACTTGGAGCGGGAGACTTGCTTTATTGGACCTGGTAACAACCGGGTACATCCTTTTCTGTTAAACATCGAAGAAAGGGCGGTTGCTAGGAACACCTGTTATTTGCAATGACACCTATATCGGAAGAAGTGGGAAAAAAATATAGACATTGCCGAAATGTGGAAGATGTGAATGAATGGCCCAACCAGCAAGAGATTCCATCTCATACTTAATGCGACCATCCACTTTGGCACACATGGATGGATCCTGGTGCTACTGAACCCCAGTATACATGTTAAAGCCGGATCATATGAGATTTCTAGCGCATATAGTTACCTGGAGGGTACCGTGCCTTATTACACCAACCCAAAACTTGCCGGCGGGCCATCCTGAGAGGAGGATAAATGCCCTGGCAAAAGGCAGCAAGGGACTACAGATGAGACGCTGCAGCAATATACCAGACATCACCAACCGGTTGCGGACTCTCCCTCAGATTACCTCCTGACAGAATGAAGAAGGAAGGAGGCTCCGGTATGCGGGCCAAATCGTTCCCCTCCTGCATACTATCTAGTCAGAATAATTGCTGTTCTTCCTAAATAACATCGTATGACTATGATCAGGCAGTGAATGGGGGGGGGGAGCAGCTATCAGAGAGGATGTCCGTTAAGTTGCGCACTCTGTTCCAATCACAGAGAGTGTAATAACTATTTATGGGCAACCCGATGGGTGGGATTCCATCCTCGGGCAGGAATCCATGGTGTGAGAAAGCGTATGTGGGACTCAATCGTTTCTAGTGTGCAGATGGCTTTGGACTGATGCTTTATCCCCTGTTGCATCCCCTTGTTTTTAGGGATACTTACTACAAGGAGTATTAAGTCAGACATGACAGGGCTGTAGTTCATGCTATGGGAGAGGAAAGGGGTAAATTACAGAAAATAATGATAATGCGGCCAGGGAAGGTCCATGATCTAGGCAGACAGAGGAAAAGATTAGAACAATGTTACGACAATTCGAGTTGAGGGAACTTGGAAATTTGAGGTTTAAATCAATAGAATGCGTAGCAAAAGAAAAAAAGGGAGGATTGTGAGGGATAAAGTGATTAAACCCCACTATTGTAAGGTGCTTTTAAAGAGGATTCAAACTGATAGTGGCGGCCAGGGAGGAGGTAAGGGAGGGGAGAGTGAAGAGGGCTTCTGACAACAGCTGTGTAGAAAAGTTTAACCAAGATGTCCCACATGTGGAAGTAGTAGTAAATAGATTTTGCTAATAGCGGTCCCATCCTTGATCGGGTAATAAGGGAGTACTTTGCGTTGGGGTGGGGCGTAATAGTCAGTCTTGTGGAGTGATAGCGGTGAAGTGTGTGAATAGGTGACGTGATAGAAGGTGATAGATCCTATCTATTATCAGTATTGTGGGCATTTAAATATTAATATGAATGGTTTGTAATATAAAAATGATTAGAGATACCCCATTGTCCACTGAATAGCTTAGCTTTAGTGGGGGTGATGATTTCTTGGTAGGACTGGACTGAGAGAGTTCTTCACTTGGAGTGTGATGTAAAAACTAGGAAGGTCCATGTGAAGGTACCATGGAACAACTGAGAGTGGGGATGCTTAATAAAAAAAATAAAATGTAATATCTACAACACACCCCGGGTATATGTGCTTTAAAGAAATGCTCCATTTACCATTTTGTACATGGTAGCGAGTAGTTTGTGATTGAGTGGAGTTATGGATTGTATATTGTACCTACATATTGTGCACACTCAGACCCTGATTGGAGAAGGGTCCGGAGAGGGGGCCGAGGGGAGGAGGTTGGGAGGGCGGGAGGGGGGAGATGTAGGAATTGGGTCCGGGGTTCCGGGGGGAGACTGGGGAGGGGAGGGTTGGATTAATAAGTGAAGGGGGAGGGTGGGTTGGTGGGGGGGGAGGTTGGATTTTGTTGGATGTTGGATGGGGTAGAAGGTGTTGGATTGTCTAGAATTGTTTATTTAGTGATAAATGGGACGAAGACTTTTCGATTTCGGACATTGTTCGTGGTACTCCTCAACTTTGGTGGGAGAGGCACCCCGGGGGCCGGTCGGTTCTGAACAGACTCGTAAATTAATAACGAATCTACTTGCTTCCAAGATTAGTCTTTGATGTTGTTGTTGATTGTGTGAGTTGTGTGAGCAACATTGCATATCTCACAATTGCTAAGTTCTGGTTGTACTGTGTTCAAATCAGGGCCATTACACACCATGGAAGAGATAACACGGTCCAACAATTCACCATAAAGATATAAAATTGTGTAATATTGGAGCGGTAGGTTTTTTACTGAGAGATACGTGTAATTCCTTCGAAATAAAGGATTTGGGCTTAATTAACGAGCCATTCAAGGCAATTAAAAAAAAAAGCTGAGTGCATATGGAAGGAATCCAAGTGTTTCTTGTCCCACATAACTGAAATTATTTTGGGATTAATACAATTGAACACACCCCACCCCCCTTCTCCAACTGAGATAAAAGATCTGCAGTGGTGGAAATAAAAGATCATATAGAAATGTGGAATTAAACCTAGTCAACAAATGTCCTACTAGGCATTCTATATTGTTAAAAATAATAAAACGAATTCAATAGAATGTAGAGATTTCAGAGAGTTAGCAGATATGATACTGTAACTAGATTTTTAAGAGAATGTGGGAAGAAAATTTTCGAAGATGGAAAGTTGTGGAATTTATTGGGATGGATTTATTCATGAAATCCTCAGAACACTAACCTTGTGAGGAACTTGCATTCAAAACATGACAGACAAACGCTGGGTATCTGAGGTGGTTGGAGGGTTCATTATGGCACACTGTAGGAGGTCAATGGAATGATTGGGAAGTGAATGAAGGGTTTCTGAATTTGTGGTATTTTGAAAAAAAAATGTTTTGGTTTGGAGATTGAAGTGTTTTGTGGAGCGGTTTGGGGGGGGTGTAGAAACCAAACTGAAGATTTTTCAAGTGCTGGAAAAGTTGTAGTTTACACATGGGATGGAGTTAAATCAATGCACCAGAAAACATTTCAGTAGTAGTGGTGGTGATCATGGTGTGACGTGGGTAATACTGCGGTGTTGGAAGCATGTCATTCTGGAAGAAGTTGACCAGACAAACAGTGAGCACAATTGTTGTGGAACTGATTCATAAAGATTGGGATCTTGAACGAAGGCAGTCGTGGCTGAAATTATTTAACGAAATAACACTGCCAATCCAATGCCTATTATCAAACTAGAGTATATCAAGCAGTTTCCATTGCAACTTAAAAGGGCATAATTTTGATTGTTTAAAAACAGCATTTTGATACTTTGAAAGGAGAAACAATTTGTACTGCTCAGTGAGGGCATGGCTTTAACATATGACCAAGCAAAAACATAATAGTAAAATTAAAATTTCAAAGCGGTTTGGGGAATTACAATAGTTTGATTGCATAATGCATTTGATGTGCATAATGCAAGCATGCCAACTTATTATACCTCTTGTCTGGCATTAAATATTGTCAGCAAAGTGAGCCAAAAGATATGTGCATAGATTTCCAGTGACATTAACTTACCACAACACAATTAAACTGATCACATCTTACAAACTAAGAAGTGTCGCAACACAAAGGATAGAAGTTCACAAAGCAGGGCCAAGAGAATCAACTAATGAGATAAATGGAGTCAGAATAAGTACTGTTTTTATTACTTAGAACAATCTGTTTTATGGAGACTTTACTAATACCTACAATAATAAATATACCGAATTGCATATCAGCCATTCTCTTCTAGTTTTTAATTTGGATTTAGGAACGTGAGAACACTGCAGCTCCCTTTTTTTTTTATATTTTTTTTTTTTTTGTTTTTTTTTTTTTTTTTTTAAAGGCTTCTTAAGTGCTTCCTCATTAATAAAACTACGCCAAATGTTTTGTATGGCCTTTCATTAAGTGCCGCCTGCTGGAAAATCGAAGGGCTCTCCTGTTGATTCACAAAAATAGGAATTAATGTTTCTGTTTGCAGTAAACTCACTCCTCGATTGTTTAGGATAAGTGTAAGTACAAATACAGACCTGTACTCCAATGTAACCTTCACTGAGAACTTTTAATGGACCAAGAATTTTTTAGAATGCGTTTAGATTATCAGGACAGATTTTTAGCATCAGAGGATGAACTCCAGGATCAAAATTATATGCTATCATTATTTACATACTCATTTACAACAATAGAATCCTCATAGACCACAGTAAATAACCCAAGTACAGTTTTAAATTCCTCGCATTCTGCTCTGCCAAAATCAAGAAATGGGATGGGATTAGTATTTGTTTTGTTATCTGAATATCTATGAACCTGATGTTCTGAAGAGAAGTAACGACAGGGATATTGCTACTGCTAGCATCAATGGGAACGTGCACAAACTGCATGCATTGAAATCAACAGTATCCACCTTTGTGGCATATTTAGAATATTGTCCCTTATTATATTAAGACATCATTTCAGAAAGGAGAGACAATGGAGCATTGAAATCATAGGGTATTTGAAAAATAATTGTGGTTAAATGCTGCCTTCCAATTCAAATAGCCACTTTGGGGGCATGTGCAAAACCCAGAATTTTACTGAAGGAGCATTGGATTTAGAGGATAGCTAAAATATTAACCAAAACAAAACTTCTGGTTTTGCACTCCATCCCCCAGGGCGGCCTAATTGGCCGCCCGCGGTTTAACCACATATATTTCAAAATAACTACATGATTTGACGGTAAATGTCTTCTCCTGACCTGAAATTACAGAGAATTTTTGAATACAGTTTGGTGAAAAATAAATGGGAGTATCTGGCATGGGGAACAGACAATGAGGTGGTGTCGGGGGGGGGGGGGGGGGGTAGAACAAAGGAGACCTGTGGGGATACTTTTTTTGTAACTTTGTGGGCACCCTTTAAGTGGTGACTCTTTGCATGCCTTGGCCTAACTCCTGCACCAAATGGCCTACTCCCTGCCACAACTATTGTCTACTGTCCTATTGGAGTTAAACCAAAACAGGTTTCTGCACCAAAAAATGAGATGATCTTAAAGCTGCACTTGATTCAGCAAAGCAGACCACATGATGGGCCCCACAAAAAAAAACCAGGTTATATGGTGTGTATATAGAACTGCAGATGCAGGTTTTAACCTGCAGAGACAGAACACAAAGGGGGCCCCCCCCCCCCCCCCCCCCCCCTTGTGGGGGGGGTGGAGTAATTTCAGTGGTCAGGCAGCATCACTGGAGAAACGGATGCGTGACATTTTCGTGTTGGGGCCCTTCTTTATGGCATCTTTGATTGATCGTCACAACATACTATCTCACTGCCCTATTTGGCCCATTGACATATTACTTTAAGGAGGAAACCTGTTAATGGAAATGGCTTCATTAAGATATACCAAGGAAAGATTGTAACAAAGAGGTTAAGTAGACACCAAGTCATTGAGAAAATATGGGTGTCAATATGATTAGAACACAGAGCACACTGGGAAAATTTTGTCAACAGTTGCCTTAAAAGTTTTACGTTTAATGATAAGATACCACTAGATTAGAGCTAGATTAGAATAGATTATTTTATTACTTGTTTCATATATTATTTCTAACCTCAGAGAGGCTCGAACGAAACTAAACTTCCTACTCACTCCCGTTTCTACAAGCCATACACACAGAACACTTCAGAAACACGCAAACAATTAAATTCACAGCAAACGATCCATTCACAGTGAAATCTCCTCTCCTCCTCACTGTGATGGAAGGCAACGTTCTTCTCTCTCACTGCGCGCTCCCCCCCTCCTCTCTTTCTCTCTTCCCTCTCTCTCTCCCTGGAGCTCCGCGACCCGGGATTTTGCTGTTTTTTGTGAACTGTCTTTGTTTTATCTTTCCTGTCGAAGCCGTGTAGAAGCTCGCAGGCGGGCGCAACCGGTTGTTAAGGGAAGATCCCATGTCCAACACTAAAAAAATGATTTCTCACACGTTATTAGCACAATTTAGGAGGACATAATTTTATTAAGTTCATTCGAAGAGAATTAGAAATAGATCAGCGAATTACCTTGGGTTACTTATCAATGTGTTAGGATGAAGAACACACATTAAAAATGGAAGGATTCCATTACTACTTGGGACACCATCTCCATAAAACAAGCCCAAAGAAACAACGATTCCATTAATAAATTACCTCAAGCATTCAGTCAACGTATGTATTAACTAACCCTTCTCGAACCTTGATAGGAGTTTTTGCTCCTGCATGATCCCTCCTACCATGCACAAACAGTCATAATACAATAACCTCCTCCTCTGCTGGTGCCTCCAAAAAATTTTCTGTTGTTCATAATCTTTAGCCGGAAAAATATATAACCCTTCCCTTTCATTCATTCTTTTTTTTAAATTAACAGTTCCTTGGTGATCAGCTTGTCCATTCCTCAAAATTCCCCCAACACCACAGCAACTTTCTCTGCATGGGGAAAGGGCAGCACTGATATAGTGGACCTTTGCCCTCCCCCTTTCCCCATTAGGCCGCTTTCCTGGTGAAGCAGCATTAGAATATGTTCAATACTTTCAGTTTAGTGTATTAGATTGGCCTACTTCACATAATGTGGCAGTGCAGCCTAACAATATCAAGTCTGCAAGCAAGGTGCTGGAGCATCTGACAACCCCCCCCATTTGCCATAAGCTTGTTCATAAGTGATGAGAGCAGGTATTTAGGCATTCGGCCAAGTTCTACTCTGCCATTCATCATAGCTGATCTTTCTTTCTCTTCTCAAACTACCTTTTCCCTTTGTGGCCGTTGTTCCCATAACCCTCGACAACCTTCTTATATACATTTTCCACTCGTGATAGCCTACTCTATGTTTATGTCTTAGCATCTACACTTTTCTGTGAAGCTAATTGAATGATTCAAAGGCTCGGATCAGTTAAAATCTTCCCTATAACCCCAGTTTTCAAACTGATCACTAAACTCAACAATTTCAAATCATACAACAATCTCTTTAGAAGGTGTCTCGACCCGAAGACATGTCGACCCCATCACTTATCTCTCCCAGAGAATGCCTCTCCAGGGTCCCTTATTCCAGCTATTTTGTGTCTATTTTTTTCTTTTTATTATTGGACTTTTGGCCATGATTTCTGCAGCCCCAGTGTTCACCTTTTTTTTTCGCAATATTTTTTTTTTGTGAATTTCTCACCGGGTTGTCACACTTCTGTGAAAGTCTCTGGTTGACAATAATGTGAGCATTGAAAATCTCTCCAAGACCAGCGGTGGCTCAAGCATGGAACATGGCTGCTTATTAATGTGGTCCTATGGACTAACTCTGGAAGTTACTGTCTGCAAACAAATCCTTTAAACCAATGGCAAACTATCTTACAGTTTGCGATAAGCAGTGCTGAAGAAGTTTATTCTCCATAGGGCCATCTATATCTGCATCCCATTTTTGTTTGGATCAATTACACAGTTTTTTCATCAGATTTCGATTTGGAGCTTACTGCTTCAATGTTTGTGTGGGAGAATCTTCTTTCTTATTTTCTGCCAAAATTTTCCCTAGATGTTTGAAAATTTCCTTTTAAAAATTTTGTCTCTCTCACATTTTTATTTTTTCCAGTTGTTAAGAGATGAGGTTTGTCCATTTCAAACCACAAGCGGTCCTGATTGTGGAGCAATTTTTTGCAGTTGACACGGAATTTTAGATGCCATGCTTGCTCTGGATTTGGAAGGGCTTCATGCCAATTGCTCAAATTTTAGGATGCCCCTCCCGTCAACGCCATCTCAAATTTTAGGTACTGTTCACTTACCCTGCCACAGTTCACAGTCGCAATTGGATGTTGCCTCCTGGGAGCGGCCAACTGTCTATGTCAACCAACCAAGTTGGCCTATCAAGGAATCGCAATGCCATGTCATCCTCCTGGCTCACACGGGCCTCCCCCGATGGGGAACGCGATTGGCCTATCAGGGTGAATCCGTTGCACCCTGTCCCCCTGTTTGGATTTTGTCCCCCCACCCCCCTCCCCCCCCCCCCCCCCCCCACCCCCCCCCCCCCACTCCCCATCACCAACAACCCCACATCAGTTTGAAGAACAGTCTCAACCCAAATAATCGTACCGTATCCATTTTTCTCCAACTAGCTGCTTGACATGAATTACTCCCAGCATTTTGTGTCTATCGCTGGATGAGGCCTTGTTTTGCCATTTGTTGGAAAGAGCACTAGAGATATTTAATTTGGAACATCTTCCCAAGCAAATTTTTCAATTGCAATCAGAGGTTGGAAAGAAAAATTGACTGTGCTGCAATGTACCCCCAAACTCCCGACCATTTTCTCTTTGATTGAAATACCACTCTTACAGACAATCATCTGCTGTCTCAGCGGTCTTGGGTATTTTTTTTGGAAAAACTTAAAATAGGGGAAAAGTTGCTTCTTAACTGATTTTTGCGTTTTTCATTCTCTTTGCTGGTTTATTCCAAAACTCCATTCAAACTTACATGAGACAGTGAGGTTAACCCATTCTCCTCCTCCCTTTCCCTTTCCCCAACACCCTGCAACCTCCTGATTCAATTCTTCTTTTTTCTCTTCCCCCTTCCCTTCCCCCCATCAACGATCCCCAATACCTAGATTCCCCTTCCTCCTCAAAGGAAAAAAAGTAGGAAAGTAGTTTGCCATCTCATCAAATGTTTCGAAATTTAAAATCTATAACACCAATTAAGGAGGACAATAAAATTCTCCCATGGAGCTGCTCAGTTGAAAGCCGTTGTTTACTTCAAGAAAACTTAATTCACTTTGCATTGCTTTTTCATTGTTACAGGAATTGAAGTTAATTTAAGCTCAGAATGTTTGATGATGCTGACCCAACTGGAGTATGTTTTAAGCGTGCACTGGGAAGTTTCAGGTAACTATTTAACTAATTTAAAAATGTCGTTGGTTTGTTGGTTTGTAACTGGGTTCTATTTCTTTCGCAAAAAAAAATTCGTTTTTTTTTTTTTTGTTTTATAAGCTGTTTGATGAATATTAACTCCTCTCACCTTTTGCCGTAAACGGATTTTTTTTTTAAACATTATTCTTGTCGAGTTTTTCCTCCTCCACCATTTTTGTTGTGAAAATTTGGAATTTAAATTAGTTGGATTATTAATTTCCATGTTTTTTTAGCAAAAAAACATCAACAAATTTAATAATCATGCTGTGCACTGCGGTCACCCGTGCCATCTCACAGATTCAAACCAATGGATCTCATTTACCTAATGATAGGACATCACAATGGGGACAGGGGTGGGAGATTTTGAAACGTTTCATCAGGTGGTCCCACCTAAAATCACAAACAGCTGCATTTTGGGTTCACAGGCCTTCGCACAGATGTTTTCTAACAACACCAACTGGATCTCATTAATAGGCCATACCTATTCGGACAGGTGGTGGGAGATTGTACCTTCTGTGGTTATGGCGTGCTACATAGAAAATAAGTGCAATCTATGTGTGCTTTGGGGGAAGTAAAAATAGACGTGATTAAAAACAAAAAAGAATATGAAATAGAAAAAAAAAAAGCAATAGTCAAGGAATCCAGAATTATAAGAAACCAA
The DNA here is from genome assembly GCA_035221665.1 of Okamejei kenojei. NCBI lineage: Eukaryota > Metazoa > Chordata > Chondrichthyes > Rajiformes > Rajidae > Okamejei > Okamejei kenojei. The sequence goes on from CM069138.1 coordinate 19,697,510, forward strand.
ACCAAAAAAAGCCTCCAAACTATCGGAGGAAGTTAGTGAAGAACAACAAAAAAAAACATATAAAAACCAAACGAAACACCCCTCCACTCCACCTTCTAAGCACCTCCATGGAACAAAACAGCTCCCCCCTGCAGACACAAACCAGTCCTCATCACCCATCAATCCCATACTCCCTTCCCCTGCTTCTTGCTCTCCTCCCACCCGCTCAACTCCCTCTTAAGATCATGGGGCAAACACATAAGGGAGACAAGGGAATGGGAGAGGGGAAAAAAAGAATTCTCACGAGGAGAAACACCCGCCTTCTCTCCCCCTTCTACTCTTTTCCCTCACCCTCTACACACAGAGTCCACCCGAGGGGCTCGCGAACGCCAGATCCAACCCCCCCCGCAATGCGCCACCGTGGGGGATCTCTCAAACCACAACTTTCTCTTTCCACACTGTCGCTTCTCTCTCGACGGCAAGAAAGCTTCGTATTTACGGTGCGTCACACACAGGCGCCGAAAGAACCCACGGCGCCTCTCTGTGGGTGGGGCGTTGGCAAAGGGGGAAAAAATAGAGACAGAACGGGCGGGGAATAGCAAATAGGGAGGGAATAGGGGCCGGGAACGAGCAAAAAAGGACAAAATCTAGGGGCGAGGCATGGGAGGATGCAGAAAAAGAAGGGAAGCGAGCGGGGGGAAGAAAAAAAAAACAAAAGGAAAAGCAGAGGAAGCGAGGACACACGGGAGCGGTCCCCTCATCTCTCTCTCAAAGATCCCGAAAAAGACATAGAAAAGAAGGAGAAAGACAAAATCCAACTTGAGTCCAGCAATATAAGCAAGAAAACGCGACAAAAACCTTACAGAGAAACACTATTAGCAAAAGAAAGCAATCCAACCCACAGATAAAATAAGCATAATCCAAAAAAAACCTCCCCTCCCCCTCTCACAACACAAACTAAAACCTCTCCCACATCTACCACCTCCTCTCACCAACACACTCATCTAGAGTCCAAGAGAGACTCCAATCACTCGAGAGAAGAAAAAGCACAAAATAAGAGTCCCCCCCATCCCCCACTCGCCCCGTGCAGCAATCAGAACAAGGAAAAACAAGGAAGAAAAAGGCAGCGGAGAGAACAGAATAACGAAGGAGAACAAAAAAAAGAATTAGGAGAACAAGAAAGTCACTCTCCCCCTCTTCCACCCTCCACGGTCCCTCCCAGACCAAGAGGTCGAGAGAGCGGAACCCACCGTACGCAGATAGAGCGCCCAGTGTTTTGCCCTCGCGACCTCTCCCCCCTACAAATTAACCCCCGGCCGTCTCCCCCACCTCACCCCCTCTCTCCTCCCTCTCTACTCTACTTCTCGTCCACCCTACCACTCTGCTCCCTTTAATCGAGTCGCTCCCTTTTAATCCTCCCCCCCCCCCTCTCCCGCGTGGACCTGCCTCTCGCTCGCCCCCGCCCTCCACCCCCTTCCCCGCCTCTCGCTCCCCTCCACTCCTCCCCTCTCTCTCTCCCCACTTTCCCCTTCTCTCTCATCCCCTTCCTTCTCTCCCTCCACTCCACTTCTCCCCCCTCCTCTCTGCCCCTCCACTCTCTCCCTTCTCTCTCCCCCGCCTCCAATCACTCTCCAACTCCTCCCAATCCTCCTCCCCACACTCCTCTCTCCCCCCATCCTCCCCTCCCCCCCCTCCCTCTCTCCTCACACTCCACTCTCCTCCACACCCTCTCGCACTCACAATCTCTCTCTCTCCAACTCTCCCCCCTCCTCTCCACTCTTCCTCCTCCTCTCCTCTACCATCGCCTATAACTCTAACACCTCTTCCCCTCCCCTCCCCCTCCACCCTCCTCTACCCCTCCACCTCCACTCTCTTCCACTCCCCCCCCCCTTCTCCCTCTCCCAACTCCCTTCCCCACCCCTCAACTCCCCCTCCCTCCTCTCCCCCTTATCCCCTCCCACTACCCGTCTCCCCCTAACTCCCCCTCTCTCTCACCCCCTTTCGCCTCCCCACCCCACTCTCCTCCCCCTCAAACCCCCCTCTCCCATTCCACACCCACTCTCCCTGCCCGTTCCGTTCTCTCTCTCCCCTCCACTTCCCCTCACTCCTCCTTCCCCCTCTCCCCGCCTCCACGCCATCTCCCACTCCCTTCACCCTCTCCTCTCCACTCCTCCAACCTCCTCAACCCCCCACAACCATTACCTATCCCTCTCCTCCAACCCCCTCTCCCCTCCCGCTATCCCCGTCCTTTCTCTCTTCCCCACTTCTAACCTCCCCTCCTTTCTCCCCCACTACCCTTCTCTCTATCTCCCCTCATCTCATCCCCTTCTCTCTCCTCTATCTCTATCTCCTCTCCCCCCTCTTCTTCCCATCCTTATTGCCCCTACTCCCTTCCCTCTCTCCCACTCCCCTCTCTTCCCTCCTCCTCTCATCCCCCCTCTCTCCCCCGCCTCTCCCTTTCTCCCTCCACGCTCCCCCTCCCACTTGTGTGAGTGGCTGGTGTTAAGTGCGCGTGTGAAGGCAGCCCCTGCCCCACCCCCCCCACCTGAGGGAGAAGACCGATGCCGGGAACAGGTCTCCCCTCCCTCCCCTTGCCCACACCCTGGTCCTCACCTACTACTACCCCCTCCCCCCCGTGTGTGTGTGTGGGGGTGGTTAGGTGTGTGGAACCGTGGGCACCCCCCCCAAGCGCGATGGGGGGAAACAGACCCAGTGGGTCTGCACTTGGTCTCAGAGTGAACTTCTCTATTTACAAACCCATTCCTTTCCAATGGCTTTCTATCCATCCCATAACCATGGAGCGCACAATTTGGTCTAACTAACCAGTACGGACGTTATTGATGGGGTTTTCAATACATGAAAATGTGGTCTTCAAGGGTTTGTTAAGTTTGGATCTTTGCGTTGAACCACGGGTGGGTTGGAAGATTCAGTAAAGCGCTGATTTTATGGGTGTGGACTTCAATACAAATGGGAGGGCCTGTGTGATTTTCAATCCATGGTTCATTAATAGGTAAGTCATGAGTTTCTCATGATGGGTTTCTGAGCTGTTTTTTTTCACTACATAACCTTGCCAAAGATTTGATTAAAATTAGATCTTCATCACCAAAGATAAACGGCACAGTACCACTAACGTTGATGTTGTATCCCAGGGGAGCAGTGGCAGTGAACCGCAACACATGACGCCTGGAAGGGAAGCACAATAAGCCACATTAGAGACATTAAGAGGCTCACCAGTCAAACATGATAAACACTAGAGTGCCTTATTTCAACAAGAATAATCTATCATAAAAATATCTTTTGATGTTAGTTTGTTATGGAGCATTTGGAAATCTCCACAAAATTTGAAAACTGAGAATTTGTAAACTTAGTTTAGTTCAGTTTAGAAATACAATGCAGAAACAAGCCCTTTGGCCCACCGAGTCGGCGCCGACTAACGATCTCCTGCACACTTGAGGGGCTGTCCCACTCTGGAGTTTAGAAAGATGAGAGGGGATCTCATTGAAACATATAAAATTGTTAAGGGTTTGGACACGCTAGAAGGCAAAGGAAAAACATATTCCCGGATGTTGGGGGAGCCCAGAACCAGGGACCACAGTTTAAGAACAAGGAGTAAGCCATTTAGAACGGAGATGAGGAAACACTTTTTCTCACAGGGAGTGGTGAGTCTGTGGAATTCTCTGCCTCAGAGGGCGGTGGAGGCAGGTTCTCTGGCTGCTTTCAAGAGAGAGCTAGATAGGGCTCTTAAAAATAGCAGAGTCAGGGGATATGGGGAGAAGGCAGGAACGGGGTACTGATTGGGGATGCTCCGCCATGATCACATTGAATGGCGATGCTGACTCCTGCACCTATTGTCTATTGTCTATTGACCTCGTGTCGACCATGCTGCGACTATGAGTTGAGGGCAAACTCTTCCGAACTCGCGGATTAGATCGACGCAGTGGGACAGCCCCTTAAGGGTGTGTGGTGGAATATTGCGTTGGCGGTACGGGGTCCAACGGGTCCCACTTGGTCAAGTGACTGTTAGAATTTCTCTCCTTTCCTGTCACACCCTGGTTATTATTACCCAAATTGCCCAACAGAACAACTCCATCTTCTTTGAAATTGGAATATAAGAATATTTAGAGCATGGTGGAGATGCCATCTATCAGATGCAATATTAAACTCTTATGTAGACGATTTTTTCTTAGCCCTTTTTGTGCATGGAGATTTAATAAATAGAAAACAAAATTAGTCACAAACAAATGACCAACTTGCAAAGAAGGCCTTCCATGCAATTGAATTGGAAACATCATATTACCCAGGAGATGAATTTCTTACAAATATCCATGTATGATTACACCAATGTGATGGCATTTCCTTCTAAGTCTTTCCCTTAGCTTTTCTTTACTTTACTTTAGAGATACAGCCCCAAAACAGGCCCACCAAATCTCTCTGCCAGAATATGTAAAAAATATTGATTTTTTCCATGGCGACCATTTTTTACTCGCGGGCATTTTTCAGCATGTTGAACAATATGCCGCGACCTAGCTGAGGGCTCAAGTATGCAGGGAATACTCTCGGGCATGAAGGAGAGTTACAAAGACCTCCTAGGTTAATTCCCGGGATGGCGAGACTGTCATATGCTGAGAGAATGGAGCTTGTAGTCTGGGCTTGTACACTCTCTGTGCCACTCCTCCCTCTCTGCCCCCCTTCCTCTGCCTCCCCTCCTCTGTGCCCCCCCCTCCCCTCTGTGCCCCCCCTCCCTCTGTGAGCCCGCGCCCCCCCCCACCTCCCTCTATGCCTCCCCCTCCCTCTGTGCCCCCCCCCCTTCCCCTGTGTGCCCTATCTGCACCCCCCTCCCTCTCTGTCCCCCCCTTCCCTCTCTGTCCCCCCTCCCTCTTCTTAGGGAGTGGTGAGTAATTGTGACTAGTGTGTGAGTGGTGGAGCATTGCGTTTGGGAACCAGCCCTCCCCTGTGACGCCGCGCGCCCCCCCCCATCCCACAAATCTCTCTACCCCACCCTTCTCATCTTCTCTGTACCCCCATCCCCCATCCCTCTCCACCCCTCACATCCCGTCTAGCCGCACCTGCGCAGGATGGGGGTTTATGCGTGAGTGGATGGTGCGGGGAATTGGGGTAACAGGTAGTTACATTAATAATATTATATATATATCAAGGGAGGGCGTTAGTGTGTGTGTGAGGGGGGTGATTGATTAGTTGTGTGTTGTGAGACGCCGAAGGCCCCCCCCACCGGCAACTCCGCGTTGAGGGGACTGGACCCAACGGGTCCCACTTTGTCTAGTATACTGTTAAATGTCTTGTCTTGTTTCTATATGTGTGTGGCTGATTGAAATTGTATCTACGCCAAAACGTTACATGGTAGCGCTAAAGGTTTTGCAGAACCTTACTCATCTCTTTCCCGTCGTCGATCTTGTCAAGTTTCCTTCAGATTTGATGCTACATTTCACAACATTGTTTTTTAAGGTTTAAAAAAGCTAACTTTGGAATAATAACTGACGAGACGTTTATGGCAGCTTCCAGTGATGATGTCACAATTGCCACATTGTTGCAATTTCGGTACACACAGTCCAGTATCCTTTTATTAAAATCCTGGCAGCATGGAGGGCGGGTTTTAAAGTGCTGGGGGAGGCAGGGGAAGTGCATTTGGAATATCTTTTTAAGGCCAGTGCTGGGGGAGGCAGCAGAGTGGTGGAATCTTACATTGGGGAACAGGTTGCGTTTGGGGGACCAGACCTCCCTTGTGGGCTATGGGTGAGTAGTGGAATATTGTGTTGGGGGAACGGGGCCCAACGTGTCCCACTTGGTCAAGTTACTATTAAAGTTTCTCTCCTTTCCTGTAACACCCTTGTTATTATTACCCAAATTGCCCAACAGAACAACTCCATCTTCTTTGAAAATACTTGAGTGCATTACATTTTTAACAGAAAAATACATATCCTATATGAAAAATTACAAACCTGCCAGATTTTATTGGAATCAAATATAGTATGAGGAAAATCCCTTGGAAATGGTCAGCCATTCTGATTTTTTAACTTCTCTATCAACCTGACATATATTTCTAACATCTAAAAAGTTATATACACTATATTCCCCCACCGTAAGATTTTTTTAACAATGTCACTTAATGAATAGAATTGATTGCTGGAGAGTTGGAAAGTGCTGATATTATGCTGGACAAAAGAGGCTTGATGGGCCAAATAAACAACAGCTTTTTGTCATAAGTTCAAAAGTGATAGGAGCAGGATTAGACCATTTGGCCCATTAAGTCTACTCTGCCATTCAATCATGGATGATCTATCTCTCCCTCCTAATCCCATTCTCCTGCCTTCTCCCCATATCCCTAACACCTGCACTAATTAAGAATCAATCTATCTCTGCCCTAAATAATATCTATTGACTTGGCCACCACAGCCTTCTATTTTACAGAAATCAAATTTTACTGAGTTACTCCAGCACTTTATGTATCATTTCATAAACCGGCCACTGCAGTTTCTGCAGCAGGTTGTGGTTAAAGCATTGGGGCCACAGTGATTTATGTCAGCAGGGAACAATTTCTGCTTGCAATTTCCCCATGTGTGGGTCTGCAGTTAAAAATTCAATCCACTTCAAATAATTAATTAAGCAGGTTTGCCAATTCAAGGGTCGTGGATCAACAACACAAAAAAAAAAACAACTGGGCAATTTACACATTTTCAGGCCACTTTTATATTTTATTTTTCCCCTCTCCTGCTGGTAGGAAGGTTCCAATTACATTTACATTAATGATTATTTTCAGTAGTGCTGCTTGTACTAATAGTGCCATCTCCTGGCACCAATACTACATGTTAGCCTGAAGATGGATACAAAATGTTGGAGTAACTCAGCAGGACGGTCAGCACCTCTGGAGAGGAATGGGTGATGGTTTGGGTCGAGACCCTTCTTCGGACCTCGCGTCTTGACCTAAAACGTCACCCATTCCTTCTCTCCAGAGATCGTGCCTGTCCCGGTGAGTTACTGCAGCATTTTGTGTCCTTCTTCAGTGTAAAAGAGCATCTGCAGTTCCTCCCTACACACTACATGTTTGCCTTCAGGAAATGTGCTGTGGAAAGAAGCACAGTGTACAACTCAGCATGACCACCTCATGCAGCATTCAGTAATGCCTGCTTCAGCTACCTCTTCAAAGTTTACAATGTTGGCCAATGACCGGAAATTCTTCTTTTCCAGATTCACCACAGTTTTGCTGTTTTAATTTTAATTCTCTGTTGTAGTAATTAATTCCACCTATCCCTGTACGTTTTCTTAGAAATAATCATATATTTCTACAATATTGTGGCACCCTGACAGAAAATTAAGTACATTTACCTATTTGACTTCCTTTTCAGGTGCTTACATTTATAACAAATTTGTAATTGTGAATGGAATTCGGACGCAAGGCTTCTACATACCCACTGGGCAGTTCTAAGATGGTCGATTTTGTAGCCAGTGTTTTCATGTACAGAATTGGTGGATTTGAAACAAAACTCTTCCAGCAGTACTTTTCAGCCATGAGCACCCCTGGCATCAGGCCTGAACCCTCCTTCTGATGATCTAGTTCAAAAATATAAAAGGAAAAAATATATTAATGCCTTTTAATATAAAATGCCCACAAGAATGTACTGCTTAAACTTTTGAACTATGAGACAAAGGGAACCACGGTGCAATCTTCTGAGTCAATCGATCAATGATTTTGTGTACCCAGGGGTGGGTCACACCTATTGGGAGTGTCGGAGCTTTTTCTTTTGTAAGCACTGTTTCCCAATTCTCAAATGCCTCCCACGCACATTATAAAATGCAAGTTAACATTTAAAAAAATAATAATTTTAGAAGAATAAGGTGTGAAGAAGATGGCAAAACGGAATTTGCACTGATAGAATACTGGAATTATATAACACCATGGAGGTCATTGAGTACAATTCCAAATAAGCTCAATCAGAGCATAACCGCCATGTAACAACTACTGAATTTGCAGTACTTCAACATGTTCAAGTTATCTCCCAAACCTGCATTCTCTACAATCCAGGAGGACAACAGGTAACACATGGGAATGCACACAATAGGAAATACTTTTCCAAGTCATACGCCATCTTTAGAGCCACCAGAGCACGGAATGGAGGACAACAGGTACTTTTGGCACCAAACGCTTTTCATGTAAACCAAAAACCACGTCCATCTAAGTTTATTTGCCATTTGCACACGTTTGGCTAACATAACGTCTCAAACTTTTCTATCCCACATAACGTAGTGTCCCAGTGTCTTTTTCAATGGTTTTATTGTACACTGCCTCAGCTAGCCTTCATTCCACAACCCTATGTGCTTGCCCCGGTGAGATTCCTATTTAAAATATCTTTCCCTCTCATTTTTATTATCTATGCCTTTCAGTTCTTGGTTCCCCACCTCTGGGACAAAGAATTCTGTGCGTTCACGATATTTATTTCCCTCATAATTTTATACATTTCGAAAAGATCATCCTCGTCTCCTGTGCTCCAAGGAAGAAAGTCCTAGCTTGCCCAATCTCTCCCTATAACTCAGACCCTCAAGGCCTGGCAACATCCTTGTAAATTTTATCTACAGCTCTCTTTCCAGCTTAATTTGGAAATATATGCGTGGAAGAGGGAGAGAGAAGTTGTCCATACCCAGTGGTGCAGGAAGCATTGGAGAGCGGTTGTGAACCAGTATTGTGACCAATGAGATCAAAGACAGGAGAGAAGCATTTAGGTACTCCTTTCTTCAAAAATGTAATTGCATGGGCCAGGCCAGTGAATCCCAATACAAATTCCATATTACATTCTCCTATTGCTTCATGCATTTCACTTCCATCACTGATTGGAAATAATCTTTATCAATCATTACTTATTTCTGATGCACACAGATCGCTTTACCTTCTTGCATAATTACCACTACAATACAGAATGCAGACAGTCCCTGCTGTTGAACCATGATAGGCATACCACCCAGACACACTGCAACAAACTCTAATGCGCTTTCCTTTCTCCTGGAGGAGATGGTGTACACAGCTACCGTCAGCAGCAATGGGCTAGGGGACTACCATTTGCTTAAGCACTGGCCGTCGGCATGGTGACGCAGCAATAGAGTTGCTGCCTTACAGCTCCAGTCACCCAAGTTTGACCCTGGCTAGGTGCTGTCTGTATGGTGTTTCTATGTGCTCCGATTTCCTTCCACACTCCAAAGGCGTACTAGATTTGTAGATTAATTTGGCTTCAGTAAAAAATATTCATTTCTCTGATGTTCCAGAGAAAACAAACCAAATTTGTTCAACCTCTCCTTCTGGGTCATACAGACTAATCTAGGCTGCACCTGATAAATCTCTTCTCTGTCCTCTCCAAAGCCTCCACATCAGGGAACAAGCTCAATAAGTTGAACCATTTTTTTCTGTTCCCAATTTTATGTGACTGAATGCAACATTGAAAATAAATTGTTCCAGACACTGACCTTTTTCATTGCTTTCCTTGCTGAGGCTTTTCTCACAACTGAGATCCCCCCAGCGTACCAAGGCCGAGAAGGTAACCAAAATTTCTATGGGCTTGACATCATCAACTAGTAGATAGAATGGTCCTCGGTCATCTGTGAACTAATCCATCATCGTTAAGACCATTTTAACAAGATACCCAGGTTGAAGAATCAATAGAATCTTAAAAATATATTAATTTAGCTTCAATACATAGCAAACGTAGTGTATGTCTGATACTTTAGGTTTTGCAGCTCATTATACATTGGGGTAATCCACAGTGCATCAATAACAGCAAAAATACTTAGGATTTATACTGCACTATTAACATAGTAATAAGTCCTAAACACTTCACATCAAGTGTTTGCAAACCAATCACATGAGTGATAGTCGGATAAGGAGATAGAGAACTTAGTAACGTGGTGTCAGGACAATAACCTCTCCCTCAATGCCAGCAAGACAAAAGGAGCTAGTTATCAACTTCAGGAAGCATAGTGGAGTACATGCTCCAATCTGCATCTGATTCTGCCAAAGTGGAAAAGGTTTAGAGCTTCAAGTTCCTTGGCATTAATATTGCCAACAATGTGTTGTGGACCAAACTCATTCATGTGACAACCAAGAAGGCACAACACCGCCTGTACTTTCTGAGGAAAATTATGGGCTGAATGGCCTAATTCTGCTCTAATCTGGCAGAAGGTACAGAAGCTTGAAAATGCGCGCCACCCAACATTTTCCCAACCGTTATCAGGATGCTAATTGGTCCTTCCATTAGCCAGGGAACTGTCAAAACCACATCTACACCATTTGACTTTGTCAATGGAACTGATGTACTTCAATGATGAGAACTATATTCTGCATCCTGAATCTTCCCCTTTGCCTTTGCTTTATCTATTGTAATTGTGATGGTCTTGATTCTATTTATGCATGGTATATTTGATCTGTTTGCAAAGCATGCAAAACAAAGCTTTCCACTCGGTACAACATGACAATAATAAACTAAACTTATGGAGAGTGGGTACGGTATCAGGGTAAATGTATTTTTGAAGAAAGTTCCAAACAAAATTAAAAATGCAACAAAAAACATTAGGAACCAACGCAGGATTGTTACCTTGAACGTTGACTTGTCAGCCGTGTAAGTGTATTTACTTGAGTTATGGAAAATTATCAGTGAGCTGAAATTAAATTAAAATGCAAAAAGATCAGATGTTAGTCATACTCAAAAGTTACTTCGTAATTTAAATGTAAAATCTAGGTTTGTGATATTACCATTTGGGAGATCATAATTTTGTTTCTATGATTAAGTTGTTCAGAAAATAATTTTCTTGTGATTTTGAATTAGAGTCCTTCTTACACCTTAGTTTATAGGATGTTTATTTTAGTTTGTTTTCATAAGCAAATGTGAAATATCTGCAACTTGTGGATTACAATACATAAGTATTCTGTAACATGGCACAGAAAACTTCCAGGATAATTATTGTTATTTGTCACATCACAAGTTTCTTCTCTGATTTTCACAAATTTGTATCACATCACAATGAATAGGCCGTATCTTGTCAGATATGCCACATCACTCAGACTTGCCATCTCCATTGTTTATCCAGCAGATTTCTCTTTTCCATATCTGGAGGCACTTTTGAACGCTTCAGAAGCTTCCCACTAGGTGGAGCAAGCAAGCTCCAGGATCGGGTAGATCTCAGGCAATGTAGCCAATATACTTGTCATATCACAAGATTCTTCTCTTGATTTTCACAAATTCACACTTGAATTGAATTGAATTGCATACATTTTATGCCAAGTAAGTATACATACGAGGAATTTGCTTTGGTGCTTTGCTCGCAAGTAACAACACGATATACTGTAGACAATTAAAAATAAAACATTATAATTTAAACATGTGAAGAATTAAATAAAATACCAGAGCAAAAGGTACCAACAGAACTTTTGGCTATTGTGTAAAGCTGCTGCTCGTGGAAAAAAAAATCTGTTTTTATGTCTGGCTGTGGCGGCTTTGACAGTCCGGAGTCGCCATCCAGAGGGAAGTGCTTCAAAGAGTTTGTGGCCAGGGTGAGAGGGGTTAGAGATGATCTTACCCACTCGCTTCCTGGCCCTTCCAGTGTACAGTTTGCCGATGGGGGGGGAAGGTTGTTTGACAGCCTAAAGACTTTTAACCTGTTACTTTAAAATATAAAGTCATTAATTTATTTAATCAAAAATTAAAAATAAATCAAGCTTTCCTTTACCCCCAAAAGTGGACTAATCTCCTGACATAAATGATTGCGGTTGTTTTAAGAAAGTATGCAGAGCAAATCCGATGGGCCGAAGGCCTAATTCTGGTCCTATGTCTTATGGTTTAATAGTGTTCAATGCTGAGTCCAAATTACACCAAATGGGTGGCTATCGGTCAGTTCAAATTTGGCCCATTACAGTTAATCTTTAAGGCATTTATGAGAATAGAACATGACTGTAACTAAAAACAATGTAATTTTTTTCAATGTGTAAATCACATCATCTAGACTTTCAGGTAGTAATTAGTGTTAAAGTGCTCATACTAAATTAGTATTATTTTGTATTAACATGGTTTCTACAGAGTGATTATTTGCTTCTTATACTTGGCGTCTCTGCAAAATCTAAGATAACTATTAATAGTTCCAGACGCAGGCGCAGACGGAAGTGTACTTGTACGGTCTGGATAATATGGAGGAGGAACTGGTTCGTTCACAGGCAGGATATGTTGTCTGTTCCGCCTGTAGGTGCCGCCATCAGCACTGACGATATATGAGCGTGGCTCCGAGGCAATTCCAGAAATCACTCCAATATGGTCATGGCCTTTGTCAGTCTGTAAACAGACCACCTGCCCCTTGGTCAGTGGTGGTAGTGGCCTACTTGTTTTGTCAAACCATTGTTTTTGAATGTAACGTTGCAACGAGCTCCAGAATCGACCTTCATCGCATATATCTCTAAAATTCGCATCAACTTGTGATATGTTTCAGTGCACTAACGTATAACTCGACAGGTTCTCCCTGTCTCTGGCACCGTGAAAAAAACAGATGCCGTTCAATACTCAAGTTAGTCCGTAACTCACGTAATTCTCGGAATTTACGCGGGAGGCATTCAGGGTCACGGATAGATTCTGCAGGAATCTGGACACCATGCGCGTCAATCTAGCCAGTTCATAGTGAAATCTTCTGGCATGGCGAGCAGCCTCTGGGCCTGCCAAATTAAGAAGGATCGGCGCACGAAGGAGCAGGGTGTGCTGCATCAATGTAGATTGAAAAATCCTATTCAAATACGCGCCATTGTTCTGCAAGATCTTCATCAAACACCAAGATCTCTGGTTTTCTGAGAGCAGAAGCCATTGCAAAACAGTTGAAAAACAATAAACTAAAATAAAAGCAATAGAATTAAACAAGGAGTGAGTCCGTACACTCTGACACCATGTTGTGTTTTGCCTGTTGTAATAACTGAAGCTATGAAGGTCCAAAGACTTTATTAACGACATAGCATATATAACTTCATACTAGCACATCTTTCTAATTCTAAAGGGAACAGGCAGGGAGGACTACTGCAAAAGCAAGTGGGCGTAACTACCAAAGCATGACTCATAACATGAGTGACACTTATCTACAATCACCTAATGGCCCAACACCCTGACCGCATGATTGGTTGGCCAGATCACACCCGGCCCATGCAAGAGTTGGAGCCCGACCAATGACGGTTCAATACCAAAATGGCTCAGTCCGCCACATTGTGGTATTTTGGCAAGGAAAGAATATTGGTTGGGTAACAGGAAAAGGAGTGATCATAAATGAGTCTTTATCCAGTTGACATGATGTAATGAGTGGTGTAACACAGGGAGGAATGGTGAGCCAAAACCTTTTTTTTACAAATGACTTGGATGGAAGCATCAAGGTCGCTACATTGGTTGATGTCATGACTCCTTTCAAAACCCGTTTTTCAAAACTCCTTAGATTCTGAGTAGTTCCTGAGGATTGGAGGGTAGCTAATGTAACCCCACTTTTTAAACAAGGAGGGAGAGAGAAAACGGGGAATTACAGACCAGTTAGTCTAACATCGGTAGTGGGGAAACTGCTAAAGTCAGTTATTAAAGATGGGATAGCAGCACATTTGGAAAGTGGTGAAATCATTGGACAAAGTCAGCATGGATTTACGAAAGGTAAATCATGTCTGACGAATCTTATAGAATTTTCCGAGGATGTAACTAGTAGAGTGGATAAGGGAGAACCAGTGGATGTGTTATATCTAGAATTTCAGAAGGCTTTCGACAAGGTCCCACATAAGAGATTAGTATACAAACTTAAAGCACACGGTACTGGGGGTTCAGTATCGATGTGGATAGAGAACTGGCTGGCAGACAGGAAGCAAAGGGTAGGAGTAAACGGGTCCTTTTCAGAATGGCAGGCAGTGATTAGTGGGGTACCGCAAGGCTCAGTGCTGGGATCCCAGCTATTTACAATATGTATTAATGATTTGGACGAGGGAATTGAATGCAACATCTCCAAGTTTGCGGATGACACTAAGCTGGGGGGTAGTGTTAGGTGTGAGGATGATGCTAAGAGGCTGCAAGGTGACCTGGATAGGTTGGGTGAATGGGCAAATGCATGGCAGATGCAGTATAATGTGGATAAATGTGAGGTTATCCACTTTGGTGGCAAAAACAGGAGGGTAGACTATTATTTGAATGGTGGCAGATTAGGAAAAGGGGAGATGCAATGAGACCTGGGTGTCATGGTACACCAATCATTGAAAGTGGGCATGCAGGTGCAGCAGGCAGTGAAGAGGACAAATGGTATGTTAGCATTCATAGCAAAAGGATCTGAGTATAGGAGCAGGGAGGTACTACTGCAGTTGTACAGGGTTTTGGTGAGACCACAACTGGAGTATTGCGCACAGTTTTGGTCTCCAAATCTGAGGAAAGACATTCTTGCCATAGAGGGGGTACAGAGAAGGTTCACCAGACTGATTCCTGAGATGTCAGGACTTTCATATGAGGAAAGACTGGATAGACTCGGTTTGTACTCGCTAGAATTTAGAAGACTGAGGGGGGACCTTATAGATACTTACAAAATTCTTAAGGGGTTGGATAGGCTAGATGCAGGAAGATTATTCCCGATGTAGGGGAGGTCCAGAACAAGGGGTCACTGTCTAAGGATAAGGGGGAATTCCTTTAGGACTGAGATGAGGAAAACATTTTTCACACAGAGTGTGGTGAGTCTCTGGAATTATCTGCCACAGAAGGTAGTTGAGGCCAGTTCATTGGCTATATTTAAGAGGGAGTTAGATGTGGCCCTTGTGGCTAAAGGGATATGGAGAGAAGGCAGGTACTGGATACTCGAAGGGCCGAATGACCTGCACCTATTTTCTATGTTTCTATGAAACATTGAAACATAGAAACAAAGAAAATGGATGCAGGCGTAAGCCATTCGGGCCTTCGAGCGAGCAACGGCATTCATTTTGATCATGGCTGTTCATCCAAAATCAGTATCCTGTTCCTGCTTTCTCCCCATATCTCTTGATTCCATTAGCCATAAGAGCTATATCTAACTCTCTCTTGAAGACATCCAGTGAATTGGCCTCCACTGTCTTCTGTGGCTGAGAATTCCAGATTCACAACTCTCTGGGTGAAGATAGATAGGAAGGCAAGTTGTGAAGAAAGCTTAATGAGGATACAAAAAGATATAGGTAGGTTAGTGAGTAAACAAAAATCTGACAAATGGACATAATTTGGGAAAATATTAATTGTAAATGTAAAATAATGAAGCTAATTATCCAAATAATGAGAAATTGTGGTGTTCTCAGATGCAGGACGGTCCTCCTCCAACGTTCTTATCATGTGAATGACATACCTTCCAATTAACCATGGATAACTGCAAGTTGCCACCAGTATGGAGATTGCATCGTATTTAAACACAGGCAATGGTTGGAACAAGCAGCGATGTATGCAGCAGGATGTTACGTGTGTCTGCTTTTGGAGGAACTCATTCAATGAATGTGCACGGCACTCGTACATACATACATGGGCAAACTTAATGCGCTTAATGATCATTTGGATGTGGGCGCCGTGGTTTTCTAGTGATCTGCGTTAGTCACATGAACTTGGGTACAAGAACCAGTAATTATGTTGTGATTTCTGTAACAGAATTAATAATGGTGGAAAGGCTGCCTTACTGGAAACACTTGCAGAAATCTTCATGATTAATCCATTTTTCCTTACAAAACTTCTGATCGAACGCGAATGGGAATGTGACATCAGAAGTGGCGTCAACGTTCAATATCTGGCTGGATGGCCGCGACAGCTCAGTGTTGGTGTGGTGGATGGAGGTGGTTTCTGAAACAGAGAAGGCGCCATTAGGGGCTTTAAAAAATACACATTTTTGTAATACCTTAGAATGACTCTGTGAACGATGAAACACTTTTGAAGTAAAGTCAATTTACACTAAAGAGGACAAAGAAAAGAAGTAAATGCATGCTCTCCCTGTGAATGCATGGAATTTCCCCAGTTACCAACATCCTGAAACATACTTCTTCTTTGGTAAATAAAGCACTTTATAGTGATATAGGTGATAGGGAAATAGGTGGGGGGGGGGGGGGGGGGGGGGGGAATGGAATTAATGGGATTGCTCTGAGAGCCAGCGTTGGAATGGTCTCCATCTAAGATGCAAGGAATTGCATTTGTACGTTCTCCCTGTGACCGCGTGTGTTTCTCCGGGTGCTCCGTTTTCCTCCCGCATCCGAAAGACGTGCAGATTTGTTGGTTAATTGGCTTCTGTAAATTGTCCCTAGTGTAGGACATAGAAGTAGTGTATCGGTGATCAGTGGTTGACGTGGTTTTGAAAGGTGGCCAAAGGGGCTATTTCCACACTGTATCTCTAAGCTAAGTGAAAACTGGTCCACACAAGGATCAGCACAGTTACTGATTACGATGGAAAAGAAGAACTACTGACAGATGGGTAGCACAAGTTACCGGGTACTCTTTTTATTTGAATTTATTGAGTTGATTTAATTATTTCTTAGTGCTCTGATTTAAGGTCTTTAAGCATTTTCAATGTCTAATACATTTAAATAGCATACTTGAACACTTGCAAACATCATAGATTTACAGATTAATTGTAAGTCTGGATCTCCCTGCCTGTCAAGGTTGTCCTGGAGATGAAACCAATTAGATATGCAGGGCCTTGCTATCAGATGGTGGCCAGTTTCCCAGCAAAACATTGTTCCTGAGAGTTCCTACTCATTTAGAGTGGGATTCCAGCACATGCAGTTGGTAGACTTTGGCAGCTCAACCATTAGCAGAAGATCCAGCCCAATGGTTTGGATGGAATAATAAAAAAATCCTACATCTAAATATAACATATAACAATTACAGCATGGAAACAGGCCCTCTCGGCCCTTCCAGTCCGTGCCGACAATGTTCAGATAATGCCAAGTCGGGTGGCAGAAAAATAAATAGTGTTTGTGTTCGCAGATTTTCTGAGAAGGTCACTGATAGATAGGGTGTGCGGGCAAATCCGTGGGTAAACATGCACGTTCATCCTTTGTAACCCAAGAAAGATAGATCAGAGTATTTTCTAATTGGCAAATGTGAATAAACAGAAGAGATTTAACAGACTTGAGTGTGTTGTCCGATAAAAGATATGAGAGATCTAAAATTCAATTGAAAATATAATGGGATATTTGCCCTCATCTCAAGAAGGATAGCTTGGCGAGTGGAGTGATTGAAAGCTAGATTCACCCGAGTGATAATGAAGCATAAAGTTTTAAATTACGACATATTCAAAATAGAAGTGTTTAATATTACCAACAATCTGTCGTGGACCAACCACACTGGTGTGACAGCCAAGCAGGCACGCAAATACCTCTACTTGCTGAGGAGACTGAGGAAATTGGCATGTCCCCAATGACTCTTGCAACTGCCCACGGATGCACCACAAAAAGCATACCTCCGGATTGCATCACAGCTTGGTTTAACTGCAGCTCTGCCCAAGGTGAGATGGCGGCGTGGAGAGCTGTGGTGGCGCTCAGCTGCGACCCGACTTTGGAGCTTCGGAGGCTCCAGCCACAGGCCCGGTGGACGGTGACATCGGGAGCTCGCGGGTCCCTGGTGGGAGACCGCTTTTCAGAGCTCCCGCAACGGCAACTTCTCCCGCCCGAATTGCGGGGTTGAAAACGTCCCGGAGTGGGGCCTTACTTCGCCCGGCGCGGCTTAAACCGCCTGGGGACTTGCCGGGGGATTTAATATCGGGAGAAGAATGGAAAACAGGGGAGAGACAATGACTTTGCCTTCCATCACAGTGAGGAGGAGATTCACTGTGATGGATGTTTGTGTAAATTGTGTTCATTGTGTGTCTTGGTTTTTTTTCTTGTTGTATGACTGCAGAAACCAAATATCGTTTGAACTTCATATGAGGTTCAAATGACAATAAACGGTATTGTATTGTATTGTTGCATGACATTGTTTTAGATGTAGCTGAGTCCATTACACAGACCAGACTTCCCACCATTCACTCCATCTACACTTCACTGAACCTTGGAAAAGCAGCCACATAATCAAAGACGTTCCACCCTGGTCATTCCTTATTCTTAAAGATAGCGGAGTCAGGGGATATGTAGAGAAGGCAGGAACGGGGTACTGAATGGGGATGATCAGCCATGATCACATTGAATGGTGGTTGCGGCTCGAAAGGCCAAATGGCCTACTCCTGCACTTATTGTCTATTGTCTATTGTCTGTCTGGCAGAAAGTACAGAAGTTTGAAAACGCACACAAGACTCAGGAACAGTTTCGTAATCTCTGTTATGAGGCTTCTGAATTAACCTTTCATAAACTAGGCTGCTGTCCCATTAACCTCTATCCAACTGTGGACATTGGACTTTGTCTATGGGCCTGATGCGCTGCAATGCTGTGAACTCTATTCGTCAGTCTGTATTTTTCCCATTGCTTGATCTTGTTCTTACCTGAGTTTGACTTGATCCTATTTATGTATTGTATTATCTGATCTATTTGGAGAGCATGCAAAACAAACCTTTTCGTATCTGTGACAATAATAATCCTAAATCTAATCTAATGAGCAGAAAATTCAAATATCATTATTTCTGTTGTGCGCTTAAGAAATGTAATACTAAGATATCAAACACCTCATCCTTGAAAATATCAAATATCATTAAAATGTTGGCAGGTTTGATGGTTTACTTTTCAGTGGTTTTGCTCGGTCTTGAATATTCCCAAGTCTCACACATACATTCAGTGTTTTGAAGGAAGCAAGCTCACCTTCCATTAAACCCTGCAGTTGTTGCCGAGCATTTGTAGTGTCTTCCTGTTAACGATAAACAGAATTAATATTTAACCACAACTGTACACCGCGGCAAGCCTAAAAGTCTGGGAAGTCTACTGAAGGACCAATTTACCAGTGGGTGGCAGTGGGTGAGTCTCCTACTTTTCCTATCATCATGAAAATGACCACCTTTCAAACCAACAAGATGGTCTGCTTTTCACCTTGGGATGGTCCTAGCCTCGGGCCTCATTGGCTGCCTATATCAATAATATCACTGAGAGAGACCTAGTTTGTTTGGAATATTACTTGGCAATATTAAATTAGGTGGAATTGTGAGTATGAAGAAGGATGTAAAAAGGCTTCAGGGAGATATAGACACGCTCAATGAGTGGCAGCTGGAATATAATATGATGGATGACCTCATTACCGATGAAGCATCGGTAGAATAGAATTTAGCATCGAACTGTGTTAAACTTAAATAAGGAGAAATTACAAAACATTGCGAGGGATATATCTAAAGTGGACTGGTCACATAGTTTAGTGGGTAAGGTGATAGACAAGCAGTGGCAGATGGCTCATGGCTCCAACTAAACTACATGGTGAGTAGAATAGATTTTAATTCTAAGTTGGGTGTGGGGGTGGGGGTGGAATGAAATAACCAAAGTTAACCAATGAAGTTAAAGAGAATATTAAGATGAAGGAGAAACAATATAAGAAGCAAAGATTAGTGAAGGGCTTGAAGATCGGGATGAATACAGAATTCAGCAAATGGGGAATAAAAAAATCAAATTTAGAAAATATATTTTGAAGGCAAACAAGCAAGACATGTAAAAATTGACAGGGCTTTTTTTTCAAGTACATTATATAAAAAGAGAGGATAAACTAAGCATAGCCCCCCTAGATAACCTGCAGATTTTGAGAGACAGGATTTATTTGCAGTTGCAACTGAGTATTGACAGTCAGCTTAGCTTTGTATGAGTGAAATCATCTCATGAATTTGTTGGAGACATTGACTATTCACATCTTCCCATTGACTATTCGCATCTTCCCAGTTAAATGTCTGTGCTTCCAAATCATTGCAACCTGTCCTCAGTCATTTGCTTTTTCTTTCCCCTATGGAATCACTAATCTTTCCTTCATGAATCTTTCCATTATCGCATCTCCCCTCTCCCACCTTCCAGGCATTGTGCAATCAGAGGTTGGAATCCAGCTCAGATGCAATGTGGTTTACATCTCAAAGAAGGCCTTACTTCCAAAAAAGACTTCCCCCTTATCCTTAAACTGTGACCCCTTGTTTTGGAGTTCCCCAACATTGGGAACAATCTTCCTGCATCTAGCCTGTCCAACCCCTTAAGAATTTTGTAGGTATCTATAAGATTCCCCCTAAATCTCCTAAATTCCAGCGAGTACAAGCCAAGTCTATCCAGTCTTTCTTCATATGGAAGTCCTGCCATCCCAGGAATCAGTCTGGTGAACCTTCTCTGTACTCCCTCTATGGCAAGAATGTTTTTCCTCAGATTAGGAGACCAAAACTATGCGCAATACTCCAGGTGTGGCCTCACCAAGACCCTGTACAACCGCAGTAGAACCTCCCTGCTCTTGTACTCAAATCCTTTTGCTATGAATGCCAACATACCATTTGCTTTCAGCCTGCTGCACCTGTATGCCTACTTTCAATGACTGGTGTACCATGACACTCAGGTCTTGTTGCATCTCCCCTTTTCCTAATCGGCCACCATTCAGATAATAAGCTACCCTCCTGTTTTTGCCGCCAAAGTGGATAACCTCACATTTATCCACATTATACTGCATCTGCCATGCATTTGCCCACTCACCCAACCTATCCAAGTCACCTTGCAGCCTCCTAGCATCCTCCTCACAGCTAACACTGCCCCCCAGCTTCATGTCATTCGCAAACTTGGAGATGTTGCATTCAATTCCCTCATCCAGATCATTAATATATATTGTAAATAGCTGGGGTCCCAGCACTGAGCCTTGCGGCACCCCACTAGTCACTGCCTGCCATTCTGAAAATGACCCGTTTACTCCTACTCTTTGCTTCCTGTCTGCAAGCCAGTTCTCTATCCACATCAATACTGAACCCCCAATACCGTGTGCTTTAAGTTTGTATGCTAATCTCTTATGTGGGACCTTGTCGAAAGCCTTCTGAAAGTCCAGATATAACACATCCACAGGTTCTCCTTTATCCACTCAACTAGTTACATCCTCAAAAATTCTATAAGATTCGTCAGACATGATTTACCTTTCATAAATCCATGCTGACTTTGTCGAATGATTTCACCGCTTTCCAAATGTGCTGCTATCCCATCTTTAATAACTGACTCTAGCATTTTCCCCACTACCGATGTTAGACTAATTGGTCTGTAATTCCCCGTTTTCTCTCTCCCTCCCTTTTTAAAAAGTGGGGTTACATTAGCTACCCTCCAATCCTCAGGAACAACTCCAGAATCTAAGGAGTTTTGAAAAACTATCACTAATGCATCCACTATTTCTGGGGCTACTTCCTTAAGTACTCTGGGATGCAGCCTATCTGGCCCTGGGAATTTATTGGCCTTTAATCCATTCAATTTACCTAACACCACTTCCCGGCTAACCTGGATTTCACTCAGTTCCTCATTTGACCCCCGGTCCCCTGCTATTTCCGGCAGATTATTTATGTCTTCCTTTGTGAAGACAGAACCAAAGTAGTTATTCAATTGGTCTGCCATTTCCTTGTATCCCATGATCAATTCACCTGTTTCTGACTGCAAGGAACCTACATTTGTTTTAACTAACCTTTTTCTCTTCACATATCTATAAAAACTTTTGAAGTCCATTTTTATGTTCCGTGCCAGTTTTCTTCCAAAATCTATTTTCCCTTTCCTAATTAAGCACTTTGTCCTCCTCTGCTGGACTATGAATTTCTCCCAGTCCTCTGGTAGGCTGCTTTTTCTGACTAATTTGTATGCTTCATCTTTAGTTTTGATACTATCCCTGATTTCCCTTGTTATCCACGGATGCACTACCTTCCCTGATTTATTATTTTGCCAAACTGGGATGAACAATTGTTGTAGTTCATCCATGCAGTCTTTAAATGCCTTCCATTGCATATCCACCGTCAACCCTTTAAGAACCACTTGCCAGTCTATCTTTGCCAATTCACGTCTCATACCCTCAAAGTTACCTTTCTTTAAGTTCAGAACCCTTGTTTCTGAATTAACAATGTCACTCTCCATCCTAATGAAGAACTCAACCATATTATGGTCACTCTTGCCCAAGGGGCCACGCACAACAAGACTGCTAACTAACCCTTCCTCATTACTCAGTACCCAGTCTAGAATAGCCTGCTCTCTCCTTGGTTCCTCTACATGTTGTAGAGATGGGCCAAATGCAGGCGGATGGGACTAGTGTAGATGGGACAAGTTAGGCCGAAGGGCCTGTTTCCATGCTGTATAACCCCATGACTAT
Organism: Okamejei kenojei; assembly: GCA_035221665.1. Classification (NCBI taxonomy): domain Eukaryota; kingdom Metazoa; phylum Chordata; class Chondrichthyes; order Rajiformes; family Rajidae; genus Okamejei; species Okamejei kenojei. The sequence goes on from CM069138.1 coordinate 19,719,730, forward strand.
AACTGCCATTAACAATTAATCTTCTGTGTTTAAACTAATCTGTGATGGCATGTAATAGCATGAAATAAGACTTACATAAAAGCAAAGAAAAATATTATATATGGATATATCCTACATGAAAATCTCTGTAGCAACTCACTTTATTAGGCTCTATTGTAGAACCTTTTCGAATTTTAGCAGGTGACTTTATAGATTCTTCCTGCAAAGATACAAAATGACAATTGATCTTATATTTGATAGAGACGCAGTTTTATAAATTCACTTTCAGCAACATTCATTGCCAATTCCTATTAGCCCTTGAGAAGTCAGTGTAAGCAGCCGCCTTGAAACCACTGCAGACTTTCTGGTGAAGTTACTCTCACAGTGCTTTTGGAAATGGAGTACCAGGACTTAGATCCAGCAAAACTGAAGGTCTGCGCTGTACCAACAAGAATGGTGCATAACTTGCAGAGGAACCTGGAGATTGCAGTGTTCCATTGTGCCTGCTGGCCTTGTCCTTGTTGGTAATTGAAGTTGAAGGTTTGGATGGGGCTGTCAAGAGTACTTTGGATGACTAACTGCAGTGCAATTTGTGGATGGTGACTAGGGGTGCGAGGAGATGAATCACTCACCATAGGATACCCAGCCTCTGACCTGCCCTTGCAGCAACGGCTGATCAGGTTTAGTTTCTGGTCAATGGAAACCTCCAGGATATTGATGGTGGGGTGTCAGCGATGATAATGCCATTGAATGTCAAGAGCACGTAGTTAGACCTGTATTGGAGATGGTCAATGGTTGACGCTTTTGTGATGCAAATATTACTTGCCACTTATAAGCCCATAGCTGAATGTGGTCTAGATCTTGCTGCATGTAATATGGACAGCTTCATTTGCGGAGGAGTGGCAAATGGAATTGAACATAGTGCCATTATCAGCAAACTTTCCCATTTCTGATCTCATGATGGAAAGAAGGTCTTTGACAAAGCTGTTGAAAATGGTTGTGCCCAGGACACTGCCCTGAAGAACTTCTGTAGTGTTGTCCAGAGGCTGGGACTTCTGCCCCCCAGCAACCACGAGTTTGACTCTAGTTTGCATTTAGTTTATTGTCACGTGTGCTGAGGTTCAGCGAGAAGCATTTGTTGTGTGCTAACCAGTCCCGTTAGCACATAACGGGAATAAGGTCAATAATATTTAGTGCGAGACAAAACCAGTAAAGCCCGATCAAGACAGAGATAGTCCGAAGGTTTCCAATGAGATAGATAGTAGTTCAGGACTGTTCTCTAGTTGTTCGTAAGATGGTTCAGTTGCCTGATAACAGCTGGAGGGAACATTATCTTTATTTGTGGGAAACCTTAATAAATAAGAACAGTAGGCCATTTGGCCCCTTGAGCAGCTCTGCCAATAGAAAAAAGTAAGATAGACACAAAAAGCTTCAGACTAAAAAAAGGTCTGAAACGTCACCCATTCCTTCTCTCCAGAGATACTGCCTGTCTCACTGAGTTACTCCAGCTTTTTGTGTCTATATTCGGTTTAAACCAGCATCTGCAGTTCCTTCCTACACAATAGAAAAAAGTAGTTGATTCAATTTTTATTGTCCACTTTCCCACCTTCTTCCCTTATCTTTGACTCCTTCGTTGATTAAATATCTATCTCTACTGGGTTTGAACATATTCAAGGATTCAGCTTCAGCAACTTTCTGAGCAAAGATTTCCAAAGATTCACAACTCTTTGTGAGTAATCTTAAATGAGCAACACTTATTCTGGGACTCTAGTCTTTTTTTGTCCTTGATACTCCCTTGATGTTTTAATATGATCCAATCTTATTCTTGTATAAACATTCACTCTTCCAAACAAAGATTAGGCTGTTGGTATTCATCTTGAAGATACCAGGGAATGGTGGAAAGTGCAACAAATGGAAAATAGTGGGAGTAATGTTTGGGTTACCAAGGGGACATATTATATCATCACGACAGAATGACTCAACGAATGTCCTCAATGGCTTTGCTTTTAAAAGGAGACAGAACACCACTGGTAATAGTGGAAAGGGGATAATCCATGCTTCAAGAACATCTGCACAAGTCATAAAACAGAACCTAAGGGAAAATTGTCCTTCATTAGTGAATGCTTATATTTTTGTTGTACTGAACAAGTACGTTGAATTGGAAATTAAACATTAAAATTTGTTTTTACAAACTGAATAAGATGTGCCTGGCTTCAAGTGGTTGGTGCTGGAATATTGACAATTTCAAACAACTACTGATTTGGCAAGCATTTTACGGAATTTACTGATTTATTAGACGTGGACATACAAGAGAGCGCAATTGAAGGAATCTTGAGCAAAAATCAGTGCTGGAGGAACTCAGCAGACCAGGCGGCAGCTGAGGATGGAAATGGATAGGCTGCATTAGGCTTGTTCAGCACCGTGGCACAGTTGGTAGAGCTGTCAGAGACCCGGGTTCAATCCTGACCTCGGGGGCAGTCTGTGTGAAGGTCTCCCTGTGACCGCGTGGGTTTCTTCCAGGTGCTCTGGTTTCCTCCCACATCCCAAATATGTACAGGGTTGTAGGTTAAAATGCCCTCTGCAAATCGGCCCTTGTGTGTAGGGATTAGATGGACGAGTGGGATAACATAGAACTAGCATGAATGGGTGAATGATGGTCAGCATGGACTTGGTGGGCTGAAGGGCTTGTTTCTATGCTGTATATCTAAACTAAACTCAACTAAGTCTAAGAGTTAATGGTACAATCAGCTGATTCAAGTGACAGCTTAATGGGATGCAGAGAAACTGATTGAACAGTAAGGTCTTTGTCCACCAACTTGGTCAATGGGCCACCCAGAACTATTTGTTTATGGAAAGGAATGAATTAACTGAAGCTTTGCAGTAACTAGTAACTTTTTCTTGGGTGGAATATGGAGAGGCTATGATAAATATGACATGTACTAGTATTGTGCTATGTTAAATGACAATGTGGTGCGGTAAAGGCTCATTAAAGTAGAGCCTTTAATCACTGAAATTTTAGAGATGAGCCATACTGAACAGAATTATTTGTGAAGAATTTAATTGGAACTCATAAAACTAGAAACTGCAGATGCTGGTTTATACCAATGATAGACAAAGTGCTGGAGTAATTCTGCAGGTCACGCAGCGTCTCTGGAGAAAAAGGATGTGCGACGTCACCCACCCTTTTCTCCAGAGATGCTGCCTGACCCGTTGAGTTACTCCAGCACTTTGTGTCTATTTTTATTAATCGGAACTCAATGATTTTAGTTTGGGAAATCAAGAAAAATACCTTTAGTTCAGTTTAATTTATTGGACTGAGGTACAGTGAAAAGCTTTTGTTTCGTGCTTTTTTATATCTACTTTGCAGATATAAATTTCTGTCAAGAAATAAATTGTTCTTAAATGTATTAAAAAGCTATTGTTAAAAGTTGTTCTAATAATTAAATAATTAAATACTGCTATCAATTGATTCTCAAACTTTATAAAAATAATTTGCCATCCCAAAATATTGACAAATACTAAAATCTGCTTCTTGAAATATTTTGAAACACTGATGTAGCAGCAGTTTGGTTACTTTTCTATATTTCACTGTAATCTGCATTTTAATTGATTCTTAACAGATTAATATGTTTATTATTTTTTAAAACAACTTTAAAAAAATGTTTTCAACTAGTTCCAAATATCTCTGGTTTGAAATGTCTTATGATACACAAGCATAATGAGGCCACAAAGTCAGTGGCAGCTATGACTGCAAAGAGTGGCCATAAGGCGATGGATGGTTTTAGCAGAGATTTGGTTTTCTGCTTCAATTTCAACAACCTTACTCACTTTTTTATTTTCTGATGTACCGCCTTGATGAGCTTTTCCACTTCCTTGTCGACTTGCTGGACTACTGTGTCGACTTTTAGCGGTGGGGGTTTTGGCTGACAGCTGACCACCCGACTTTATCCTTTCTAGCTGTGTCTCCTGAAAATGTGCAAAATGACATTTGTTAAAGCAGGTCATACTTGATGGAGGGACATATTTCATTCTCTTGGATAATAATATTGTTGTTGTGCAAACTGGAAGGCAGTCCAACTTATCCAGAACAAAAATCCCATTTATAAGACTTCTTTACTCTTTTTTGAAACTCTGGAAAAACAAATCTTTATCTGAGAAACATATGGTTTCTGTAATCTTTGATCTGGATTTGGCTGAATAGGTCCTGCAAACCCCACTCCTCCCGGTGTTATCCTTTGCCTCAGACTGTATTTCATTCCACAGATGTTACTTGACATGTGAGTGTTTCGAGCATTTCATAATTCAATCTCCTATGGGTTGGCTAATAGGGAGCCAAATAGGGGTTATTAATATTCTGGTAATGAATTATTGCACTGGATTATGTTAAGGCAGTGGAGGGGTGGCGAGAGAAAAATGAACAAATTAATGGGGGAAGGTATAAAGACTTTTAGAGAAAATAAGTTAGGCACAATATGAAGTAAATCTATATTTGGCAAGGGAGAATAGCCAAAGTCACAAATGGGGTGGGGGAGGGGAGAGGGAGAGGGGAGGGAGAGGGAGAGGGAGAGGGAGAGGGAGATGATTTGGAAAGAGATGTGAAGGCAGAATTCAGGGCAGGTGGCACAGTAAGGAGAACAATTATGGTGGCACAGATTACATTGAGATAAAGAGAATGAATTCCGAGAGGGAAAAATAAACAGAATGGAAGAGGCAAAAGAGGAAAAGGAAGGATTAAAAGAGACGTAAAAGGAAAATGAACTAAAACTAGAAATGGGGGTGGAAAATACATTCATTGAGTCTTCTCACTTGAGAACACTATTGTACTAAATGAGTTGGATTCCAATTAGATCCAGCTGATCAGAAGTGGCCATTGACAAGGTGCTATATCATCAGCAGTTTCATCATATCCCTCATTCTGCCACTGCCATCGTCAGTGCCAACCATGGTTCAATAAATTGTTTTGAAGATCAAATCAGGATTAGCACCATCTACGAGAGATGAGATGCCAACCTGATGAAATACAACATGGACATCTCTGTATACTTAATACTACAAGCAACATGCATCAGGCAGGATGAATCAATTCTAAAACCATTGGTTAAGCTCATAGCTCTGCCAAATTGCCACCATATTGGTAACTCATTTTTAGGCTTCCTTGGAGTTGTTTGTAATGTGTTGCCCTGGAGAAGAACTATCCATTAATCTAGTCAAACTGTCCCAGTACAACTGCAAATCAGGCATCTACCAAATGGTATGAACAATTTCCCAGGTATGTCCTGTTCACAAAATACTGGGGGGAAAAAAAACAAATTAATGCCCATCAGTCTACTCTAAATTACTAGTAGCACAATGGAAGATATACTGAACCATTAATGGATCTTTACTGCTTACCATGCTCAGTTTCAGTTTGCCTGACCAATTGTCTCAACTACACCATGCATTGCATAAAATCTGGACAAAAAAAGCTAAGTTCCAGAGTGGCATGAAATGTATTCAAGACAGCATCCAACTGAATGTCACAAGGATTCCAAATTAGAACTTAAGTCAAAGGGAATAAAAGGGATAATTCTCTGCAGACAGTGTCATACTTCTGCATAGGGGAATGGTTGTGGATATTTAAGGAATACAATTCAGTCCGGAATATCATTTCAGCAAATGTGAATTAGATTAAGTAGTGGTCGGAAATCCAAATCTTTTAAATGGGTCAATGCAAAAGGATAGTAAGATTAAATGAGAACTTACCAGTTTGAAGTTTGATCTTGATTTTATGAGGAGCTACGTTGGTGATTATGTGCCCCCCCACGCCCAACCCTCTCTCATAAAGAATCATATGGTAGTTCTCGAGTCACTGATCTTACTATGCACTTTGGTGTTGTTTATTTGTGATTTCATACCGCTGCTTTGAAGTTTGGTGCGCATGCGGCCTTGCGGGCCTTCTTCATGTAATCACCAACGTAACTCCTCATAAAATCAAGATCAAACTTCAAACTGGTAAGTTCTCATTTAATCTTACTATTTTACTTCGGAGTCACGCGAGTGATTCCGTGAAGAGTTCAAAGCTTTGTGATTTCATGCCGCAGATTACAAATCTCGGCATCCCACTGCATTGATTGACTCGAAAGAGAAAATAAATGCATTAGTAGTAACCTTGCATTCAATGTAGAAATGGGGTTTATTTAACAATGTAAACAAACGACAGTACCCCTTAAATTTAGGTACTTAAAATGGCATTGGCAAACAGTCCTGGATTGACAATCGGCCGATGATAAAAATTCTGAACATCAGCTCATTTGCCCATCCGGCGGCCGCCAAAATATGGTCGAAGGGCACATCCCTCGCCTTGGCCGCCGACGTAGATGCTGCCCTAGTGGAATGAGATGTAAACACACTATCTAAATGATACACTGACGTTGATGCTGACCTGGTGGAATGAGACATACAATCGTCAGTGTTAATACCTGTTGCAGCCACCTTGAAATAGTCTGAACCGACCTTCTTTTGTGTAGTTGTTTGTTAACTAATAAACAGTGCTGATTCCATACTTCTTAGGATTCTGGTGGCCTTGATAACATAGAAGTGAGACCGTGGGGTATTCAAATGATCTTAAATCATGCTACCCTAGTCTACTCTGCTTGTGTAAACCAGAATGTAAAATGTAATGGCACCTGCAGCCAATTCCATCCTATCCAGCCACAGCGTTTGCAATGTTTGCCGTCGTTGTACTGATATAAGTGTCATAACTAAGGATGTAGCTGGAACCCCTTCGTGAAGTAATGTTCACACATTTTCAATAACCAACTGCATAATCTTGTAATGGGAGAACTTATATCAAGATCTTTTAACAACTCGATATCCGGGTTGAACCGGACAACGTAGTTCCCTTATGTTGCAGCTGTAGTGTCTCTATAACTGAATTATTGTCAAATACCATTTAAGAATGAGCTGGAAAATATCAGTAGTAATCTGTACCATATTAAATGTAACATTAACATTTAACAAAACACTTCTGATCCCCTCAATAGACATGTACTGCTTGTTTGGGTGCTATCCCTGCACACTGCAGTGAGCACCCTCATGGCTAGATGTGACAACCTGAGGCATAAGTCAAATCCATTCAAAAGTCAATAATTGTTTTACTGTGCAAAGGCCGGTCTCCTGAACCACAGTTTGCAACAGCAAGTTCTTGTTTTTTGGCATAACCATATACCGTTGTGCCATAATGCCTGATGAAGCAGGCAACATGGACGCTTGGCCAGTCTGACAATACGAACCCAAGCGAGGTCTTGCTGACTGTTTTAAGACTGTTTTAATGAGGCAAAAAATGAGGAAGACATAAAGACCATTCCTCCTATTGAAGCGAGAATGTATTTTTTTCCGCACTCTTGTGCCACATATTTTTTGCAATCAGTGAAAAACATGCATTAACATGACGAATATTCGATGAAGTATTGAATCATGCTTTCATCATACTTTGAGATCCAACACTTATTCCGTGTTATCATCGATCTGAACTGGATGATACACCAGTGGCAAGGAGATTAATTGCAGGATATTTTTCCTTGATTACCATGTGACTAACATATACCACCACCGTAGAGTAGCAACTTGAATTTGAGCATGTAGAATATGTATATTCGCTAAAAAACCCTTAATCATGGGTGCATTTAATGTATATATTTAGTTGATACCAAAAACTGAAGAATAGGTAACTCATGCAATCTCCAATACCTCTGAGTAGGTGATGGTATTTGGAACTTCTCATCTTAGAGTTCTAAACATCAGTTCATAATAACTGAATTCAACCGACCACGCTACTGTAGCAAGTTTCAATTTCAAGTTCAATGAATTATTGTCATGTTCAGCAATGCTGAATACTGTTACTTCGTCATTGTGGCTGGAGTAGCTTCAGCTGACAATAGCACAAGGTTGTTAACAATGGTCTAATTGCTACTTACACAATATCAGTTCCTTGATTTGCTCAGCTGCAACACAGCTGCTGTATTGCCAATTACTCTTAATGAAAATAACTCAATTTTGTAACAGATTGCTATAACTCCAATCTTTTGCCACAAGGCAGAGACAAGGCTAATAATAATTAAAGGTAAATCCCAATGACCAACAAACAGTGTATCCCATACCGCAAAGCTTTACTGTTATAGTACAGTTATATTGTCTTTGATAACCTTTGTAATGGGATTTGTATAACATGTATCTCATATCTTATGAATCTGTTGTAGTCAGGAATAAGTTTTTATATTCGGAAAGTTCATATGCCCGATACTCTCCATTCTTCATAATAACATGCCACTCCTGCCTTATTCCATAGGTGGTTTGCATGAGAACCTTTGCCCAATTTCCAACCCTGGCCATGATCCAAATTTACTTGGAATGCTCCGGCTGTGCCTCAACCAAATATTTTTACTCTATGTGTGTTGTACAAAACAAATGTAGATATTACAACTTGTGAACGGTGCACTACCCAAATTTTGGAAGTGCAAGATCCATTTAGTTGAGTATGATTGGAAGTGCATGGCATTTCTGAGCTATCATGCTGCCCCAGTTCCAGTGAACCGCTACTGCCGATGAGCGCCTGGGGTGCGTTCTGAACGATGACTTTTGCCCGTCGTTGGCCTAATTGAATCGTCTGCCAGGCTTCTTCCCCTGTAGAATAGACCTACCTGAATAACAGATTCAGCGACTGGCTCTCACATCCCACTGTTGGCGTTGTTCACTGCCGGCACATATGTGCTTGAGTATGTTCTATTGAAATCTTTAGAGCCCAGAGTCATCTTGACCTTTTGTTCTTCCCTCCTCACAGAGGGTGATTCGTAGGCAACCCTAACAGGCGCTGCCGCAAGCCGCAGGATACAAATACTGATATGAACCCATTGGCCTTCACCCAATAGAATATTCTACTGAGATGGCAACTTTGTTGTCAGGAAAAGGTACCTCTGACACGTGTACCTCATATCACTTCATGAAATATTGCAAGGATATTTCTTTTACTCCAATGTGACTTGGAGTAGAATATTATTTTGAATGTTGTGTTGACTTGCAGGGCACCAGGTATTGGCATGATGAGAGCTTTTGGCTTGGAAGGATGTTTGGCATCGAACATAGGTTTTAACTAGCATTGGCTGGTTACCTCATTTGGATTGACTGGTTGAGATCAGCTTGATCGGCCAAAACTTGGTCAATTAAAGTCAAAATTATTTAAGGATCTTCTAGATCTAAATGAAAAACTAAATAAATTAAGGAAATAAAAAATTAAATGCAGGAAATGAAACTAAAGTAGAAAATGATTTTTTTTCTGATTGGTGCCCTGAGGGATCTATCATTAGTCACAAAACCCCCCAAGATTTTTCTGAAATGAATCTTTAAATATTGGACTGATGGAAAGCTATCTTCATGCAAAGGGCATTATTATTAAAGGAGCAAAACAGAAATTTTATTTTAATGGAATGAGTAGAGTTGTAACTGCACCCCGGACTCAATAAAAACTAAATATATATTAAAGCTGCTGAGATTCTAGATTGTTCAACTTTCTTCAGGATATACATATGGTATTAATTAATGGTATTGCAATCTTATCATAATTCTATGTAAATACCTTCTTGTTCTCAACATTCCTCTTGAGCTGTTGTCTCTGAATTAGGGATGGTATAGAGGAATGTTCTCTCTCATCCACTTGGGACATCTATAAAAGTACACAATTAACATTTGTTATGGTCATAGTCATACAGCGTGGAAACAGGCCCTTCAGTCCAACTTGTCCATGACGACCAAGGTGCCACATCTAAAACTAGTCTCATTTGCCTGTATTTGGCCCACATCCCTCTTAACCTTTCCTATCCATGTACTTGTCTAAATGTGCTTTAAATGCTAATGTAATACCTGCCTCAACCACCTCCTCTGGCAGTTCATTCCATATACACACCACCCTCTGAATGAAAAAGGTACCCTTCACATTTGTATTAAATCTTGCTCTTCTTACATTAAACATATAGTATGTTCTCTTGTTTAATGATTCCCCTATCCTGGGTAAATATCTGTGTTTTCACTCTTATCTATTCCCTCATGATATTATACACCTCCTTAAGATCACTCCTCAACCATGGTCCATTGCTAGCTGTGGAAGAGTTGATAGTGAAGGGAGATATGGATGCGATCAGTGTGACTGGTCAGCTTATAACCAATGTTGATTTCTCTAATTTCAAGTTACTCCTGCATTCCTTGTCTCTGCCCTTTCACCCACCCTAGTCATCCTGCTAGTTCCACTGTTTGCATCCATATATCCCTTCGTTATCACCTCTTCCACAGCCACCAATGAGCCATGGTGGGATCCACATTTCTTTAGACATCAGTGCCAGCCCTGATTTGTTCTGAACCTTATCATATCTTATCATAGTTTCCCTCCCCCCCTGATTCTCAGTCTGAAGAAGGGTTTCAACCCAAAACGTCACCTATTCCTTTTCTTCAGAGATGCTGCCTGCCCCCCTTGGACATTCCAGCATTTGTATCTATCTTCATTTACGAGATAATTTGGAATCCTGATATTTAATTTGGAAATGGATTGTTTCACCTCTTTGTTGGTAAGTGGTTCTATAGGCTTAATGGTTTCTTCAACATCTAGAATCAGATCCAGTGTTTCATCGATTTCAGTCACAGCTGTCATGATAGGGGGGGCACCTTTTTTAACTTTCTGTTGTTCCTTTCTGTGGGAAGGGAAATAAAATTGTTGGAAACAATAGAATGGAATTCAGCTTAAAATTAGAGAACTGAACCCATATATTTGGAGAAATTACATTTAGAAATTTCACGATGGCTGATCCCACTATTTTGTTTTGGATGCTAGTGTTTATAAACTTAGTTCATAATGTATTTAACTTGGTAAGCCATTACTTAATTGAAATGTTATCATCCAACTGTAATAGGGTTCACGTGGGTTGGTGAGAATTCAAAGATTGTTCGAGACTTTGCTGGGAGAACAATACTAATCAGATGCATCTTTACTAAATAACCCAGCACTTTTACGGGAAGAGATATGGACAGAAATGGTTTGAGTTCCAATTTCTACAAATTGCTGTGCAATTGTCCACTCTGCAATGTCTGCTGTATGATCCTGTTGTGACTAGCATAATGAATACACGTCCGACATCTTGTAAGAAGAGTTTATTTCCAACAATTAACAGAAACTACTAGAAGGTCACGTCATCAGTCACGAGGCCCAGGCAAAACTGGCAGCTTCTACTCCTGGCCTCAAGAGGGCACTGGCATATACGCAATGATGATAAGTACAAATGTTTCAGGATAGCACTAGCATTTATATCACATCTCCCCCTTCAACCTTGGGGTCACAAATTCATGTACAATACAAACTAATTTCAATACTAATAGAGTTGACCTTTAATCAATTTAATGTGGATAAAGTACCACAATTAACACAGTGTTCCTTATACTTCGAACATTATACTACAAAACTATAAAATCATTGCCTAACTATTTTACATAACAAGTCAAGTTGGGGGTATTGACAATCGCCCACTTCTCGTGCGAGTCGTATTTCCAACTTGGTCTGTGTTGTATTTCTGTTGTATGCGAGTGTGGCTTGGCACGCTGCGAGCAGGTTCCCCCACCACATTACCTTGTGATGCGGACTGTGATTGCTCTCTTGAGTCTGGGAGACTTGCCCCGTCTGGGAGAGGGGCTCCTCCATCTGGTTGACTCTCCGTCTCGTCTGGGAGACTTCGTCTGTCTGGGAGACTCTCCATCTCGTCTTGGAGAGTTTTCACGCTCTTTTGCTGCATGTTGCCAGAGCATTGCTCAGCTGCTTCGTGCGCAGGTCGTATGTCCTTCCTGTTTCTGCGGTATTCAGTACCGCTCGGTGTCGAAATGGAGTAGCTCCGAAGGGCCAGGTTTTCTCGCACAATCTGGCCACGTTGCCACTCGGTTGGATGGGCACGAAACCACACCTGTTGTTGTCACTCCAGGCGTGGCAGCAGCTCGGCACTTGGCTTCTCATTGAAGTATGTTGCCTGTTTTTCTTGCCGGACGGCTAGTTGCCGTCCCATGGGGATGTAGGAGCGATAAAGTCGACGGCAATTTGCTTCCTATCAGTCTACTGTTCAGTAGCTGTGAGGGGGCATAACCGCATGTCCCGTCAAGGGGGGTGTTGCGGCATTCGAGGATGGCATACATCGGGTCATGGTCGCTGCGTTTGGCTTTCTTCATGATATTTCTTCATGGTTTGCACACAGTGCTCCACCTGCCCATTGCTCTGTGTATATATGGGACTTGGGGTGACATGGGCAAATTCCCAGTCATCCGTGAACTTGCGAAACTCACCACAGTCAAATTATCTCGTGTTGTCTGACATCACCAAGTCAGGAATGCCATTCCGGGCAAACATGCCCTTCATCTCTCGTATCACTGAGTGTGACGTCATGTCTGGCAGTTGCGCTATTTCTGGATACGGAGTAATAATCCAATACTAGCAAATGGTCAACTCCATCCAGATGGAAGATGACTGCCCCGACTTTAGACCAGGGTCTGCTGGGGATGAAGTGCGGTTGTAGCGGCTCGCTTGCTTGTGCTTTACTAGTCGCCTGACATATCAAGCAAGTTCCCACTGTGTCCTCCGTCTATGCATTCATTCCTGGCCACAAAAATAAATTGCAGGATCATTGTTTCAGTTTCACTACTCCCAGATGTGATTCATGTTTCGCGGTCAGCATCTGCCAGCGCATGCTTTGGGGGACTACGATTCTGTTTTCTCTTAAGACTAATCCATCTACTTCAACCAGCTCGTCATGGTATGCATGAAACGGAATCAAGTCCGAGGGCAGTTCACGCTCGTTACTAGGCCAACCCTTTCTTATGTACTCGCACAGCAGTGTCAGGGTTTGATCTTTTTATGTTTCAGCCTTGAACTGTGCAAGGAGCTCGTCTGACATGTGTTGGATGCCGTCTATAGCATGTATCACGTTCGGCAGTGTGATGTGCTCTTCTGCAGCATTGGGGACAAACATTTCACGTCCTGGCATCCACCGTACCTCCAGGTCGTACTGTAGCAGGTGCATTCGCATGCCCTGGCGTCTGGGGCTTAGTTTGTGTAACGGCTTAGCAAGCAAGCCTACTAATGGCTTGTGATCAGAAAGGATTACTGTGCGCTGACCGACAATTGAAGTCATGAAACTTTCTGCATGCGTACAATATGGAGCACAGCTCCTTCTCTATAGTCGCATAGTTGCGCTCAGCCGCGTTCACACCTCGTGATGCGTAGGCAACAGGTCTCTCATCTTGCATTAGGACCGCTCCAAATCCGCTGTTGGAAGCGTCTGTGACAATTGAAACGGGCGCGTTCAAATCGTGCGGTTTGAGCACGGATGGCGATGTGAGAAGACACTTCAGCTTGTCTACTACATGTCTGTGTTTCTGCTCAAAATGCCACGCTACACCCTTTTCTGTTAGCTGTCTAAGTGGGGCGGTGATCTCCGAAAGGTTCGGAATAAACTTGGCCAAGTATGTCACCATCGCCAAGAATGTTTGCACTTCAGCCTTGTTTGTCGGGTATGGCATTTGTCGCACATTGCTGACACGAGATGGGCTTGCTTGCGAGATGGCGTGTCCCACATACTCAATCTCGTTTGAGCGCATTACTGACTTTCTGGGATTGAGCTTTAGGCCGTACTCTTTCACACGCGAGAGTAAGGCTTTCACCCTTACGTCGTGCTGGGCTGCGTTCTCACTCCAAACGAGAATGTCGTCAACGATTATCTCCACCCCTTCTAAATGACTGAACTCTTCCTTCATCGCTCGCTACCAAATCTCACTTGCGGATGGAAGCGCGAGATATCGGTATCTCCCACAGGTAGTATTAAATGTGGTCAGGCACGAGTTGTCGTCGCTCAGTTGGAACTACCAGTACCCACTTGTAGTGTCAAATTTCGAGAACCATTTTGCCTTCGGCATGCGGGCTGCAATGATCTTGAACGTCGGCATCGGAAAATGCTCCCTGCGAATGGCCGCATTGATGTCACGCGGGTCAAGGCATATGCGGACTTCGCCATTAGGCTTGATAACAACAGTCATTGAATTCACCAAATCTGTCGGTTCGCTCACAGGCTATATGACTCCCAAGCTTACCATGCGCTCTAATTCAGCTTTGACCTTATCCCTGTGCTTATAGTAGGCATGTTACAATTTAGCGGCCCTGAAGTTCTGCTGCTCCCCGTGTGCGCGACTTTGGTGCCTTTCTGAGGGGGGCGGGTTTAAAATGCCGTTTTTCCCAGACAGTCCAAATCGATCCATGTCAGGCGATTTCGTCGCTAAAGAGAAATCGCTCCGACATTTCATTCATGAAGCTATTTTTAAACTACACTAGATTATTTATTAACTAGAGTAGGTTAAAAATCATCTTCTAAAGCTCTGAACGCCGACAGCAGAACGGACCTAACGTAGGCGATAAAAGAAGGTACAGAGTTTATTTTTACATAAAAACGTGGTCCTTAGGAAGCATTTAATCAAATTTTCATGTTGCGAAAAGGGGACAAAAAATATATATGAACCGGCTGTATTTTTCATACCGACTGTGGGTTAAATTCACCGCAAACCGCAACGTTCCAATCCACCGCATTCCACTAAAACCCACTCGCTAGTTGATTTAAATGGCCTTTAATTGACAGGAATTAAACACTAAATTCCTTCCATTTGGCCTATAAATTCATGAAAATGAGATTTTAAAATCATGTTATATTGTAGATTATTGTGTGAATGTTATTTGGACACTTAGGCAGTTTAAAAAAGTTTATATTTTCTTAAGAAATGGATAGATGTTTAGATCTAATAATTGAATTTTGTAATTAGCTACAATTAGATAACTAACTAACTATATGCTTTAATTTCAGTTCATCCAAGTAAGCTTGGTTCATATTTGTTTCAGAATTCTTCAATCTATAATAACTGAAAATTTCATTAAGTTCTCTTAATTTTTAAGAAAGTAATGGGCTTTTGACTGTTCTAGATCACAGCTTTTGAGTTAAGTCAATGGAAAGGCAATGGGGAACAAGATGCTAATTTCCGAGTATGAAAATGGCCATAACTTTTTTAATACTGAAGATATGAAAGTGAATTAGATGTCAAATTAAACATTTTTATGCTTTATCTGATGGGATAAATTGCAGACTTGATTTTTAAAATCTCAAAATTTTGTAACATTGCTACTTATAGGGGATAGTGCGGGGCAGGTTTTGCTTACGTTACACGTTCTCTTGCAGCGCTATGTTGTACTTGTGTTTTTTTTAGCCTTCCCAGCCCTTGGATAAGCTTGCGGTTTTCCTCAATGATTTTCGCAGTGTATGATGGGTTCGCACTCACACCATCAACCACCTCATTTTGCACAAGAAGCCCTAACTTCTCACACGTCAGTTTCCCAAATATGGGTTTAACATTCCCCCCCTCTCACTATTTGAAAGACAACACTATATTTCTTCTTACCTAATTTAATGTTCCCCTTTGCCTGTCCCACAGGCTTCATTGTATGCCCAGAGTACGACCTTACATTACATTACATTAGTATTCATTAAGGCAAGACCAGTCTTTCTGAACAAGTTCTCTGGCAGGATGTCAACTTGAGCTCCAGAGTCAAGTTTGAACTCAATGTCCACATTGTTAATGCTGCACCGCTGTCCCCATTCACACGTCGAATCATTCATGGTGTCAATATAGAATACATCAAAGCCGTTGTTTACTGGCTCAGGCAGCGGTGATGCAGTCATCTCGAACTCGATGTCGCGGACGTCACGGCTCCTGTCCCCGGCCTTCTGTCTGATTAGCCAGTCATGTTGTCGGGAACGTGGACGGCTGTTGGGTGCTCTATTTCTCGGGCAGTCGGGGGATCTGGAGAAATGCCCGATCTCTCCGCATGTGTGACATCTCATGTACTGAGTGGGGCAGCAGTTGGTTTTATGCACGTGGGTGCATGACCGGCAGATGGCATCATTACCATAATTATGGATTTCTCTCTGTGGTTGTCTGGGTCGTGAATCCCTGCCTTGGCCCCGGCCGCATGGCCGACTGGCGCTGTCTCGTTTCAAATAATCAACTGTCTCTTCGGTGGCGATGGCGGTTGGGACAATCTGTTTCACGTGCTCGGCTGAAGCTTCGGCGATCATACACATGTCACTGTATTTTTCGATTGTTTAGTCATCACATTGGAGTTGATTCTGCCAGAGCGGCTGGCTGGCGATGCCGCAGACTATTCTTTCTTGCAGCAACAAGTCATGCCAAATTCGCAATCATTAGCTAAAGACCTCACTGCAGTCAGGTAGTTGGAGAAGGTCTCCCCTCGCCACTGATTACATGTATTAAAGATGTATCTTGTGACAGTTACGTTCTTTTTTGGTTCACGGTATGTCCGGAACTTCTCACATTCCTCCGGGGCGAACTGAAAGGTCATAAATCTGCTGAGTGGCCGGCCCCGCCACGTGGAGGAATGTTGAACACCGAATCTTATCTGGCTTACTTGTCAACTCTGTTGCCGTCTCATACAACTGGAATGCCCTTATCCAGTCCTTATAATTCTTGGCTAAGTTCCCTTGCATGGAGAGTGGTTCAGGTGGCTTGAGTCATAGAAACATAGAAAATATGTTCAGGAGGAGGCCATTCGGCCCTTCGAGCCAGTACCGCCATTCATTGTGATCATGGCTGATTGTCCCCAATCAATAACACATGCCTGCCTTCTCCCCATATCTCTATTCCATGAGTCCTTCCATTTTCTTTACTCTGACACCATGTAATGTCTGCTGTATGATCCTGTTGTGACTTGCACAATGAATACATGTCCGACATCTTGTAAGAAGAGTTTATTTCCAACAACTAACAGAAACTACTAGAAGGTCAGTTGTCATCAGTCACGAGGCCCAGGCAAAACTGGCAGCTTCTACTCCTGGCCTCAAGAGGGCACTGGCATATACACATTGATGACCAGTACAAATGTTTCAAGATGGCACTAGCATTTACATCACACACTCCAATGAAAGCTTCATCAAAAAAATATCAACCTCCCAGTGAATTCTAACTTGGTTTAGAAAAGCAAATTAGTGGTCATTTTTCATGATGTATTGACTTTTTTAATACTAGATATTATTTTACTAGAAATGCCCCTCATCCTCTCGAATTTAACATGAACAATTAAAGCTGTATAGTCTCAGTCCAATGTGTCCAAACCTGTTCCAGATTATACTTAAAATGTAGAAATTAGAGAACCAGAAATCCATCCCCAGTCAATAGTGCTAAATGCGCTATACACTTATACCAGCAATTCTAATGAAAGTTTATGGAATGGGTATTGGAAGGCATTACCTATCTCCCCCAACCCAAGAGTTTTTAGCCCTCACCCTTCCATCACCTTTTAGCCAAATCATTACCACCGCCACTCAATTTTTTCTCCACTCATTGGATAACAAGGTACAATGTTGATTCTGTTGCCCAGTCAAAGTTCCCCGATACTATGTTGCCCAGTCAAATTTTGAATAAGTCAAAGTACTAAATAACTTTGATTGGAAGAGTGAGGGAAAGAAGTGAACAGATTTTGGGTAGGGTCTTGAGATGTCCTTTTTGAGCAAACTTTGGAGTAATAATTTCATCTCAGCAGGAAAGAAAAATATAGATCTTCTGACTGCATGGACTTCTACTAACATTCCATAGATGTGCTGGAAGTTGGCTCCTATAAATGGCTCCTTAAAGTAAAAATCAAAGCAATGTTGATGGACATGTGAGAGAGATTAAGTTGTAGGGTTACAAGGGGAAAGAAATCTAATGGGATCGATCTGATGGGAGTCAGCATGGACCACATATTATCCTTCTGCATCGTAATAAGTCAGCTTTGCATGCAGTGGTGTCACTTACATCTCTGGTGGGAAGATTGTGGTGTCCATCTTGTAGTCAAGCAATGGACTTGCAATTTCAATGTATTGTTCAGGCTTTATTGGTTTGGGCTCTGTGAATTAGAATAAATTATTTGTCAGGTTGCTTTTAAAAGTTATTTTTAGTCAGAGAGCAATACAGTGTAGAAACAGGCCCTTCGGCCCAACTTGCCCACACTGGCCAATATGTCCCAGCTATAGTAGTCCCACCTGCCTGCGCTTGGTCCATATCCCTCCAAACCTGTCCTATCCATGTACCTGTCTAACTGTTTCTTAAATGTAGGGATAGTCCCAGCCTCAACTATCTCCTCTGGCAGCTTGTTCCATAAGGGCCTGTACCACTTGGACAACATTTTTGGCGACAGCCTGAAAGGAGGTTGTCACGGCGTGGTCTGGACGTGACAACATGCGCAGTGACGCATGTAGGGACATGTGGTATCTCCCTGCCGCCCCTGGATTTTGGAATGTTCAAAATCATTAGGCGACATCTGGGTGTCTTATCATGTTGTGCGCCCAGTCACACGCTGACGTATGCTGTCCTGCGGGTGACGCCCGGTGACGCGGGTATATAAAGCGCCGACTTTCAAAACTTTTTTAGACTCAAGTGGATTATTTGGCTGACGCCAGCCAGGGGCAAAATGACCATAAAGAATGAAAAGTATAAAAGTACATAAATGTACAAAGTACATTATTAAGAACATCTGAAATGACGTTCTTTCTAATGTGGTGAAAATATGAAGATCTTTTTGTCTTGTTGAAGCTCATTGGAGTTGATGCAAATTGTAATGTTATTGACAGATTGACTATTGTTGTTAAATACATTTTTTGCTTAAGTATGATGTTCTTTGAAATATGCTGTTAAATATATACCGTTACTTTTGTTGAAGTTATATCTTTCTTAGAATAAAGGGGAGGCCATTTAAGACTGAGGTGAGAAAAACCTTTTTCACCCAGAGAGTTGTGAATTTGTGGAATTCCCTGCCACAGAGGGCAGTGGAGGCCAAATCACTGGATGGATTTAAGAGAGAGTTAGATAGAGTTCTAGGGGCTAGTGGAATCAAGGGAGAAGGCAGGCACAGGTTATTGATTGGGGACGATCAGCCACGATCACAATGAATGGCGGTGCTGGCTCGAAGGACCAAATGGCCTCCTCCTGCACCTATTTTCTATGTTTCTATGTTTCTTGTTAAACGAATTGTTGTTTTTCAATATGATGTTATTTTTAAGCTGACGTTAAATAAACAATTATTTTTTTAAAGTTATTAAAAAGTTATTGGCCCTTAGATTTATTGTAGATAAGTTCATTTCCAATGTGATTATTGTACTTCAGTGTAACCTTCTTGTGTTGCGAAGGCGGGTGACGGGGAGTGTCGTAGCTTGACGTAGATTGTCGTACAACTTGACAGCTGTTAAGGCGACTACGGGCGTCAGTCACTGAGGCTCGCAGTCACCAAAAAAATCGCAAAGCGGGACAGGCCCTATACACTCACCATCTTTTGTGTGAAAAAGTTACCCCACAGATTCCTATTCAATCTTTTCCCCTTCACCTTGAACCTCTGGCCATCGATTCCCCTACTCTGGGCAAGAGACTCTGTGCACCTATCCGATCAATTCTTCTCATGATTTTACACTCCTCCATAAGATCACCCCTCATCCTCCTGAGGTCCAAGGAAAAGAGGCCCAGCCTACTCAACCTCTTCCGATAGCTCACACCCTCTAATCCTGGCAACATCCTCGTAAATCTTCTCTCTGAACCCTTTCAGGCTTGACAATATCTTTCCTCTAACATGGTGCCCAGAACTGAACACAATATTCTAAATATTGTCTCACTAACGACCCTTCTTCAGACGTCTCGACCCGAAACATCACCCATTCCTTTTCTCCAGAGATGCTGCTTGTCCCGCTGAGTTACTCCAACATTATGCGTCTACCTAAAAAATTCCTGGTCATCAATTTACTCCAATAGATCCCCTACTCTTTCAAAGTGTATATACCAAGAATTCAGTTAAACTACCTACAACCCTTTGATCGTGATTATTCAAGTACTTGAGACAAATTGAACAATCACACTGGATGCAATTTTCATTGTGAAAATGAAAGTGAATTACCTTTTGGGTCAGCTATTGGGAAGGGACGATTCCGTGGTCGTATCAACTTCCATTGAGGAATCTGTATCTCCTCTGGTGGATTTACAAGGGGACAGGATCTCGTTCTTCTCACCAGTACTGGGTGACTGTGCATGTGGGAAAGGCCATAGTGCCGCAGCTTCTCTGAGGATTCAGCCTACAATAGAATGAAAATAATTTTATTTAAAATAAATAAAAGGGTCTCGACCCGAAACGTCACCCATTCCGTCTCTCCAGAGATGCTGCCTTTCCCGCTGAGTTACTCCAGCATTTTGTCTATCTTCAGTTTAAACCAACATCTGCAGTTCCTTCCTTCAAATAAAACTTGGAATTGGGCATTATGACGTGGCATTGGAACTGCTCAGTATTTAGATGGTGCGCATTCATCAACATCATTGAATTGCTCTATAAAGTCAATTGAAAATTATGGGAAATTTTTGAAGACTGGCTAGAATCTCTAAATGTGCATATGTGATATATAATAAAACAGTAGGAAGCCAACCTGAGAGCATGGAGTGGTAGCAACACTAATTGCCAAAAACAGGCAAATGTTCAGAGTCTCAAACAATCAACTTTGATTTAGGTGGTTCCTCAGGATCAAGAGTGGCCACAGCCTGTAATTTGTGGGTACTGAGGGTGTTTGATGATGCCAATTTAGGATTATAAACCTCTTCACCGATGGGGTAGGAAGTGAGTGATGTAGTAGTTTGTGAGATTTGTGAGTGGGCAGTAGTTTGTGAGATTAGGTTCTCAACCAATGACAAGTTTGTTTACTTGGAAATAGGGAGTAAATTGAATAAATTTAAAATCAAATGTAAATGAGACAAAAAATATCCTGTCTAAGATGAAAGCCATTACTGCCCAAGTCTTTATCTCTAATTTCATCTTCCATCTCAGGTTTCTGAACACACTGCTCTGCACCCCATTTGACATCAGAAAATGAATGTGACATGACTTACATGTTTCAACGCGAGCTAAAACTGTGATCTCAGATTCTAAAATTCACCTTTGCTATCACTGGGACTCTCTGCTAATCCTCCGGCGACATCACCAATCAATTAAGTACACTGATTTTAATGTCTAATACTACTGTTATCCCACTCCTGCTGCTGAATCTTTTTTTTGTGCAATAGTTGCCTTCACACCTGATTTATATAATGTTCTCCCGACGCCAGAACTCCATCATCCGGCGAGAGGGCCTGAAACATCAGGCTGCCGTTGCGGCGACCGCGGAGGCCTCAAATAGGCCCCGACCTCGGGTGAACTAAGAGGAGGAGGACAGGACTTTTTAGTGCCTTCCCTCACAGTGGAAAGTGTTGATTCTGCTGTGGGGGGACGTTCATGTTAAACTCTATAGTGTGTTGTGTCTATTTTCTTTTTTCAATTTTTCTATGGATGTACGGAAACCTAATTATTTCTTCTATGTAAAGCACTTTGGCTTCAACGTGATTTGCTTTAAAAGTGCTATATAAATAAAAATGACTTATTTACTTACTTACTATTGCTTTAAATTCCATGCTACACAGCTTATAAATCAATAAAATACCATTACCTTCCCATTCTCTCCAATATTAGTTACCCCTCATTCCTCTCAGCATGACCACAACTTTAAACTAGAACGGTTGGGGAAGAGGGACTCAAATAGAGAAAGCTAGTAGACAGGGTCTGAGGCAGGAGGCAGAGAAGGGAAGCACTCAGACCCAACATGTAGGGGGGAAAGAAGAAAAAAAAAATAAACAGAGAATAAGAGGTGGTAGGTTTGTTAAATGTGTGAGCAGAGAGAAAGAGGGGTATAAATGAGGGTAGAAGCAATCGGTAGCAAGGTGAAAATTAATAGTGGCAGGCAGACAAATCCAGGGCAAAAATCAAAATGGGCCACTTGTCAACATAATTGTATAGGAGTAACAGCGTTGTAAAAACAAGCCTGAAGGCTTTGTGTCTCAATGCGAGGAACATTCATACTAAGGTGGACGAGTGAATGTGCAGATAGCTATTATTGACTATGCTATAGTTGGGATCACGGAGACATGGCTCCAGCGGGGCCAAAGCTGGGAGCTGAACATCCAGGGATATTCAATATTCAGGAGGGATAGACAGAAAGGAAAAGGAGGTGGGGTAGCGTTGCTGGTGAGAGAGGAGATTAATGCAATAGAAAGGAAGGACATTAGCTTGGAGGGCGTGGAATCAATATGGGTAGAGCTGCGAAACTTTAAGGGGCAGAAAACGCAAGTGGGAGTTGTGTACAGGCCACCTAACAGTAGTAGTGGAGTTGGGGATGGCATCAAACAGGAAATTAGAAATGCGTGCAACAAGGGTAAAACAGTTATAATGGGTGACTTCAATCTACATATAGATTGGGTGAATCAAATGGGCAGGGGTGCTGAGGAAGAGGATTTCTTGGAATGTATGCGGGATAGTTTTCTAAACCAACATGTAGAGGAACCAATGAGAGAACAGGCTATTCTAGACTGGGTATTGAGTAATGAGGAATGGTTAGTTAGCAGTCTTGTTGTGCGTAGCCCTTTGGGCAAGAGTGACCATAATATGGTTGAGTTCTTCATTAGGATGGAGAGTGACATAATTAAGTCAGAAACAAGCGTTCTGAACTTAAACAAAGGTAACTTTGAAGGTATGAGACGTGAATTGGCCAAGATAGACTGGCAAGTGATTCTTAAAGGGTTGACAGTGGATGTGCAATGGAAGGTATTTAAAGACTGCATGGATGAACTACAACAATTTGTTCATCCCAGTTTGGCAAAAGAATAAATCAGGGAAGGTAGTGCATCCATGGATAACAAGGGAAATCAGGGATAGTATAAAAACAAAAGATGAAGCATACAAATTAGCCAGAAAAAGCAGCCTACCAGAGGACTGGGAGAAAATCAGAGTCCAGCAGAGGAGGACAAAGGGCTTAATTAGGAAAGGAAAAATAGATTATGAAAGAAAACTGGCAGGGATCTGTGGAATTCTCTGCCACAGAAGGTAGTTGAGGCCAATTTGTTGACCATATTTAAGAGGGAGTTGGATGTGGTCCTTGTGGCTGAAGGAATCAGGGGGTATGGAGAGAAGGCAGGTACAGGATATTGAGTTGGATGATCAGCCATGATCATATTGAATGGCGGTGCAGGCTCAAAGGGCCGAATGGCCTGCTCCTGCACCTAATTTCTATGTTTCTATGTTTCTATGGAACATAAAAACTGACTGCAAACATTTTATAGATATGTGAAGAGAAAGAGATTAGTAAAAACAAATGTAGGTTCCTTGCAGTCAGAAACAGGTGAATTGATCATGGGGAACAAGGACATGGCAGACCAATTGAATAACTACTTTGGTTCTGTCTTCACTCAGGAAGACATAAATAATCCGCTGGAAATAGAAGTGGACTGGGGGTCATATAAGATGGAGGAACTGAGTGAAATCCAGGTTAGCCGGGAAGTGGTGTTGGGAAAATTGAACAGATTAAAGGCCGACAAATCCCCAGGGCCAGATAGTCTGCATCCCAGAGTACTCAAGGAAGTAGCCACAGAAATAATGGAGGCATTAGTGATAATTTTTCAAAACTCCATAGATTCTGGAGTAGTTCCTGAGGATTGGATGGTAGCTAATGTAACCCAACTTTTTAAAAAAGGAGGGAGAGAGAAAACGGGGAATTACAGACCAGTTCGTCTAACATCGGTAGTGGGGAAACTGCTAGAGTCAGTTATTAAAGATGGGATAGCAGCACATTTGGAAAGTGGTGAAATCATTGGACAAAGTCAGCATGGATTTACGTAAGGTAAATCATGTTTGACGAATCTTATAGAACTTTTCGAGGATGTAACTAGTAGAGTGGATAAGGGAGAACCAGTGGATGTGTTAATTCTAGACTTTCAGAAGGCTTTCGACAAGGTCCCACATAAGAGATTAGTATACAAACTTAAAGCACACGACATTGGGGGTTCAGTATTGATGTGGATAGATAACTGGCTTGCAGACAGGAAGCAAAGGGTAGGAGTAAACGGGTCCTTTTCAGAATGGCAGGCAGTGACTAGTGGGGTACCGCAAGGCTCAGTGCTGGACCCCAGCTATTTACAATATATATTAATGATTTGGACGAGGGAATTGAATGCAACATCTCCAAGTTTGCGGATGACACTAAGCTGGTGGGTTGTGTTAGGTGTGAGGAGGATGCTAGGAGGCTGCAAGGTGACTTGGATAGGCTGGGTGAGTGGGCAAATGCACGGCAGATGTAGTATAATGTGGATAAATGTGAGGTTATCCACTTTGGTGGCAAAAACAGGAGGGTAGACTATTATCTGAATGGTGGCAGATTAGGAAAAGTGGAGATGCAACGAGACCTGGGTGTCATGGTACACCAATCATTGAAAGTAAGCATTCAGGTGCAGCAGGCAGTGAAGAAAGCAAATGGTATGTTAGCCTTCATAGCGAAAGGATTTTAGTATAGGAGCAGGGAGGTTCTACTGCAGTTGTACAGGGTGTTGGTGAGAGCACACCTGTAGTATTGCGTACAGTTTTGGTCTCCAAATCTGAGGAAAGACATTCTTGCCATTGAGGGGGGTACAATGAAGGTTCACCAGACTGATTCCTGGGATGTCAGGACTTTCATATGAGGAAAGACTGGATAGACTCGGCTTGTAGTCGCTAGAATTTAGAAGGCTGAGGGGGGATCTTATAGAAACTTACAAAATTCTTAAGGGGTTGGACAGGCTAGATGCAGGAAGATTGTTCCCGATGTTGGGGAGGTCCAGAACAAGGGGTCACAGTCTAAGGATAAGGGGGAATTCCTTTAGGAACGAGATGAGGAAAGTATTTTTCACACAGAGTGGTGAGTCTCTGGAATTCTCTACCACAGAAGGTAGTTGAGGCCAGTTCATTGGCGATATTTAAGAGGGAGTTAGATATGGCTAAAGGGATCAGGGGGTATGGAGAGAAGGCAGGTACAGGATACTGAGTTGGATTATCAGCCATGATCATATTGAATGGCGGTGCAGGCTCGAAGAGCCGAATGGCCTACTCCTGCACCTATTTTCTATGTTTCTATGTTTCTATTATCATTTAGTTTTGTGAAGAGGAAAAAATTAGTTCAGATGAAATTTGGACCCTTGAACACTGAAAAGGGTGAATTTATTATGGGGAACAAGAAAATGGTAGATGTGTTGAACAGGTACTTTGGATCCGTCTTCACTAAGGAGGACACTAACAATCTTCCTGATGTACTAGCCAGAGGATCTGGGATGACTGAGGGACTGAAGGAAATCCACATTTGGCAGGAAATGGTGTTGGGTAGACTGATGGGACTGAAGGCTGATAAATCCTCAAGGCCTGTTGGTCCGCATCCCAGGGTACATAAGGAAGTGGCTCTAGAAATCGTGGACGCACAGGTGATCATTTTCCAATGTTCTATTGATTCAGGATCAGTTCCTGTGGATTGGAGGGTAGCTAATGTTATACCACTTTTTAAGAAAGGCGGGAGAGAGAAAACAGGGAATTATCGACCAGTTAGCCTGATATAGGTGGTGGGGAAGATGCTGGAGTCAATCATAAAAGATGAAATAGCGGCGCGTTTGGATAGCAGTAACAGGATCGGTCCGAGTCAGCATGGATTTACGAAGGGGAAATCATGCTTGACTAATCTTCTGGAATTTTGTGAAGATGCAACTAGGAAAATGGACAAGGGGGAGCCAGTGGATGTAGTGTACCTGGACTTTCAGAAAGCATTTGATAAGGTCCCACATAGCAGATTAGTGGGCAAAATTAGGGCACATGGTATTGGGGGTAGAGTGCTGACATGGATAGAAAATTGGTTGGCAGACAGGAAACAAAGAGTAGGGATTAACGGGTCCCTTTCAGAATGGCAGGCAGTGACTAGCGGGGTACGTAAGGCTCAGTGCTGGGACCACAGCTGTTTACAATATATATTAATGATTTAGATGAAGGGATTACAAGTAACATTAGCAAATTTGCAGACACAAAGCTGGGTGGCAGTGTGAACTGTGAGGAGGATGCTATGAGAATGCAGGGTGACTTGGACAGGCTAGGTGAGTGGGTAGATACAGTTTAATGTGGATAAATGTGAGGTTATCTACTTTGGTAGCAAAAACAGGAAGGAATATTATTATCTAAATGATGTCGTTGGGAAAAGAGGACATAGAAACGGGATCTGGGGGTCCTTGTTCATCAGTCAATGAAAGTAAGCATGCAGGTACACCAGGCAGTGAAGAAAGCAAATGGCATGTTGGCCTTCATAACAAGAGGAGTGAGACCACATTTGAAGTATTGTGTGGAATTTTGGTCTCCAAATTTGAGGAAGGACGTTCTTGCTAGAAACATAGAACATAGAAACATAGAAAATAGGTGCAGGAGTAGGCCATTCGGCCATTCAATATGATCATGGCTGATCATCCAACTCAGTATCCTGTACCTGCCTTCTCTCCATACCCCCTGATCCCTTTAGCCACAAGGGCCACGTCTAACTCCCTCTTCAATATAGCCAATGAACTGGCCTCAACTACCTTTTGTGGCAGAGAATTCCAGAGACTCACCGCTCTCTGTGTGAAAAATGCTTTTCTCATCTCGGTCCGAAAAGATTTCCCCCTTATCCTTAAACTGTGACCTCTTGTTCTGGATTTCCCCAACATCGGGAACAATCTTCCTGCATCTAGCCTGTCCAACCCCTTAAGAATTTTGTAAGTTTCTATAAGACCCCTCCCACAATCTTCTAAATTCTAGCGAGTACAAGCCGAGTCTATCCAGTCTTCTTCATATGAAAGTCCTGACATCCCAGGTGAACCTTCTCTGTACTCCCTCTATGGCAAGAATGTCTTTCCTCAGACTTGGAGTCCAAAACTGTACACAATACTCCAGGTGTGGTCTCACCAAGTCCCTGTACTGCAGTAGAACCTCCCTGCTCCTATACTCAAATCCTTTTGCTATTGAGGGTGTGCAGCGTAGGTTCACAAGGTTATTTCCCGGGATGGCAGGACTGTCATATGCTGATAGAATGGAGCGGCTGGGCTTGTGTACGCTGGAATTTAGAATGATGAGTGGAGATCTTATTCAAACTTATTATTAAGATTATTAAAGGTTTGGACATGGAGTATTGTGTACAGTTTTGGAGGCAGGAAACATGTTCCCGATGGTACACAAAAAGCTGGAGAAACTCAGCGGGTGCAGCAGCATCTAAGGAGCGAAGGAGATAGGCGACGTTTTGGGTCGAGACCCTTCTTCAGACTGGTCAGGGATCAGGGAAACGAGAGATATAGACGGTGATGTGGAGAGATAAGGAACAATGAGCGAAAGATATGCAAAAAGTCCCCCTGGTCCTCACCTTTCACCCCACCAGCCGGCAAATACAACATATAGTCCTCCGCCAGTTTCGCCACCTCCAACGTGACCCCTCCACCCGCCACATCTTCCCATCTCCCCCCCGTCTGCCTTCCGCAAAGACCGCTCCCTCCGCAACTCCCTTGTCAATTCTTCCCTCCCCTCCCACTCTACCCCTTCCCCGGGCACTTTCCCTTGCAACCGCAAGAGATGCAACACTTGTCCCTTCACCTCCCCCCTCCACTCCTTTCAGGGACCCAAGCAGTCCTTCCAGGTCCGACAGAGGTTCACCTGCACCTCCTCCAACCTCATCTACTGCATCCGCTGCTCCAGATGCCAGATGATCTATATCGGTGAGACCAAGCGGAGGCTTGGCGATCGCTTCGCCGAACACCTCCGCTCGGTCCGCAAAATAACCCGACCTCCCGGTGGCTCAGCACTTCAACTCCCCCTCCCATTCCACATCCGACCTCTCGGTCCTGGGCTTCCTCCACGGCCAGAGTGAGCAACACCGCAAGCTGGAGGAACAGCACCTCATATTCCGCTTGGGGAGTCTGCATCCTTTGGGCTCGAATATTGAATTTTCTCAATTCTGTTAACCCTTGCTGTCTCCTCCCCTTCCCACCTCTCCCTCAGCCCTCGGGCCCTGGCATTCCCTCTATCTCTATCTCCCTCCCCCACCCCAGTCGCACCAGCTTCTCATTTTCACACCACAAACAGCTTACAATGGCTTGGGGGTACACAAAAAGCTGGAGAAACTCAGCGGGTGCAGCAGCATCTAAGGAGCGAAGGAGATAGGCGACGTTTCGGGTCGAGACCCTTCTTCAGACTGAGTTTCTCCAGCTTTTTGTGTACCCTCGATTCTCCAGCATCTGCAGTTCCTTCTTTAAAGCTTACAATGGCTTGTTCCCTTTATCACCGATACTTTTTTGCATATCTTTCACTCATTGTACCTTATCTCTCCACATCACCGTCTATATCTCTCGTTTCCCTGATCCCTGACCAGTCTGAAGAAGGGTCTCGACCCGAAACGTCGCCTATCTCCTTCGTTCCTTAGATGCTGCTGCACCCGCTGAGTTTCTCCAGCTTTTTGTGTACCCTCGATTCTCCAGCATCTGCTGTTCCTTCTTTAAAACATGTTCCCGATGTTGAGGGAGTCCAGAACCAGGGGCCACAGTTTAAGAATAAGGGGTAAGTCATTTAGAACAGAGATGAGGAAACTTTTTCTCACAGAGAGTTGTGAGTGTGTGGAATTATCTGCCTCAGAGGGCGGAGGAGGCCTGTTCTCTGAATACTTTCAAGGGTGAGCAAGATAGGGCTCTTGAAACTAGTGGAGCCAGGGGATATGGGGAGAAGGCAGGAACGGGGTACTGATTGTGGATGATCAGCCATGATCACATCGAATGGCGGTGCTGGTTTGAAGGGCCGAATGGCCTACTCCTGCACCTATTGTCTATTGTCCAGATCTTCACGAACACATCTCCCTGTAGCCTGACCTCCACCTATCACATTTGGTCATAAGGTATAGGAGTAGAATTGGGCCATTCGGCCCACCATTCAAACATGGTTGATCTATTTCTCCCTCCTAACCCACTCTTCTTCCTTCTCCCCATAGCCTCTGACACCTGTATGAAACAGGAATCTATCCATCTCTGCCTTAAAAATATCTACTGACGGCAAAGAATTCCACAGGTTCACCACTTTCTGACTAAAGATAAATCTCCTCTGCTCCTCTCATGTATTCTGCTTCCATTCAGACTCTCTTTCCATCAGCAGCAGGTAATTGGGCAGCTACTCAGTATACTGTAAATTCCCCCTCGTTGTAGATGAGTGATAGAATCTGGAGGGGGTTATAGAAATGTGGAGAGAATAAAATAGGGTTGTTGTAATTTAAAAATGTGTGCTTGATGATTGGCACAGTCCTAGTGGACTGAAGGTCCCATGTCTGTGCGCGTCTCTCTTTGACCCTATGGCTGCATAACGTCTCAGTCATTTTATTTGCAGGAAGGAACTGCAGATGCTGGTTTAAATCGAAGATAGACAAAAAAATGCTAGAGTAACTCAGCGGGACAGGCAGCATCTCTGGATTCTTTCTCTCCAGAGTTATTCCAGCATTTTGTGTCCATCAGTCACTTTCCTTCCAACATAAATAGGATAGCTTGTAGATTAAATATTTAGTATGATTACAGTAGACAATAGGTGCAGGAGTAGGCCATTCGGTCCTTCAAGCCAGCACCGCCATTCAATGTGATCATGGCTGATCATCCACAATCAGTACCCCATTCATGCCTCTCCCAATATCCTCTGACTCCGCTATCTTTAAGAGCTGTATGAACATCTTTAAGAGCTGTATTACATCTCTACAGTTTCAGCTGTAGCTCACAGGATAGCTCCCTTAACTTAAAATTGAAGGTTGGACCTTTCAGTGCCACTCTTGAGACATGAACATTGAAACTGATACTCCCAATGCAATAGTGAAAATGGTGCACTGTCAAATATGCCAGTTTTCAGCATAGATGTTGAAGGACTTTTGCTCTCAAATGAATGTGAAAGATTCTATGGCAACAGTTTGCAGTAGAAGATAGGAATTCTCCCAAAATCCTGGTAAATATTTATTCCTCAACCCAAATTGTTAAAATAGATTGTCCAATCATTATCTTTACATTGCAGGTAACCTGTGGCTGTTTACTTGATTACAGTATCATTGGAATAATAAAATCAGAGAAAAAATGGCACGCAATATTAAAAAGGAGCGCGTCGTCATTACCATTTGTCCAAGTAATGAAGTAGTTCTGTCTGACAGCTGCAGTGGGACATAGGTAGCATACATCACCATCTGTGGCATCACTGGCATCGGGAGTACTGCAGCACAAAGAACATAAAAAGTGCCATCTTAAACAATGGTATACCACTAGAGTCAACTTTCCTACCCTTTTATCTCTATACAATGGCAGTAACTTTATTTCAAAAGCGGGTTGGAGTCGGTTCAACACAAATGAAGAGATTTGGCCATTTGTGCCAGTGCCAATCACATTATTTCTCCTCCCTTTGAATATTTCGTTTTTGTACGTTTTAAGAATACAAACACTTTTGAAAGTGATTATAGAATATGCCCCCACCGCCGAATTTGACAGTGTAATAAACATCATAGCAACTTGCTGCACATTGTTCCAAGGTTCAATTGCCAATTATTTCAAATCCTCTAATCACCCACAGTGGAAACATTCTTTGGCTGGCAGATGGGGAGGGGTAACATTTTGATGTAATGAAGGTCATACTATAAATGCATGTACTATTCTCTTCCTTTAAGAAATAAATGTTAAGCACCATTTGGGTTTGAACAATGGATCACCTTAGTCGTGCACAAATTGAAAAGATGCTATCTGTAACCTGGGCTATGTTTGTTTGAACAAAGCTATTCATACCAGAGATTGTTCATAAATGTAATGCTGAAACTGAATATTGAACAGATACAGGAGAACAATGTCATTAAACTGAAAAGGATTAACAACATTTAATCCCTCAGAGAAGATTTACGAGGGTACTGTCAGGACTCCAGGGCCTGAGCTCAAGGGAGAGGTTGAGCAAGCTAGGACTTTCTTCCTTGGAGCATAGGAAGATGAGGGGTGATCTTATAGAGGTAAATAAGATAATTACATGAATAGATAGGTTAAATACACAGAATCTTCTACCCAGAGTAGGGGAATCAAGAACCCTTGATTCAAGAGGACATAGGTTTAAGGTGAGGGAGAAAATAATTAATAAGTAACCTGAAGGGCAACTATTTTTACACAAAGGGTGGTAGGTAAAGGAATGGGCTGGCAGAAGAGGTAGTTGAGCCAGGCACTATCACAATGTTCAAGAAATATTTGGACAGGTACATGGATAGGAAAGGTTTGGAGGGATGTGGTACCAAACACAGGCAGGTGGGATTACAATATGTGGGGCAAGTTGGCCGGCGTGAGCAAGTTGGGTCTTTGGGTTTGTTTCCACATTGTATGACTATGACTCAAAACCATTTATCCCCTTGTTCTGTTATTGAATCATCTGACAAACGTAATGTGATACATCATTCTAAAGTAGTTATTAATAGTATTAGATTAAACTAGAAGTAATATGGCCAAGGGGAAGGAGTGTCCTGAGAATCAAGAGTATTTCAGGAACCAGCAACAAATGATCAGAGAATTGAAAAAGAAGAATTGAAAAGAAAATATGATAAAATGAAAAATATGAAGAACTATTTAAAAATAGAAAAGCTTCTAAAATGCTGTAAAAACATAGTGAGTAGCAAAACTAAATGTGAACCCTGTAAAGTCCAAGACAGAAGAAAATACAGTGGGGAATAAAGAAATGGCTATAGTAAATAAATATTTAATCAATATCTTAATGGTTGCATATGCCAGAAATGGTTGGTGACAGCTGTGCAAATCAGAATAGGAAACTTGAAATTATTAATAACGGGAAAGAAAAGTACTGGAAAAATTAAGAGGAAAGCCTCCAAATCACCTTGACTAGATAGTCCTTATCTTCAGCTTTAAAACACGAGAAGAGGCATCAGCTATGGTGTTCCAAAATTCTAAGATTCAGAAATATCGTTGGCACACAGGAATCTAACATCTTATTTAAGAAAGGTACGCTGAAGAAAATAGCTGACAATCAATTTGACATCAATGCAAAAAGTGTTGAAATCCATTATCAAGGAGTATAAAGGCAATTGCAATAAAATTAGGCAAAGGCAACACGGTTTAATGAAAGAGAAATCATGCTTGATTGCATAATAATTTTTCTAAGTATATAAGAGGCATGCCAGATAAAAGAGGATTGCAGCCATTCAATATGCTTTGCCCCCACATTAGGTTTGGTATTAAATGTTAATCATGCTAGTGATGTCCACATTCGATAAACAAAAAATAACAGAGTGGGCAGAATGTCCATCTGTAGCTTATTTTTAAACAAAATTCACAGATGAGAAGACTATTACACAATATAAGAGCTTAGGGTATTGGAGGTAATATGGATCATAAATTGGATAAAGAATCTTTGTCAACATAGCATGCCATCAGAAGTAGTGCCTGTTCCTCAGCTACTTATATAGTGACCTAAACATAAGTAAACTGTGCAACATACATAGGATTGCTGACAAAGCTACAATAGAAAATGCCTTGCAAAGATGACATAAAATATCAGGGAAGGATATATGGAGATTTAGCTTGTAAAGTAATGGAAAATGATGAAAATGCAAGGTTATTAATTATGATAATGAGAATAGTGAAAATAGAAAATGGTTGTTTTTACAAAAGGTGAAAAGCCAATAAATTATAGCACATAGTATATTCTGGATAGCGAGCTCAATGACATGTTCTGACAGGATCTGGGGTGACTGAGGGACTGAAGGAAACCCACATTAGGCAGGAAATGGTGTTGGATAGACTAATGGGACTGAAGGCTGATAAATCCCCAGGGCCTGATGGTCTGCATCCCAGGTACTTAAGTAAGTGGCTCTAGAAATCGTGGATGCATTGGTGATAATTTTCCAATGTTCTATAGACTCAGTCAGGATCAGTTCCTGTGGATTGAATGATAGCTAATGTTATCCCACTTTTTAAGAAAGGGGAGAGAGAAAACAGGGAATTATGGACCAGTTAGCCTGATATCGGTGGTGGGGAAGATGCTGGTGTCAATTATAAAAGATGAAATAGCCGCACATTTGGATAGCAGTAACAGGATCAGTCCAAGTCAGCATGGAATTACGAAAGGGAAATCATGCTTGACTAATCTTCTGGAATTTTTTGAAGATATAACTAGGAAAATTGACAAGGGGGAGCCAGTGGATGTAGTGTACCTGGACTTTCAGAAAGCATTTGATAAGGTCCCACATAGGAGATTAGTGGGCAAAATTAAGGCACATGGTATTGGGGGTAGAGTGCTGACATGGATAGAGAATTGGTTGGCAGACAGGAAACAAAGAGTAGGGATTAACGGGTCCCTTTCAGAATGGTAGGTAGTGACTAGTGGGGTACCACAAGGCTTGGTGCTGGGACAGCAGCTATTTCCAATATGCATCAATGATTTAGATGAAGGGATTCAAAGAAACATTAGCAAATTTGCAGATGATACAAAGCTGGGTGGCAGTGTGAACTGTGAGGAGAATGCTATGAGAATGCAGGGTGACTTGGACAGGTTGGGGGAGTAGGCAGATGCATGGCGGATGAAGTTTAATGCGGATAAATGTGAGGTTGTCCACTTTGGTAGCAAAAACAAAGAAGGCAGATTACTATCTAAATGGCGTCAAGTTGGGAAAAGGGGAAGTACAACGGGATCTGGTGGTCCTTGTTCATCAGTCTATGAAAGTAAACATGCAGGTACAGCAGGCAGTGAAGAAAGCAAATGGCATGTTGGCCTTTATAACAAGAGGAATTGAATATAGGAGCAAAGAGGTCCTTCTGCAGTTGTACAGAGCCCTAGTGAGACCACACCTGGTGTATTGGTCCCCTGATTTGAGGAAGGACATTCTTGCTATTGAGGGAGTGCAGCGTATACAAGGTGGGATGGGCGAGACTGTCTGCTGATATAAAGGAGCAGCTGGGCTTGTACACAGGGGAACTCATTGAAACATATAAGATAAGGGTTTGGACACACTAGCGGCAGGAAACATGTTCCCGATGTTGGGGGCGTCCAGAACCAGGGGCCACAGTTTCAGAATAAGGAGCAAGCCATTTAGAAGCCACTTTTTCTCACAGAGAGTTGTGAGTGTGGAATTCTCTGCCTCAGAGGGTGGTGGAAGCAGAGAATTCCCTCTGGATGCTTTCATGAGGGAGCTAGATAGGACTCTTAAAAATAGCAGAGTCAGGGGATATGAGGAGAAGGCAGGAACGGGGTACTGATTGGGGATGATCAACCATGATCACATTGAATGGTGGTGCTGGCTCGAAGGGCCAAATGGCCTACTCCTGCTACCTATTGTCTATTGTCCATTGTCTATTACCCATTTGTCTCAGTCACTTTTCCTATTAGATTAGAACTACTTCAGTAATCCTGAGACTAGGGGGGGGGGGGGAGAAAGAAAAATCAGTAATTTCATTAGTGATTGGAAGGCTCTGCTCTGGTGCATGTCATTGTAGGCATGGTATCCAAGCACACCTGTGCAGTACCAATGAAAATGGACTGATGTGGTAAAGGACAAAGAGTTTTAGAATCAGAATGCAACGCAAATCACAAAAAGGTAAAACATGAATGACTACCACCAGGCCATTACTAACTGGATTATTATTTATACCATTTGAAAATGGACTTTGATAGATGCAAGAAGAATATATACCCCCCAGCTTGTCTGAATGACTACCGTCTGGTGGCCGTCGGCTCGGTAGTCATGAAATGCTTCGAGAGGCTGGTCAAGAAACACATCTGCATCTTCCTCCCTCGCAACATGGACTCGCTACAATTTGTATGCCGTCAGAACAGATCCAAGGACCATGCAGTCTCCCAGGTTCTGCACACCGCTCTCTCTCACCTTGGCAGCCAGAAGTGGGGCTATGCGATGATGCTGTTCATAGACTTCAGTTCAGCCTTCAACACGATAATCCCAACCAGACTTGCTGAGAAGCTGCTGGAATTGGGGCTCAACACCCCCCTGTGTGCCTGGGTCCTGGACTTTCTCACCGCTAGGCCCCAGGTACTCAAGATGGGAGGAAATACATCAAAGTCCCTCACCCTGAGCACAGGATCCTCCCAGGGTTGCGTCCTCAGCCCCCTACTGTACACCCTGTACACACATGACTGTGTGGCTAGGTTCAGATCCAACTCTATAATCAAGTTTGCTGATGACATTGTGGTGGTGGCCTGATCTCCGATAACGATGAGAAGGCCTACCGGGAGGAGGTGGCTGATCTGGCACTCTGGTGTCAGGACAACAGCCTCCTCTTGAATGTCAGAAAAACCAAGGAGCTGATTGTGGACTTTAGGAGGGCACAACATCCGAGGACGTACACACCATTGAAGATAAAGGGGGATACTGTGGATAGGGTGAGCTGCTTTAAATACATGGGAGTCCACATCTCAGAGGATCTGACATGGACATCACACGCTGCCGCACTGGTGAGTACGGCAAGGCAGCACCTTTTCCACTTCAGGCAATTGAGGAAATTCAGAGTGTCTCTGAGGATCCTCCAGTGCTTCTACTCAGCGGCTGTGGAAAGCATCTTGTTCGGAAATATCACAATTTGGTTTGGGAACTGCTCTGCCCAGGACAAGAAGGCTCTGCAGAGAGTAGAGCGTTCAGCCGAACGCACTATGGGAACTACACTCGCCCCCCTGCAGGAACTATACATCAGAAGGTGCAACTCCAGAGCCAACAAGATCATGGGAGACCTTTTCCACCCCAACAACAGACTGTTCCAGCTGCTACGGTCAGGCAAACGCCTCCGTTGCCATGCTGTGAAAATGGAGAGGATGAGAAGGAGTTTCTTCCCAGAGGCCATTAGGACTGTAAACTCCTATCTCACCAGGGACTAACTTACTGTATCAATTTACTGTTGTGTGGTGTCTTTTTGAAATTGCTGTTACATATTTTTTTTCCACCCACAAATATGTAATGTGTGAATATGTGATTCTGTTCCATTCGGTTTTGTAGTTTTTTTGCACAATCCGTAAGCATTGCCACTTTTCATTTCAATGCACATCTCGTATGTGTATGTGACGAATAAACTTGACGACACACACACACACATATATATAATATATATATATATATATATATATACACACACACACATACGTGTATATATATGTATAAACATATATACACACACACACATCTAATACATATATATATATTATATATTTATATATATATATATATATATACATATACACACACACATTTTCTGAATTTCCCTGAGGGGATTCTATAAAGTATTTATATTATATATTATATATATATATATACACACACCACACACACACACACACACACACACACACACACACACACATATATAATATTAATATATATTAACCAGTATTACTCTATCGCTGAACTTTGAAACCATTTTTACTTTGACAGGTTTAGCCTAGCAATAACACTTCTCTCATCAAAGAAAGCTATTGATGAAAAACCTTTCTGTAATCTCACCAGGGAATTGGCATGTATGTGAGAACAGGGGCAAAAAATGTCAAAACCTCCAACAACTATGCTTCCAACTTACATTCTATTACAGATAGAGAAGCATTCCGAGAAAGAGGTGTAGGTCGTTGAATTAATGATTTGCTTTTCTCTTTATTGTGTTCTCCTTCCTTTGTCTTTTTCTTCCCAGCTTCCTTTGTTTCTGGTTTATCTGAGAAAATAGGTTTTAAAATTACTGAAAGCACATGTGTGCCTTTTTTAACGTCCAGCTGACTATCTACACTATTGCAACCCAATCTCCAGGATTACAATAAGATAGACTTAATTTATAAATTGTGACCATTTCATGAGAACATAAACTTAACCAAGGTTTGTAGGTTTAATCTATCTAAATATATAGATTAGGGATGTAAGCTTATGATTCTGGCTGTGCTGTTGCATTGCTGGAAGTGAGGCAAGTTCCATCAACAGCAAATTGCAGTCTAAATTGTAGGAGGTACATTCAGGATGCACAAATCAATCACTTGGCTGGAACATAGTAAACATGTATGTACAGAGAAGATAGAACAAATTCAATACACGCTTTAAATTGGAAAACAGAAATGGAAGGGAGACAAACAACGATATTTTGGAGAGATGTGGGCTAAGTCCCATTGTTTGAAATAACACCTGCCGATGCTTGAAGGTGCATGTAAGAGCAATGCAGGAAAATGCAGACAATCCAAGAAGGAAGATCAGGAGTCAGATTAAAAAGGCATGAAGCAAGCTTCCCGGAGTCATTTCATCCATTTAACTTGCAACCTACCAATACATCTCAAAACATGCATCATTGAGCAAGCCTTTCCACCTATCACAATCTGTCCTTTCTTTTCTCTATGGGGCAGTTATTCACTCCATTGGTCATGCCATAAGCACTGGAAATGTCAGGTTGTGGGATGGCCTGAACCACATATCCTCATGCCAAATAAACTAGAGAAACCATGGGAAGCCACATGTCCAATTTCTACTGAAATGAGTATGTCGAACGAGTAATGGAAAATGTTGACTAGTCCTTCTACAGCTTTGCAATAATTAGGATTTCAAAGCCATGGAGGAACCTACAGAACAGTGCCTAGGTATCATACAATGCCTTATTTTTCTTCTTTACTGGACTGAGCATGAAATCATTGAGAAATGAGTAAAAGGCATGCAACATTCCATCTGTTTTGCTACCCAGATTCTCATCCACTTGCTCTTTTTTTTGTCATTCATTTATCCAGCATGATTCAGCCAAGGGTTACATACATTGGTATATATATATTGGTATATATATATTGGTATATATATTGCCACAATCCAGGTTTTCATAGCAAAGACGCAGAGTTGTGCTAGAGGCTGAAAGTGGAATCCTGACAATATAATGAAGAGGATGTAGAGTGTAGAGTATGATCTCTGACATTCCGAAAGGAAGAACGATACATGACTATCACACTTACAAAAGGGCACTACAGCCATATCCGAGCACCCGTTACTCGTGTAGAAGTCCAATAGTAACAACTGAGGTTGATATAACATAGCATGACATGGAATGAATTATGTCGTCATTAACTGCTAGCCTATTTGCAATAATGATATGGATGCTTGCACACCAGGCTTCATACCTTGGGAGGTTGCTTTAAGAAGTGACCACAATCAGCTTCTTGAGCTCCATCTCTCCCCTGTCCACCATCCATCATCATCCATTGTAACCAAACCAAGGATAAATGCTGAAGTTACAGTTCATCTTCGTTATTCTATTTTCTGCCTAATAACAGCTGTTGGTGATCTCATCACCCCACCACGCAGTCTCAGCCAAAAGCAAAATGTGTAATAATGAGGCAATTAGCCTTAGTGTCACCCCAAGACTCCAAAGCCCTTTGTCCAGTGTGACCTATATTCAAAGGTGAAAGGAAGTTAAATTTCTAACTGATTTCATCAGTGATCTAATTTTGCCATTTTAACTCATTTATATTAATTGCATTGACTACCTTCTTACCAGCTTACTTTCACACCAAAATGTATTCCCACCAAAGTATCTCAACACCCTTGGTAAACCAAGCATCATTGGCTTCACAATCCTGAAATATTATCTTGGCAAAGCCAAAGGGAAATATTTAAATTGGAATAGTTAAGCGCAAGGATGAATCCAATTCATTTCAGTCAACAATAAAACATGCACACCTTGTACGACAGGTCCAGGGTTTTGAAGAGGCCAACGTCTAGAAAATATTTCACATTGCATAACAATTTTGTAATATCAATCATACATGCAATGAGTGAATAGTTTCCAAAATATATCTTAGGTCTTCCAGGATGGTATGATGAGTCTACCGGCATAAGCAGTGAGAGCAAACAAAATGTAATAAGCATTGTACATTACAATGAGGTATCCCCTCATCCTTCTAAAAATCCAGCAAGTACAGGCCCAGAGCTGTCAAACGTTCATCATACGTTAACCCAATCATTCGCGAGGCAGCGTGAGGTACAAATGGAGTCAATAGAAGGGGGATTGGTTTGTGTGATGGTCTGTGTGCCGTCCACAATTCGCTGCAATTTCTTGCGGTCTTGGGTGGAGCTGTTCCCAAACCAAGCTGTGATGCATCCTGTTAAAATGCTTTCTATGGTGCATCTGTAGAAGTTGGTGAGAGTTGCAGGGGACATGCCAAATTTCCTAAGCCTTCTGAGGAAGTAGAGTCATTGGTGTGATAGTGAGCTTCCAAATGTGGAGAAGTACACTGAAAGGGGGTAACATGGACACCATCTTCAGGGAGCACAACTTACTCAGGAAATTCCAGGCCTTCACAAAAATACCATCTGCGGAATATTATCACATATTTATCTTCAGTGGAGCATTGAAAATTTAAGTATTAATACTGAAAGTGCACCTCTAAAAAGTGTGAAAACAAAATATTACAGGAATCAACAAACAATGTATATTCTGTGGCATTGTTAATAGTACAAATAGTTCAGGGGGTTCACAGAAATGTTGTTGGGATAAAATTTGACACAGAATTACATCTAGGACAGGTGATCAAATGTTTGGTGAAGCAGGAGGATTCAAGAAGTAACTTAAAGGAGGAGAGGCTGAGAACAAAACATTCAGATCTTAGGATACATGAATCAACACAGATCAATAATGAAGGATCAACACAGTTAAGAAGCAAGAAAAATGAAGGATGCACAGGGGATTAGACCCAGTGAACATACTGACAGACAAGAAGCACATGATTGAAGGATGAATAGATTTGTGTGTTAGGGGACAGGAACAAGATTTTGGATGGATTTAAGTTTTCAGATTGCACAAACTGAACAGGCCAGCTAGTAGGCTATCTTAACATCCTGGAGTAACAAAAACATTGATAGAAGTTTCATCAACAGGGAAGTGAGGGCAACAGAGGAAACTGTAAATTAGAGTGGGATCAGCAAATCATTTTTTTTTTTTTAAATGAATGGCTGTACCTTTGACAACTTTTTCTGCTGGTTTGGTGACGGCACTTTCTAACTTTGTCTCCTCTTTTTCACCAGTTTCCATCATGTCTGGTAAAGCCGACACTTCTGCAGCCTGTTCCTCAGGTACAGGAGGCTCCTGGTTTGTCAAAATGAACTCTGGCACCGTAGTCTTGAGAAAGGACCAGATTTTCTCAAATTCTTCAGATCTGCAAGAAATAATAAAGGATCAAATGTCGTTGTCAGGAATACCTTCTTTATTCACAATGACATGAATGAATTTTAGGTATAAAATGTAAAACATAATGCTGGCATTAATAAACGAAATACAAAGGAAAAATTGGGGGGGGGAAAAACAAGTAAACTTTCCGTTCTCCAACCAGAAGTTTAACTATGCTAAGTAGCAGTTATGGTATTAAAACAGTAGCATAAGATAATCTAGAGAGAGCACAATAGCTATAACAGGAACGATTCACTATTTTTTTTATAATTTAGAGACTGTGGACAGCCCTGGTAAGACTTGTACTTTCTGCCCGTTCCTAACGTCCCCAACAGGATGGTAGTAGTTATGCTTTAGATTCAGTCCTTCTTGTGAAGGCACACCCAACGTTGTTGGGCATGGAGTTCCAGGATTTAAACCCTGCAACAGTGAGGCTACAGTGATGCATGTCCAAGTCTTGATTGTGTGTGGGAATCTGCAAGTCAAGAGTCATATAGCCAGACATAGGCCTTCAACTCAACATGCCGACCAAGATGCCTCAACTAAGCCAGTCCCATTTTCCTGCGTTTGGCCCATACATTTCTAAAGATTTACTATCCATATTCCTGTCTAAATGTGTTTAAAATGTTCTTATTGTACTTGCCTCAACCATTTCTTCTGGCAGTTCGTTCCATATACCCATCACCTATTGAGTGAAAAATCTCCCCCTCCGATTCCTATTAAATCTTTCCCCTTTCACCTTAAACCCATGCCCACTATTTCTTGATTCCATATTCTGGGGAAAAGACTGCACATTAACCCAATCTATTTTCCTCATAATTTTATACATCTTTATAAGATCACCTCAGTCTCCTACATTCTTAGGAATAAAGTCCTAGCTTGTCCAATCTCTTCATATAGCTCTTAGAGTCCTGGCAACACCCTCGGTGTTGATGTGGTGTTTCCATGCACATATTGCTCTTGTCCTTCTTAACTGCAGAGATTGTGAGTTTGGGAGATGTTGTCAAAGTAACCTTGGCGATTATCTGCAATATAGGGCAGCTATTGTGGCTTGGTGATGAAGGAATTGAATGTAAAAGGTGGTGGATAAAGTACTAGGTAAACAAGCTGCTATGTCCTCTAAGGTTATTGAATATTTTTAGAATTAGAATTAGAACGCCTTTTTATTGTCACTATACACATGTACAATGAGATTAAAAGCTGCTCCTACTCAGTGCAAAAACAAAAAAGGGGTGGGGGGAAATAAGGTGCACAGTTTCTGCGGCGCTATATACATATCTATAAAAGACAATGGATAAATAGAATTAATAAATAGGATTCCTATATCCAGTATGGGTTATTGCACATATTGGAAATTACAGTTACAGTACAAATTACAGTAGGTGGATAGATGAAAGTCCGGGGGTTAGGCTGTGAAGTCAGTGCATGTGTGAGTTCAGCGAGATAATGGATTTTGGAAAGAAACTGTTCTTGAGTCTATTTGTCCTTGTGCTGATGCACCTATAGCGCCTCCCTGAGGGCAGCAAGTTGAAAAGGCCAAATGCAGGATGGGAGCTGTCCTTGATAATGTTCTTCGCCCTGCTGAGGCAGCGGGAGGTGTAAATGTCCATCAGAGAGGGGAGAGGGCAGCCGATGATCTTCTGTGCTGCCCTAACTACCCTCTGAAGCCTCTCCCTGTCTGCCATGGTGCAGCTGCCGTACCATGCTGTAATGCAGTATGTCAACAGGCTCCCAATGGACGAGCGGTAGAAGGTCAGCAGCAGGTTGGAGTCCAGGTTGTGCTTCCTGAGGACCCTCAGGAAGTGCAGCCGCTGCTGAGCCTTCTTGATGACCGCTGTGATGTTATCTGTCCAGGAGATGTCAGCGGAGATGAGGACGCCGAGAAACCGGAAGGTGTAGATCCTCTCCACACCCTCTCCATAGCAAATCAAGACAAATTGAGAATGTTTCATTGCACTCCAGCTTTATGCAACCATTTCAACAAGAAGGATGTGATTTGGCACGTCAAGTCCATGTTGGTTCTTTGCAGAACTTTCTCGTCAGTTCCATTCTCCTGCTCTTTCAAGTCAAACATGTTTTATTGTCATATGTCTCAGAACAATGAAATTCTTACTTGCTGCAGCACAACAGAATATGTAAACATAGTACATAAACGAGAGAAAAATAAGTTCAGTGTGTATATATACACTCATACACACATACTCAAAAAACAAACAAATATAGTGCATTAATAATAATAGTCTATTGTAGCTCAGAGCTTATTTGTTGTCGTGTTTAATAGCCTGATGGCTCCCTCTTCTTACAATTATTCCTTCAACCGTTATTGCAATTCCCCTTTGAAAAACTGGAACAATTGCTTCCACCACTCTAACAGGCAACGAATATCAGGTTAACCTGTATAAAAACGTTGTTCTTGCAGATGTAGGACACTAGGGGCGCCGCATTGAAGGCAGCCTCTGCCTACAGTCTATTTGTTTTTCTATATATTTTTATTTTTAGTTAGTTTTAAAAGTATGTTTCTGTAGTTTCTTTAGTTTTTCTATGTGGGGGAGGGGGGTAGGGTAAGGGGGAAACCGTTTCCCAGTCACATCCTGGTGAGGACGCGACTAATCTCCGAGTC
Source organism: Okamejei kenojei (assembly GCA_035221665.1). NCBI lineage: Eukaryota > Metazoa > Chordata > Chondrichthyes > Rajiformes > Rajidae > Okamejei > Okamejei kenojei. Next base: position 19,762,508 of record CM069138.1, read on the forward strand.
GCGTCCTCGCCCCCCCTCTCGCGGCCTACCAACTGGATTGGAGCAGCCTTTCCTGCTGGGGACCGGACCAGAGCTCCAGCAGCGGCGGCGCGGTGCTGCATTCATTACGGAGCGGGTGATGCCTTCCCTGGGATCGCTGTTTGAAGCTCTGGAGTGTTGGGCCTGCTGCTTCAACATCGGAGCTGGGGTTTGGAGAGCTCCCAGCGCGGCCGGCGCTGACTTCAACATCGTGGAGTTCTGGGGCCCTTTGCTGAGGGCCGCCAGCATTGAATCTCCACCCAGCGTGGCCTGGGGACTTCGGGAGCAGCGGACACCGGTAGGAGGTGGCCGATTTGGATGTCCAAGCCGCTGAGGATGTCCTCCAGTCCTGACGTTGGACTTCCATCACCACAGCGAACGGGCCTGAACATTGGGCCGCCCCTAGTAGCGACTGCTGGGGTTCGGGAGCCCCCCGACCACAGGAGGACAACAGAGGAGGATGACTGAATTTTGGAGCCTTCCCTCACAATGGGAAACTTTCATCCCGCTGTGTGGGGATGTCTTTGTGGAAAACTCGTCTTCTGTGCTATTTATTATTCGTATGGCTGTATGATGACCACACATTTCACAGTACCAATTGGTACATGTGATGTATCTTGTAGGAAGGCTTTGCAGACTCGGAAAATAAATCACTCACTGCACAATAAACATATACAGTCCTACTATTGTAACAGCGTGTTTATTTAATTTATTCAGTGAAGTTTCTGGTCAGTGGTGAGACCCAGGAACTTAACAATGGAGGCACCCAAGAATGATCATGCCACTGAATATTAAAAGTGGTGAGACTTTTTTTTGTTGCTGGAGATGGTCCTTGCCTGAGTTTTGGCACTAATGTTACTTACCACTTCTTAGTTCTTTTTATCTTTTCTTTTAAATAGGTGCACGAGTAGGCCATTCGATCCTTCAAGCAAGCATCACCATTCAATATGATCATGGCTGATCATCCAAAATCAGTACCCCGTTCCTGCTATCTCCCCATATCCCTTGATTCCGTTAGCCCTAAGAGCTATATCTCTCTTGAAAACATCTAGTGATTTGACCTCCACTGCCTCCTGTGGCAGAGAATTCCACAGATGTTCATGCCTGACTGTCTTGCTGTTTGTAAACTGTAATTCCATTGGATCCTGTAATCCCGCCACATCGCCTTATATTGTGTTCATGTTTTTAAGAGGCACTAGACTAAGTGGGGACCCATTGGGTCCCAGTCACATGGGAGGCCTGGTCCTCAAAAACACAACCTGTTCCCCAACGCAATATTCCACCACTCACCAATTCAACAACGCAATCTGTTCTGCCAACACAATATTCCCCCGCAGGAGGCCTGGTCCCTCAAAGCAAACCCGTTCCCCAACGCAATATTCTACCACTCACCCATAGCCCCTAACTGTGCAGGTACACCTCATTTTCTCTCACCCCAGCACACCCTCCCTCCCCTCTTCATCCTCCCTCTTCTTTCCCCTCCCTCCCCTGCCCAATCCCTACCTCACCTCTCCTTTTCCTTTCCCCTACTCTCAGTCACTCCCTCCATAAACTCATCTCCCTCCCTAACCCCCTCCTATCCCTCTATCTCCCCTCCTCACCTCCCCCCCCCCCCCCACTATCCCTCCCGATCTCCCCCACTGCCATCCTCGCCCTCTATTCCCCACTCCCCCACTCGTCCCCCTCCTCTCCTCTATTCCCCCTCCTCCCCCACTCCCACTTCACCTCCCCCACTTTCTCCCCTCTCCCTCCCTACCCCCTCCTCTCTCTCAATCCCCCCACTCTCCCTCCACAACTCCCCAGGAGTCGGCCTTTGAGTGGGCCACGGAGTCAGAGTCGACCTCAGACTCGATGTCGGCCTTGGAGTCGGCCAGGCTCTGCTCGTTCCGCTCCTTCAGCTTTATTCTCCCCGCTGGTGAGTGACAGAGGACCCGGCCAATCAGTGCGGCGATGTTGCGCCGGAAAGGGCGTCGCCGTCCCGGGTGACTGACAGGAGACGAAACCAATCGGCATGGCAGTGGCTGGCAGGAGAGGCGACCATCTGCGCATGCGCGGTTTTTAAGATCTTTAAACCTTAATAACTTTTAAACTATAGCATCGATCGGAACAAAACCTGTTGCATTTAAGCACAGGAGAATGGTGAGTAAGGTGGAGAGAAATCGTAGTGCTATCCTGTACGGTTTTCGCGCAAATAGAAAAAACACGCAAACCGGAAGAGCACAAGATCAGAGTTTTAGTTATGTCTAGATTTTGATAGACACATGCACAGGTAGGGAATAGAAAAATATGGACCATTAATTAGATTGGCCGTGATCAGTGCAGAAGTGGTAGGCCGAAGGCCTGTTCCTTTGTTGTAGTTTTACATTCTATTTTCGACGTTTGATAATCAGCTTGCCACACTCCATCGAATGTTTGCCTTAATGTTAAGGACAATCACTCCCACTTTATTTCTGAAATCTTGCTCTTTTAAAAAAAAAGATAACATTAAGTTAAAGAACTAGCAGAAGCCCTATACATCCCTAGTGGAATTGTGAAAGTAATAATGTATAATCAGTTTTAGATGGACATGGTTTTAAATAGTGTGGCCGAAAATATTGCCAATTGTCTTCAAAACACACTCATTTCAAATGTAAATCTACCAACAAGCTAACATGTTTACATTGGAGAACTGCAAATAGTACACAGGTACATACCGGAGCGGGATGATCTCAGGACGCCAACCAGTAAGAGCATGCAAAACCGTGAAGTCACCCAGTTCTTTTCTTCCTGTTGTAATCATGCTATTAACAGAAAGTAGTGAGATTACAAAAGCATACTGTTGGAGTATTGTACAGAAGGGATCCTGCTGTACAAACTATACCATGGGATTACCTACAATTCAAACAATAGTCGTGCAAGAGACTCTTTAAACAAAGGTCCTTCACATCTTTCTTTTGAAAATGCATCTGTTTTTCAAAAATGCATTTTCAAAAATGCAAACTTTTTGTTTGTTTCTTTTTGCTTGTGATCTATTAAGGTCATAAGGAATGGGAGCAATTAGGAGAAATTAGGCCATTTGGCCCATCAAGTCTACTCCGCCGTTCAATCATGGCTGATCTAGCCCCCCCATCCGAAACCCATACTCCTGCCTTCTCCCCATACTCCTCACACCCGTACTAATGAAGAATCTATCTCTGCCTTAAAATATCCACTGACTTGGCCTCCACAGCCTTCTGTGGCAAAGAATTCCACAGATTCACCACCCAATTTATGGTTTGTATGTTTCAGAATGAAGCCTTTATGCCCTCGTGTTTTCATTGTTTGGCTTGTTATTTTTTACTTTTAAAACATTTGGAATGAGTGAAAGCATTGCGTTTGAAAGTAAGCTAAAAAAACGTGCTGGAGAATCTCAGCAGGCCAGGCATCAGTGGAGGGAAATGGGCAGGCCATATTTTGGATTCTCCTTCATAGAGAAGAAGAGTCCTGAACCAAAATGGCATTTGTCCATTTCCCTTTGGAGATGCTGCCTGGATTGCTGAGTTCCTCTTAGGCATTGTTTGTTGCTCAAAGGATTCAAGCATCTACAATTTCTAGTATTTGAATCCATTCACACATTGTTAACAAAACAGAGACAAAAATTGTTGATATTACTAAAGCACATCCCAATAATAGAGTGGCTGCATATATGTTAGAATGCTGAGGATCTTCACAAAGGTGCAATAAGACAACTCCAGAAAATAAGGCAAAAGATGAGATAATGAGAAGTTGACTACAATTTTGATCAAGGAGCAGGTTTTCAATAAACGTGGGTTTATTTAAAAATTTAAACTCATGCAGCTCAAAGAATGATTGCTTTAAGACATAGGGAAGGCAAGCTGCATTAGAACGTGTTGGGGAAGTGAGGTGTAGACAATAGACAATAGGTGCAGGAGTAGGCCATTCGGCCCTTCCAGCCAGCACCGCCATTCAATGTGATCATCCCCAATCAGTACCCCGTTCCTGCCTTCTCCCCATATCCCCTGACTCCGCTATCTTTAAAAGCCCTATCTAGCTCTCTCTTGAAAGCATCTAGAGAACCTGCCTCCACCGCCCTCTGAGGCAGAGAATTCCACAGACTCTCTGTGAGAAACGGTATTTCCTCGTCTCCGTTCTAAATGGGTTACCCCTTATTCTTAAACTGTGGCCCCTGGTTCTGGACTCCCCCAAAATGGGAACATGTTTCCTGCCTCTAGCATGCCCAAACCCTTAACAATCTTATATGTTTCAATAAGATTCCCTCTCATCCTTCTAAACTCCAGAGTGTACAAGCCCAGCCGCTCCATTCTCTCAGCATGTGACAGTCCCACTATCCCGGGAACTAACCTTGTAAACCTAGGCTGCACTCCCTCAATAGCAAGAATGTCCTTCCTCAAATTAGGGGACCAAAACTGCACACAATACCCCAGGTGTGGTCTTACTAGGACTCTGTACAACTACAGAAGGACCTCTTTGCTACTATAGTCAACTTCTCTTGTTATAAAGGCCAACATGCCATTCGCTTTCTCCACTGCCTGCTGTGCCTGCGTGCTTTCATAGACTGATGAGGACTCCCAGATCCCGTTGTACTTTCCCTTTTCCTAACTTAACGCCATTTAGATAGTAATCTGCCTTCCTGTTTTGATACCAAAGTGGATAACCTCACATTTATCCACATTAAACTTAATCTGCCATGCATCTGCTCACTCCCCCAACCTGTCCAAGTCATCCTGTATTCTCATATCGTCCTCCTCAGTTCACACTGCCACCCAGCTTTGTGTCATCTGCAAATTTGCTAATGCTACTTTGAATCCCTTCATCCAAATCATTGATGTATATTGTAAATAGCTACGGGCCCAGCACCGAGCCTTGCCTAGTTCCTGCTTACATTATGCATCGAGATAAAAGGACTCAGAAACACAGAGTTGAAGTTTAATCAAAACCTCAGAGGCAAGGCAATTTGAAATTATTTTGATGAATTCAAACAAGATGATCCCTGATTGGGAGAAATGGAATGTGATAAATTTTAGTATTATTGCGCATAATTATTTACAATGAACCTTTTGACTGCTGCATTCATTTGCTTTTCTTTTTTATTTTAGTATGTTATTTTTAGTCCTATCAATGAGGAATCACGTTTTCCAGATAACAACATTCATATAGAACAGCAATCAGGGCCAGTGCATTTAATGCCTCAGTCAAATGGTAATTGCACTTCTGACAGTGTCAATATGAATCTGTAATTTCCACCTGCATCATACATGTAGATCTTCGGAGGGAAACCTAGAGCAGTAATTTTTATAAGGTGAACATATTCCCATTAATCTCAAACCAATTATGCATGGATTTTGCAGCAACTAAATCTATGGGATTAAGCTCCAAAATACAGTAAGTGTAATATTTTTATGTTTCTGATCTATAGTATTGTTCAGGCAAAATACTGGAAATTCCAAATTTCCTTACGATAAAGGAGGCCATTAGGAGCATCATATATATTCAGGCTCTCAGTGCATTTCCACCAGGCCCATTGCCCCACATATTTCTCTACAACCTATTCCCTCTCATATGTCCATCCACCTACTCTCAGAAGAAATTTAGAGTGATTGATTAACTTACAATATGTCTTGGGATGTAGGGCACCAGAGAATCCAGGAGACACTGTAGTGACCATTTGGCTTGTTTTGCATGCCATTGATGATGGCATGTGTCTTTCAATTTTAGACTGCCCGTTATATTGTGGGTGGGATTTATGACGTATTTTTGGGCACGTTTGGAGCTACATTTCTTGCGCAGAAGCTTAGTTGTTAGTTTAGTATCGGACCAGCATGGAGAAGGTTTACCCTTTGACCATGCGAAGTCTAACGGAGACACAAGGAGTTTTCTAATGGTTAAAGCGATGAGCTGGAGTTCGATGAAGATTATCGTAACGAGTCGGAAGAATTTTGGATGTACCTTATTGTTTTCAGCAACAATAAAGAATTTATTCATCAAAATACTGTGTTTTGAAGACATCTATGACGAAACTCTGAATGTCTCTGACGGTGAGCTCGCATGCATATAAAAGATATTCCCCTTAACCATGCTGTCCATTTAGGGAGTAATCTCTTAAACAATATAAAAATCTGCTGCTACAGATACTACTACAACTTCATTCGGGCAGGACCCAAGGCCAGGATTAAACCCAAGTTGCTGAACCTATGCATCTGCTACTCTAACAATAGTGAAACTTTGCTTCCTTACGAAATGAAAGTACTCACACCAGCCAGACATTCCCAGATATCAGGATTAAACCCTGTTATGCAACAGCAGCACTACATCCTGTGTCACAGTGTAACTCCCTATTCAGATACACTTTTCATGTTGTAGTTCAGTTAATGCAATTTGGCCATTATATTGAATGTGATATTTATTGTCCACTTTTCTTTATTTGAAAACAATCCTTTTCCCAGTCTTTCCTTAATTTCCTAACAATGTATCATACGTAATATTATTGAATTGTCACAACCCAAGTTATCCTATTTTGCCAAACGTGATTCTAGAAAACATATAAATATATTTAACTGCAAAACAAATTCATTCTGCAGCCTACTGACAAACATTCAAACAGTAGTATTATGAACATTATCAATAAATGATGGAAACTCTTAAACAGAAGTAAAATTATGTGGATTCACTAGGTTAAACGGTATCTATAGAGAGAAACAGGGTTAACATTTCATGTCAATGACCTTTCATCAGGAATAGTTAATAGTTAAACCAGGAATAGTTAAAGATAAAGGAAGTTTTAAGGTACAAAATAATTTAGTGTGAAATAGTCCATTTTTGAGAACATTAAAAACAATTATGATACGACCAAAGGGAGGTGAGATTCAATTTCATGGAAGAAATTGACAATGCAAGTCTGCAAGAACCATAAATGTTGAATAATTATGAGCCACTACCAGAAAAAAAAAGTGGAGCCAATGCAGAAATATGCATGGTATTACAATTTAAGTTATTGTCGTGTGTACCAAGGTACAGTGAAAAGCTTTTGTTGCGTGCTACCCAGTCAGCAGAAAGACCATACATGATTACATGGTGGAAATGGTGACCACTTGCAATCGCTCAATATAACATTGAGTGCCAGAAACATGATTGCGCCCAGTCAGATGATGAGCTGCTAATCCATGGTCTTGTGCAGGAAGCTGAAGATACAGAGGTCAGAGTGGGTGTTTGATAATGAGTAGAGAGGAAGATAAAAAAGCTCATGCCCACTCTGTAAACGAAATAGAGATGGCCCACAAAGCAATTACTCAATCTAGGATTGCTTTCTAATGGAAGAAGTCTTGGCCTGGCTCCACTTAAGAAATCTGTCCCCTTTGACACCACTGAAGGCCAGAGCAATTGGAGTTGGCAGTGAGGGTTGGAGCCCAATTATACTAGCACTCTCTCAAAAGATTGATGGAACTGAGTAGCTTATCACCCCATTTTACAGAGCAAGTAAAAGTTGACCACATTGGTATGGGACTGGAGTCATATTTATACTGATTTGATGTTATCAACCATGCCATTAGTGAATTTATATAGCTTCCCCTCAAATGATCATCACCCATTCTAACTGGTAGCGAGCTCCTCATGTTCAATATTGCCTTCGTAAACAAAGTTCCCCCGAGTTAATTATGGGGTTTAGTTGTGTTGAAGAGACTTACTGGAACTGTAGAAGGAATAAGAACTTCACTTTTGTGGAGAGACTGGAGAATCTGAGATTGCACTCCTAACCACAGAGACAATGAAAGAGAGTAAGTAGTTGAGAAGCTGGCAGGACGACCAGCAAACAGGGCGCAGAATGAAGGTCACTGGAGAAAAAATGTAGAGGGATGAAGATTTTTATTTATACATGCAGCAAGCTGTTACAATCTGGATTGCAGAAGCTGAAAACAGATTCAGTTATGTTTCAAAAGGGAATTCGAAAAGAAGTCATCCAGAAAAGAAAACTGTAGGCATGTGAGGAAAGAGCAGAGGCTAATTCGAAAACACTTTCAGAGAATCAGAATGAGCCAAATGTCCTGCCTGTTGGCTGTATGATTCTAAGATTCTAATTGGACCGGGAAGGTTAGAAAAGTGACCAGTATTGCACACAGTATTGCAGGATTAACAGCTGATATGGAGGATAGTGACCTTAAAGAGATGATTTTAACGTACTCTATGTTTGCAATCTTAATGAGAGCTTTCGACAGCAACATTGGCCAGAGCTCCTCCTGGCAGGTTGTAGCTGGAAGCAGCAGGTTATCGTTTTTGTCGAAGGGCATGGTGTCATCCAGCGTAATCTTGCGCCAGCACCCCTGGGAGGAAACAGGAAGACTGACAGTCAGCAGGAAAGCTTGTAAACAGACAGATCCCTTCACTCGCCACAACATATTGCAGCTCACGCCTGCTGTGTCGAGATATGCCGGCAATTACTTTAATGAATTGGACTCGACACCTGGACTAGAAATCCAATTCAGATATTCAGCTTGAAACACACCAAATTATTAACTTATTTGAATTAGCATCTTATGTAAAACCTTTGGCTTGGCTCCATCTGCCCAATGACAACTCTGAAGGGCAGATCAACTGGGGCTGGAGGTGAGGGTTGGAGCCCAATAACAATGACACTGTCTGCTTTATTCTCTGACCACTGCGGCTTTTATTTTTAATTCTTGCCAAGTTCTCTGAACCCACGTGTACCCACAAGTAAGGGCCAGTCAATCCTTTGCCACAGCCATTGTTACCCAGCTATTGCAATCAACCCATGGTTACCCTCTCCTACTTACCTTTTTGTTAAAAAAAATAATTTTGTGGAAGTGCGATAATACATAATAGACAATAGGTTGCAGGAGTAGGCCACTCGGCCCTTCGAGCCATTCAATGTGATCTTGGCTGATCATCCACAATCAGTACCCCATTTCCTGTAGTATCCCAAGGCCAACATGCCATTCACTTTCTTCACTGCCTGCTGTACCTGCATGCTTACTTTCAGTGACTGTTGAACAAGGACATCCAGATCCCCTTTTCCCATCTTGACACCATTTAGATAATAATCTGCCTTCCTGTTTTTACCACCAAAGTGGATAACCTCACATTTATCCACATTAAACTGCATCTGTCATGCATCTGCCCACTCACCCAACCTGTCCAAGTCATCCTGCATCATCATAGCATCCTCATACCATTCAATGTGATCATGGCTGATCATCCACAATCAGTACCCGTTCCTGCCTTCTCTCCATATCCCTTAAAGGGCCTGTCCCACTGTACGAGGTAATTCAAGAGTTCTCTCGAGTCTTCCCCTGATTCGAACTCGGAGAATGTCCGTAGCAGGTCCGTAGGAGTTTGTGGATGTCTCGTAGTGGCTCGTACGAGTAACGGTAGGTACTCGGGAAATCCGGTAAACTCCTGAAGTTTTTTCAACACCTTGAAAAATGTCCACGAGTAAAAAAATACTTGTGATGAAAAAAATTGATACTTTTTATTCGTACGAGCTGCTACGGGGCATCCACAAACTCCTATGGACCTGCTACGGACATTCTCCGAATTCGAATCAGGGGAAAACTCGGGAGAACTCTTGAATTACCTCGTATACTGGGTCAGGCCCTTAACTCCGCTATCCCTAAGTGCTGGTATTTAATGCTCATTTCTAGATGCCCTGTATGGTGGTTCAACTAACAGTGGTAAACACAATTCAGTGACATAGCAGGTGTCTTCATAGGGCAGTTCAATTCAAAGTCTAGACCTATCAAGGTGAAATTTAAATTTGGTAATTCTATCACACATTACTTTGATCAGTAAGACCAAGGATCTGATAGTGGACTTTGGAAGAGGAAGGACGAGGACCAACAAACCAACCTTCATCAACATGACGGCGGTGGAGAAAGCGAAATAGGACTTTTATCAAATGTCTTGAGATGCCCTGCTAGAGGTTCTACACTACTGAAACTCATTGTGGTAGATGTTTTCTCACTTGATGACTTCACTGAAAAAAAATCTCCATCCTGAAATTTCGAATTGTCCCAGTTGCTTTGGGTATTTAGGAAGGGAATATTATATTATATGTTATATATATTAATATTATATATAATGTAATGTTATGTATTGTATTATATGTATTATAATTTTTCTCACATATCCCATCTAATCCCTTTTATAACAGCAACAATTTACATCAGAGCAACCCTCATTCTTCCAAAAACAACACAAAATTTACAATGATGGCAAAAAACCTTTGACAATTCACCGTGTAATATGAACAGGTTGTGCTCAATGTTTATCGTAAGTGGCCTTTATATTCATCTTGCCTCATTCCTCTATTTGCTTTTAGCTTTCATGCTCACCCTTTGTTACCACTGTTACCGAGAGACACTGGCACCATTAAAGACTTTCAATAATATAACAGCCACTTAACGAGGGTTAGTCTGCACACTTTACTTAATCCCTGTGCAGTAACAAAAACAGTATCATTAAGTCAAGCAAGAGACAGGATAACCGAAGTAAGCAGGATCACGCAGTTCCTTAATCATGACTCATGCTGCTCTGTTTATTTGATTCTTAGCGACGCTGATGGATGTGAAATGACACAGCCAAACTCCCAGTCGATTGGTCGTCTTATTCTAAATGCCGAAAGAGTTCCATCTTAAATCAAACACCTAAAGCTGCTTCCAAACAGTAATTTGACCTAGATTATAATAAAGCAAGTGCTTTGGACTTTCTTGCAAGTTCAGTAACTTGTTGAAATGTAGATTTAATTATATTTGAAAAACCTATTGCACGATTAAATTTACTAATTGTATATAAAAAAAAACTATTGCATGGTTATATTCAGCAATGATATTAAAAAACCTATTGTACGATTAAATTCAGCAATTATATTTTAAAAATGTATTGTATGATTAAAGTGTGAACACTTTATGAACACTTTTACACATTTATTCAAATTAATTACACCTACACCCTGGTTGTTGCCTGCTGTGTCAGAAGGTGGCAATGTAATGGGGTTTCCATGCTGTTTATTAAAAACCAATTATGGAGATGTAAGTCACCCAGAAGTGGCAGAAGGGGTCATCTCCTTGAAACTCCTTACAGTTTGCAGAAAGGACAAACAGATTAGGAAGTAGAGATTGTTTTTCCTTGGTGTACATTAGCAAACCAGTTGAGTGGCATATCAGTCACGTGGCAGTTTTTCTATATTATGCCAACTTTAATAATAGATATTCAAAAAACAAATTCAAATTTTCAAACTGACAGGGGAGAATTTTAACTCACACCCTCAGGAATGCCCCTTCAGTAGTATAACCACTATATTACCATGTCCTGTATAATGCACTTTTGTCATGTTTTGTCTGTGACTGTAATTCTCCGATTAAAAAAAAAACTGGGTTTGTGTCTTCCTGTAATGTCATGCACAAGCCACCAGATGACATTATGCAGCAAGGTTTTGAGCTGTTTTTGCCTTATTTCCTCCTAAGCACATTTATTTACACCTTCAAGTGTTCCACTCAGCTCCACTACTTTCCAAATTGCCCTAATATTTCTATTTAACAGTTGCTGATAATCACACAGCCTGCTGCAACTTCCCTTGTCCTTTTATTTCAATGGAAAACTCAATTCTCACCGCTGCACATAGAGCCGCAGAGTCGTACCACGCAGAACCAGGCCCTTCGTACCACCATGGTTATCAAGTACACATCTATGTTAATCCCATTCACCAGCACTTGATCTATAGCCTTCTACACTTTGACAATTCAAATGCTCCTCTGGATGTTTCGTAAATATTGTGTGAATTGCTGCCTCCACCACTCACTCAGGCAGTGCCTTCCCAATTCCAGCCACTTAGGAAGAAAAATCCGTCCTCAGATTCTCAGTACATCCCAAGTGCTCAGTACATCCCCTTCACATTAGTCTATAATACCCTCTATTTTCAGACACATCTATTTTGGGGAAAGTATTTCTTACTCTTTACCTTTACTGAACATCATGTGCTGTGTTTAAGAAAGGAAAGTTCATACTTCAAGTCACACAATGCTTTACGATCAGTGCCACATGTTTAAAAGGCAGCCAACATTGTAATGGGGGTACATGGAAGCATTACACAGCAAGGTCACACAAATGGCAATATGTTGATGAGTTGACATTGGTGGAAGGATAGAAATTGGCCAAGACATTTTGGAGCATTTCTTCGCTCTTTAGCATTGTGAAGACTTTACTCCTCCAAGAGGTAGTGTTTATAAACTAACTAATCAAAGGCATTCTGACAGTGAAGAACTTCCCCTGTGCAGCACTTGAGTGGCAGCTCAGATTGTGCATCTTCAGTGAGACACAAAAAGCTGGAGTAACTCAACGGGACAGGCAGTATCTCTGGAGAGAAGGAATGGGTGATGTGTTGGGTCAAGATCCTTCTTCAGACTAGTGTCTTCAGGGTGGGATATTAAACTGTAACCTTCTTAATAATTCTGCCAGTAAGTTAAACAAATGATATTTTGTGTAGTCAATGTTAGGACCACAAAATCCCACTTAGTAGATGTGGAAGGCAAGAACACTTGAGGTTCAGGGTAAGTTAACAAATAGGATACAATATTAGCTTGATGGTAGGAGGTAGAGGGAGATAGTGGAGGGTTGGTTTTTTGGTTGGAGTCCTGTGACCAATAGTATGACACAGGATCAGCGCTAGGTCATTTTTTGTTTGTCATATATATTAACGATTTGGATGTCCCATTGTACGAGCTAATTCAAGAGTTCTCCCGAGTTTCCCCTGATTCGAACTCGGAGAATTACGGTAATAGCCGCTTGTAGGTACTTGGGGCCCTGGTGGACATTTTTCAACATGTTGAAAAATCCTCACGAGTCTTCCCGAGCTTACCGCGTTTCCCGAGTACCTGCCGTTAGCGTTACGAGCCGCTAAGAGACTTCCAGAGCTCCTACGTACCCGCAACGTGCATTCTATGTGCTTACGACGAGTTTGATTTTTTTTTAAACTCGGCTCTTGAATTAGCTCGTACAGTGGGACAGCCCCATTAATTTGAAGATGTCACCAAAATTGGTAGTATAGTGGACATTGAATAAAGTTGACTAAAGTTACAACAAAGTACAGATTAACTGGGAAGTGGGCAAGGAAATAGTAAGCGAAATGTAGCTTGGACAAGTGCAACATATAACAAACAAACAGCAACAACCATATAACAACAACAATTACAGCATGGAAACAGGCCCTGTCGGCCCTTCCAGTCCGTGCCGACCATTTGTTTTCCCCTAGTCCCATCTACCTGCTCCATTCCCTCCATTCCCCATTCCCTATATAAAACATGATATATTTTGCAAAGTTAAACCAGGACAAGACATACATACTGAATAGCAGGGGCTTGCAGAGTGTTGTTAAACAAAGATCTTAGGGTACAAGTAAAGAGTTTCCCAAAAATCGGAGCATAGGTAGATAGGATGTTGATGATGGGGTATGACATGCTGGTCTTCATTAGACAAGGCATTTGAGTATGAGATTATGTTTCAGTTGTTCAAAACGTTGGTTAGGTCGCACTTGGAGTACTATGTGCAGTTCTGGTTGGCATGCAAGAGGAAGGATATGCTTAAGCTAGAGCGAGTGCAGGAGAATATTCATAAGAATGTTACCTGGATATCAGGGATTGAGTTATCAGGAGAGACTGGATCAGCTGGTTATCCCTGGAGAGAAGGAGGCTATGTGGTGATGTAATGGAGAGGCATAGAAGGGGTAGAAAGCCAAATTCTGCTTTTCGGGTAGGGTGTCTAAAACTAGGGGGCACAGGTGTAAGGTGAGAGGGGGAAGGTTTAAAGGTGATCTGTGGCATACATTTTTCACATGAATAGTAGTCGGTACTTGGAATGAGTTGCCAGACGTGATGAAAGCAGGAAAGTAACAACATTTAAGAAGCATCTTGAATGAGTAGGACATTATCTGCAGCACCATGCCAACTAGCCCGGCTCAATTGGCATAGCTGGCTTTACATCATCAAGTTTAAAAGCTCTAAATAAAATCAAACAGGCATTTCCAAGTCCATGCAAAATTCAAACCAAACTCTTACCATCCAGAACAGCTTGACAACGTATTTTCCGTAGCTATTGTAGAGAGGTTGGTGCCCCCTCACAGCCTTACAAAGGGCATAGATGTGCTCCCAGGGTTTCCAGGGAGGGCCTGATTCAATCAGCAAGACTTTGTCATTCAAGGTCGGACTTAGGCAGGTGTCCCACAGCATAATGATTTCATTGATAATCCATCGCATCAACTAATAACAATTAAAAAAAAAATCACTTCAGTGTTATAAAGTGGCAATGCATTTCTGGAGATAATATTAGTGTCAAAACATTGCAGTTCCGGAGCAAGCATTGGTGTCAACTTTTGTCTTGATATCATGAACTGTTTCCAGGAGGATAAAGGTGAAACAAATATTAAAATGCTTTCCTTGTTTAAAAGTGTTCTTGCATTTCAAGATGTTATTGAAAAGCAGCTAAAGTGTTTCTCACAAAACTACCAGAAGTTGGACTTATTGTAAAATATATTTTCATTAAGAGTTGCCCTGCAGTAAAAGGAACAGACAATGTGCTAGAGGTGAAAGGAGTAAGCGGGGGAATGGGGAGAGGTGAGGTATAGGCACTCTACAAATGAAGTCTACAGAAATATTGACCCTGTCATTTTCACCAATCTTCCGGATTACCTCAAGATTCTTATAACCATGGAAGTACTTTGTTTTGAATTGTCTGATTGAAAGATACAGGAAGGAAACAGGCCCTTCAGCCCACCAAGTCCACGGCAACCATCAATCACCCGTTCACACTACCACTACGTTATCCCACCTTCGTATCCACTCCCTACACATTCGGGGACATTTACAGTGGTCAATTAACCTACAACCTACACCTCTTTGGGATGCGGGGTAAAACCAGATCACCCGGAAACCCATGCAGTCACAGGGAAAACGAGCAAACCACACAGAGAGCATCCGAGGTCAGGATCAAACCAGGTCCCTGACGCTGTGAGGCAACAACATTTCTAGCTATGCCGCTGTATTATGTAGATAAATTATCTAGTTTGACAGTGTAATCCATTGTCCCGCCTGTTGCATGTCATATGCACATCAGTTGATCATGTCCAATTTGTTTGGAGGAGGCATGCCGAGGTTGTGCTGAAATGATTGTTTTATTGCAGCATGAAACAAACTATGCCTTTGCTTCTGGCTTTGTGAAATCTGTATATGTAACATTGAATCTTACAATAACTTCTTGGTAGCTGCATTTGATAATTTACTTTAAATAGCAAAATTAAGATAAACATATTTCAAAAATTAAAAGAACGAGTTTATTGGTATTGTCCAATTTCAAGGTGCAATTTGAAAGAGGTAAATTGGAGTGGATGGAAGATCCCACGCGAGTACGTGCCACAGATCAAATGGGCTCTGTCTTGTATCTGTGTTAAAAATTCTAGGTGATTCTAGAGCAGGGGACGGCAACCTTTGGCCCCCGGGCTGAATGCGACCCGTAGCCCGAAAGTATCCGGCCCACAGGCAGATTTTTTTCCCCCGCAATCATCTGGCCTGCCGACCGCCCGCCCCGAGCACCCGCCCCGAGCGAGGCGGAGCGCCCGCCCCGAACGTGTAGCCGAGCTCTGGCTGTATTGCATGCTGTGCAAAGCCGCTGGCACGACTGCGCATCTTCTGTGAACATGTTTGAGAAAGAACTGTAGATGCTGGAAAAATTGAAGGTAGGCAAAAATGCTGGAGAAACTCAGTGGGTGAGACATGCAAGGATAGCATGAGGCTGCTTCACCCGCTGAGTTTCTCCAGCATTTTTGTCTACCTTCTGTGAACACGTGATTGGATGCCTGCCATCTGGGGCGGGATGGGGGTGGGATCCATGTGTACACGTGATAGATGTGTCCCGCCATCCGCTCACAGACATGCGTCCGGCCCCTATGCAGTACAAGGTTGCCGACCTCTGTTCTAGAGTGACCATACAGGCTACCTGCAAGTTATGTAAGCCATCAATTTCATAATCTCTCAATTGCAGTTGCAAACTAAATTCAGCTGTCTTACAACTGACTCAACAGCAGACTCAAGATGGCGCCTGCCTGCGGCGACTTTTGCGGAGCACCAGAACAGAAAAGAATTACCGACAACTTCTATCAACTCACCTGCATCAGGGAAACGGCAGTAATCGGTGCCGTTTCAGACAGGCTGCTTGGGCAGCTGAAAGCGCTGGAAATTTTGCGATCTCCCACAGCTGCGGGAGCCCCGGACTTTAAACTTTCCCACGCTGGCTGTAAAACTCCCGACCCGACTGAGGATCCCAGGTACGGCACCTGGAAACCCCGGGATGACCTCCAGAGCCGACGGGCTGGATATCCCAGAAAAAATGAAGCTGGAGCTGCTGACTCTGAGGGAACCCCCGTTCGTTACGGAGCTGGAGCTGCCGTCTGCGAGGGAATTCCTGTTCCAGCGCTGGTCCGCAGAAACAGCAGGTACAGTCAACCCAGTACCTGGAAACAAAGGGGAAGCCTCCATTGTGTCCGGAAACGTGGCCGGCGGGCAGGACTTCAGGTCAGACTGAAGCGCAGGGGACTTCGACCCCCTCTCCCTACTATCCTACTGGCCAATGTACAGTCCCTTGAAAATAAAGTGGAGGACTTAAGGGCAAGACTGCTTTATCAAAGGGAGCTGAGGGAATGCTCTGTGTTCTGTTTCACAGAGACATGGCTCACCCCCAGCTCCCCAGACTCAGCGGTCCAGCCTGAAGGGTTCTCCATCCACCACATGGACCGTACACTGGCATCGGGGAAAGGGAGAGGAGGGGGCATCTGCCTCATGGTCAACTCTGCGTGGTGCTCAGACGTGGCAGTCCTGTCCAACTCCTGCTCTCCACATCTCGAACATCTGGCGGTGAAGTGCCGTCCCTTCTACCTTCCGAGGGACTTCACCTCCATCATCCTGACCGCGGTCTACATCCCACCCCAGGCAGACGTCCGTCTGGCACTGAGGAGCTGCACGCTGCGGTCAACAAACACCAGACGTCTTACCCCGAGGCTTTTACCACCATTGCTGGGGACTTCAATAAGGCAAACCTCAAGAAATCGCTCCCTAACTTCCACCAACATGTCTCCTGCTGCACCAGAGGACCAAACACCCTCAACCACTGCTACACCACCATCAAGAATGCCTCCCGCTCTATCCCTCGCCCTCACTTCGGTAAATCCGACCATACCGCGGTGCTGCTTCTTCCTGCCTACAGGCAGCAATTAAAGAGCGCACCCCCAGAGGTGAGGACAGTACAGAGCTGGTCGGGGGGGGGGGGGGGGGGGGGGGGGGGGGGGGGGCAGAGGAACAACTACAGGACTGTTTGGAGTCTGTAGACTGGGCAATGTTCAAGGACCCGGCAACGAATTAATATGCCACAGTCGTTACAGATTATGTAAGAAATGTGTGGAGGACTGCATCCCTACAAAAACCTTCCGAGTGTTTCCCAATCAGAAACCTTGGATGAACTCTGAGATCCGCACTCTTCTGAAGACAGACACCGGGCATTCATGTCTGATGATACAGTGGCCTACACGAAGTCCAGATACGACCTTGGTAAGGCCATCAAAAAGGCCAAAAGGGAGTTCTGTTCCAAACTGGAGGATGAGACAGATGTTCGGCAGCTGTGGCAGGGATTGAATGCAATCACCTCCTACAAGGCGAAACCAGGAGGCAGCTCGGATGTCGGCGATACATCACTCCCTGATGAGCTCAATGCATTTTACGCACGCTTTGATAGGGAGAACATCGATGTGCCTTCCCGAGCCCCCATTCGCTGTGATGGTATTTCAGTCTCAGTCACAGAGGCCGACGTCAGGAAATCCTTCAGAGGGGTGAACCTTCGAAAAGCATCTGGACCTGATGGCATACCTGGTCGTGTTTTAAAAACCTGTGCGGCCCAACTGGCTGGAGTTTTTACGGACATTTTCAACCGGTCACTTCTGAGGTCTGAGGTTTCCACCTGCCTCAAAAGGGCATCAATAATACCGGTGCCCAAGAAGAGCAAGGTGACGTGCCTCAATGACGATCGACCTGTGGCACTAACGCCTGTGGTGATGAAGTGCTTCGAGAGGTTGATCATGGCGCAAATCAACTCCTACCTGGACCAAAACCTGGACCCACTGCAGTTCGCTTACCGCCACAACAGATCAACGGTGGACGCGATCTCGCTGGCCCTCCACTCCGCTCTGGACCACTTGGACAACAAAAACTCATATGTCAGGCTGTTATTCATTGACTACAGCTCAGCATTTAACACAATCATCCCCTCCAAGCTGGTTACCAAACTCGCAGAACTGGGTCTCTACGCATCCCTCTGCAATTGGATCCTCGACTTCGTCATTCACAGACCACAGTCTGTTCGTATTGGTGGAAATGTGTCAGACTCGATAACAATCAGCACGGGAGCACCTCAAGGCTGCGTGCTCAGCCCCCTGCTGTACTCACTCTATACTCATGACTGCGTAGCCGGTCACAGTGCGAACTCCATCATCAAGTTCGCTGACGACACCACTGTAGTGGGACGTATCACTCCGACTCATGGGGATGAGTCGGAGTACAGAAGAGAGATCGAGCGACTGTCCATATGGTGCCAGCACAATAACCTGGCCCTCAACACCAGCAAAACCAAGGAACTGATTGTGGACTTTGGAAGGAGTAGGATGGGGACCCACAGTCCTGTTTATATCAACGGGTCGATGGTTCAAAGGGTCAAGAGCTTCAAATTCCTGGACGTGCACATCTGTGAAGATCTTTCCTGGTCCGAGAACACAGATGCAATTATTAAGAAAGCTCACCAGCGCCTCTACTTCCTGAGAAGATTACGGAGAGTCGGTTTCTCAAGGAGGACTCTCTCTAACTTCTACAGGTGCACAGTAGAGAGCTTGCTGACTGGTTACATCGTGGCTTGGTTCGGCAACTTAAATGCCCTGGAGAGGAAAAGATTACAAAAAGTAGTAAACACTGCCCAGTCCATCATCGGCACCGACCTTCCTTCCATCGAGGGGATCTACCACAGTCGCTGCCTCAAAAAGGCTGGCAGCATCATCAAGGACCCACACCACCCTGGCCACACACTCATCTCCCTGCTACCTTCGGGTAGAAGGTACAGGAGCCTGAGAGCTGCAACAACCCGGTTCAGGAATAGCTACTTCCCCACAGCCATCAGGCTATTAAACCTGGCTCGGACAAAACTCTGAACATTAATACCCCTCCATCTGTTATTTGCACTTTATGAATTTATTAATTAATGTGTGTATTTAAGTATATAACTGTAGTCAATGCCTACTATGTTCTGTTGTGCTATGCAAAGAAAGAATTTAATTATCCTGTCAGGGACACATGACAATAAACTCTTTTGACTCTTTTGACTCTTTGACTTACAACTGGAGTCAGAAAGTTGCAGATTCAAGTTCCACTTCACATATCTGATGCATAAGCAAAGGTGCAGTCTTGTGTAGTATTGAGAACCAGCTGCACCATCTTTTTGCACTAACTGCTGTACTCATGTACAGTTTCAACTGTAATCATGCATTGATGATTTACCAGGATAGAATGCAAAACAAAGGGTTTCTATTGTGTCGGTACATGTGACAATAACAAACCAATGCTTCCCACATTACTACAGTGCCCAGATTTCAAAAAAGTACTTTATCATCTTTCATAATCCCATGAGGTTAAAATGGCTAAATTAAAATCTATGAATTATTTAAAAAATATATATATTTTTAGAAGATAGACACAAAAAGCTGGAGTAACTCAGTGGGACAGGCAGCATCTCTGGAGAGAAGGAATGGGTAACGTTTTGGGTTGAGACCCTCGTTTTCTCCGGTGAGGAATGTATATATTGTTAATACTAGTTTAGATTTGATACATTTTAGATGTTACAGTATTATAATAACTTTCCTGGTGAGTTTAAAGAGAGTGGGTAAATGCAAGTATTGTCCTATGTCTGCATACCCTGGCCCATTATATTGCGCTCTGGCTCTGTCCGTGCAGCTACCTTACACATTTGACCCTTGACTCATGTGGATTAACGCGTGAGCCATTGGAATTGTTAAACAATCAGATGTCAGATTAGTAAAGTGTGCTGAGAATGAGAGGTGTGAGGTTACAAACAGATGCTGCCAATGCATTGAAAGCAAGGGACAGATTATTAATCTATTTAGTGCCTTTTCCCAGAAACTTTCAAATGTGTCTTTTACATAAGACAGTAAATCTATTTTCCCTTTTTAATTATTCTGAATATTGATTCGACCTTTGTTTCTCTTAGATCAATCCACATCTTAACAAAATGTTAAAAAAAATCAAAGGGAGTTGATGTTAATTGGGGAATAATTACCAAATACATGAGTCAGTGATCCTTAGATCTTTCAAAATGTTTCTCATGTTTATCTCCTCTGGGTTTTTTTAAAAAAAATTCTTTTTAGCATCAAACCCCTCTTCACTTTAAACAATTCAAACAGATGTTCTCTTAAAGCTTTCTTTTCCCATCCTCCCTCTGTTACTCCACAAACGTTCTTTTCCTCCTTTCTATCATGGTGAACAACACCAAAACCCCAGTGCCTGACCGTAGCAGATTTAGTTTAGTTTAGTTTAGTTTAGAGATACAGGCCCACTGAGCCCGCACTGATCCGCAATCCCCAGACACTAACACGATCCTACACACACTATCCCACACACATTAGGGCCAATTTGTATTTATACAAAGCCAATTAGCCTACAAACATGAACGTCCTTGGAGTGTGGGAGGAAACCGAAGACCTCAGAGAAAACCCACGTGGTCATGAAGAGAATGCACAAACCCTGTTCAGTACAGCACCAGTAGTCGGGATCATACCCAGGTCTCTGGCCTGTAAGCACTGTAAGGCAGCAACTCTACCACAGCGCCATCGTGCCACCCTAAATTTAAACTGAGGTTGAGCAATGTTCAGCAATGCATGCACTCAAAATTTCAGGAAGTTCAATTCTGTTCCAATATCAAACGCAAGCAAATCACCGCATTCACTCCCCTTCCATTCAACCACAAACAAATCTGCAGGTAATTAATGATTCCTTTACATTGCATATTTTGCATGAAGGTTCTTCCTGCTTTTAAAAATTGGATCATCTATGCTTAGTCCATGCCATTAACTGTATCAGCAATTCAAGGGATTTGACACTACAACGTGCCTATTTTCCAAATGCATGGATTGCACAAAACCTACCACTTCACCAAATCTGGAAACTGGGGCATCGTGTAAATAATTATAATTGAATCAGTGCCCAGAACAAACAAGTAAAGATTAGTAAGGGTGTCAAGGGTTATGGAGTGAAGGCAGGAGAATGGGGTTAGAAGGAAAGATATATCAGCCATGATTGTATGGCACAGTTGACTTGATGTGCCGAATGGCCTAATTCTGCTCCTAAAACATGAGAATTAAGGGACAGAAGTTTAGGGGTAACGTGAGGGGGAACTTCTTTACTCAGAGGGTGGTGGCTGTGTGGAATGAGCTTCCAGCAGAGGTGGTGGAGGCAGGATCCTCGGACTGGAAAGAGGGCCTGTCTCCGTGCTGTAATTGTTATATGGTTATAAAACTTATGATGTAAAAGCTCCTGTGGTGCCCAGATTTTGCAGGCATTAAGACTGTTCTAAGACTTATAAATAAATGTGCAGTGTTTTATGAGTGGCTATTAGATTGCACTTACCTCACTCTCTAGAAGATGTTCATTTGCAGCCAATAGGTCAAACCATTTTTCTTTCTCTACGACCACAGGGGTCTGTAATTAATGTAGAGCAGGTTATTAACAGAAATCTACTGGCCATTTGAATAATACATGTGACATGGCATCTTCATAAAGCTGTGAAGAGTGGGGCTTGACTAACAGCCACCTATCCCCCACCAAATGTTTCGGGTAGAGAACCTTCTTCAGACTGTGCTTAATGGTCTTTGAACCCTGTATGTAGCAGATAGATTGCACTTCTTAGCCCTTCAACAGAATATCTGGCAAATGAACCGTGCTTGTGAAAAAATGAACACCCAGCAGACACACTGCAACCTCTAGGCTTTAATGCAATGTGCTTCTTAGCGCGTCAACCTAATATCTGATTAGGATATAGTTGATACATCCGTGATGAACACAAAATAACAGCTGATTTTTGATAATTAATGAATAAATCAAGTTCTTTCATTTTTCAATGCAATGACTGATGAGTAAAATGTGCTCCACAGCTACCTGGGCTACTCTTCCTTGAATTCAAACTTTCAAGAGATAAATTATGCCCTTTAGGCATTGAATCCCAATGGCGAATACATTTCTTAAACCCTCAAATCAACTCATGATGTGATTTCCAAATCATGCCCGCTGGTTCTTGAATCTAAGAGCTCATTGCGTTAAATGTGATTTTTGAATTCCGATCTCCGGTGGGCCGGTCATGCTCTCTTGTCAATGAATCCAAAGTCCAATCCAACTTTCATACGAAATTCCTAAAACCAGCAGAGGCCTCGACTAACTGAATCTTAGTACAAATCCGTTAATTCCACAGACAAGGCGGCCTTCTCTTTATTGGAGAAACCAAATGCAGATTTTGTGTCATGGATTTGTGTAGAATCTGTGCTCGGTGAAGGAATCCCGAGTTTTGAACCCAAATCATGCTGACTTCCTATTTTGATAAAATGGCTCCCCAATGATCAGAAGCCCTTCTCCTATCACCTCGATCTGTGTTATCCAATCTCCATATCATCTTTTATCTTGCACCTGCCCCAAGCTTGGTTTTGTAAACTTTAAATCCTCCACGCTTCCTGCAGTTCTGAAGAAGGGTCCCTAACCTAAAACATTAACTAGTTCATTTTTTACATGTGCTGCTTGATCAGCTGAGTACTTCCAGCATTTTCTGTTTGTTTCAGATTCCGCAGATTTATTACTCGTCACCCCCCCCCCCACTAAAAAGCAAGTTGTTGACTCGGAAAGAAATTATAGGCTTTTCTGGTGACCTTTAAATCTCCCCATAACATTGAGTGGCAATATGATAAATTAGGACAATATTCACAGGGCTAACATAACAGAGATATATCGATAATAATTTAAAACTCTATAATTTTGCAGCTTAAAATTAACTTGTTTACTCTTTTTCCCAGTTCTGATGAAGAATTGTTGGCATTAAATGTTAACTTGGCTGTTCTTTCCACAGAATATTACATTGTTTGTCGGTTTGTGGAAAGTGAGTGGAAACCACTAAGAATTAACATTACCAGGAGCAAGGGAAATCTCAGAGCACATCAATTTGTGGACTAAAGGTTACCCAAATGAATTTTTGAAATTTTAAGAAAAATAACATTTTCAATCAAAACACAACTGCATGCAGTGGCCAAGTGTTAAAGAAGGAACTGCAGATGCTGGAGAATCGAGGGTACACAAAAGGCTGGAGAAACTCAGCGGGGGCAGCAGCATCTAAGGAGCGAAGGAGATAGGCGACGTTTCGAGTCGAGACCCATCTTCAGACTGGTCAGGGATCAGGGAAACGAGAGATATAGACGGTGATGTGGAGAGATCAAGAACAATGAACGAAAGATATGCAAAAAAGTATCGATGATAAAGGGAACAAGCCATTGTAAGCTGTTTGTGGTGTGAAAATGAGAAGCTAGTGCGACTAGGGTGGGGGAGGGAGATAGAGATAGAGGGAATGCCAGGGCCCGAGGGTTGAGGGAGAGGTGGGAAGGGGAGGAGACAGCAAGGGTTAACAGAATTGAGAAAATTCAATGTTCAAGCCCAAAGGATGCAGACTCCCCAAGCGGAATATGAGGTGCTGTTCCTCCAACTTGCGGTGTTGCTCACTGTGGCCGTGGAGGAGGCCCAGGACCGAGAAGTCGGATACGGAATGGGAGGGGGAGTTGAAGTGCTGAGCCACCAGGAGGTCGGGTTGGTTAGTGCGGACCGAGCGGAGGTGTTCGGCGAAGCGATCGCCAAGCCTCCGCTTGGTCTCACCGATATAAATCATCTGGCATCCGTGCACTCACCTGCCTTCCTCCGGCCACAACCCCCATCCTTGCCGCGTGTTCACCATCCCCCCGGACCTCCCCCTCTCCGACACTGAAAGGTCGGTCCTCAGCAGAGGTCTTACCTTTGTCCCCCTCCGTCCCCACCTCAATGAGTTCCGCGCCCACCACGACTTGGAGCTCTTCTACCGTCGCCTCCGCCTCGCAGCGTTCTTCCACGGGATCGCCCCCCACTGATGATCCCTTTTCCTGTCTCCAACGTACCCCCTCCACTTGGACCCCCCCCTCGTAGCCTTCCGGCTCTAGAACAATTTATCCAGAACTGCCGTCGGGACATCAACCGCCTCGACTTCTCCACTCCCCTGTCTCACTCCAATCTCTCCCCCCCGAACGTACTGCCATCGACTCACTCCGTAACAACCCAGACTGGGTTATCAAACCCGCTGACAAGGGAGGTGCCGTGGTAGTCTGGCGCGTCGATCTCTACAAAGCGGAGGCCGCGCGCCAACACTCGGACACCTCCTCCTACTTACCCCTGGACCATGACCCCACTGACGAACACCAAGCCACCATCTCGAGCACCATAACCGACTTCATCAACTCCGGCATCCTACCCTCCCGAGCCTCCAACCTCATCGTTTCCCAGCCCCGCATGGCCGGATTTTACCTTCTCCCCAAAATCCACAAACCCGACTGCCCTGGCAGACCCATTGTCTCTGCCTGTTCGTGCCCCACTGAACACATTTCCACATACCTTGACTCCATCCTATCCCCCTTTGTTAAATTCCTCTCCACCTATGTTCAAGACACCTCAGACACTCTCCGTCGGCTCCACGCATTCCATTCTCCAGGCCCCCATCCTCTCATCTTTACCATGGACGTCCAGTCACTCTACACCTCCATCCCCCACCAGGATGGTCTCAAAGCCCTCCGGTTCTTCCTCGACCAGAGGAGCAACCCATATTATCGTCCACTGACACCCTCCTCCGCCAAGCGGAATTGGTCCTTACCCTCAATGACTTCTATTTTGACTCCTCCTATTTCTTCCAAACACAAGGCGTAGCTATGGGCACACGCATGGGCCCCAGCTACGCTTGCCTCTTTGTTGGGTACGTCTAACAATCCTTGCTCTTGGCGTACCAGGGCCCCATCCCCGACATCTACCTCTGTTACATCGACAACTGCTTTGGTGTCACCTCCTGCACCCACACACAACTGACTGACTTCATCCATTTCACCACCAACTTCCATCCGGCGCTCAAATACACTTGGACCATTTCCGACATTTCCCTACCATTCCTTGACCTCACCATCTCTATTGCAGGTGATACACTCCTGACCGACATCCACTACAAACCAACTGACTCCCACAGCTACCTGGGCTACACTTCCTCCCACCCTGCTTCCTGTAAGGACTCCATTCCCTATTCCCAATTCCTCCGTCTACGCCGCATCTGCTCCCAGGATGAGGTGTTCCACACCAGGTCATCACAAATGTCCTCATTCTTCAGAGAACGGGGATTCCCCTCCCCCACTATAGATAAGGCTCGCACCAGGGTCTCCTCCATACCCCGCAACACTGCCCTCTTTCCCCATTCCACCACTCGCAACAAGGGCAGAGTCCCCCTGGTCCTCACCTTTCACCCCACCAGCCGGCAAATACAACACATAGTCCTCCGCCAGTTTCGCCATCTCCAACGTGACCCCTCCACTCGCCACATCTTCCCATCTCCCCCCGTCTGCCTTCCGCAAAGACCGCTCCCTCCGCAACTCCCTTGTCAATTCTTCCCTTCCCTCCCGCTCTACCCCTTCCCCGGGCACTTTCCCTTGCAACGCAAGAGATGCTACACTTGTCCCTTCACCTCCCCCCTCCACTCCTTTCAGGGACCCAAGCAGTCCTTCCAGGTCTGACAGAGGTTCACCTGCACCTCCTCCAACCTCATCTACTGCATCCGCTGCTCCAGATGCCAGATGATCTATATCGGTGAGACCAAGCGGAGGCTTGGCAATCGTTTCTCCGAACACCTCCACTCGGTCCGCATTAACCAACCCGACTTTCCGTATCTGACCTCTCGCTCATGGGCCTCCTCCACGGCCAGAGTGAGCAACACCGCAAGTTGGAGGAACAGCACCTCATATTCCGCTTGGGGAGTCTGCATCCTCTGGGCTTGAACATTGTATTTTCTCAATTCTGTTAACCCTTGCTGTCTCCCCCCCTTCCCACCTCTCCCTCAGCCCTCGGGCCCTGGCATTCCCTCTCTCTCTATCTCTCCCCCACCCAAGTCGCACTAGCTTCTCATTTTCACCCTACAAACAGCTTACAATGGCTTGTTCCCTTTATCATTGATACTTTTTTGCATATCTTTCATTCGTTGTTCTTTATCTCTCCACATCACCGTCTATATCTCGCGTTTCCCTGATCCCTGACCAGTCTGAAGAAGGGTCTCGACCCGAAACGTCACCCATCTCCTTCGCTCCTTAGATGCTGCTGCACCCGCTGAGTTTCTCCAGCCTTTTGTGTACCCTGCATGCAGTGACCATCAGTCTCATAGGTCTTTCAAAAACATGGTTGTTGATAGAAAGTAAAACTTGGAAAATGAAAAAATATAGAATTAGCAAATTGGGTAAATTCAGGAAAAGCAGCACAAGGAACACAGGACTATGAATTTGTATGTTAGATTTGCCGGCTGGAATGTCTTCATATAAATTTAAAAATTATCACCATAACGTTTCTCGGAGACAACAGACTGCATGCATGACTGACCTTCTCCATTAAAAACTCGTGAGGACGTTTCCAAGAGTGAACCTTTAGAGATGGCGGCAGTTCAATTTTTCCTTCTGGATCCTCAAATAACTGCTGCAAAAGACAAGACAGTCATGGACGTGAAGATAAACCATCTTATACCAGAGAGTTCCAGGAAATCTACACCCAACTGCCAAATTAAATGCTTTTTTTTTAGCACAATGGCACAGCGGTAGAGTTGCTGCCTTCAAGCGCTAGAGACCCGGGTTCGATCCCGACTACATGTGCTGTCTGCACTGAGTTTATATGTTTTTTCACCCTTATTTCACCCGGTATGGGGTTTCTTCAGGTGCTCCGATTTCCACCCACACTGCAAAAGACGTACAGTTTTGCAGGTTGATTGGCTTTGGTAAAATTGTAAAACTGTCCCAAGTATGTAGTATAGTGCTAGTGTTTGGGGTGATTGCTGGTCAGCCTGGACCTGCTAGACCAAAGGGCCTGTTGCCACACTGTATCTCTAAGTTCTGAAGTAAAGCCTACTTTCCATTTTAACCACCATGAGATTCTTTATCTGCTAAATGTTCTTTGGATTGAGAAATTGCTGCTACTTTGTTGTATAATCTAGTTTATTTTTTATTTATGACAGAAGATTATTTCAGAAGAAATTCCTTTTTCAGGAGTATGGTATTAGTTCCCTAAAAGTTATTGAAAGACCCGCCTAGGCACCTCCGAGACCCGACTGATGGTGGTGCCACCCTGCTGTTTGGCCTGCCACATCAAGCCGAGCATTTCATTCATAAGCACGGATGACTTGCAGTCGCCTAGGCCATCCATGTGCAGGAGTCCGGCTGACCGGTCGCGTCTGCTGAGACCAAAAGTGCACAAGAGGAGCGTTTTGAGGCCCTCATACTTGCCGTCGGCTGGTGGCTGGCGAAGGTAATCGATTAGGCACCGGGATGTGTCCTGGTCCAGCGCACTGACCACGTAGTAGTATTTAGATTTAGTATTTATCTAGCTGGTCAATTCATTCCTTCCCACCCAAACCACCTGTTACTTTCTCTTGCAACCGCAGGAATTGCTACACTTGTCGCTTTATCCGCTGATCTAGGTGTCAACTGCTCTACATCGGTGAGACCAAGCGCAGGCGTGGCGAACTCTTTGCCCAACACCTCCGCTCAGTTCGCATTAACCAACCTGATCTCCCGGTGGTTCAGCATTCCAACTCGAACTCCCCCTCCCATTCCGAATCCAACCTTTCGGTTCTGGGCCTCCTCCATGGCCAGAGTGCGTCCCACCACAAATTGGAGGAGCAGCACCTCATATTTCGCTTGGGCAGTTTACATGCCAGCGATATGAACATTGGCTTATCCAATTTCAGGTAGTCCTTGCTTTCTCCCTCCTTTCCTTCCCCTTCCAAGCTCTCCCACAGCCTACTGCCTCCGCCTCTTCCTTTCTTCTTTCCACCCCACCACTCCCACATCAGTCTGAAGAAGGGTCTCGACCCTAAACGTCACCTATTCCTTCGCTCCATGGATGCTGCCTCACCCGCTGAGTTTCTCCAGCATTTGTGTCTACCTTCGATTTTTCCAGCATCTGCAGTTCTTTCTTAAACGTAGTAGTATTTTGTGGCATCGGCAGTGATCTGGAATGTGGAACTGGGCTTCAGCCTGTTCAAACCACATGTGGGGCTGTGAAGTCCAGAAAGTGGGCAGCTTGATCGAAACTGCGTTCTGCTGGTCTGGGTTGTCGGCTGCAAACATGATGGAATCCAAAATAGGTCGTTCTGGATCATCGAGATCACCACTGTAGAGCTCCACGCGTTCTGTAAACACTCTGTTTAATAATTAACTGATACAGCCCCATCGCTCACACGCGCATCAAATTTATATTTTACTGCTCCTGTGCGGTCGCTCGTGAGCAAACCCGAGTTAAACTCCAACTGCCAAACCTTCGAATTCCAACTGCCGCCTTTGAATTCTAACAGCCTAACGGCCCACCCTGACGGCGTGATTGGACGGCCCAGATCACGCCCGGTCCACGCGAGAGTTTGAGCACGACCAATGACGGTTCGATACTATATTTAAGAGGGAGTTAGATGTGGCCCTTGTGGCTAAGGGGATCAGGGGGTATGGAGAGAAGGCAGGTATGGGATCCCTGAGTTGGATGATCAGCCATGATCATATTGAATGGCGGTGCAGGCTCGAAGGGCTGAATGGCCTACTCCTGCACCTAATTTCTATGTTTCTATGTTTCTATGATACCAAAATGGCACAGGCTGCCGGTACACAGTATTTAACAGAGTATTTTTTCTCATACTTTAAAGTATCTCAAAGGAACATAAATACTTTGAATTCAAGTAATTACCTATCTTCAGGACTGAACTCTCCACATTTGTAACGAGTACAACATTTTGTATCCTGTCTCATTTGCCAATGCCCTTTGATTTGATTAATAACAGTAAAGCTGCACATGGATTCACCCAAGAATAATTATGTTTTTAAATGTAATTTTTGATTGCTACTGTGCTGCAACAGTGGCTGCATTATTCCAAGTTATTAGCCCATGCACAGGTTCTCTCTCATTGTCAATATATTTGAAAATCGGTTTTAACTATTGAAACAAAGAAATTATAATAAAAATGACACCCTATTGCTTTTCATTTGCATTTTAGACCATAGACAATAGGTGCAGGAGTAGGACATTCGGCCCTTCGAGCCAGCACCGCCATTCAATGTGATGGCTGATCATCCACAATCAGTGCCCTGTTCCTGCCTTCTCCCCATATCCCCGGTCTCCACTATCTTTAAGAGTCCTATCTTGCTCTTGAAAGTATCAAGAAAACTGGCTTCCACCGCCCTCTGAGGCAGAGAATTCCACAGACTTACAACTCTCTGTGTGAAAAAGTGTTTCCTCTTCTCCTGTTCTAAACGCCTTGCCCCTTATTCTTAAATAGTGACCCCTGGTTCTGGACTCACTCAACATCGGGAACACGTTTCCTGCCTCGAACGTGTCCAAACCCTTAATAATCTTATACGTTTCAATAAGATCCCCTCTCATTCTTCTAAATATATTCCAGAGTATATAAGCCCAGCCACTCCATTATCTCAGCAAAGGAGGCCCCCATCCCGGGAATTAACCTTGTGAACCTACACTGCACTCCCTCAATAACAAGAATGTCCTTCCTACAATTTGGAGAATAAAACTACAAACAATACTTCAGGTGGGGTCTCACTAGAGCCCTGTACAACTGCAGAAGGACCTCTTTGCTCCTATACTCAACTCCTCTTGTTATAAAGGCCAACATGCCATTCGCTCTCTTCCCTGCCTGCTGTACCTGTATGCTTACTTTCATTGACTGATGAACAAGGACCCCCTGATCCCATTCTACTTCCCCTTTTCCCAATTCGACACCATTTAGATAATAATCTGCCTTCCTGTTTTTTTGCTGCCAAGTGGATGACCTCACATTTATCCACATTAAACTGCATCTGCCATGCATCTGCCCACTCACCCAATCTGTCCAAGTCACCTTGCATTCTCATAGCATCCTCATCATAGTTCACACTGACACCCAGCTTTGTGTCATCTGCAAATTAGCTAATGTTACTTCATCTGAATAATTAATATCTATTGTAAATAGCTGCGGTCCCAGCACCAAGTCTTGTGGTACCCCACTAGTCAAGGCCCTGCTCTTTGTTTCCTGTCTACCAACCAATTTTCTATCCATGTCAGCACTGTACCCTCAATACTATGTACCCTAATTTTGCCCACTAATCTCCTATGTGGGACCTTATCAAATGCTTTCTGAAAATCCAGGTACATTACATCCATTGGCTCTCCCTTGTCCATTTTCCTAGTTACATCCTCAAAATATTTCAGAAGATTATTCAAGCATGATTTCCCCTTCGTAAATCCATGCTGACTCGGACCGATCCTGTTACTGCTATCCAACTGTGCCGCTATTTCATCTTTTATGATTGAATCCAACATCTTCCCCACCACCGATGTCAGGCTAACTGGTCTATAATTCCGTTTTCTCTCTCCCTCCATTCTTAAAAAGTGGGATAACATTAGACAATAGACAATAGACAATAGGTGCAGGAGTAGGCCATTCGGCCCTTCGAGGCAGCACCGCCATTCAATGTGATCATGGCTGATCATCTCCAATCAGTATCCCGTTCCTGCCTTCTCCCCATATCCGCTGACTCCACTATTGTTAAGAGCCCTATCTAGCTCTCTCTTGAAAGCACCAGAGAACCTTCCTCCACCGCCTTCTGAGGCAGAGAATTCCACACTCACAACTCTCTGTGAGAAAAAGTGTGGCCCCTGGTTCTGGACTCCCCAACATCGGGAACATGTTTCCTGCCTTCTAGTGTGTCCAAACCCTTAGCAATCTTATATGTTTGAATGAGATCCCATCTTATCCTTCTAAACTCCAGAGTGTACAAGCCCAGCTGCTCCATTCTCTCAGCATATGATAGTCCCGCCATCCCGGGAATGAACCTTGTAAACCTACGCTGCACTCCCTCAATAGCAAGAATGTCCTTCCTCAAATTAGGGGACCAAAACTGCACACAATACTCCAGGTGTGGTCTCACTAGGGCTATGTACAACTGCAGAAGGACCTATTTGCTCCTATACTCAACTCCTCTTGTTATAAAGGCCAACATAACATTCGCTTTCTTCACTGCCTGCTGTACTTGCATGCTTACTTTCGTAGACTGATGAACAAGGACCCCCAGATCCCGTTGTACTTCCCATTATCCCAACTTAACACCATTTATATAGTAATCTGCCTTCCTGTTTTTTCTACCAAGGTGGATAACCTCACATTTATCCACATTAAACTTCATCTGCCATGCATCTGCCCACTCCGCTAATCTGTCCAAGTCACCCTGCATTCTCATAGCATCCTCCTCACAGTTCACACTGCCACCCAGCTTTGCGTCATCTGCAAATTTGTTAATGTTACTTTGTATCCCTTCATCCTAATCATTGATGTATATTGTAAATAGCTGTGGTCCCAGCACCGAGCCTAGCGGTACCTCACAAGTCACTGCCTGCCACTCTGAAAAGGACCCGTTTACTCCTACCCTTTGCTTCCTATATGCCAACCAATTCTCTATCCATGTCAGCACTCTACCCCCAATACCATGTTCCCTAATTTTGCCCACTAATCTCCCTATGTGGGACCTTATCAAATGCTTTCTGAAAGTCCAGATACACTACATCCACTGGCTCTCCCTTGTCCATTTTCCTTGTTACATCTTCAAAAAAATCCAGAAGATTAGTCAAGCATGTTTTGTAAATCCATGCTGACTCGGACTGATCCTGCTACTGCTATCCAAATGTGTGGCTATTTCATCTTTGATAATTCACTCCAGCATCTTCCCCACCAACGATGTCAGGCTAACTGGTCTATAATTCCCTGTTTTCTCTCTCCCGCCTTTCTTAAAAAGTGGGATAACATTAGCAACACTCCAATCCACAGGAACTGATCCTGAGTCTCTAGAACACTGGACAATTATCACCAATGCATCCACAATTTCTAGAGTCACTTACTTAAGTACCCTGGGATGCAGACCATCAGGCCCTGGGGATTTATCAGCCTTCAGTCCCATCAATCTATCCAACATTATTTCCTGCCTAAGGTGGATTTACTTCAGTTCCTCCATCACCCCAGATCCTCTGGCCACTTAGCACATCAAGAAGATTGTTTGTGTCCTCCTTAGTGAAGACGGATCCAAAGTACCTGTTCAAATAATCTGCCATTTCATTGGTTCCCCATAATAATTTCACACTTTTCAGTCTTCAAGTGTCCACCTTTGGAGTTAACTACTTTTTTCCTCTTCACATACCTAAAGGAGCTCTTACCTTTCTCCTTTATATTAACATAGAAACATAGAAATTAGGTGCAGGAGCAGGATATTCAGCCCTTCGAGCCTGCACCGCCATTCAATATGATCATGGCTGATCATCCAACTCAGTATCCTGTACCTGCCTTATCTCCATACCCCCTGATCCCTTCAGCCACAAGGGCCACATACAACTCCCTCTTAAATATGGCCAACGAACTGGCCTCAACTACCTTCTATGGCAGAGAATTCCACAGATTCACCACTCTCTGTGTGAAAAACGATTTTCTCATCTCAGTCCTAAAAGACTTCCCCCTTATCCTTAAACTGTGACCCCTTGTCCTGGAGTTCACCAACATCGGGAACAATCTTCCTGCATCTAGCCTGTCCAACCCCTTAAGAATTTTGAAAGTCTCTATGAGATCACCCCTCAATCTTCTAAATTCCAGCGAGTACAAGCCGAGTCTATCCAGTCTTTCTTCATATGGAAGTCGTGCCATCCCAGGAATCAGTCCGGTGAACCTTCTGTGTACTCCCTCTACGGCAAGAATGTCTTTCCTCAGATTAGGAGACCAAAACTGTACGCAATACTCCAGGTGTGGCCTCACCAAGACCCTGTACAACTGTAGTAGAACCTCCCTGTTCTTGTACTCAAATCCTTTTGCTATGAATGCCAACATACCATTCGCTTTCTTCACAGCCTGCTGCACCTGCATGCCTACTTTCGATGACTGGTGTACCATGACACCCAGGTCTCGCTGCATCTCCCCTTTTCCTAATCGGTCACCATTCAAATAATAGTCTACCTTCCTGTTTTTGCCACCAAAGTGGATAACCTCACATTTATCCACATTATACTGCATCTGCCATGCATTTGCCCATTCACCCAGTCTATCCAAGTCATCCTGCAGCCTCCGAGAATCCTCCTCACAGCTAACACTGCCCCCTAGCTTCGTGTCATCCGTAAACTTCGAGATGTTGCATTTAATTCCCTCATCCAAATCATTAATGTATATTGTAAATAGCTGGGGTCCCAGCACTGAGCCTTGCGGCACCCCACTAGTCACTGCCTGCCATCCTGAAAAGGAACCGTTCACTCCTACTCTTTGCTTCCTGTCTGCCAGCCAGTTCTCTATCCACATCAATACTGAACCACCAATACCGTGTGCTTTAAGTTTGTATACTAATCTCTTGTGTGGGACCTTGTTGAAAGCCTTCTGAAAGTCCAGATACATCACATCCACTGCTTCTCCCTTATCCAGTCTACTAGTTACATCCTCAAAAAATTAAATAGGATTCGTCAGACATGATTTACCCTTCGTAAATCCATGCTGACTTTGTCCAATGATTTCACCACTTTCCAAATGCGCTGCTATCCCATCTTTAATTACTGACTCTAGCCGTTTCCCCGCTAGCAATGTTGGACTAACTGGTCTGTAATTCCCCGTTTTCTCTCTCCCTCCCTTTTTAAAAAGTGGGGTTACATTAGCTACCCTCCAATCCTCAGGAACTACTCCAGAATCTAAAGAGTTTTGAAAAATTATCACTAATGCATCTGCTATTTCTGGGGCTACTTCCTTAAGTACCCTGGGATGCAGCTTATCTGGCCCTGGGGATTTATCGGCCTTTAATCCATTCAATTTACCTAACACCACTTTCCGGCTAACCTGGATTTCACTCAGTTCCTCCATCTCATTTGACCCGCGATCCCCTGCTATTTCCGGAAAATTATTAATGTCTTCCTGAGTGAAGACAGAATCAAAGTAGTTATTCAATTGGTCTGCTATGTCCTTGTTCCCCATGATCAATTCACCCATTTCTGACTGCAAGGGACCTACATTTATTTTAACTAATTTTTTGCGCTTCACATATCGATAAAAACTTTTGCAGTCAGTTTTTATGTTTCCTGCCAGTTTTCTTTCATACTCCATTTTCCCTTTCCTAATTAAGCCCTTTGTCCTCCTCTGTTGGTCTCTGAATTTCTCCCCTGGTAGGCTGCTTTTTCTGGCTAATTTGTACGCTTCATCTTTTTCTTTGATACTATCCCTGATTTCCCTCGTTATCCACGGATGCGCCACCTTTCCTGATTTATTCTTTTGCCATACTGGGATGAACAATTGTTGTAGTTCATCCATGCAGTCTTTAAATGCCTTCCATTGCATATCCACCGTCAACCCTTCAAGAATCAATTGCCAGTCCATCTTGGCCAATTCACGTCTCATACCCTCAAAGTTACCTTTCTTTAAGTTCAGGACCCGTGTTTCTGAATTAACAATGTCACTCTCCATCCTAATGAAGAACTCAACCATATTATGGTCACTCTTGCCCAAAGGGCCTACGCACAACAAGGCTGCTAACTAACCCTTCCTCATTACTGAATACCCAGTCTAGAATAGCCTGTTCTCTCATTGGTTCCTCCTACATGTTGGTTTAGAAAACTATCCCGCAAACATTCCAATAAATCCTCTTCCTCAGCACCCCTGCCAATTTGATTCACCCAATCTATATGTAGATTGAAGTCACCCATTATAACGGTTTTACCTTCGTTGCACGCATTTCTAATTTCCTGTTTGATGCCATCCCCAACTCCACTAATACTGTTAGGTGGCCTGTACACAACACCCACTAGCGTTTTCAGCCCCTTAGTGTTTCGCAGCTCCACCCATATCGATTCCACATCCTCCAAGCTAATGTCCTTCCTTTCTATTGCGTTAATGTCCTCTCTAACCAGCAACGCTACCCCACCTCCTTTTCCTCTGTGTCCATCCCTCCTGAATATTGAATATCCCTGGATGTTCAGCTCCCAGCCTTGGTCACCCTGGAGCCATGTCTCCGTGATCCCAACTATATCATAATTATTAATAGCTATCTGCACATTCAACTCATCCACCTTATTACAAATGCTCCTCGCATTGAGACACAAAGCCTTCAGGCTTGTTTTTACAACACTTGGCCCTTTTACAATTATGTTGAAAAGTGGCCCTTTTAGATTTTTGCCTTGGATTTGTCTGCCTGCCACTTTTCACCTTGCTACCTATTGCTCCTATCCTCATTTTACACCCCTCTGTCTCTCTGCTCACACATTTAAGAAACCCTCCACTTCTTATTCTCCGTTTGCTATTTTTTCTTGTTTCCTCCCTACGTGTTGCGTCTCTTCTCTGCCTCCTGCGTCACAAATGGACTACTTGCCTTCTCTATTTGAGTCCCTCCCCCCAACCGATCTAGTTTAAAGTCTCCCCAGTAGCCTTTGCAAATCTCCCCGCCAGGATATTGGTTCCCCTCGAGTTCAAGTGCAACCCATCCTTTTTGTACAGGTCACACCTTCCCCAAAAGAGGTCCCAATGATCCAGAAACTTGAATCTCTGCGCTCTGCACCAGTCCTTTAGCCACGCATTTATCCTCCATCTTGCTCCATTCCTACTCTCACTGTCGCGTGGCACAGGCAGTAATCCTGAGATTGTTACCTTTGCAGTCCTTCTCCTTAACACTCTTCCTAACTCCCTAAATTCTCCTTTCAGGACCTCCTCTCTTTTTCTACCTATGTCCTTGGTACCTATGTGTACCACGACGTCTGGCTCCTCTCCCTCCCATTTCAAGATATCTTGGACACGCTCAGTCACATCCCGAACCCTGGCACCGGGAGGCAAACTACCACCCGGGTCTCCTGACTGCGTCCACAGAATCGCCTATCTGACCCCCTAACTATAGAGTCCCCTATTACTGCTGCCCTCCTTTTCTTTTCCTTACCCTTCTGAGTAACAGGGCTGGTCTTTGTACCAGAGGCCCGGTCGCTGTTGCTACCCCCAGGTAGGCTGTGCCCCCCAACAGTACTCAAACATGAGTACTTATTGCCAAGGTGTACAGCCACTGGGGTACTCTCTAGTCCCTGCCTCTGCCCCTTGCCTCTCCTAAGTGTGACCCACTTTTCTGCCTCCTGTGGTTTTGGAGTGACCACCTGTCTGTAGCTCCTCTCTATGGCTTCTTCACTCTCCCTGACCAGACAGAGGTCATCGAGCTGCTGCTCCAGGTACTGAATACGGTCCATTTGGTCTCTCCAGACATCCACATTTGCGCCATCTTGACGCACCTGGCGCAAATGTGGACGTCTGGAGAGCTATCTGACTGCATGACCTCCCACATCTGACATCCAGAACAGTAAACTGCCCTGGCACTCATCCTCCCCCTTACCCTGGATACAATACAATATACAATAGAAACATAGAAACATAGAATACAATATACATAGAAACATAGAAACATAGAAATTAGGTGAAGGAGCAGGCCATTCGGCCCTTCGAGCCTGCACCGCCATTCAATATGATCATGGCTGATCATCCAACTCAATATCCTGTACCTGCCTTCTCTCCATACCCTCTGATCCCTTCAGCCACAAGGGCCACATCCAACTCCCTCTTAAATATGGCCAACGAACTGGCCTCAACTACCTTCTGTGGCAGAGAATTCCACAGATTCACCACTCTCTGTGTGAAAAACGATTTTCTCATCTCGGTCCAAAAAGACTTCCCCCTTATCCTTAAACTGTGACCCCTTGTCCTGGAGTTCACCAACATCGGGAACAATCTTCCTGCATCTAGCCTGTCCAACCCCTTAAGAATTTTGTAAGTCTCTATGAGATCACCCCTCAATCTTCTAAATTCCAGCGAGTACAAGCCGAGTCTATCCAGTCTTTCTTCATATGGAAGTCGTGCCATCCCAGGTATCAGTCTGGTGAACCTTCTCTGTACTCCCTCTATGGCAAGAATGTCTTTCCTCAGATTAGGAGACCAAAACTGTACGCAATACTCCAGGTGTGGCCTCACCGAGACCCTGTACAACTGCAGTAGAACCTCCCTGCTCTTGTACTCTTATACAAAGCAAGGATTTTAGCTGAAGGAAATCAGCAGGGATCTGACTGCCAATCAGCTGCTCCCTCGAGTCGTCTTCCACCAATCAGCGGCTTCCTCAAGCCCACTTGTTTTGAACTGCGAGCTGCGAATGGAACGTTACGGATTTAGGCTCCTCCCACTGCAACCGCTCCTGGGCCTCTGTGGAAACAAGCCCCGCGAACGAGTTTTTAAACTTACAGGTCGGACGGCGCTCCTCCCACTGCAACCGCTCCTGGGCCTCTATTCTAGGCTAGCTTACCTTTGCACCTCATCTTTTCTCCCTGTATTGCCTTTTTAGTTATCTTCTGTTGCTCTTCAAATGTTACCCAATCCTCTGGCTTCCCACTCATTTTTGCCATGTTGTACTTCTTCGCTTTTATTTTTATACTGTCCCTGACTTCCCTTGTCTACCACAGTCACCCCTTACTCACCTTGGAATCTTTATTCCTCTTTGGAATGAACTGATCCTGCACCTTTTGTAGCATTCCCAGTAATACCTGCCATTGTTGTTCCACTGTCAACCCTGTGAGGGTATCTTTCCGGTCAACTTTGGCCAGCTGCTCCCTCATGGCTCCATAGTCCCCTTTGTTCAACTGTAACACGGACACCTCCGATTTACCCTTCTCCCTCTCCAATTGTAGATTAAACCTGACCATATTATGGTCACTACCACCTAATGGCTCCTTTACCTCGAGTTCCCTTTATCAAATCTGGTTTATTACACAACACTGAATTCAGAATTGCCTTCTCCCTGGTAGGCTCCAATACAAGCTGCTCTAAGAATCCATCACAGAGGCACTCCACAAACTCCCTTTCTTGGGGTCCAGTACCAACCTGATTTACCTAGTCTACCTGCATGTTGAAATCTCCCATAACAACCATAGTATTACCTTTACGACATGCCAATTTTAACTCTTGATTCAATTGGCGCCCTATATCCAGATTGGAGGGGGGCCTGTAGATAAGTCCCATTATGATATTTTTACCCTTACAATTCCCCAGTTCTACCCATACTGACTTTGCATCTCCTGATTCTATGTCACCCCTTTCAAGGGACTGAATTTCATTGCTCAACAACAAAGCTACCCCACCAACTCTGCCCATCTGCCTGTCTTTTCGATAGGATGTATACCATTAAATATTCAGTTCCCAGCCCTGGTCCTCTTGCAGCCATGTCTCTGTAATTCCCACAACATCATACTTGCCAATTTCTAACTGAGCCTCAAGCTCATCCACTTTATTTCTTATACTTCACGCATTCATAAACAACACTTTGACTTCAGTATTCACCTCTCCTCTCACACCGGTCACTATTGGCCATGACCTTACTCTCTTATCCCTTCTCAAACTCTCCTTCCCATTACTTTGGGAGTCTTTTGTAACTTTTCCTGTATTCGCTTTAATTTTAACTCCACCTTTATACTCCCAATTTGTCAATCTTTGCTCCCCACTATTTAGTTTAAACCCACACATGTAGCACTAGCAAACTTGCCTGCCAGAACTTTGGTCCCCCTCCAGTTAAGGTCTACCACGGAAGAGATCCCAGTGGTTTATAAAGCTAAATCCTTGCTCCTTGCACCAGCCCCCCCCCCCCCCCCCCCCCCCCCCCCCCCCCCATCCAGGTCCCCTATCTCCCTATTTCTGCCCTCACCAGCACGATGTATTGGAAGCAATGCAGAGATAACAACCCTGGAAGTCCAGCTTTTCAGCCTTCTTCCTAACTCATTAAACTCACATTGCAGAACCTCCTTCCTCTTCTTCCCAATGCCGTTTGTGCCCATTGCACAACTACTGCCGGTTGTTTACCTTCCCTCTTGAGGATGTTCTGAAGTCGGTCTGTGATATCTTTAACCCTGGCACTAGGGAGGCCACAGACCATCCTCGAGTGTCGGCTTCCGCCACAGAATCTCCAGTCCGTACCTCGGACAATGGAGTCACCCACCACTATAGCTCAGCCCGACGTTGGTCTCGCCGGTCGAGTCTCATCGCTTGGGTTGGAGCCACCGACCTGTCCACCTGTCGGACCGGAAGCGTCGTCTGCCACGACAGCTCCCAAAAGGGTGTACCTGTTTTCATTAGGTACAGCCACCGGGGTCTCCTGCTCTCCACGCTTACTCCTCGTTCTCAGTTACGCACCTACACTCTTCCTGTAGCCTTGGCGTGACAACCTCATTGTAGGTCTTGGCCACAAAACTCTCGTCATCCTGGATGGCCCCGAAGTCATCCAGCTGCTTCACCAGTGCCCCAACACGGTCCTTCAGGAGCTGAACCTGGACACACTTACCACAGTTGTAGCAGCCAGAGGCACCGTCAGTGTCTCTGACATCCCACATCCTGCAAGCCTCACACTGAATTACCTTACATGTCTTCACCGCTTCCCGTCCTCTCCAACTTTTGGCGTGGCCTCCTCTCCTACGATTCTCGAGCCAAAGACTTGCACTTTTCTCACAAGGCACTTCCCTCGACAAGGCCACTCCCCGACAGCAAACCTTGCTTATATTGGCATAAATTGGCTAATTCGCCACTTAACCAATTAGCAAATTGGGTCTTTGATGATACTGCCAGCTTTTTTGATGCAGCGACTGCAGTAAATCTCCTCGATGGAAGGAAGATCAGAGCCGATGATGGACTGGGCAGTGTTTACTACTTTTTGTAGTCTTTTCCTCTCCAGGGCGTTCAAGTTGCCGAACAGAGCCACGATGCAACCAGTCAGCAAGCTCTCTACTGTGCACCTGTATAAGTTAGAGAGAGTCCTCCTTGAGAAACCGACTCTCCGCAATCTTCTCAGGAAGTAGAGGCGCTGGTGAGCTTTCTTGATAATTGCATCAGTGTTCTCGGACCAGGAGAGATCTTCAGAGATGTGCCTTTCAACCATCGACCCGTTGATATAAACAGGACTGTGGGTCCCCATCCTACTCCTTCCAAAGTCCACAATCAGTTCCTTGGTTTTGCTGGTGTTGAGGGCCAGGTTATTGTGCTGGCACCATATGGACAGTTGCTTGATCTCTCTTCTGTACTCCGACTCATCCCCATCAGTGATACGTCCCACAACAGTGGTGTCATCAGCGAACTTGATGATGGAGTTCGCACTGTGACCGGCTACACAGTCATGAGTATAGAGTGAGTACAGCAAGGGGTTGAGCACGCAGCCTTGAGATGCTCCCGTGCTGATTGTCATCGAGTCTGACACATTTCCACCAATACGAACAGACTGTGGTCTGTGAATGAGGAAGTCGAGGATCCAATTGCAGAGGGATGCGCAGAGACCCAGTTCTGCGAGTTTGGTAACCAGCTTGGAGGAGATGATAGTATTAAATGCCGAGCTGTAATCGATGAATAACAGCCTGACATATGAGTTTTTGTTGTCCAAGTGGTCCAGAGTGGAGTGAAGAGCCAGCGAGATTGCATCCACCGTTGATCTGTTGTGGCGGTAAGCGAACTGCAATGGGTCCAGGTTTTTATCGAGGTAGGAGTTGATTTGCGCCATGATCAACTTCTCGAAGCACAGAGAAGTTCTCGGAGTACAGAGAAGGTTCACCAGACTGATTCCTGGGATGGCACGACTTCCATATGAAGAAAGACTGAATAGACTTGGCTTGTACTCGCTGGAATTTAGAAGATTGTGCAGTGATCTCATAGAGACTTACAAAATTCTTAAGGGGTTGGACAGGCTAGATGCAGGAAGATTGTTCCCGATGTTGGGGAAGTCCAGGACAAGGGGTCACAGTTTAAGGATAAGGGGTAAGTCTTTTAGGACCGAGATGAGAAAATCATTTTTCACACAGAGAGTGGTGAGTCTGTGGAATTCTCTGCCCCGGAGGGTAGTTGAGGCCAGTTTGTTGGCCATATTTAAGAGGGAGTTGGATGTGGCCCTTGTGGCTGAAGGGATCAGGGGGTTTGGAGAGAAGGCAGGTACAGGATACTGAGTTGGATGATCAGCCATGATCATATTGAATGGCGGTGCAGGCTCGAAGGGCCGAATGGCCTGCTCCTGCACCTAATTTCTATGTTTCATCACCACAGGCGTTAGTGCCACAGGTCGATAGTCATTGAGGCACGTCACCTTGCTCTTCTTGGGCACTGGTATAATTGATACCTTTTTGAAGCAGGGTGGGAACCTCAGACCTCAGAAGTGAGAGGTTGAAAATGTCCGTAAAAACTCCAGCCAGTTGGTCCTCACAGGTTTTTAGAACATGACCAGGTATACCATCAGGTCCAGGTGCTTTTCGAGGGTTCACCCCTCTGAAGGATTTCCTGACGTCGGCCTCTGTGACTGAGACTGAAATACAACACAGCGAATGGGGGATCGGGAAGCACATCGGTGTTCTCCCTATCAAAACGTGCGTAAAACGCATTGAGCTCGTCGGGGAGTGATGTATCGCCGACATTCGAGCTGCCTCCTGATTTCGCCTGGTAGGAGGTGATTGCATTCAGGCCCTGCCACAGCTGCCGAACATCTGTCTCATCCTCCAGCTTGGAGCAGAAGTCCCTTCATTTTAAAATGTATTTAGTGTGTTTTGTTGCTTTTTATTGGTATGACCGTATGGCAAATCAAATTCCTCGTATGTTGCAAACATACTTGGCTAATAAAGTATGATTATGATTATGCTCCTGAATACTCTGCCCCCATTTGGAGTGGTCATGGGCCAGAGATTCGCATGAATTGGTCAGTTGGCTCCCCTGAACTGGATTACCTGATCATGAAATGCTGCCCCTTTTACCAATCAAGGGAATTAATCTCTGGCATCTTGTCAGAGGTCTACAATCCATCCTAACACAACGCCAAGTAGGAACTGGACAAATTCTGCTTGATCACCAACTCTTTTGAGACAGCACACCCTGATGCCCTATTCAACATTGTTGGTGACTTTACTCAAGTAAACTCAGGAATGTACTCCCCAACAATTGTCAGCATGTCTCCTGTCCAAGATTGAAAGCTGAGATGTCCAGACTTGAGAACAGCTTCTTCACCACTGCTATCAGATTCCTGAACCAATCACCTCTTTCACTCCCCATTCTTGGAGTTACTACAAAGAATCTTTACTCTTAGCTCTGCCTCATTTGGTTATTCTGTTATTGCACTCAAGTGTTTTTTGCACGACCAGGTTGCATTGCAATCTTTGAACCATTCTGCTGTTTTCGCACTCGTCAATGTATTTATGAACACTATCATGTCTCAACATTTTAGGAAGATATTGTATTTCAGCAACCTGGACTATAAATACATTAAAGAAAAAACAAAGCAAACAAAGAGAGGTTTGATTTGATTCCACTGTGAGGCTGTTGCGAAACTCATCTTCAACCCCTCTAGTGAAATCCATAAAAACCTTATTTGGCCCAATCTCCCCCGAAAGGCAACAATGCTGGTATGAACCTAAATCGCACAAACAATCAAAAGGAAGATCGACACAAAATGCTAGAGTAACTTGGCGGATAGGTAGCATCTCAGAACAACAATCAGAAGGACCTGTTCTGGGTCAGTTTCCAACAAGAGTTGTGTCCATGCAAGTTCTATATTTTCCCTTCTAAACAAAATATTATAACTGGGTCGATCGGATGGCAAGATGTAATAGCAGTAGATTTGATGCCTTACAGTGCCGGAGACCCGGGTTCGATCCAGGCTATGGGTTGCTGTCTGTATGGAGTTTGTATGTTCTCCCGGGTGCTCTGGTTTCCTCCCACACTACAAAGATGTACAGGTTTGTAGGATGATTAGGTTTTGGTAAAAATTGAAAATTGTCCCTAGTTTGTAGGATAGTACTAGTGTACAGGGATCACTAGTTGGTGTAGACTTGGTGGGCTGCGCTGTATCTCTAAACTATACTAGACTAAAACTAAACTAATCATGATCCAAACTAATACTGCACACAAAAGAACTGTCGGAGCTTTCTCTTTCAAAAGAATCAATATTGTTTCTGTTGTTCTTTCACAGGAACTAACAAATGCCAATATTTTCCCTGTACACAGAAACGGTGTCCTCAACAAGATTGCGATGGAGCTCAACAATGAGATTTGATCATACTGGAGTGCTCCCCTTCAATGTCTTGACTGTTTTGCTCAGAGGAATTGAATAGGGAAAAGCAGGAACTGCTTGACATACATAGAAAATAAGTGCAGGAGGAGGCCATTCGGCCCTTCGAGCCAGCACCGCCATTCATTGTGATCATGACTGATCGTCCCCAATTCAATAACCCGTGCCTGCCTTCTCCCCATATCCCTTGATTCCACTACCCCCGAGAGCTCTATCTTAAATCCATCCAGTGATATGGCCTCCACTGCCCTCCGTGGCA
The DNA here is from genome assembly GCA_035221665.1 of Okamejei kenojei. Lineage (NCBI taxonomy): Eukaryota > Metazoa > Chordata > Chondrichthyes > Rajiformes > Rajidae > Okamejei > Okamejei kenojei. The sequence goes on from CM069138.1 coordinate 19,806,316, forward strand.
GGGAATTCCACAAATTCACAACTCTCTGGGTGAAAAAGTTTTTTCTCACCTCAGTCTTAAATGGCCTCCCCTTTATTCTAAGACTGTGGCCCATGGTTCTGGACTCACCCAACATTGGGAACATTTTTCCTGCATCTAGCTTATCCAGTCCTTTAATAATTGTATATGTTTCTATAAGATCCCCCTTATCCTTTTAAACTCTAGTGAATACAAGCTTAGTCGTTTCAATCTTACAATTACAATTTAGTTAATTGTCATTTGATCCTCAAATAAAGTTCAAATGAAATTTGGTTTCTGCAGTCATACAACAAAAAGAAACAATTAACAAGACACACAACCCAGTTCACACGAACATCCATCACAGTGAATCTCCTCACTGTGATGGAAGACAAAGTCTTGTCTCTCCCCTGCTCTCCATTCTTCTCCCGATGTTAAAGCACCCGACGGGCGATGGTAAGTCCCACGGCCGTTAAGGCCGCGCCGGGCGATGTAAGGCCCTGTGCCGGGGCTTGATGTTGGAGCCCCCGGCGAGCGCTGGCAAGTCACGCGGCCGTTAAAGTCGTGCCGGGCGATGTAAGGCCCCGCTCCGGGTCGTTTTCAACCCCCCAATTCGGGCGGGAGAAGTTGCCGTTGCGGGAGCTCCGAAAAGCTGTCTCCCACCACGGACCCGCGAGCTCCCGATGTTACCATCCACCGGACCTGCGGCTGGAGCCTCCGAACCTCCGGAGTCTGGTCGCAGCCGCGAGCCACCACAGCTCTCCACGCTCCGAAGCCGGCCAGCGCCACGATGGTAAGTCTGCAGGCTCCGCGACCGGAGCCCCCAGGTCGTTCCGGTTGGAGGCCGCTCCACGGTGCTAGGCCCCAAAGACAACGGAGACCCGACAGAGAAAAGGTCGGGTGCCCCGTACAGGGAAGAGATTTAAAAGTTTCCCCCAACCCCCACATATACACAGTTCAAAACAATATATAAACCACTACAAACTATACCCTCAATGGGACCAAAATGAGAAAAAAAACAGACGGACTGCAGAGGCCACTACAAACGTCGGTCGCGCCGCCTCACAATCTTTCCTCATATGACAGTCTCGCCAACCCTGGGACCAATCTCGTGAACCTATGCTGCACTGCCTCAATCACCAGGATGTCCTTCCTCAAATTAGGAGACCAAAACTGTACACAATACTCCAGATGTGGTCTTACCAGAGCCCTATACAACAGATAAAATGGTGACCACAATTCCACCAAATCCATGCAGCGAACGGAATAAAAGTTTTTCCTGTTATTTTAAATGCCTTGGGATGGGGAAGGAATGCATGGGAAATTGTGTTATTTGCTTGGGGTCATGATATACAGAGGATGCGGTAGGATATTTGTTCATTGATCACCGGCTCCTGTACTAGCATTGCTAATGTGTGAAGAATGCATACAATTTAAGATGTTGAAAGTTTGTTGTTAATCATCAACACTTCAAGAAATAATGAAGAGCAAAGTGAGATAAAGCATTCCAGGATCATACTTGGCTGGGACTCTTGGCACTTTTCTCCTTGTCTTTCACCAGTTTAACTCCTTCCCACTTCTCAGCATTCACATCTGCTTCATTCCATTCAGGCCAGAGAGGATATCGACCTTTCCTGGCTTCAGTAACTCCCCCTGCAACTCCACAGCTCAGGATAAATGAAGCAACACTGCAGAGGAAAGTCACAAAGAGAACAATTGATCTTCAACTAATAGCTTTTAATCACATCAAATCAGCCGTAAAGAGTGAAAGGTGCAGATTTAAACATTCTTAATTGCTCAGATTCTTTAAAAAATGTGATTTAAAATAATTTCTCAAAAAAAAAACCTGCTAGTTGGAGTAAAATGCTGTAAATGAATAAAGCATTATTTAAGGAACAATCTTTCAGTTGAAAAAAATAATTGAATCAAATAGCATTCACATTCTGCAGCTTTTCCATAACATCGCTATAATGTTTTCTTTGTGTGCAGTAAACCATTGTTATAATGGACTATAGAGGACAGATGATGTCTGTTATTGCCAATTGTCCTCTATAACAGAATCAAGGATTACCGAGTAATAGAGTATCACAGGACTAAATGGGACCCGTTGGGTCTTAGTCATACGGGAGACCTGGTCCCCAACGCAACCCATTTCCCAATGCAATATTCCACCACTCACCCGTTCCTCCATTGCAATATTCCACCATTCACCCATAGCCCCTAACTGCGACTCGTTTCCCATCATCACCGAGCATTCCCTCTCCCTCCTCTTCATGTGTGGTGGGGGGGGGGGGGGGGGGGGGAAGTGGGGGATGTGGGGGTGGTGTTGGATTGGAGGGGAGGGGGGTGTGTGTGGATGGGGAGGTATAGGAGGGAGGGGAGAGGGCAGTGTGGGCATAGGGGGGTGTGGAGGGGGGGAGGTGTGTATGTGGGCTGGAGGGGTGTGGGAGGGGGGTAGAGGGATGTGGGAGGGGGGTGTGCATGGGCGGGGTGTGTGTGTGGGGGGGAGTTGTGGGGAATGGGTGTGGGCAGGGGTGTTGTGGGGGGGTGTGTGTGTGGGCAGCAGGAGTTGTGGGGGTGTGAGGGAGGGGTTGTGGGATGAGGAGGGGGGTGTGTGGGCGGGGGGGATGTGTGTGTGGGGGGGCTTGTTGGGGGAGGGGTTTGTGGGCGGGGAGGGTTGTGTGGAGGGAGGGGGTGTGTGGGCGGGGGGGTTGTGGGGGGTGAGGGGTATGTGAGTGGGGGGAGTGAGCTCGGACAAATGGCGGGGGAAGAGCCATGGGAGAGAGGGTGTGTCATGGGGAGGGGGGAGACGGGGGAAGAGCCAGCGAGGGGGACAAGAGGGGTAGTGGCTGGAATTGGCGGTGCAGTGGGGACTCACAGCGGGTCGCTGGTCATTCTCCTCCGCCGGGATCAGAGTCTCCGCTGTTTGACAACATCTCCGACTCGGGCTGGGCTGGGCTGGGCTGGGCCACCGACTCTGGGCTGGGCTGTGTCGGCTCTCCGACGCTGGGTTGGGTCAGATTTCCGATGCTGTGTTGGGTCGGGTCTCCGATGCTGGGCTGCTTGGGGCTGGGCTGCTTCAGGTTACTTCGGGTCCCTCCGAAAATTGTGTCCGATTGGAAACCTCCGCCAGCCATCCTCAGCTCCAGTAAAGACACGATGGTACAAGAAGGGGCGGACCATCCCGGGAAGTGACAGGGGAAGAGACTAATCCACGCGACGCTGACAGGCAGGAGAAGAGATTTTTAAACCTCGCTAACTTTTACGACATTCAACCGATCGGTACGAAACTTGGTACACTCGCGGCACAGGAGAACGGTGAGTGAACTGGTAGCGTTATCACAAACCGTTTTTGCGCAAATAGAAAGTTTGTGCAAACCGTAAGATAACGAGATCAGAGTTTTGGTTATGTACTAGACTAAGTACTCGGGAAGTCTGGTCCCCCAATACAACCCATTCCCCAATGCAATGGTGGGAGCGTCTGTAGCTGGGGGACGGGGACATCTCCACGTGGGGAGCATCCTGCAGCCAGAGGAGGGGGACGGCTTCAGGCGGGGGCCTGGAGGGGGTGGGGTGTGTGTGGGGGGGGTGGAGGTGCAGGTGTGTGGGGGATGGGGTGTGTGTGGGATATGGTTGTGTGTGTGTGTGGGGGAGGGGGGTGTTGGAGGGGGAGGGGTGTCTGTGGCGAAGGGGGGTGTAGGGGAGGGTGTAGGGGAGGGGGGGTGTGGGGAGGGGGGTGTGGGGGAGGGGGTGTGGGGAGGGGGTGGAGAGGTGGATATGTGGAGGGGAGTATGTGGAGGGGGGTATGTGAGGGGGGGTGTGTGGAGGGGGAGTGTGTGTGGGGGGTGTGGGGGGGGTTGTGTGGAGGGGGGGGGTGTGTGGGGTGTGTGGGGGGGGATGTGTGGAGAGGGAGGGGATGTGTGGAGGAGGGGGATGTGTGGGGGGGTTGTTGTGAGAGGGGGGGTGTTGTGTGTGAGGGGGGTGTGTGGAGGGGGTGTGGGGGGGGGTGTGTGGAGGGGGGGTGTGTGGAGGGTGTGGGGGGGTGTGTGGGGGGGGTGTGGGGAAGGGGGGTGTGGAGGGGGGGGGTGGGGGGGGTGTGGAGGGGGTGTGGGGGGGGTGTGTGGGGGGGTGTGTGGGGGGTGTGTGGGGGGGGGGGGATGTGTGGGGGGGTATGTGTGGGGGGGTGTGTGGGGGGGGTGTGTGGGGGGAATGTGTGGGGGAGTGTGTGGGGGGGGTGTGTGGGGGGGTGTGTGGGGGGTGTGTGGCGGGGGGTGTGTGTGGGGGGGGGTGTGTGCGGGGGGGGGGGGTGTGGGGGGGGGTGTGTGTGGGGGGGGGGCTTGGGTGTTTGATGTAACCAACAAAAAGGCAGGCATAGCTGGGGTGGATTATAGGTGAGAAGGAGTGTGATAGGCAAACATGGTTTCCCTCCATCTGTCGTAGATGGGGCCCTCGCACATATCTCCACGATGTCCCATAGTTCTGTTCTCACTTCTCCGCCCCCCATATGCAACAAGGGCAGAGTTTCCCTGGTCCTCAACTTTCATTCCACCAGACTGTTCATCCAAACACATCATCCTTCGATATTTCGGTCACCTTCAATGATTCTAACACTAATCACTTCTTCACGTAACTTCAGCTTTGTGCAGAGACTGTTCTCTCTGTAACCCTGTGGTTCACTCATCCCTTCCCATGCAAACCAACCCCTCAGCAGGTACTTTCCCCTGCTACTGTTGGAGGACATGCAACATCTGTCCTTGTATCTCCTCCCTCGCCTCTACCCAGGGACTCGACAATCCTGTCAAGTGAGACATAGGTTCACATGTACCTCCTCTACTGCATCTGGTGTACCCGGGCTCCTGTATATGGGCGAGACCAAACGTAGTCTCGGCGACTGTTTCCCTGAACACTTGCGTCGGTCCACCAGGGCCCCCTAGTTGCTAACCATTTTAACTCCACTTCCCATTTCCACACTGACCTTTCTGGCCTGGGCCTCCTCCAGTGACAGAGTGAGGCCAAACACAAATTGGAGGAGCAGTGCCTCATATTTTGCTTGGGTACCTTACAACCCAGCGATATAAATGTTCTGTAATTTTGTAATTTGCAGTAACTTCTACACTCCCCTCCGCTACTCCTTCTCCTCCCTTCCTCCACCCGAGTTGTTTAACTGGTTCCGCAATTCGCAACAATGAATCCCTCTTGATCACACCTTCCCTAGCCAACATTTGGCCGATCAGGGAACCACCCTGCCTGAGGTCATCTGTTGCTGACCCCGATTTGTCGTGGTCTTTTCTTCCCACCATTTCTTCCCTGCATTGACCCACCCTACTTTCCGTCTGAAGAAGGGTCCCAATCCAAAACGTCACCTATCTAATTTCTCTTGAAATGCTACCTGAACCGCTGAGTTACCTCAGCATTTTGTGTCTATTCACCTATCACTTGCCAGGTTTTATCCTGCTCATCCTCTCTTCCAGAGTTTTGCCCCCCACCATAATCAGTCTGAAGAAGGGTTTCAACCTGAAACACCACTTATCCACATTCTCCAGTGATGCTGCCTGACCCGCTGAGTTATTCCAGCAATTTGTGTCTTTTTTTTGTAAAGCAGCATCTGCAGTTCTTTGTATCTACCTCTTTTTCCTGATCTTTCAACCATTGTAGACAGCTTCCCTTCATTTACTCCATCTAAACCCTTGGTGATTTTAACTCATCTCTAAAATATTCAATTAGTCTCCCCTTGTCTAAAAGGGTACTCACCAAGCATCCCAATTTATCCATATGACTGTCGTCTCCCATGCCTGGAACCTTTCCAGCAAATCTTTTATACCCACTCTAAATTCTTCATGTTTTCCTTAAAGTACAGTTTACGTAATACATCAGTGGGACAATGAAGGGCATACTTTGTAATTACAGGCCTGTTGGATTAATATCAGTCGTAGAAAAAGTTGTGGTAACCTGTACCAATTTCCTTCAGTCTGTAATACTCAGGTTAGGCTGCATTTGCAGCGAGAAAAAAAATTGTTTGACGTAGAGAGGATTTTCATCAAAACTATCAGACCCTAATAAGTTCAAGGGACTGTAATTATTGTTCTGGTTTCTTAATCTCATTACTGAGTGCGGGAGCCATTTATTGCGGGAGGTTGTTCCAACAGCTGCAGTATTTTGCTTCTGTCCATTCGCGAATCTGTTGTGCTTTTTTATTCTAGGTCTTTGTCACTCGGCATACCTTTGCACTGTTTTTTTGGTAAGCTAGTGGGGCAAACTACCATGGTTCAAGCTTGTTTTGAATTGTTACCCCTTAAACTTCTCCATTATTCTTTCTTTTAAGGCACTCGGCAAAAGTGCCATCGTTGACTGAGCTTTTCCGTCGACTGTCAGATCATTTTTTAAATTCTGATTCAGCTCAGGAGGTGTGGCATGTCCCCTACAACTCTCACCAACTTCTACAGATGCAACAATAGTAAGCATTTTATCAGGATGATCACAGCTTGGTGGGGTGGGAAAAACAGCTCCCATCCAAGACAGACAGCTATAAATTGCCGTGAATTGTTGGACCACCAGTCCTATGGAGTCCATATACAAACAACGCGCGCTTCTATTGAATCCATTTACACCTCACGCTGCGGGGCAAGGCTCAGCAGCAATATTTAAGGGGATTGTTGTCGCACCCATGGCCACTTCCCTCTTTTCCTCCCTGACTCAATTCAGGGCAAAAAGGGTATAGAGAGAAGGTGGTGAAGCTCCTATCTACCTCTTTTGGTGACCTCGGGACTTTTCGTGATCCGGACTTTGCTGGTGTTTACCTAACACTAAAATGTCATTCCATAAAATCATGTGATGATTACACTGTAAATTGGATGATTGTAAAGTTCATGGTATTGTTTTTCGCGCTGATGGATAGCACGTACAAAAGCTTTCCACTATACCTCGGTACCGGGACAATAAGCAAATGGCCTGTGAAAAAAAAAGCTTGTGTAAAGTGATTTACTTGCAAGGGAATTTGACAAATGCTGGGTGGTAGTTGGAATAAGTGAGGCATTTGGCCACCAGAATTAAATTAGGAAAATGACAGTTAAATGCTGGAGCTTCTATTCTTACCACGCGCGCAAAAAATGAATGAATTGCCATCACAACACAGCCTTCCACCAGGGTATATTACAGCCTTTGGAGTTTCTATCCCCTTGATCCCTTGTCATCTTATTTCTTCAGCATATCGTATATCCTTCACCATCACCTCAATTCAAAACTGCACAACACGGGGTAACAAGTTCAAAAGTGCAACAGGAAATATGTATATATAATTCAACAGCTATTCTAAATAAAGCACAGGAGATAGACTGGAAATGAATCATGATGTGTTCACCTGGTTTGAGAGCTTGTGACAATGCCCAATGATACTATCCTTGCATTTGCACAGTTAGATGGGGCGTTTCCACAACCCTTTTTGCTGAAACTGGATTTCTTGTGGCGAATAGAATAAACTGAATTTACTGCCATTTGGCTGCGACATCTGCCTCATTTATTATTGAAGGGATCAAAAGTGAAATTGCTTGTCTTATCTCAAGCGACCATCAAGGTACAACTTCTTTTCCCCAATATGTGAAAACTAACTGGAATTATAATTGCTATTGCTGTCGGGGATATTTACTCAGCAGGAGGGTGTAAAATGAGGTAGAAGCGACAGTTAGGGCTAAAATTACCTTTATCACTTCTTCCACAGATAGATATTAATGATTAATGATATAGTTGGGATCACGGAGACATAACTTCCTCAGCATCTGATTTGTCAGTTGCTTTGGAGGATGTGAACCCGATTCCGAGGGTGTGTGGCCGAAAACAGTTTATAATGGTGACTTCAATCTACATATAGATTGGGTTTAATCTTGCATGTAGAGGAACCAACGAGAGAGCAGGTTGCATAGCTTGGGCAAGAGTGAGCCATAATATGGTTGAGTTCTCCATTAGGATGGAGAGTGTTAATTCAGTGGCGCAATTTATGATTGAGCCGTTTGCTGAATGGGGATGGACCCTCAAAGCAAAGGATGATGCTACAAAGTTGGATGCGAAACTCTGACTGCAAAAGTTCATTTCTGAGAAAGAGTTTAGTGTAGGTCCCTTGCAGTCAGCGATGCAAGGATATGGAGGACCAAATTGAATAACTACTGGAAATACAGGGGACTTTGGGTCAAAGGAGGAATTGAAGTGAAATTACTGTTCTTTATCTTATGGAATAGCTCAGGAAAATGCATTAACTGATGATTGGCGGGGTAGCAAAATGTAACCCCACTTTTAAAGAAGAGGAGGGAGAGAGAAAACGGGGAATTACAGACCAGTTAAGTGGGGCTGCTACACTGCCTCATTTTTTCTAGACGAGAGATGTAACTAGTACGTGGATTAAGAGAATTATATACAAACTTTAAAGCATACGGTATTAGGGTTCAGTATTGATGTGGATAGAGATGTGGCCAAACCCAGAGAAGGCTCATGCCACTCGTGAAGTTGCAATCTACGGGTCCTGTGAGGAGGATGGCAAGGTTACCTTGGATAGGCGGTGAGTGCAAATGTTTGGCAGATGCAGTATAAAGTGATAAATGTTGAGGTTATCCACTTTGTGGCAAAAACAGTGCAAATTATTTAAATGCCTTCATGCAGGGACCAGACTTCATAGCCAAAGGGAAATTGCTGTCTGAGGAAGGACATTATTGCCAAAAGGGAGTGCAGAGAAGGTTCACCAGACTGATTCCTGGATGTCCTCACCTCACATGACCTTCATTGTTCCCGAGTTATCACAGCTTAAGGATTCTTGGTTTTATGTGTTGCCACAGAGGGTAGTTTAAGTCAGGTACGGATACTGACTTGATCACTTCTCATCGAAAGGCTTTGAAGCCTACTCTGAATGTTTCAAAATTTATTATGCTTTTAACCACCTTCAGAATAACGACAGCCAATCCCAACTTGCCCTGATGTTATGTATGTTAATGTTTTGCGGAGGAATCATAATCTTCCATTAATAAATTCTAGACAAAACCTCAATTCATCGATAACATCCAATAATTGAGAGAAACTCTTGATTCTGCGCAGTAAAAAAAATGGTGAAAAATGTTATCAAATTTGTGGTCAGAAGTAAATAGCACTAGAATAACTTTTTAACGGGGAAAGATGGATAAACAGAGATTGAAATGGAACAGAAGATGGAACGGCGGCAGAGTGTGATGAAACAGGACGAGGAGACAAGCATAAGTGTGGGATCATAACACCTGACAGAGAACATCTCGCGCCAAATAGCCCCTACCCAATGCTTGTAAATACAATACAGTTTAGTTTAGCATGCTGCAACCACGTTCAAAATAATCTTTGGATTTGCTCCTGTGTATATTGACTGTGATGGATAAAGTGATTAAACCCTATTAAGAGAAAGGAGTTTTAAAGAGAATTCACAAGCAGAGAGGGGCTGGAGAAAGGATCTGACAGCAGTGACTGAAGGTTTGCCAGTTGCCAGACCTCACCTTGAGGCCTTGAGTTGAAGATAATTCATTGTGTTAGCTAGAGAGGGGGTGTGTAGAGAGATCCCTATCAGTGGAAAGGAAGTTGGATGGATGATGGGACCCCTTGGTCACTATGCTTAGCTGTAGTACTGATATAGGAAAAGCTGAGAGGGATCAACTAGGAGGGTGAGTAAAAACAGGACATGTCATGAGAATTGAGGCATGCTTAATGAAATAAAGTAATTACAACACACCCCTGGTCAAGAAATTGCTCTCATTTACCATCAAATGTTTTGAACATGCAATGTATGATATGGGAGGTGCGGGGGGATGTACGGTGGGTTGTACCTACAGATTGTGCACCTCCGACCCTGATTGGAGAAAGGTCCGGAGAGGAGATTGAATGTAAGATTTTGTGTATAAAGGGGGATGATCTCCCTGGCTTCAGTGTGTCTCGAGTTGGAGAGGCACCCGGTCTGCAGACTCGTAAAATAAAGAAATCTCTTGCTTCCAAGATTTAGTCTTTGAGTATTAATTGTGAGCATAAAGGGTATCTCACATTGACCTAAGCAAAAACTATCTCTGAAATATCAGTCTCTTGTTCATATGTGCAGGAGGGTAAATGACATGCTGATTTATGGGTTGGGAAGCAGAAAACAGAATGGGAATAAAGAGAAATGTATATCAGTATTGCGACACAATGGTAGAGTTTCCAGCCCCCACACCACGCGCCAGAGAGCCAGGGAGTTCGATCCTGACTACAGGTGCTGTCTGTATGGAGTATTGTATTGTTTCTCCCCGTGGACCTGCATGGATTTTCCCCAGGTGCTCCGGTTTACTCCCACACTCCAAAGACATACAGGTTTGTAGGAAGGGAAGTGAAAGGATGAAAAAATGGTAGATGGAGTTCAATGAGAGGAGATGCACATCCAAAACACGTGACGCTGAAGAAGTCAGATGAAACATTTTATTAACTGGAAATTAAAGAGACAATTTAACTAAGGTATTGTATTTGAGGTAAGGCGAGTCTGATTCAGTTTGTGTAGATGTTTGTGAAACTATCACCTGTCCCCGGAAGGAAAAACAGAGCTACAAAGTATTTCTGCAAAGGAAAACATATTATTGCACAAGTTCTAATAAGAATCTTAAACTCATTCTTTAAAAAACTATTGTTATTAAATCAATTGAAACTTTCAAGATCAGCCTCACTGGGTAGTTTAGTTAAGTAAACTCATCAAACAATAGTGGACAAATGCAGGGTAAATGCGATGGCAGACCTGAATAATAAAATAAACTAAATGGAACAATTCACTATTTTCTACTGTGTCCTTGGAACAGTGGCCTCAAGAAAGCATTAGATTCAACGACTCTGAGAGACATCATTCAAAGTATATTTGTCACTGCAAGGATTTAAGGAGGGAGTTGACTAGGAGTCTGACGGGAGGAAGGAGCTGTCTCCGATGAGGAGTGATAGTGAGTCGTCATCAGTCGCCTGGGCAGGGGTGTTCCCTGGTCCAAGGAAGGACAGGGGGGGAGGGGGTGGCAAGAGGATGGGAAGGCCACAGGGGTAGTATCCGTGCGGGTACTGGGAGGAGGAAGGGGGTTTGGGAAGATGAGTGGAGAAGAAAAGGAGATGAGGTTGAAGGAGGGACAAGGGATAAGGTGGGTCAAGGCAACTTGAATGCCCAGGAACGAAGGAGATTACAAAAAGTAGTGGACACCACCCAGTTCATCACTGGTATTGACATTCCCTCACAGTAGAATTCTATGAGATGCTTGGCTTGATAAAAAGGCAGCCAACACCATCAATGGCCAACACCACCCTGGCCATGCTCTCATTTCACTCCCACAATGGGGAAGAAGGTATAGGAGTGAGAACACCATGCCCAACACGTCAATCATCAGGCCCTTGACGTTACAACATCACTAACTGTATGAAGCAATAGACTGTCTTGGGGTTGCCCTAAAAGGATTTCTGACTTTTTTTCTCAGACCGAAGAAAGGCGCATACACGAAATATATACTATCCACATTCCCCAAAGAGTCGCTTACACGACCTTGCTGGTTACTCCAGCATTGGTGTGTCAATTTTTTCCCTACCTATCCACAATACAGCTTCCACACAGATTTTCCGGCAACCTGCTGAATCACGGCACCTCTGTAAATCAGAACCAAAGGTATGGGTGCGCACTTTTTCAAGGTCCCCCCCACAAGTCCCTAACAAAAATTGAGGCAAACCCAAGACGGGTGAAAGCAGCTGATCACAACCTCACAGGATTTCCGTGCCGATCGCAAGGTCCAGTTTGGACCCTTGCGGCCCGGCTCTGGTATTTGGCCTGGCTGGACGCAGAATCATTCCCACAAGCCTATCTCAGAGGCTGACTTTATGGATGATATCCAGTATCCGTTGGAACTCCTTCAGATGCCGTGAGCTCCGTGGTGTGGAAAAACAGATTAATCAGAAAAGTTCTGGAATCAAGGATGCAGATAACTGTTGGTGGTCCTGTACCACTTTTAGGAAACTATTGGTATTGTACTCCTGGATCACCTTGCTCATTAAACCCTCCTCAGGCCCTACCATTCATATTTTGAAGTCAATAACCCTGGTTTGACTTCCCAAATGCAACCTCTTCATACTAATATGGAATTATACTCATTTCCCATTTCATTAGCTTGCTCCAGCTGATCAAGTCTGTTTAATTTCTTGATAACCATCTTCTCTGCTACTAGATCACTTACTTTTAAAGTCCATTTTTAATCATTAAGTCAAATCAAACCTTGACGATACATGCCTTGTACATTTCATCCAATAATTGATTTTGATGACAAACCAGTGATGCATTGAGCACCGATCCCAGAGAGTACACTAGTTACAGTCCTCCAGTCCGAGAAACATCCTTCCACACCAGAAAACAAATTCAATATCAGTAGCTAACGCTTTCTGAATCTCATGCGGTCTAATCTTCTGGAGCAGCTTATCTGTGGAACATAGTCAAAGTCCTTGCTGAACTTCCATATCTACATCCTACAATCCCTCTCCTCATCAACCTTCTTTAAATCCAAACTCAATCATTCATGAAACACAATCCTTCCCACGCTAAGAAACATGGGGATGTTGGGAGGGTAGCGGATGGTAGGGAAGGCCAAAGGTGAGGGGAGTGGATGGGTAGAAGGAGGGGAAGGGGGGATAGTAGGGGGAGGGGGTGAGGCAATGGTTGAGGGTTGGGAACATAGATTGTTAAGGAGGCAGGGATGGTAAGAGAGGGCAGTGAGATCTGGTAGGACAGAGTCGGGGAGGAGGGCAATGAAGAGCAGTGAGGGGAGGATAGATAATGTAGGGCAGAAAGGTAGGGGTTTGGAGGGGAGGGGGGTAGGGTGGAGAGGCGGATTAGAGTAATGTAGGGCAGGGGAAAAGGAGGGTAATGGGAGGGGAGTGGGAGCGGCAGGATAGAGTAAGTGTAGGGCAGTGGTAAAGGTAGGGGTAATGGAGGGTGGGGAGGGCAGGATGAGAAATGGAGGGGAGGGTGGGGGAGGGCAGGATAGAGTAATTAGGGCAGGGGAAGGTGGGTTAATGGAGGGGAGGGTGGGAGGGCATGGAGGTTTTGGAGGGCAAAGTAGGTTAGGGGCAAGTAGGAGGACGGGGTTCGGTAGGGCAGCAGGGTTGGAGGGAGGGGAGGGGAGTAGGGAGGAGGGTTAGAGCAGGGGAAGGAGGGAGGGGGAGCAGGTAGGGCAGAGGAAGGCGGGGTTGGGTAGAGAGGAGCAGCAGGTTGGAGGGGAGTGGGTGGAAGGGGATGGAGGGTTTGGGGCAGGAGGGTTTTTTGGAGGGCCAAGTAGGGGAAGGAACGGGGTTGGGATGGGACGGGTTTTGGGGGGGGGGGGGGGGGGGGGGGGGGAGTGAAGGATAGGGCAAGAAGGGAGGGGAGGAGGGTATGGCAAGAAGGGAGGACGGGGTTGGTAGAGGGAGGTTGGGAGGGAGGGAGAGGGGAGGGAGGGTAGGGAGGGAGGGGTTTTGGAGGCAAGAGTAGGGGGGCCAGTAAGGGGAGGCTGGTTGGTAGGGGGAGCGGGTTTGGGAGGGTAGAGCAGGGGAAGGGAGTGGGGAGGGAAGGGTAGGGGAGTGCAGGTAGGGCAAAGGAAAGGAGACGGGGTTGGGCTTAGAGGATGGGTTGTGGTTTTGTGGTGCCGAGGCCAATTTCCAGTTATCCCACATTACCGCTGTAAAACGGGGGACGGGCTGGTCTTCAGGACCGAGTCTCCGCTTTTTGCCGCCTCTTCGAACATGTTGATACTTGTGGCGGTCTGCCGTTACCCGGCAACGGGCAACCGATCACTCGCACGGCGATCCGCGCAGGGGTCCTTAGCAGGTCCGGCGGTTATGAGCGGCTCCCGTCCGTCAACTGCGGCGGATTAGAGAGGAAACTGCAGATACACGAATATAGACCACAATGCGGAGAATCTGCGGGTCAGGCAGCAGCATCTCGACGAGAAGAAAGGACACAGATGAAGTTTCGGGGCCGAGACCTTCCTTCAGGGACTGAGAGTCATGGGGAAAGGAAAACGAGAGATATGAATTGAAATATCTGCACTTAAGTAACGATGAGAGGGAACAAGGCCATTTTTAGCTTTTGACCTTTAGTGTCTATACTTCGGGATTAGGTGCAGCTGCGCACCAATGGAAAGTATAAGGTGTTGGAAGAAATTGCATACTGCTGGGTTTATACCGAAGACCAGACATCATATTCTGAGCTACCTCAGAAGTATCTCATTGATAAGTAACCGAATTAGTGAAAGGCATGGTATAGTGGCGTGGAGTGGACGTTTCAACTCGTGGGGAAAGTCTAGGGGAACTGGAGGTTCGAGCCGTCGGAATTTAGAAGGAGGTGAGGAATTTATTTAGTCAGAGGGTGGTGGTGAAAAATCTGTGGAATCTCTTTGCCACAATGGTGGCTGAAGCTGTGCGTAGGCCAATGTCATTGGATTATTTTTCAGGCAAGAGATAGAGTGATTCTTGATTAATACAAGGTGTCAATAAAGGGTTTTGGGGGAGAATGGCAGAAGAATGGGGGGGGGTCTATCCTTATGACCTTATGCTGCACAGCAGGTGTTACGCCAGCATGTATTGTTTCTGTTTTCCGTAAACCAGCATTCTGCAGATCCTCATGTCCACATCCTGGCGAATTTATCTGTATTCTCTCCAGCCACTTACACATTTCCAAATAGTGTGATGGACCAGAACTGCACACATTGTAATCCAAGTGTGACCTAACATTGGTTCAGTAAAGTCTCGCAATGTGTGAGGTGTGGTTCCAAAAATGAATTAGGGAATCCGTTAAATAAGGATAATACATTTTATGCGTTGGACGGCAATATCAAGATCTAAAAGACTGTGAAGCTACAATTTTGCATATTGAGTTCAATCTTGAGGATCTCTGTGAAAAAGTGGAAAGACACTGGGTGGATATGGGACAACCCTTGGTTCTTTCCCTCTATATGGGCTAAATAATATAATAATATTAATTATCAATAGATAACTAAAATAATCCTTTTTATTGCCATCACACTTAATTGCAATGAGATTTGGTTTGCAACTTTCCACACATCTGATGTAATAACTTAATGTCATGAACTTAAACGACTAATAAAATTTAGGTTTTAGATTACCCGAGAACAAGGTTTTTAAAAGAACATTAGAACAGTAAAACAGTCAAAGATTATAGTTCAGATGTGTCCTGTGCGACTGACCATCCGAGGGAGAACAGTCCATGGGGGTGGGGGGGGCACTCAGCAGGGTCGGTTCAGAGCCGCTAATAGCTCTGTGAATGAAGCTGTTCCTGAGTCGGAGGTCTAGAAGGCCTTGTAACGTCTTCCGAAGGGATAGTTTCGAACAGTCCATTACAAAGGGTGAGAGGAGTCTTTAATGTATTCCGACGGCCCTTCCTGAGGCACCGTGTGTGGTTATGCCCTCCAAGGCGATAGTGGTGTCCCAATAATCTTTTGCGCTCTGTGGACGACGCGCTGAAAGCTCTCCTCTCCTGCCCTCCGTGCAGCTGAGATCACCTCACAATATGCCATAATATACTTATATGCTCTCTGTGTGCAGCGGAAAGGTCGTCAACACTGTTGGGCAAGCCAGTCCGTTTCATGTTCTTAGGAAGAACAGTCGTGCTGTGCCTTTTTGACCAGCGCAGCGGTGTTGGTGGACCATGTTAAGTCCCTGAGATGTTAGTGCCCAGAAACTTGAAGCTGAACTCTCTCTAAAGCTGTTCCCCGTAGATGGAGATTTGGGCGTTCCCAATTCCCCCATCTGTGACCTCCTGAAGTCGCGATAATCAGCTCCTTGGTCTTGGAGTTGTTTATGGCAATTTTTTTCCCGTGAGCACCATTCTAACCAGGTTCTGCACCTCCGCTCTTTATTTTGTTTCGTCACCGTTGGTGCTCAGCCCGATCACCGTTGTGTCGTCTGCAAACTTGACAATGTGTTGTGCCGATATGCAGAACTCAATCGGATGAAGAGGGAGTAGAGCAGGGGCACAGTAACAACAAGCCCTGTGGTGTGCCGGTGCTTCAGGGTGTAAGTTAGGACAGGTGCGGGCCCAGTATCACTGCCTGCGGTCCCGCTTCTGGTCAGAAAATTCAGGATCCAATCGCATATCGTGAGCGAGGCCTAGCTGGTTGAGTTTTGGTGATGAGCAAGGTGGGATGACCGTATTGAAGGCAGAGCTATAGACAATGAAGAAGCATCCTCCTAAGTGCCCTGTCTTCCATTTGAGTCAGAAAAGTTTGAAGAGCCACAGAGATGGCACCTCTTTGGATCTATTTGCCCTGTATGCCAAATTGATGGGTCCCAAGAGGCTGGGATGCTGGATTTGGATGTGGGAGAGACGCAGCCTTTCAAAGCACTTCATTGGGTATTGGGAGTTAGGCAACCGGCTGGTAGACATTCAGGTGGTGACTTTAGACTTTTATCGATGCCAGATATAGAGATAACAGGTTGAAATCCTCGTAAATACCTCGCCAGCTGTACAGCACAAGTCCTTTAGTACTATACTGGACTCCAATCCGGCCTCCAGCCTTGCGTGGATTGATCTCATCCTACGCAGAGCGCACTGTACCTCCTGTGTGCTCAGTGCCCACCGGGGGGGTTTATTCCTCTCCTGGTGGTATGCTCCAGTTTTGAAAGCGGGCAAAGAAGGCGTTTAACCTTATTGCCAGTGTGTTATCTCTGTGGCGGCAGCGGTGCTGCTCTTGTAGTCCAGTGATGTCCCCTGACAACCCAGCCACATGCTTCTGGTCCTTGGTGTTGAAGACCCTTTGCCTAGTGATGTCTTTGGCCCTTTTTTTTTTATACATTGTTTCCTGGTTCGACCTGGCAGCACCTGTAGGCAGAAATGTCCCCTGGAATTTAAAGGCAATGTTTGCGTGCCTTCTTAGCAGATCTCTGAACCTCCATTGTTCATCCATGGTTCCGTTTTTGAATTCTTCTTATTTGCTTGTCCACTGTGACAGTACTCCACACAGCAATTAATGTAGGAGAGCAAGTGGGATGCCGGTACTCCTCCAATTCTACCTCTGTACCCCTGAGCCCTGTTGTGCAAACAGTCCCTCAGTCGGTGCGATTCAAAGCAGTCCTGTTGTTTAGGGTCTGCCTCGGGGCCAATTTGACCCCGAGGAAGCCAATATTGTCTTTATTGCAGGTTTGGTATTTGTGGATGAGAGGTTTGTATGCGCAAGTAAAACAGTCGGAGGGAAAAAAAAAGATCGATTCGGGGGGGGTTTTTTTTAATTTTTTTTAAAAAATTTTTTATTATTTTATTTTAATTTTTTTTTTTTTCTATTTTTTTATATTTATTTTTAATTATATTTTTTATTATAAAATTTTTTTTATTATAATTTTCCCATGCATTGGGCAGGGGAGATCTGTATGCGTTCCTTGATGCTGGTGTACACTTTATCCAGGTGTATGAGCCCGCTGGAAGGGCACTGACATGCCTGGTGAATTTACGATGTGCAGCTATATGGTCGACGACCTGGTTAAAGTCCCCTGCACACAATTAAGCACCGTCCGGATGACATCCTGCTGCTTGCTGATGGCCCAAGTGCAGAGTTGTTTAGCCGCTAGGTTTAGCATTTAGCCCCTGTGGTGGCGGATGTATAATGGGCCATGAGATAACCACAATAAACACCGAGGGGCAGGTAAAATGGCCTACATTTAATATTTATGTATTTCCAGTCTGGGAACCTATGAATCTCTCTCCAAAGGTCTTTCTCTCCCGTCGGTCAAATGTGATTGCTGTTCTCTTTATCTGCTGAAGATATTTTTTTGTTGATGTTATCTAATTTCTTGAATTAAGGGTCAAGTATACAGTTGAAAATAATTGTAATGAATCATCTATGTTATTTACTATTAAATTTAGAAAATGTGTGAACACCCACATTCGAGAATCAAGAGCGTATAATTGTCATATGTACCAAGAACAGAACAATAAATTTTCGAATTTGTTGCAGCTCTGTAGGCCCATTAACGCACCAACATTACAAATAAATATACAATAATTAAAAATACAATAAAGTAATGAGCAGGAGTAATAGGCAACCAGACCATAATAGTGCAAAATCAAAGTACGTAGTGCAACCAAAAACAAAGTCCATAATACCGTTGCAGAAATACTGCCTCGGACATTAGTGGCGAGAGCCAGTTGGTTTGAGCAAGTTTTAAGAATGGCTGAGGAACAACATCATGCCCAAATGCTGGTATAGGATCTTCTGGCATTAGCCTAGGTGACTGAGATCACACTGTTGTTGAGCGCTATTGGACCAATAAGAAAGAAAATCGGATGACTTCTACCGGTGGAAAGCTAGCATAGACATTGAAACCCACCTGGGGGACCTGATACATTGCTGTCAACTTGATCTATTAACTGGTTTTCCCCACACGGATTTTAATAAGCTCTGCCACTGCTGCAATAAAAAAAATAAGTCTGAATCCCCATTTTTTAGACTAAAAGTGTCCTTCGCTTTCTGATGGCCTTATGAGGGTCGTACCTGGGTTTTATATGACCTGGTATCACCCGTCAAATGCCCAACGATCTGGTCCCAGTAGATTGCAGACCCTGTATCATCGGTTAGGAACATCAATGGTCTTTACTGTTTTTTTTACTGTAGAAATGCATCTTACCTTTTGAGTATTTACCAATTTCCACTAGTTTTTATTCCTTCTGCAAGCGGGTTTTATGATCTTGAGCTACAAAAGCGCTGGCACGTTTTCCAACCAACATGCTGGTGCAAGTATGATTATGTAATACTGGCAGCTACATTTTTTTCCAGAAATGTCCTGTTCTCCACGAACGTATCCGATTCAGCTAAATTAAGCTAATCAATCAATTGTGGCGTCCCAGTGGTTAGCCACGTGAGGTGCCCGAAACAACATCGGCTCCTCTAGGGGTTGGTTGGGTCACAGTGAACCTTACGTTTGGCAGTTGTCATCATCGAAGGATTGGTAGTTGGAATCCGAAGATCTGGCAGTTGGAATTCATAGGGAATTGGCAGGTTGGAATGGAATACAAAGGGTCACTGAGCCGACAGACTCCCGCTACTTCTCTGTTTGTTGGCGGCACTTGACCAGAGACGACAGGTCGGTATGGTGCCTTACCTGCGTGAAGCCACCACAGTGGCCAACAAATACGAAGGTCTCAAGCGCGCAGCTTCTACCGCACTTTCAGGCTCAGGCCGCCATGGATGCGAGCCGGCGCGGATCCTCCTCATGTGCGGGCTCGTTCAACCGTAATGCCATTCAGCCAACATGATTAGCGAAGTGCGGAAATGCTCACATTCATTGGAATTGGGCCACCGGCCTTGCCAGCTTTTTGAGTATGCTTTCCTAGAGCATAATAGTTGCCCGACGACAATCACTGATCTCTCTCAGGGGTGAGTTTTCGATGACCCCACTGCATGCTTAAGCGAAGCGCCAGACGAGCTGTGGGCCTGGACAGGGCGCATGGCGGGAAGGTTCGCTCTGATCGGGTGCCGGAACGTGCCATTGGAAGGCACGGCGACCTAAGGCCAGGCCCGCCGGGGTGCCTCGCATCGTCTGACGGTGGTGGACCGTTTCTGCTCATGGACACTTCTGCCCTGTCGTGTCCTCGCGCCCTCGTGGCCCACTGGATCGCCCGTTCCGCGGTGCTGCTGGACATTTCTTCGGACCAGGGTGCGCAGTTCACATCTGAACTGTGGTCCGCCATGGCTCGCCTGTTGGGGACACAGCTTCACCACATGAGGGCGCATCATCTCCAGTCTAATACGTTGGTGGAGCGGTTCCACCGCCATCTCAAGGCCTCTTTGAAGGCACGCCTCACTTTTGTTTTGGACATGAGTGGTTGGCGGGAGACTGTGTCTGTGGCTTGTTTGGACCTTAGCGAGCCAGTGCTGGTGGCCCAGCCTCGTCGTCAGAGGCGTCCGCCGTCCCGGTTGCTCCCGAATTCGTCTGTACCAGGCATGTCCCCTCTGCGTGGGGATGTATGCACGAGGTCCGTCCGCCTTGTTCGTCTTCCCGTTTGGTTCCGTGACGTGTTGTCTAATTATTATCAATAGTGCTATCAAAAGGCACCCCTGCACTCCAATAATATACTAATTGAAACCTGGTTTGGCTGCCAAGCTCATAACAGCATTAATTTTAAATGTGGACCAAAGAGCTGTAGAATTGTAGAATTGAGGTACGAGTGATATTGTGGTAGCTTTTGACTGAGTGCGGTACTAGGGAACCCTTACAAAACTAATGTCAACAGACACTATGGAAAATACACTTGTGGTTGGAGTCAAACCTCACCCAAAAGGAATGTGTAGGAAGGAATCGCAGATGCCTGGTTACTCCAGGATTTTATGTCTTTCTCACCCAAAGGGAGATGGTTGCGACTGAAGGTTTATCACACCCAAGCCCGGGACATTTCTACAGCAGTTCCTGTGGCCTGTAGCTAGTCCCAACCATCTTCAGGTTCTTGAACGATGACCTTCCTTCCATTTTGAGGTCAAATGTGGGAATGTTTATTGATGATTGCACAATGTTCAATTCCATTCATGGTTGCTCAGCATGCATACAACAAGCCATAGAAAATATGGATTGATAAGTGGCAAATAAGAGAAAGTCCAGCCAGCTATTTATTACTATTACCTGTGTCCCAATCAATATTCTGGGAGCCACCATTAACCAAACACTCAACAGTAAGCGACAGACTGAGCATCATGCAGCCAGTGATTCATCTCCCAACGTACAGCCTTTTCATTATCTACAAGGTACAAGTCATGCTTGATGGAACATTCCCCACTTTCCTGAATTAGTCCAGGTCCATCACCAGTCAAAAAGCAAAGACATAATCCATAACAAATATCTTACTAGATTGGCACTCCATCCAACAATCGAAACATTCAATCCTTCCACCCTGGCATATCGTGGCTGTACTGCATACCATCTACAAAATGCACTATGGTTACTCATCTGCACTGCTCCTGCATACCTGCCAAATCTCTTGTACCAAAGACAGCAGGTGCATGGGACCACCACGATCCGAGGTTCCCCTTCCTATGGAGACCACGGAGAAATGTCAGCTGTTGCATTTTGGGAAGTGTAACATGTGCTGGACCCACAAAGTGAATGATAGGGCTTGGGGGAATGTTGTAAAGCAGAAGGATCTAGGAGCGCAGGTGCATGGTTCCTTGAACGTAGTCGCAGGTAGATAGGTTGGGCAAAATGGCAATTTGCACATTTGCCTTCGTCAGTCAGAGTATTGGGTATAGAGAATAGGCACAAAATGTGAAAACAGGACCATGGGAATGGAGATCAAGGAAAATGTAGAATAGATCATTGTTAGTTGGGAGGAGGTAACAAAACAGAGATAAAATGTAGTTGGAGACAGTAAGACTGGTCAGAGAACTATAGGTCATGTTGCAGTTGTATAGGATGTTGGTGAGTTCGCACTTTAGAGTATTGTGTTCACTTCTGGGCACCATGTTTTCAGAAAGATGCTGTCAAGCTGGAAAGGGTACAGAGAAGATTTACAAGGATGTTGCCAGGGCTAGAGGGTCTGAGCTATAGGGAGAGGTTGAGTAGGCTGAGACTCTATTCCTTGGAGCGTAGAAGGATAAGGGGTAATCTTATTGCGGTGTATAAAATCATGAGAGGAATAGATCGGGTAGATGCACAGAGTCTCTTGCCCAGAGTAGGGGAATCAAAGACTGGAGGACCTGGGATCAAGGTGACGGGGAAAATATTTAATAGGAATCAGAGAGGTAACTTCTGATTCACCATTTGGTCAATCGGTCAATCTAATTTCTGTACTCTGACTCATCACGTGTGATTTGTCTAAAAACAGTGGTGTCATCGACAAACTTGATGATGGAGTTCGCAGTATGTCCGGCTATGCAGTCATGGGTTTACTTGATTGATTCAATCAGCACTGTATGCTGCCCTTGAAGAGCAGCCAACAAAATCGAATACTTGGCCCACGCCCTTCTCATTCCCTTTTCTCCCCACTGTGGGGCAGAATATACAGAAACGTGTGCACCACCAGACTCGGGAACAGCATCTTCTCCTCTGTGATGAGGCTTCTGAATGGTCCTTGCATAGGATACTCTCCGATTCTCCTCTACCCCATTGCAGACATTGGACACTGTCTCTTGAACTGTTGCATTACAACGATCAGAACTATAGTCTGCAGTCAGTATCTTTTCCTTTGGTCTACGTACTTACTACATACGTACTTGAGTCTGGCCTGATTATTTTTTATGTACAGTATTATTATTTGTTTGAATAGCATGCAAATCAACGCTTTTCACTGTACTTCAGTGCACATGACAACAATAAACCTAAACTGCACAGCTGACAAGGAAGTTTGTCCCTATTCCTTCATTATTGCTAGGGCTAAGTCCTGAAACTCCCAAACCATCAGCACCATGGGATGACCTTCACCATAAGGACTGCAGCAGTTCACGCAACAAGTCATCACCCCTTTCTCAAGGGCAGTTAGTGAGTGTAATTAATAATGATTTTGCCCACATTCCAAAGACAAGATAAATTACTCCAAAGACATGTAGTTTTGTAGGTTAATTGGCTTGGTATAAGTGTCAATTGTTCCTTGTGTGTAGGAAGTGTTAATGTGTGTGGATCGCTGGTCGGCATGGACTTGGTGGGCCGAAGGGCCTGTTTCCCCGCTGTATCTCCAAACTAAACTGATAAAAATTGTTAACATGTTCCACAATTTTGACCCAGTCACAATAAAGGATATGAATATATTGTTATCTCAATAGTGTGCGACTTGGGTAGAAAGTTGCAGGTAATTACCTCTTTCAGCGGGTGAGGCAGCATCTATGGAATCAAAAAGAATCAAATACACAGGACAAGATGTTAAGAGGTCCCTTGTGCCAGTAGGTGGGGAGCATTTCACGAGATTCATTGATTGCTGAGAGTGGTAGACGCTCAACATCGGGGTACGTATACGTATATCTTGGCCTGGGTAACCTTCAGGACATCATCAGTAGTGTACCCTTGCATCACTGGGTGTTTCGGCCATTTAACACTATACACCCTCCGCTGCGGGTGAGGCAGCATCTATGGAGAGAATGAATTGGCAATGTTTCTGGTTGAGACCCTTCTTCAGACTGATCTTAGAATGTGCTTGACTGCCAATATTTAAAATGAAATACATTGGAGATTTTAATCTTCAATTTGTAAATTGTTTCAAAACCACTTTCAATTTCACAGTGAATGAGAGAATGTATCCTTCTGCTTCAGCATAAAAAATAACTACCATATGTTACAAAATTCAGTAATAGAAAGTGTTCATTCTCAAATGACACTGCTCATATTTCAGCTTTATCAGATAAACATGTCCATGGCTTAATAATTTCAGACAAACCAAATGCAGGAGGATAAAAACTTTAATGTTATCAAACCAAGGAGTATTACAATTGCTTCAATTTTCATTATATTCCTTTTAATGCAGCAAAATATCCCAAGGCACTTCATTGGAGTGTTACCAAACCCAAATTAGCAGATCCCCACTTGTTGCAAGTAGGGCAAATAACCAAAGGCTTGGTCAAAGAGGTAGGATGAAAGGAGTGTGGTGAAGGAGAAGAGACAGGAGACGCAGATACTTAAGATTAATTTTCTAGAGAATGGTGCTCTGGTAGCCAAAGGCATGGCCAAAAATAGTGGAGCAATCAAATTCATGGAAGAGCAGGAACCAGGAATTAGAGAACAGATATCTTTAAGAGTTAAAGCACAGGGGGAAGATTACAGATTTAGGAAGGCGCACAGCCATGGAGAGATTAGGATTATAAATTTCAAAGTATTTCTGAACTAGGAAACAATTTAACTCGCCAAACCTAGAAGCAATGTACAAATAGGAGTTCTTGTTAATTAGTTCTTGTTGATTAGTTAATAAGCAGCAGAACACAGGAGGCAGGATAAGAGTGAATTGGAATAGATGTATAAAAAGGTATGTCTGAGGATTTCCGCAGCAGTAAGTGAGCTGAGGCAGGGCTGGAATCCATCAATGTTATAAAGGTGGAAGCAGTGTATTAGTGCAGAATTGTGGTCTGAAGCTCATCTTAAAAGTAAATTATGGCCCAAAGATCTTGAGCTGTCATGATATATTTGATCAGGTACAGGGTGCACCTGATTTTTGATCAGGTACAGATGAAGGCTACACAATGTGACAGGTTTGTGACAACAAGTGAAGATAATCACATTAATATTCACAATATTTAGCATTCTAACTTGATGGTGTAGTGACTATTTAGCATACAAAGTATTGTTTCTACAGTTAGTTAGAAGAAATTAATACTCATCCAGTGCTGGGTGTTAAAACAACAACCTGACAAATTAGAGAAATGGAGGAGTCAAGAGAGGTGATTGTGAAGTAGAGTTGAGTGTCATTGGTTTAAAAGTGTAAACGGTGAGGCTACATTTTCAGATCACATTTAAAAATACAATTATCAATCACCCTTAGTATTGAGACATTAGATCACATGTAGACTTGAAGAAGGATCAGAGGAGGCAAGAGCTATTACAATCAAGTTAGTCTCTACCCAGGATTCAAGAACGTAATTCTGACTGAGTCCTCATTACAGTTCTGAGGAAAATGATTGCATGAATGAGGAAGACACCTTGCATTTGCACAGCACCTTTCAAATCCCTTTCGGGATATTCCAAATTGTTTTATAGTTTATTTGAAATGTATTCAATGTTTCAATGCACATACCAAATAATTATCAGCTGGAAAATAACACTGGGACAGTGTTAAAACATAGTTATTTGCCCCGCCATGTTGCCATTTGGAGGTTTCCAATATTTTCACCATGTGAAAGAGGACAGTGGTGCATTTGGCAGTCAGGATGGTGGGTGACTTGTGGAAGAGTTTGCAGCACTAGAGTTTCTATGCACTTGCTGTTTTTATCTTTCTAGATGGTTAGGACTACTGGTGAAAACTGTGTTTGCAGAAACCTGTCTGAGACTTCTGTAAGGGCAAAGGTAATAAAAACAACAAAATACGTTTTGGCATAAATGTCAGTTACTGGAATCTGTTCAGGATAGAATCATTGAATATTTTGCAATGACCATTAAATGGATTTATAATCTGAACTCATGTCAAATGATCCCTGTCATTGCTGAGAAATACCATAAATTCATGTGATAAGGGGCTGAATTGGGCCATTCGGCCCATCAAGTCTACTCCGCCATTCAATCATGGCTGATCTATCTTTCCCTCTCAACCCATTCCTCTGCCTTCTCTCCATAACCCCTGACACACGTATTAATCAAGAATCTATCTATGCCTTAAAAATATCCATTTACTTGGCCTCTAAAGCTTTCTGTGGCAAATGTTGGGAATATCAGTGGGTCGGTTAACACACATCACCAAAATACAGTTAATTTGGTAAATCTTTGTCAAGATAAATAAGTGCACAAAAGAAAGTAGACTCTGCATTTGCACGACTCCAGAAATGGATTAGAAGGTCATAAAGAGTATACATACAACCCAAAAGGATTGACTGGTGGCGCCTGCCTAGAACAGTATTAGAACTGCTCAGTTCATTCATGAAGCTGCAAATGGACATTGATAGATCATCAGAGAGCTGAATGGCATTCAAAGTGCGATGTTACTCATTTTGAACTCAAGATAGATCAGAATAGTTCCTAAAAAAGAATGATGCTGCAGACTTTGGACCCAAGCACCTAAAAAATATATATTTTTTAAAGAGGCTAATGTAACGTTGGTCTAGTTTGAGAATGCTGGAACATAAAAGGATGGGAATTATGTTGCAGTTATACTGAGCAACGGTTGGGTCTGATGTGGATTAATGCATTGACCTCTGCGTTCTGCACTTTGATGTAGCCTTACTTGGTTGGCCTTTATTAAGGCTGTAGCATAAATTCACCATAATAATTCCTGGACTGCAAGGTTTTAAGTTTTGAATATAGTTTGCAGACTTGGTTTGTATGCTCTTGAATATATGTGAGAGATCTAACTAAAATGTTTAATAATGACCTAGAGACTTGGCAAAAAGTAGGCACAAAATGCTGGAGTCATTCAGCAGGTCATGCAGCATCTTTGGAGAAAAGGAATAGGTGACGTTTCAGGTCGAGACCCTTCTTGGTAGCTTGGTCAAGGACAACTAATTTGCTATGATGGACAGATAAGTGATGTAATTGAAGTAACATTAGTTAGTCTGTTGTGGGGATGATAGGTGCTCAGAAGCTCATCTCAAGAGTCAAAGAGCACAGTAATGTTGCTTACTATATGGTTTAGCCAAAGATAATGGTCAGGATGTCATCAGTTGCTCAGGCAAGGAGATAGTAGCATGGTGCAATGAAACTGCAATTCATTCAGGGAGGATACAAGTTGACCAGGAAGACAAAACAAGAGGTGTAGCGAACTGGACTCCTCAGCATGGGTGTGGAAGCTGTGGCCCCATGTCTTTGAATGATGCCAACGAGGACCAGCATGGAGCAAGAATAGGCACGAAAAGAGCAATACCTGCAAGAACTGGTTTCAGATCAGCAAATTCATGGAAAAAATATTTTACAGAAACTTTTTCCTTTGGCACTTGTGACCAGTATGATGCAAATATTGATACCACTCAACCTGTTATGTGACTATTGTGTAATTTCCCTATTCTTTAGCACTACAAAATGTACAAACCAGGAAGCCCAAGATGCTGTCCTGCAATGAAGATACTCCAGCATTTTGTGTCTATCTACTGCTCAAAGTAGTTTCTGTGTGGAAAAATTGACATAATAACCACATTCTTAAAGTTTTTTTTCAAAATGGTTTTGCAAAATCGGTGATGGAAAAGATGTGTAGAATTGCGCTTACCATTTCACAACTTTTAAATAGAACTAAGATGAAAGATTCAGTTAATGGTTGTTAGCCGAAATAGTCATGCCGAAAGCATGGTAGCTTTGTTTAACAATCATCCATTTCAGTGTCGTATAAAAAAAATAATCCGAATAATATGCATTCTGGAAGCCATAATAAGACATTGCCAGGAGACAGACATGGAACGTTAGCAGCACTGCGATTTGCTTTCAGGCTCTTCGGTGTACTCTGTTAATTTAATTTTATCATCTGCGTCAGTGTCCTCCTCTGATACATGGATGCAATCGATGGTTAGAATATGCCCCACCAAAAATCGCATGGCTTCATCAACGTTTATATTGTCCTGCAAACATCAGAGAAAATACTTGATTAAAAATAAACTTGTTGCAAAATGTATCTGGGGGCAAGGGAGTGCAACTCAAATGATCAAAGAAAACCTTTGAAGGAACATAACACCCAAGACATTCCAAACTGTTTAAAGTCATTTCCTGTCAATTGGATATGGGAAATGTAGCAACAAATACACATGCAGCAAATTATTTTTAAAAAATCATGAAATTATCAACTTTAAGGAATAAATGTTGGCATGGAGAACTCTCTCTCTGATGCATGTGTTGGTCCAACCCATTTCTTTATGACTAACACTGTGGTTCATAAGCATGCTGCTCTCCTGATGCAATCCCTATTTTTAAATCTCTTTTAAATCAGAACTTGCTGTCTTGAGAGGTATTTCAGCAACGTTTAGTTTAGTTTAGAGATATAGTGTAGAAACCAGCTCTTTGGCCCACCTTGTCCACACTGGCCAGTGATTCCTGTATACTAGCACTATCCTACACACTAGGGATAATTTACAATTCTTACCAAAGCCTGCAAACAAGTTCTTTGAAATGTGGAAGGAAACCGGAGCATCCGGAGAAAACCCACATGGTCACGGGGGAACATACAAACTCTGTACAGACAGCACCGGTGGTCTGTACCGAGGATTGAACCCGGGTTTCTAGCACTGTCAGGCAGCAGCTCTACCACTGCGCCGCCGTGCTACCCACAAAAGCTCAGGCTGCTGCTTAAACAGTGTTGGAAATGTTACCCTTTAGAATACATACATACAAGACCCTGTCTACCCTCTTGGGCAGAACCCAGGATACTCTCCTCAATAGGAGCTATCTCAGTATCAGAACCAATATTTAATCTCAATCAACATTTCTAAAACATGACCAATGTTACACTGTTGTCTGTTGGAGCAGACTATGCATAAATATTTCATCTTATTTCTAAATAACATTCATTATATTTCAAAGACTTCACTGGCTGTATTTTCTTCAGATGATTAGAAATAGTGAAAGATGCAATGATTCTTTGAAAAGTTACTTTCAGCAGCATCTCTTCCAACCTTATCATTCTGCATTCTCTCTGCTTACATCAATGAAGAAAGGTCCTCTTTATATCATTCCTGATGCCTACTATCAGAGAAAGAAGAAACTTTCTTGGCAGGCAGCTTAGTTTACTCATCTTAATGAGATATGCATAATATTGGAATTTATTAAAGTAATAGAAGTAATAGGAAATAACCCAGCTGGTCTTTCATTTGAGTTTAGAGATTGGGAGGCAATCTAATTGATGTGTTTAAAAGGATTTGATAACGTAGCTATGGAAAAAGATTCTGAGAAAATCCACAATGCAGAACAAACCTTGTAACATTAGCTGGAGTGTTAAAGAAGGAACTGCAGATGCTGGAAAGTCGAGGGTAAACAAAATGCTGGAGAAACTCAGCGGGTGCAGCAGCATCTATGGAGCGAAGGAGATGGGTAACGTTTCCGTTACCTATCTCCTTCGCTCCATAGATGCTGCTGCACCCGCTGAGTTTCTCCAGCAATAGCTGGAGATTCAGGGGGAATTTAGAAGAGGTATTTACACGTCAATGGCAGTGTTAATTTGGAGCTAACTCTCTAATGAGGACATTGATCCACACATAGGAAGTTCCCACAAATAACAATGAGAATATTACAATTTTGATACATTGATTGAAAGATAACCATAACCATTGGCTTCGATATTGGGATAATTGCTTTTTCAAAAATGTAGTGTGGGATTCACTCAAGATGGTTTAGGTTTATTATTGTCAAATGTAGAAGGACAGAGAAAAGTTTTGTTTTGCATGCTATCCAAACAGATTGGATATACTATTCAAAGATACAATCAGATTGCAGAGTAGTTCTCAGCAATTTTGTGTATCAGTTCCTTAGACCAAGTCCAATGTCCTCAACGGGGCAGTGGTGAATCGTAGTGGTACTGGACAGTACCCCAGAATTATGGAAGGACTGTTCAGAACTAGCCTGATTCGGACCATAGTTTCTCTGAAAGGTATTACCTTCAGCATTGCAATACTGAGAAAACATTGCAATATTAGCTTGAATTTTTGTGCAAATACCTCAAGACAGGGACTTGAGCCATGAAATTTCTGACTGAAAAGTTAGGAATGAAACGTGGCACATCAAATGAAATGAAGACTATGGCCGGAAGAGTCTTGCTGTGTACTGTTACCTATAGAAATGCAGTGAATGGAGGTTTACCATGCACCCCTATCTCCACTGCTAGTCTCCTAACCTGCGGTTTATTTAAAACCTTACTAAAGGATGAAAGAGGCAGCTGCTGTTACTCTCTAGTTCTCTTCTGGTAATTTCACATTTTTGGACCAGGTTGTGAAAAAGGCTATTTCCTCTTCCTCTTTCTCCATGCACTCTTTTTATTTAACCTCATCACTATTAGTCTCAGTGCCTGAAATATTGCTCACATACTCCAATACATAGATTTGCATGATTCAGCTTTTGAGATGCAGTGTGGAAACAAGCCCTTTGGCCCACCGAGTCTGTGCCAACCAACGCTTACCCTGAGCACTATCCTACACACTAGGGACAATTTACAATTTACAGAAGCCAATAAACCTAAAAAAACCCTGTAAATCTTTGGAATGTGTGAGCAAACAGGAATACCCGGAGGAAACCCATGCAGTCACAGGGACCACAGGTATAAACTCTGTGCAGACGGCACTTGTAGTCAGGATCAAACCCGGTCCTGCACACTAAGTCCTCGTTATCCATGAGGGATAGGAACTCAGAGATATTCCCAGATAAAACACAACATGTGATTAACTCTAAGGTCCTATAAATTACACTACACATTTTTTAAAATCATTCAAAGTGAAATATATTAATAAATTTAAATACCTAAAATGAAATATTACAAACAAAATACTACTTCCTATTTTAGTCAGTCACACAAGTTGAAATAGGCCCTTCAGCCCAACTCGTTCATGCCGACCAAGATGCCTTGTCTAATCTAGTCCCACTTGCCCGCATCTGGTCCATATTTCTCTAAACCTTTCCTATTCATGTACCTGTCCAAGTGCCTTATAAATATTGTCGCCACTTCTACATCACTAACAATAGATATTGAGGTGGAGGAGAGGCTATTCAGAAGACAGGAAAGCCGGAAATCTCCAGGACCGGACAATGTTTCCTCTTCTACCCTCAAGCTCTGTGCCAAACAACTGGCGCCAGTCTACACAGATATTTTCAACCAATCCCAGCAAACCTGTACTGTCCCTGCCTGCTTCAAAGTCTCCACTATTGTCCCTGTACCCAAAAAGACAAGGATTACTGGTCTTAATGACTACAGGCCTGTCGCACGGACCTCTGTAGTCATGAAGACCCTTGAAAGATATGTGCTGGCCAAGCTGAAAAATATCACGAACCCCCTGCTGGACTCTCTGCAGTTTGCATACGGGCCAATAGATCGGTGGATGACGCAGTCAACCTGGGCCTGCACTTCATCCTCCAGCACCTAGACTGCCCGGGGACCTATGCAAGGATTTTGTTTGTTGATTTTAGCTCTGCATTCAACACCATTGTGCCAGAGCTACTACACTCCAAACTCTCCAGGTTGACTGTGGCTGAACCCCTCTGTCAATGGATCACCAACTTCCAGACAGACAGGAAGCAGCATGTGAGGCTGGGAATGCACATCTCGGACCCGCAGACACTCAGCATAGGAGCACTGCAAGGCTGCGTACTCCCTTCTCCTTTATTCTC
Source organism: Okamejei kenojei (assembly GCA_035221665.1). Lineage (NCBI taxonomy): Eukaryota > Metazoa > Chordata > Chondrichthyes > Rajiformes > Rajidae > Okamejei > Okamejei kenojei. The sequence continues at coordinate 19,837,246 of CM069138.1, forward strand.
TCCACACCAACGATTATGCCTCCACAGACTCCTCTGTCAAGCTTCTCAAGTTTGCGGATGACACAACCCTGATTGGACTGATCCAGGACGGGGAGGAATCGGTCGACAGACAGGAAATGACACAGCTGGCGTCCTGGTGCCTTCGTAACAACCTGGAGCTCAATGCCCTTAAGACAGTGGAATTGATAGCAGACTTTAGGAGAGCTCCCCCTCCCCCACCTCACCATCAACAACACCACAGTCACATCTCTGGAGTATTTTAAGTTCCTTGGAACCAAAATCTCCAAGGACCTGAAATGGGGGGCTACCATCACCTCCACAGTCAAAAAGGTCCACCAGATGTACTTCCTGCGGCAGCTGAAGAAACACAATCTGCCTCAAGCAATGATGGTCCAATTCTGCACTGCCATCGTAGAGTCTGTCCTCACCTTCTCCACCACAGTCTGGTTTGGCTCAGCCACCAAGCACAACATCCGGAGGCTGCAGCGAATTGCCCAATCAGCTTAGAAGATTGTTGGCTGCAACCTCCCCCGCCACCCCCCCCACCCCCCCACCATTGACGCGAGTGGGGAAGATTATCTCGGACCCCTCTCACCCTGGCCACAAACTCTTTGAAGCACTTCCCTCTGGAAGGCGACTACGGACTGTCAAAACTGCCACATCCAGACATAAAAAGGCCTTTTTTCCAGCATTAGTAGCTCGAGTAAATAACCAAAAATCTGTAGCCTCCTTTTGCTCTGCAATTTTATTTAATTCACATGTTTAATCGATAATTTTTTTTTAAATTAATGTTTAATGTGTCATTCTTAATTGTTACTGTATGTCGTGTTGTTACTTGAGAGCGGAGCACCAAGGCAAATTCTTTGTATGTGTACATACTTGGCCAATAAACTTATTCATTAATTTGTTATTGTACTTGCCTCAACTATCTCCTCTAGCAGTTCATTCCATATATCCACCGGCTTCCAAGTGAACTTCATGCATTCCATTTAATGTATTAATGAAAGCGGTGATTGATTTTGAAATCACAAGTTAGACTATTTAACAAAACTGACCAAACTGATTGTCTCTTCAATGTGCACATTTTGAGATCTCGAATGTTGAAATCTGGAGCAACAAACAACCGGAGGAACTCAGCAAGTCACGCATCATTGATGTGGGAAAGAAACAGTCAACGTTTCAGAATTTTGACCTGCAACGTTACCAATGCCTTACCCTCACTGATGATGCTCAACCTGCTGAATTCCTCCAGCAAATAATGAGAACTGAGAAAAAACATTCCAAGTCACACCTCCTATTACAATACTGGAATGTCTATCCCTCTCTTAGTTTAGTTTAGTTTAGAGATACAGAGTGGAAACAGGCCCTTCGGCCCACCGAGACCAATTGCCGTTGGGTTATTGACACAAAGCTTTGCTTCAATATCTGATCCAAGAGACATAACCGACACTTAACTAGAAATCAACAGTCTGTTGATGTTGGGCTGATACAGGATTATATTGCTACGGCGCCCCAAAGGGCGACTTATCATCACTAACCTTTGCTGAGGTTTGAAACCAAGCCACAAAGTCATTGTCCCTGCAATAGTGGTCCATCATTGCCTTATTGTTCTCCACACCATCCCACTGCTGATCACACTTGTTGGCCAAGAGCACGGCAGGGATAGGCTTCCCATTGGGCAGCTTCACGTTTTTGTCCAAGTCGCTTTTCCATTTCAGAACTGCGTCGAATGTGGAACGCCGAGATATATCAAAGACTATAATAGCTCCAACAGCTTCTTTGTAATATATTCGTGTCATATTGCCGAATCGTTCTTGACCTATTGAAGACATTAAAAAACATTAACGTAATACATTTCTCAAATAATAGATTGATAAATATTTTAATTAATATAGAATCTATACCCAAACTATAAAAACTGCTCAGTACAATTATTATTTCCTTTTTATATATTTTGTTACACACAGGTATCCCCTTTAATCAGGCCTATCATCCAAATCTATTCATTTCCACACTATGCAATCACTTCTTCTTCTTGCGTATGGCATGCACAGCCTAAAGTCGTAGGACAACTTGTTCTATTTGATCGTGCACGCCAGGTTGATTGCATTCATCGAAACAGGGCGGACCACGTGAAGGTTGCAATCGCTCACTCCAAGTAATCACTTAGCTTTTCCTTTATGCCATGGTTCTTTGATCACACAAACCAGACTTACCATCGATGACGCCATCTGCACTTTACGCTGCCTCGGAAACGCAGCCAACATAATCAAAGATTTGTCCCACCCCAGTCATTCCTTCTTTCCTGTGCTCCCATCTGGCAGGGTACAAAAACTTGAAAGTGCACACCATCAGACTCAGGAATAACTTTTTCCCTCTGTTATCTGGCTTCTGAATAGTCCTTCCATAAACTAGGATACTGTCTGACTCACCTCAACAATATTGCAGACATTGGACTTTGTGGAACTGATGCGCTACAATGCCGGGAACTACTGTATATTCTGCACTCTGTAACTTCCATTTTACCTATTGTACTTGAGATTGGCTTGACTGTATTTATGTATGGTATTATCTGATTTAATTGGATATCATGCAATACAAAACTTTTCACTATACTGTGGACAATAATTAACCCAAGCCTTGATGTGGGCAATACTGATGTGGCCATGTGTTGGTCCCGAGTTACAGTTGGCCACCGATACGAACTGTTAAGAGTCCATTTGTGTGCTGGACTCCTTGGTGGGCTAGGGGTTCCTTCTGTTATGGAACAGCAACCTTTTCAAAATCTACTCTCCTGCTTTAAAATGCCGAGGAAGACTGTCATATTTTCTACTCTCAGTGGCTGTCATAATCTCAATTATATCAATTATCATAATAAATTCATTGATTGGAGAGGCATCCAGTGTAATAAACATAAGTAAAATGATTCACTATTAATTGAAGGGTTCAAGAACATTAGGTTCATTCAACATGGTGGTCATCGCACTAGGGACTACTCGTCCTTCTTAACACTAGGGCTGCTCTTTTGGTGATGGTTATGTGGTGTTTGAAGGAGGCCTGAGAACTCGTAGTGCTGGCAACTTGTTCCGCTGTTGGAAAGCCTTCAACTATTTATGCTTGCTTCTTGCAATACAGTGGTTGAAATGTACGCTGTGAATAATCCATGCCTTGCAGCTCAGATCAGTTTCCACTTTTGAATGCTTGGCACACGACATAGACTGTAGAAGATGCTCCTCATTTTCAGGCTGTCTCTTTATCTGATTGACCAGGAGCCTTATCTTACCAACAGTTGAAATTACATCCTTTGATCTACTAGCAAGCGCAGCTTGTGAATTTAATCAATAATTTCTATCACCTGCTGCATTGGATTCTATGGTATAATTAATGGGAAACTATTAAAGTGGTTCTCTTCAAATCAGTTCTGACTCTCGCTTTCACAGCTGAAGCAATGGCGGATAGTTACAGTAACATTTGAATAATGAGCAGTGGCAGATCCTAACATCTATCCACCTGTCTCAAGATCTTGACATCAATTCATCAGTGGAATCTATAACTTTGGCTAACTTTTAGTTCTTTGCACACAGAAAGGAAATTAAGTTTAAAGTCAGCTTTTGCTTGACTGCCAAGGTTTCAAGGTCAGTTTATTGTCACATATACCAATTAAGGCACATCGAAATTTGAATTACCTTACAGCCAAACTAAAAAAAAGCGACAAGATACACAACTACATAAAAGTCAACATAAACATCCACCACAGTGGATTCCCCACGTTCTTCACTGTGATGGAAGGCGATAAAGTCCAATCTTCTTCCTTTTTTATTCTCCCACGGAATGGACAGTCGAACCATCCGCAGTCGGGGCGATCGGAGCTCCTGTAGCCGGCGGTCGCAGCGCCTGCGTCGGGGCGGTCGAAGCTCCCGCGTCGGGACGGTCGAAGCTCCCGCGTCGGGACGGTCGAAGCTCCCGCAGGCTTGGAGTTCGCGGTTGGTCGCTAACCAGAGACCGCGATGTTAAAGTCCGCAGGCTCCCGCGGTTGGAGTTCCAAAGTCGACCCCTGACAGGGATCACGAGCTCCATGATGTTAAGACCGCAGACTCCCGCCGTGGAGCTCTCGAAGTCAGTCTCTAGCAAATGCCGCCATCTCCGCAATGTTCGGCCGCAATGCGGACGGAGATTCGATACGGGGGGGAAACACAAAACACATCTCTGTTGAGGTAAGTGATTAGAAAAAGTTTCCCCCAACTCCCCCCCATAAAACAAGCTAAAGAACACTGAAGACATACATTTAACACATATAAACAAACAACATAGCAGGAAGGGACAGACAGACTGTTGGTGAGGCAGCTATTGCTGGCGCCATTCTTGCTGTTCGTGGAAGAAAACGTTCCTAATTTTGCATGCCTATGCAACTTGGCAAATCCCGTGTCCATTGGATGCAAAGCACCCCAAATACTTTACTGCCATTTTAATCCTTCATTTCTCTTGTTGATGTTCTGAAATCATGTTTTTCTACTATATGCCATCAAATCTTCTACAAATCTGATTCCTTCAATGTTCATCCTTATTATTCCCTTGCTTGCATTCCATCTTTCTGTCCTCCTGGATTACCCCATGCATTCTCCGTATGAAGACCTTCACGTTAACCCCAATAGAAACAATTGGAATAATTTCTTTTGGGGTTAGTGTTGAGTGCCTTGTTGAGCTTTTCTGAGTATGACATAACAAGAAAAGCCCATCAAGGAATCGAACACTAACCCCGAAAGAAATAATTTCAATTGCCCCATTCTATTTGGGTTGGCCTTCTTCACCCTGCATTCCCTCTATTGGCAAACTCCTTAATAGTAGACTTACAGTTCCCACCAAACACCAGCACTTTGAAAGTTATAGTTGGATTGACTGTCAACTCCCATTACCACATTTTGGCCCAAAATGTATGTTGATTTATTATCAAGGGCTTGCCATTCCTGAACTAGTTATGGTTGATCACATGGAGATCTTGGTCCTAAATGAAGGGTCAAGATACCCTTCTCTCTCCCTTTCTCATGCATTCCTACTTAACTGCTTACCCCATTCAAGTTGACACGTTGATGGCATCTGTACACGATACATCAGTCTATCTCCTTATATCTGTGGCAATGTGTCCTTTGAACATCTCTCCTTGTTGCATTCTCACCGCTCTCATTTACTGCTCATCAAACAGTGATCACATTTAACAAATCTTTTTCTCAAATCTGCTCTCCCTCCATAGGCTCAGCCTGAGCAACTTGTAATCCACTGAGTCACTCAAAGCCCATTTCAATTCTTCTTGCTGTACAAGTTCAATAACTTTGTTTCTTGCCTGATCCTCCATCCCTACATATCAGATTAAACCCATATTCTTGCCCCCGCCTTAGTGGTTCCAATTCACATGGTGAATTTATCTGTTGCACTGAGAAGATAATTTATAAATGTCTTACTTTTTGGCCTGTACGCACATTTCCGTTCCTTATCAAATACCATTTATTTTAGAGTTATTTTTTTGGGAAGCATCAACTCTTCTATTAAAATCAGAGCTACAGCAAGATACAACACAAAAATAAGGCCTTTGATCTATAAAATCGGTGAAAACAATCAACCAGCCATGTTAAATTAATCCTATATTATTTTCACCTCACATTCTGAGCCACCATAAAGTCAGTGGGTCAAATGACCATCTTGTGTGAGAAATCATCCCTAAAATTATATTCTTCATGTTCATTTTTAATCTCCAGCCTTGCTCACTATATCTTGTTCATGAGATCAAGATGAACCTTGTTGATTCTAACAATTCTGGCCAGCTAGTTGCACTTTCAGCTTATCTTCCAGACCCAATGTCAGTTGCCAATGTGAATGATTACCACACAGACCGCCATTGACATCTATGGAAAATGGCTCATCTTAGCCTAGTATAATAGTGACAAATCTGTAGCCTGGGGTAGACAGCGATATATAATATACTCACCAATTCACATAGATAGTGAGAAATCTATTGTTCGGTTAATGTGATAGACACATAAACCAGAGTGAATCAGACTTGTATCAGTTATGTCCATCCTTGCAGCAGCCAGCTATATAGAAACATCGAAAGTAGGGGCAAGAGGAGGCCATTCGGCCCTTCGAGCCAGCACCGCCATTCAATATGATCATGGCTGATCGTCCGTTATCAATAACCTGTGCCTGCCTTCTCCCCATATCCCTTGACTCCAGTCCATATGCTGATAGACTACTTTGCCTAGTGTTACAGTAAAAAATTTGCTTCTACAAAACAAAGTGTTGTTATATGCTGCCACATTGTCTGATAGATTCAAGCACACTAGTATTATACCATCTTGTAACACAGTGATAGACTTGTTCCTACTGGAAACCCACCATTCCCATATAGGTTGTGGGCCGAGCATAAAAAATGTGTCTAGAATTTATCTTTCGTGACCTATGTCTTGGAACCACATGATATTTTGTACAGATTTAGATAAAATATAACTGTGAAGGAAGTTATCTCGTCAGTGCCAAAACGTGCACATTAATTAATTAAACTTATTCGAAAATGAGATCGACAACCGTCATCTAGTGTCCAATGCCCATATTATACCATGGGGAGCCTAATTCCGTGCTGCAGTGTGTGTGTGTGTGTGTGTGTGTGTGTGTGTGTGTGTGTGTGTGTGTGTGTGTGTGTGTGTGTGTGTGTGTGTGTGTGTGTGTGTGTGTGTGTGTGTATATATATATATATAAAAACGTGAATATGACTGTAATCATATATAATTATATTATATACAAAATAATATAATTGTGAGTGTGTATTTTGAATGAGACTGCCGCAGAGGTCCGGCTCCTGAACCAACGTAATTAATGGGTGAGAGCAGTTTCTCTGGGTTCCCCCGTTTGCTGAATCCCACTGACTGCCAGTGTGCAGAGTGGGGGTCACGGCCATTGTGTAACTGGGGCAGTGCCAGTCTGGGTGGGGGAAGGCTAAGGCATCTTCCACTGACAGGAAAATGCCTAACCCCAACTCGCCCCCCCTTTCAGAGCTGCCCACGGCTGCAGCTGGAGCCGCTCTGGGACCGGCTATGGGCTCCTTACGTGTGGCCCTGCAGCGCGTCGGCCAGCATGCCCTTCTGGATCATCATAGTGATGATGGTGGGGAGCAGCACGCTGCCCGGGCCGCCTTCAACACCCCCATAGCGCCGGCTCACTCATTCCACCTGCTCGCTCGCTGCAACACTGGTCTACCGGCAGCCCGACCGATCACTCGCAGCACCCACCGGCCATCCGACCACTCTCACTGGCGGCCTGGCCTGAACCCACCGGCGGCCCGGCCCAACTCTCACCACCCACCGGCGGCCCGACCGTTCCTCTACAGCATCCATCGGCCTATCGACAAGCCCGACTGACTGACCGACCGAATAACCAACTGACTGACCCTAACCCTAACTCCACATTTGTTATATATAATTTTTATTTAACAGTTCACATCATAACTTTATAAAGATAAATCAATTGAAAAACAAAATTATCAGCAAGGTTAGCATTACCTTTATTCCTTGGAAACCTAGTTATTGTTTTGATGTAATGAGGAGGCAGCCATGATCCCAGGGTCCTCGCTGCCTAACGACCATAAAACAAAGCACGGGATTGGTCAATTTGCGCCCGACCTCAATTTCAAACGTGCATTGATTGGATAATTACTACTCGGAAAATATGAGCTTTTTTTCATATTTTTTAAAAAATTGCAGTTTTTGGTCTTGACGAGTTTCAGGTGTGATTTATATAATATTTTTACACAATAGTTGTGTTCCGTGAGTTGGGTCTCAAACCTGAATGAAAAAGCTCCTCGGCCCACAGCCTACTACAGCAATATTTAGCATTGCAAAGTGCTGAACAACATCAATATATACATTGTTTAACAATGAAATGGGCTTAATGTCCCATTTCATTTGTTACAGGTTTTATGTGTAAGAAAGAACTGCAGATGCTGATTTAAATTGAAGGTAGACACAAAATGCTGGAGTAACTCAGCGGGACAGGCAGCATCCCTCATTCAGTCTGAAGAAGGGTCTCGACCCGAAACGTTACCCATTTCTTCTCTCCAGAGATGCTGCCTGTCCTGCTGAGTTGTTACAGGTTTTATGCAGGTACAGACACTAATGAACCAGGGCCATGAAGACACAGATCCGAGAATATTGTTGGACTGTGGCAGAGTTGTAGTTCAATGCATCAAAACCAACAGATGTTTACGTTAGGTCTGAAGAAGGAAACAGATTCAAAACATCAACTATCCTTTTGCTTCAAACATGCTGCCTGATCCGCTGAGTTATTCCAACACTGTGTGTCTATCTTTTTTATTTACCAATCTGTTCCCTGTGGTGATCATCATTACAGAGTGTGGGAAAGTACTGCAGGTGCTGGTTTAAACTGACGATAGACACAAAAAGCTGGAATAACTCAGCGGGTCAGCAACATCTGTCTGGAGAAAAGGAATAAGTGACATTTTGGGTTAAGACCCTTCTTCACGGTTCGAAGCCATGACGGAAGCCTGAATGTATGAATGGATGAAGAATTATAGACAATAGATCATAAATATGTCTCCAATGAAGAATATCTTGTTTAATATTCCACTCAATTAGTTTATCTCTCTTTTTTTTCCTCTTTTTCTTTTTTTTTAATTTCCTACTGCTATAAAATAAAAATAAAATTATAGAAGTACAAATAAGATTAATTGTAAATTTTAAAAAATATTAAGAATGTATGTAACGATAATATTTAATTGGATTTATATTTCCTCTTAATATGTAATTACTTCTAATAAAAATATTTTACAAAAAAAAAAGATCCTTCTTCACACTGAGAGTCACGGGAAAGCTCTCAGTCTGAAGAAGGGTCTTGACCCAAATTACACCTCAGTCTCCCGTTAGACTTGTACCTCAAAAATTGTACATGTATAACTTCTTTACTCGGCGAGAACAAGCGTAGTCTAGTCGGCCGTTTTGCTGACACTTGTGATTGGTCCGCTAAGGCCTGCCGGATCTCCCGGTTGCTAACCATTTTAAGTTCCCTTCCTGTTCTGACCCATGGCATCCTCCATTGTCAAAGTGAGACCACATGCAAACTGGAGAGACAGCACCACATATCCCTCTTGGATCACTTACAATCCAGTGGTATGAACATTCAATTCTCAAATTTTAGATAACTAACCAACAACCCCCTCACCCCCCCCCCACACTTCTCTTTTTCTTCCCCCTTGCTTCCCAGCGGGATGCATATCCATTTATCCCAGTATCCTGCCCCAGCTGACCCCATCTCACTGTCTCCTTCCACCTACATCCCTTCTTTTAGTCTCACATTTAAGCCTCTTCTCTCTTTATCTCACAGCTCTTCATCTACTTTTCATTTCTGGCCTTTGTCCATTTATCTGCAATTGATCCTTCCTCACCTGTATCTACATAAAATTTGCCTGTTTCTGTCCCACCCTCTCTTCCAGCTTTCTCCGCCATATTGCAATCGGTGATGAAAGGTCTTGGCCAGAATGATCACCTATCTATGTTCTCCAGAGATGTTGCCTGACCCAGTGACTTACTCCAGCATCTTGTGCTTTTTGCCCATGCATAACCCCTTGTGTGTATCAAAGTTTTATACAGTGGCAGGCTAGTACCCACTATTAGGATGGACATGATGACAGATCCTCAATAACCAAACACCACTTATGTAACAATCATGGAATAAAAATCAGAACATGCAAGAAATGTTTAGCTGTTACAGGAGCATTTGTGGAGATGGGAGCAAGGTTACTGGGTGGTGGGAGATGAGGGAGAGATCGAGTTGGTGGCTGCAGAGTAGGGGATAGATTTAGTAAGAGTGGAATTTGGGGCACAGTCAAACGAAAGAGGTAGAGATCTGCAGCTATGAGTACCAAACACAAATATCCTGTGCCCACCTATTCTATGACTTTGATAGGCATAAAAAGCTGGAGTAACTCAGCGGTCAGGCAGCATCTCTAGACAAAAGGGATTGGTGATGTTTCGGGTCGAGACCCTTCTTCAGACAATTCCTGTGTTGTGCAGTGCAGACTGATTCTGACCAGTTTTATGGATGTTACACGGCAATTGAAAACTCAGTGGTAGTTCAGAAAATACTTAAATGTCAGCTGCAATGCCATAGGTCAGAAGTTACATACATACACCAGGCCAGAATTTTTCCTTCACTAAAGAATAACTTAAAGTAGAAATAGGGAACCAGTACAAGTGATCACGAAGGTGATAAATTGTTGTAAAACCCAAACTGGTTTAATGATATTTCTTAGGAAGGTAAATCTGCTATTGCTTATCTTTCAAAACCACAGTGAATTCCTAACCGTGACTTGGATTAAGAAATGTTTTGGCAAGTACATGGGAAAATAATAAAATGTCATCTCTCAAGTACTTCACCAAAAATATTTTCACCAGCTAGTCACACAGCTGCAGATGGGAACTGACTTGGTCTGAACATGCTCACATTAAATCTACTGAAGAAGGAACTGGTTGATTTTACGGCTGTTTGGGTTAGGCTTTGGAAAAGTTCAACATGCCAACACTCAGAGCAAAGTGAAATATAATAGTTAGGATGTGGCAAAAACTGCTTGGAAGTTATAGGGAAAGCAGAACCCAGCAGGGACCGATCCTGGCCCTTCAGCTGGCTGCAGTGATAAAGCAGGAGCAGTGGGTGCTCACAGCCCTTGTCTCAGGCTGTTCACATCTCAGTGGGAAAGGGGAGGGCACAGTTCATGCATTACGCCAGCGGCTCGACACAATCCCAACGTCGTCAAGATTAACCACTTCCCTGCGGGTTACAAGAACTCCTTTACAGACACAAAACTTGATGTACCAAGAACACAAGAGTACTCCTCCATCCCTCCACGCCTTTCATTTCCAATGTTATATTTCCCTTCATTCTCCCCTCCGTCACACACTCCCCTCCTTTCCTTTCTCCGACAGCCCCCTCCCCCCTCTTATTCACATTGTCCATCCCCTCACCTCATTTCCCTCCACTCACTAAACTCCTTTACTTCCCCGACTCCCTCACCTCCTTTCTCTCACGCTTCCTTCGCTCCCCTCCACCAGCACCACCACTTGTCTAGCCCCCTCCTCTGTTATGCTTGTCCCCATGTCTGGGCTCACCTCCATCCTTCCTTCTGCTCATTCCCCATCTGTGGTAACTGCCTCCACCTACTACAGCCCTTCCTCTCATTCTTTCTGTGCATCCCCTCTCCACCCCGTCCTTCCTCTTCCCTAGTCCTTCACCCCCCCCCCCCCCTTCACACTCTGCCCTCCATTCACCCTGTAATAGTCCACCATCACCTCCCCCCCTCCCCCCACCACCACAAGCAGAGCCTGCACTCCTTTCTTCACTCACCCCTCAAGCTCTCCTATCCTCCCTCCACCCACTCCATTACTCTTTCATCCTCTCCCTTCCTTCCCCCGTCCTTTATTATTCCCTCCCTCCATCTGCCTCCCCACCCTCCCATCTCCTGCCTCTTCCACCTTTCTCTGTCACCCCTCTCCCCTTCCCACAGCTCTCCTCTTCCCTTCCCCATCAACCCTCTCCTTCCATCACCCCCCTTCCTTTCCACACCTCTCCCCATCAACCCCCGCCCCCACAAACCTTCCTCACTGTAGTGTACTCCCTCCCTCTTCACCATTTCAACCCCCTCACCTCCCTATCTCTCCTAACCACACCCCTGGTTAGTGTACCTCCTTCCTCACCTCACCCCCCACTCACTCCCCTTCTCTCACCTCCTACCATTCCCCTCCCACCAGCTACTCCCCCCTCACCTCCTACCACTCTCCCTACCGCTTCCCACCTCACCTCCCACTCCCTCTCCTCCATCTCCCCTACCCGCAATGTCCCAGAGCTGGAGTCGGATCAGAATGCTCGAATCCCAGTGTAGGACCTTCAGGGCGAAGTCGACGCCGATAGTGGCCCGGTAGTTCTGGGAGAAGAGCTGGTGGACGTAGCGCTTGATGAGGCTGGTCTTGCCCACGCCCAAATCCCCGATCACCAGCACCTTAAACAGGTGCTCGGTACCAGCCATGCCGCTGCTCTCGCCGCTCGCCATCCGCCCGCCCGCCCGACCGACCGCCGGGGAGCCCCGCCGCTTCCGCCCGGCCACAAGGCTCCGCCCCGGGCAGCAGCAGCAGCAGCGGCCGCCTCCCTGCTCAGGCACGCACTGGGAACCGAGGGGAGCGAATGAGACCCGACAGGGACATTTCAAGGCAGGGGGGGTGGTTGGCGGAATGGGGTGCAGGGGTGACGAATGGAGGGTTGAGGCAGTGAGCTGGAGGGTCAAGGGAGTGAGGTTCGGCTGAAGGAGTGAGCTAGAGGGTTGAGGGAGTGAGCCGAGATAGACAGGGGTTGGGTTGAGCTAGACATTGGGGTTTAGGGTGAGATGGACATTGGGGTGGGTTTGAGATAAACAATGGGGAAGGGGCTTGGGTGAGAGACATATATGGGGATGGTGGGGGGGGGAGACCTGTTGGCTTTGGGGTGAGATGGGCATTGTAGGGTGTTGGGGTCAGATAGACATGGTGGGGGTGAGGGGAGATAGACATTATGGGGCGGTTGGGGGAGAGATGGTATAAGGGCTCTTTTTGGGACTGAGTCTGAAATCCGAGTGCTCATTCTGAAGAAGAGACTTCTGAAACGCAACCTTTTCCTTTCCTCGGACGGTTCCTGCCTGACAACGCTGTGTTACTCGAGCATTTTGTGTCTATCTTATCCGCAGTTATATATCTGCAGTTCCTTCCCACACATCTCTATCATTGAGGGAGGGGTTATGACTTTGGTTCTTCCTTGTTTTCTGAAACAGTATTGTGGTTATTTACATTGAGCCAAGGGAAGAGTTGCGTGGCTTACCTGCAGGCAATACCTGTGAATTGCAACAGAATTGGTATATTAACCTAGGTATCTGTGCTCAAGTCACTGAACAGAATCTGCGTACAAGAATGCTAGCATCTCGCGACAACTGATATCCAAGAAAGTGAGGGGAAGTATTTAAACTTAACAGGAAAAGGAACAAGGAAGTATGTTAAGAACAGACAACTTTGGTGATGTGGCAGGATAACCACATTGTTTTCAATTTGGCCTGAATCGTGTGGTCCTTCTGGTAAGGACATACATTGTACAGTGCTTTATCCAAAGTTGTCAGCAATTAGGGTTAGGTTTATGGAAATTAGTAAGTGCTGAATAATTACAGCATTGATCCTGTAACTAGCGGTGGAATGGGGTTACAGCAGCTTTGGCTGCTGCCTCAGTTATCGGGATCTGGATTTGATTCTGATCTTAAATGCCATCTGTCTGGAGATTGCACGTTCTCCCTGTGACGGCGTGATTTTCCATTGGGTGCGGCAGCTTCCACCCACATGCCATTGTTGTACTATTGGTACAGTAAATGACTCCCACTATACGTATGTGGCAAAAGAATCACATGGCAGTTGACGGATATGTGTAAGATAAACATAGTTGCAGGGTTACAGGGAAATAAGTAGAGGAAATATGACTTGGACTTTGTTCAGGTCTGCCACAGACTCCACGGCTCAATGGCTGCTGTGTGTAAAGCAAACCTCTGCTACCCATATCCCCCCGCTTTGATATTTTGTTAAATGCATTTTTAACCTTCAAACAATATTCATATCTGAACAATAGTATATTGAAAGGTACGAGACAAATATTTCATACCTCTTTATTTAATTACAGTCAAAAGATATATATTTTTCCAGAAGTTCGTAGTCTCAGATGAAGCTGTGACTAATCCAAACCAGATGCGAACAACTAGAATCAAAACCAGTGATTTGGCCAGAAACCTGGTAAACATCTTGCAGTGTATAGCACCTTTAATGAGGTAACATGTCCCACAATATTTCTCAGGAGTATTATTAAAAAACATTTAATAAGACATTTGCAATTACCAGGGCAGGTAACTAAAAACTTGGCGAATAGGGTAGATTTTAAGGAGCACCTCAAATTACACCAGGGAGGTAACTTTCAGGGGGGCACATTGGCGCAGCGGCTTTACAGCGCCAGAGACTCTGATTCCATCCTGACCGTCTGTACGGAGTTTTGTACGTTCTCCCTGTGAACGCGTGGGCTTTTTTCACGGTTTAATCCCACGTTCCTAAGACGTACAGGTTTGTAGGTTAATTGGCTTTGGTAAAATTGTAAATTGTCCCTAGTGTGTAGGATAGTGCTAATGTACGGGGTGATCGCTGGTTGGCGCAGACTTGTTGGGCTGAAGGGCGTGTTTCTGCGCTATATCTCTAAAGTCTAAAGCAAAGTAAAATTTCTAAAGGATAAAGTTTGGACATTTGTCAGTGGAGGAAGAATAACATAAAATGTTGCTTACAAGTGAGCAGAAATGCAGGAACACCAACCTCTCAAAATATGGCAAGGTTAATAGTAGGAGTGTCATGCAATGATTTGGATATAAGGCTGAGAGTTTTTAAAGTTGAGGCATTGTTAGATCTAATGTTAGTCTATAAGCACAGGGTACATTGGAATATAAGAAATTTGATTTTAAATTAAATATCGAAAAAGTAATTTATTGTGAAATAGCATATTTCAAACAAAAATGTTGGAAAGGATTTTGTGCAATAGAAAATATCTTACCACAGTGAATGGAACTTCTTTTTATTACCATTTGCGTTTGAATTATGTTATCTTGACTAAGCATTTTTTCCTTACATTTGCAGTTTACAAGGTCATAAAAGTTGAATAGTAAATTTGCAATTAGATTTTTTAATTCATATATAGTTAACAGTGCACAACCAATAATTACTATCAATTCAACTTCTAACTTAGCTAAATTACATAATTGTTATTCTAAGGATTTGGGTACTACTTAACATTGAAAGCAACACTTGCCGTAATAGTTTAAAAATAATTATTGTCCAGGTTAGGATGTGAGGCCATTTTCATGGAGTTGTTTCAAAAGTTCAAGGTTTCTCTTTTTCATGTGGCGATCATACTGAAAAAGAAAGTGAATTGGACCCATAGGACTGG
The DNA here is from genome assembly GCA_035221665.1 of Okamejei kenojei. Taxonomy (NCBI): domain Eukaryota; kingdom Metazoa; phylum Chordata; class Chondrichthyes; order Rajiformes; family Rajidae; genus Okamejei; species Okamejei kenojei. Next base: position 19,852,288 of record CM069138.1, read on the forward strand.
GAATGTTCTAGTTTTTCATATATCTACTACAGGCAATGATGGTCCAATTCTATACGGTCATCGTAGAGTCTGTCCTCACCTTCTCCATCATGGTCTGGTATGGCTCAGCCACCAAGCACGACATCCGGGGGCTGCAGCGAATCGTCCGATCAGCTGAGAAGGTTATTGGCTGCAACCTTCCCTCCATTGATAAACTGTACACTGCATGGGCCGGGAAGCAAGCGGGTAAGATCACCTCTGACCCCTCTCACCCTGGCCACAAACTCTTTGAATCACTTCCCTCTGGAAGGTGACTCCAGACTGTCAAAGCTGCCACAGCCAGACATAAAAACAGCTTTTATTCCACGAGTAATAGCTCTACTCAATAACCAAAAATCTGTAGCCTCCTTTTGCTCTGGTATTTTATTTCATTCACATGTTTAATCAACAATGTTTTATTATTAATGTTTAATGTATCGTTCCTAACTGTCACTGTATGTCATGTTGCCAATTGCGGGCAGAGCACCAAGGCAAATTCCTTGTATGTGAATACTTGGCAATAAACATATTCATTATTCATATACATAGCTATCTATACAGTCAGTTCATCTATCAGGAGATGACAGCCATTTAAACATTTAAATCCATTGGAATTAGTTGGCCTCGATTTCTAATGCTTCCTTGCTTTGTGCCGAGGACCCCATGTGGAAAACACAGGCAAAGGAGTGCTGTATTGATTTGTCGATTTACTCGCAAAACCGATCATCCTGTGTGCAGGCATTATAGCAAATCGTGAAGTCATGACAGAACTGAATTGGTCTTGCATATCTCACTACCAGATTAATTGCTTTATCATCAGCATGTTGCTTTGATCCTTGATTTGTCCTTGTATTTCAGATATATGACTTTATTTTTAATGAGACAGTTAACAAAATATTACTTGAAGCTGGCACAAATTACTGATCATTAAGCTTTTATGAATTAGGGCTGAGATAAACAGAACACAAATTTGCTCTCCTTGGATCAAGCATCTTAACTATTTCACTACTGTTTTCAAACCCTCGATAATCGAGAGTAGTTTCAGTGCTGATTTCAGAGATCGGGGCACCACTGGCGAAATTGCCCTTGAGAAAGTGGTGAAAGGTGCTCTTTTGAATGATCGTCATGCTTGTCATGTAGACCTTTCAGCAATGCTGATGAATGGAAAATTCCAGGGTTTTGATTCAATGTTGACAAAAGGAAAAAAAAAAACACATCCAAATCTTGGAGAGAAACCATATCTGCCACCTTTGATCCCCTTGCCGGTAGAGGACATGAATTTATTATTGTCAAAGCTGTTGATCAGCACAGTGCAGCATCTGGCTAACTGTGAAGCTGATCCAAAGAGGATCATTGAATAATGTGAAGAAGTCATTAAACATTGAAAGGACAATATTTCGACGTTTAGATCCTGTAATATTTGTCCCCTGGCCATCAATGTAGTTCATAAGGAATCTAGTTTATAATAAGTTAATGTAAGTCATTTGTGAATGTTCAGGCTTCGGTATTCACAGTAATAATTGAGTTCAGAGACATTGGGGATGGTGTCGAAGGTCATAAAGGGACCTTTTTACGATGAGGTAGCGTTGAAATATGAAGGTGGTTGTTAGACAATAATGACGGATGCGATGGAACAATTTGCTATCTAGCTGTGGGGAGAGCAGCTGAATCTCTTGGAAAAGAAGAGCTTGCAGAAGATGTTATTGGAGGTGATAGGGGCATGGTTGTGGAGACCAAAGCAGACTCGGAGATAGGAATGGAGAACCTTAATGTTGGAAGATTGAGGGAAGGAAGCAAATCTACATAGACAGGTCAATGAATGCACCTTAGAAATAGAAGCCAATGAATCATTTGGTGAAACCATGGCTGGAAGTTTAAGATTCTCTGTGCACCCAACAATAGAGTATCACTTGATTCTTTTTTTTTGTCCTCCAAAATCTAGTGATCTGTATCTTTAATGTATTGAGTGACTGAGTATTCACAGCTATAGTTATAGAGAGATGGACATTGAAAACAGGACCTTCAGCCCACTGAGTCTTTGTACATATCTCTGTACTCATCATACATAGTCCATTTAATTTTTCTTTCTACATCCCATCAACCCTCTCCAGATTTTACCAGTCACCTGAACACCAGGGTCCATTTGCAATTGCTAGTTAACCTAGCAAACTGCACATCTTTCGGATGTGGGAGGAAACCAGGGTGCCAGGTTGAAACGCATAGAGGAAGAACATGGAAGCTATACTGAGACATCACTAAAGGTCAGGACCAAAGGGCCTGTGCTCAGCTGTATTAGGTCTGAACCTTAGTCTCTGGCACTGTGAAATTGCGGTTCCACTAGCTGTGCCACTGTTCTGCCCAGCTCCCTGGAACAGAATTACAAAGCTACACAGCACTGTGGTTGAAGAGGGCTATTTAGTTCTTGAGACACGAGAGCCTGCAGATGCTGGAATCTGGAGCATAAAAAATAAACTGCTGGAGAAAGTCAATGGGCCTGGCAGCATCTGTAGATGGAAATGGAAAGCCGATGATGTCTGACCCACTGAGTTCCTCCAATTGTTTTTTGTTTGTCCTTGAGTATGTTTTGCCATTCCTTGAGATCATGGCTGATTCATGACCTAAATTAACATAACTACCAAATCAAAATAGGACGTAAATGGTAGGGAATTGAGGAATGCTGTGGAACAGAGGGATCTAGGAATAACTGTGCATAGTTCCCTGAAGGTGGAATCGCATGTAGATAGGGTGGTAAAGAAAGCCTTTGGTGTGCTGGCCTTTATAAATCAGAGCATTGAATATAGGAGTAGGGAAGTAATGTTAAAATTGTACAAGGCATTGGTAAGACCAATTCTGGAGTATGGTGTACAATTTTGGTCGCCTAGTTATAGGAAGGATGTCAACAAAATAGAGAGAGTACAGAGGAGATTTACTAGAATGTTGCCAGGGTTCCAGCAACTATGTTACAGAGAAAGGTTGAACAAGTTAGGTCTTTATTCTTTGGAGCGCAGAAGGTTAAGGGGGGACTTGATTGAGGTCTTTAAAATGATGAAAGGGCTAGACAGAGTTGACGTGGATACGTTTTTCCCATTGAGGGTAGGGAAGATTCAAACAAGAGGGCATGACATGAGAATTAAGGGACAGAGGTTTCGGGGTAACGTGAGGGGAACTTCTTTACTCAGAGGGTGGTGGCTGTGTGGAATGAGCTTCCAGCAGAAGTGGTGGAGGCAGGATCGACTTTAACATTTAAGAGTAAAGTGGATAGGTATATGGACGTGAAGGGAATGGAGGGGTATGGTCTGAGTGCAGGTAGATGGGACTAGGGGAAAACAAATGGTCGGCACGGACTGGAAGGGCTGAGAGGGCCTGTTTCCGTGCTGTAATTGTTATATGGTTATATGGTTATTATATTAAGCACTAAAATGAACGATTGTAGAGAATTCCATGTTATAGCTTCTGGATAATATTTGGGGGCATTTTGCTTACAGTGTGGACTCCCCTGAGTTCTATATTGATTTTGAGCAGCCTTATATATATATATATATATATATATATTTATATATGTATGTATGGGACCGTGGGTTTATTGCAATTCTGTGACCATGGTAGATTGTGTAATTTCTTCATAAACTGTTGTGGGATTATCGGTTTGACCTCCGAGATGTGGGAACTTTCTGGAAAAGATGACCAGAAACAGAATTAGCAGTTACCTGGACAATTGTTGATTGATAAAAGGCAAATTATTATGGTATGTTTTGGTGAGGTATCATATGGTTGGTGTAATATATATGGACTTCCAAATGGCATTTGCTAAAATGCAGCATGGTAGGCTCATCATTTGAATGACTAGAGTAACTGCAGTTGTTCTCCCAGAAGGTTGTGAGGGGTTCTTATGAAGGTATCTAAAATCATGATCAGAGGAGATGGAGAGGAAAAGTTCCTATTGGTAAAAAGAGTCCAAAGAAATATAATTGGCAAATGCGGTAAGTAAGACAAAGGAAGTAACATTTTTGACTAGCAAAGGTTTAAGGTGTGAAATGTACTGCTTGAGTTCATTTTGGAGGGATATTTAATTGTGACATTGTAAAGAGAAATTAATAGGTAATTGAGAGAAAACAGAATTGTGGGGCTGTTGTGGGGAACTGTGATTCTTTGGATTACTCTTACACAGACTTGTTATAGATATAATGGTCCACTTTAGACATCATTGACCACCGGGGCGCTGGGAAAATGGCAGTCCTGCCGGCAGTCTGTTCGTTTTTTCTTTCTTTTTACTATTTTTTAGTGCGTTAAAAGTTTGTTTTAATGTTCTTCGATATGTTTTATGTGGGGGGAAGGAGTCCCGAACGCCGCCGGCTACATTACAAATTATTGAACGTCAAGACCGATACATTACAAATGCATTGAACGTCAAGACCGACCCATCACCGACTGAGGAAGAACAAAAGGAAGGACTTGAACTTTATTTTGCCATCCATCACAGTGAGGAATGTGTAGGAGTCACTGTGGTGGATGTTCATGTTAAAATGTGTTTTTGAGTGATTCGTTGCTTTTAATTGTATGACTGACCTGGCCAATGAAATTCCTCGTATGTTGCAAAACATACTTGGCAAATAAAGTGTGATTCTGATTCTGATTCTGATTTATATTTAGCGGTCCAAGGGGCAACCTTTTCACACAAAGGGTGGTATATGGAATGAAGTGCCAGAAGAGGTAGTTGAGGCAGGTACTATCACAATGTTTCATAAAGAATTTGGACAGGTACACGATAGGATGGGTTTAGAAGGATATGGGGCAAACACAGGCCGATAGAACTAGTGTAGGCGGGGTATATTGGTCAACATGGGCCAAAGAGCCTGTTTCCATGTTATATAGCTCGGTGCTGTCTTTTTTTTCTGTTTGAAAGAGGCTTCGGAGTACTCACGGGTAAAATGAGGACTTGCATACCCACTTTCATGACATCCCAATGCATTTTCTTCCATTAAAGTAATGTAACTTAGGAAATGCAATGGTCATCAAACTCGAACAAGTATTAATGTGAGATTCAACTCGTCTCAGAAATGTTGACAGACAAATATTGGTCAGTACCCCGGGGGGGGGGGGGGGGGCAATATGAACAGGGCGCTTAGATCTTTGGATGCACCTGAGAAATTCCACAACATTCAGTCCTAGGCAACATTGCTTCTAACTGAATCAAAGCCATATTCTGTTGGATGTAAATATTCCTTTATATAGAAGATAGCAATGCACCACATTTAATATTGGCAAATTGTGAAATCGTCCCAGTAGCACAATGTTTTTCTGAGGAAAAAATGTAGGGTGTGAGATTTTTGAATTGTGAAATATCACCTTACATTGGGGAACATTGCAAATGCTATGGTCAGCATTTTGAATTACACACAACAGAAATTGAAAAAATAATCTATTTCTGGGCAAAATTCCTCAAATTTGTACTTTCAAGCTGTGGAATATTCTTACTAATGCGTTTTCATTTTCACAAAAGGTCCTTGTGGAAAGTTTTACACAGAAACAATTCAGACTATCAGAAATCCTAATGACAAATGAAATAAGAAATAATATGTTGAACTGCATTTTCCTCCAAAATGCATTGAACGTCTGTCTATGTGACAAGTGTTCTACGTGCCATTGAGCAAGTTACAGCAGAAGCACGATACCTTTGATCACTTTAATAACTACTGTACATGGAAGATTGTTGCCATTTAACAACTTTGTTCAAGATTCTGGGGAAATCACTAAAAAAGCACAGCTCGGAATGCAAAGATCTTCTTTGTTTACCCACAAGCTCATTTACTTAGACTCTCTTTTGTATGGAAACTGTACAATAAAAATTGAGCACTTGTACTGAAACCAGATAATTGGAACTGAGGCGGTGGATTGTACTGCTGTTTAGTTTAGCCTTCGTGTGAAAAGCTTTTGTTGCATGCTAACCCGTCAGTGGAAAGACAATACGTGATTACAATCAGGCTGTCCACTGTGTACTAATACATGATAAAGGGAATACATTTAGTGCAAGATAAAGTCCTATTGTGATAGTTCCTTCATGTTTTTGGATTGGATTGTTTGGAAGTCTGTTCCTAATTGCTGTAGTCACACATGGAGAAGCTCTTAATATCCATTTGTTATTATGTGTCCACATCCATTTTGATTTGTCAGAGTGCCATTTAGAGATAACGGTAGCCTTGGTAAGATATCAAAGTCAAGACTCTCTGGGTCAGGTCTTTCACAAGGTAATAATTTACCTATTAGCTTAGTGAATCAGTGCTGACTTGTTCAATTTTACTATAAATTTATGCAACTGTTGTGCATCTTCTACATCCTATACATGCCCATTATACATCACCACAAAATATTATCAACAATTATAACAATCACTTATATTTACATGATATATGTGAAATAGTATAATGTTCTAAGGTGCTTCAAGGAAGCATTATCAAACAAAATTTGACATGAAGCCACATAAGATATCAGAGCAGATATTGGTCAAAGAGATAGGAGTGACTTGGAGAGATAAAGAGAAGGGGCTCGAGGAAGGAATTACAGAATTGAGTGTCTTGATAGTTGACCAAATAATAGCCAGTGCCAGAGGTGAAGCAAATTAAAATCAGCCAGAGTTGTAACAGTCTGAGGCTATTGTAGAGATCAGGGTGAGGCCAGGGCCAGATTTGATAAAGGGAGAAAATGTTAGAATAAAGTTGTTGATGGACTGAAGGACAATGCAGGTCAGCAAGCATAGTGATGATTGGTGAATTCAATAGTGCAGGTTGGGGCATGAGCAGTTTTGGATGACCTTTACTTTTACAGAAGGTAGAAATGGGGGAGGTGATCAGCAAGGTGCTGGGATATAGGCTTTGAGTCGTAACAAAATGGGGGACTAACAAGCAGCCAGAGAGCCCAGGCAGGAGAGCTGAGAGGATGCAAATAAGTAGCCTTCTGATGTGGATATCTAGCTAAAAGCACAATATAAAATTAAATATGACAGACCAAATGCATTCACTCCCAGGTGATTGGCAGATGGGTGGCGTTGATGTACTATGGGAATGCACTATGGGAACTACACTTGCCCCCTGCAGGAACAATACGTCAGAAGGTGCAGATCCAGAGCCAGCAACATTATGGGAGACCCTACCACCGCAGCAACGGACTGTTCCAGCTGCTAAGGTCAGGCAAATGCCTCTGCTGTCATGCTGTGAAAACAGAGAGGATGTGAAAAGCTTCTTCCTACAGGACTGTAAATTCTTATCTCACCAGGGACTAATTTACTGTACCAATTTACTGTTGTGTTGTGTCTTTTTAAAATTACTGTTTTTTTTTCCTAATATGTAAATACTGATTATGTTCTATTCTGTTCAGTAGTTTTTTGCACAATCTGCAGGCATTGCCACTTTCATTTCACTGCACATCTTGTATGTGTATGTGACAAATAAACTTGACTTTACTTGACTTGATGTCTGGTCAATGACTAAGGAATATAGTTTGCAATGGAGACCAAAGAAAATGGCCCCCAACTTCCTCATGTTCAATGGAAATAAATGTATGCTTATCGTGTCCTGGATATCTGAGAAGAGTGTTAGAATTTACAGAAAGGAGGGACAATGATTAGTTGAATCATGGGCGTTTGTATGGAAATTGATTTGTTGTTAAGTGTTGTTGCCAAGAAAGTGACAAGTGGGTGACAATTAGGAAGGGGTAAAGTAGAGACCTTGGTGGAGAGCAGAGGTGATAGAAGTGAAGCCATTGCAGATGATTATCTGGCTTCTGCAATAGAATCAGGTGAGATTCATTCAGCTGGAAGGCATGAGTGGAGGATGGTGTGGCCAACTATGTCAAAATCTACAGACAAGTCAAAAAGGACAACCAACTGTAGTCTAAACTTGCTACAGTCCTGTAGGATTTGCAGAACAAGTATACTTAGGAAAACAGTGCGGCAGATGGGGCAGTTTTACCATTATTTCTGGTCATCCATACCAAGTTGACAATGGATTGATAGATCCCCCACCACTGTTTTCCAGCTGAGTTAAAAATGTTAAAAAAATATTAACCACCAGGTGTGGCATCATTGGGTAGGCGTACTTTTCTGAGCCATTTTGAATTGTCCTTAAACCGAGAGCATTCCATTTTAGAGAGTGGCTTATTGTCATCCACATTGATCTGGCTCTGGAGTCATGTATGGACCATACAGGTCAGGGCTGGAAGTTCCTTCCCTACTGAGTATTTCAACGCATGTCAACTTCTTGTGGCATTTTTCATGATTGGAAGAAATAAGATGGCCCTTAATCTTGAGATAGATGAAGAGCTCAGTGACCCAATATTTGGTGAAAACACATCCTTTTGTAACGGAGTGTTTAAAGTGGAGTATGGTTCATAGCGAAGTGTCCATGGTACAACAAACAAAGTTGTTCACTCATAAAATAAAATTAGTTTAAAGAGAAGACACGAACGACAGCAACTTCTCAAAATAAAGGTGAAATAATTTCCTCAGGACAATAGTAGTGAGGGATTGCTTCATGTACATTATGTCCTCTGCCACTTGCAAAATAGGTCACAAAGCTTGAGTAACAGGGAAAGTACCCAATTATTTTTGCTCCATTGCCATTGGATGTAGCCTATCTTCAAGCATAACCAGTAATACCACCATCCTCTGGAGAAAGTAAGACAGCTGACATTGCCTTTGCATTGGGACCTGCTGATCTCAGTGGGTTAAAAAACAAAATAAAACCCGAAGGTTTTAATTTAATTATTACCGAAGAGTTGATCTTCAGTTTTGCTTTATAAATATGTTACAGGCCTTGCTACCCAATTAACAAACAAGATGCAAACAAAAGGTGGCATTTAACTGATGGGTAGTTTAACGGGTTGCAACAGTGAAAAGATCACTATGTCCAGTAATTATAATCTAACAACCAAGCTGCATGAAAAAATGATATGCATTAAAATAGGCCTTTTTCCCCCCATCATCTACACAATGATACTTTGGAAATTATTGTTCAGAGTTGTGCAGAATGTAGACACTTCCCAGACCCACAGAATTACAGGTAACCAATGGAATGACACATGCTGGCTTTCTTCTCAAGTTTCAATCTCTTTATGACTTGCAATGTGACACAAGGTAACCCCTTCCTTATGCCTCAACCCCAGGCTATGTTACATTGAAATTCTTGGCAACTTTGACTCTGGGCCACAGGAGTTGAGCCTTCACAGAGTGGAGGAAGTTTGTTTGTAGTCTCTCAGAATGACTGAAGCATAGGTTACATTCGGCGGGGAGCACAGCACTGATTCGGAGATGGGCGAGCTGGGAGCCGAGCTGCCGGATGCCACTGAATCTCTGAAGGGAGAAGGTGGTGTGAGTGCCGGAGAGTCCTCCAGGGTAAGTCTATTGGGGGTGGGTGGCGCATCCTGGATCTCAGTGCTGTCGTACATGAAGTCACTTATGAGGTCGAACGTTTCACATTCCTCTTCCACGGGTGAGATGGGTTGAGGGCTGAAGGTTGTCATCTGCAGCGGGAGCGCATCCTGATTGAGCTGGTACAGTAGATTCATCCCGTTACCTGACACTGGCAGAGCAAGCATTGAATTAAGGTCAATCATGTTGGGTTTAAATGTATTGCCCACTCCGTGAAATTGATCCATGACCGACCGCTGAGAGGAAACACCTTTTTGCATTTGATCAGAAATGAAATAATCAGAGTCTTCTAATTCTTTAAGATGTGATATAGACATTGCTCGTCCCTCTAACATCATGTCTGGACTATTAGGATTTCCAGGCCTCAAAGGATCATTTTCATCCTCTTCCTCGACATTATAAAGGCCTTTTGTGCCGACTTCAGAGAAGTTGAGGGTTTTGATCTGATTTTGATATGGTTTGGTCAGGGGTTTGATAACAGCGGTCTGATTGGAGGCACCATCATTGCTCTTCACGTGGACAGAGAGTCTATGCCACATGTGCTGTCCCTTCGCTGGCCGTCCTGTCCCTGGTTCAGACCACGACACAGACTTTCCATTGGAACTAAGGAAAAATGTAAATACCCAGTTAAAACTTTTTTTGTGGCGAAACCTCTGCTGATTTCAGCTTGATAATTCAATTCCCATCCTCATAAATTTTCAAAAAATGGATTGCTATTGCTTTAGAAGGAAATGAAACATATTACGTGGAAGAACAATAAAGTACAGAGAGTCCCAGAACCAGGTGCATGATGATCTTGCATTGCAAGTCAGATTGTGACGCACGCAAAACACATTGTGCAAACAGTATTATTTCACTATGTGCTGTTATTAGGCAAAAGGCCCAATAACTTCACAGAAACAATGTCCTGATGCCACCAGTAAAGCCAAAACTCGATGGAATTTGGCTCCATATCTCTGTCGGTTTATTACGACTGGAGTAAGATATTATAAATTAATCTTATTAGATAGCATAAATAATTTGTTCAGTAGAAATAGACTTCAAGCTCTTCCTTAATTAATTTCCATTAATCTTATTGACTTGCAATTTATAATTATAATGACGGTGACATTATTAGCTGTAAGTATTCTGTAAATTTGACAGCATTCTTTGATGATTCAACATATACAATTATGTGTAGAAATTCAGGTATTATTGTCAGTGACACTGTGCTCCTGCACAAGCAGCCCTGGTGCAACCTCTGCAGATATTATTGGAAAGTCAATTAATGTTATCGATGTGAATGTTGCTGTATGTGCTAAGACTTGTTGAATGGTATAGATTCAATCGTATAGGATCTTATAGAAATGTGTAAAATTATAAAAGGACCTGGTCAAACTAGATGCAGGAAAAAAGTTCCCAATGTTGGGGAAGTCCAGGGCCAGGGGCCACAGTCTAAGAATAAAGGGGAGACCATTTAAAACTGAGATGAGAAAAAAACCTTTTCACCCAGAGAGTTGTGAATTTGTGGAATTCTCTGCCACAGAAGGCAGTGGAGGCCAATTTACTGGATGAATTTAAAAGAGAGTTAGAGCTCTAGGGGCTAGCGGAATCAAGGGATATGGGGAGAAGGCAGGCTACTGATTGTAGGTGATTAGCCATGATCACAATGAATGGCTCGAAAGGCCAAATAGCCTCTTCCTGCACCTACGTTTCTATGAATAGGGTTTTAAACAGGAATACCAAGACATATTTACTGCTGAGCGACCTGGCACCAGGGGACTGATGTTATGTATGGATTGTCAACTGAGCATATGAATTAGGAGCAGGAATAGGCTGCTGACTCTGCTCCATCAATCAATAATATCACAACTGATCTGAATATAAATTCAACTCCACAATACCGAATACAATGTGATAAATTTTCACCACTTGTATATCAAGTACGGTATACATTTACATCTGGCTGAAAAATATTGAAAGACTCTGCTTCCACCACCTTTTCAGAAAGAGATTTCTGAAAACTTCTGATCTCCAAGAGAAAAAATTAATCTCACCTCCAGGTTAAACGAGAACCCTTATTTTAAACAGTGAACCCTTCGTTCTAGATTCTCCAACAGAGAACACATCCTCTCCACATTTATCTCGTCTTGCACAATATTCTATTGTTTAAAATTAATGAAAAATATGCTGTCAACAATTTTTTATCTTTCAGCTTCTACCCCAGTTTCATGTGCATGTTCGCTATTGTTTCTGTAAAATGTCTGAAAAGATTAAATTAAATGAGTGCTCTTTTACATGGTCTTGTGTGGCCGATGAAAACTCTCTAATCTTACTAGACATTCATTCTGTGTAGGGAGAAACTGCAGATATTGGTTTAAAGCAGAGGCAGTCACAAAAAGCTGGAGTAACTCAGCGGGTTAGGCAGCATTGCTGGAGAAAAGGAATAGGTAACGTTTTGGATCGAGACCCTTCTTCAGACTGAGAGTCAGGGGAAAGGGGAATGAGAGATATAGATGGTACTTAGGACAAATGAATGGAAGTTATGCAGAAAGCAACGATAATCAAGGAAACATGGAGCCCACATTGGTCCATTATTGGCTGTGGGATAGGTGATAACGAATTAATACTGACAGTGGAACTCAACAGAATTATAACAAAACTAGTATAATGACTAGGGTGGGGGAGGGACAGAGACAGAGACAGAGGTGATGCAACCATTACTTGAAGATAGAGAAATCTATATTCCTACCACTGGGTTGTAAACTGCCCAGGCGAAATAGGAGGCGTTCAGTTGTCTGATGGCACAACTGTTGTCAAAGTTAGGGCCATTACAGACCCTGTAAAACCTTTTTTGATGAGTCAGGTGAGGGCATCTCCCTTTGTCATTGTTTGACCATTAAATATGCACACTAGGGGCTTCCATGCTAACAGATGAGCAGACATTCCAGACAATTGGATACCTTAAAACCTCAACTTGGTTTTAATTCACATTTTAAACAACATCATAATACATTGAAAGGGCAAGTTATAACATGGCCCTGATTAGTTTCAAGAGAAATCGACCTGGTGAGTCAAAGTGGAGCATAGGAACTGGGCACTGGGTTAGTCAAAAGGGAGAAGAGATTTAAGAGTGTCTTGATTGTCATATGTCATATATTTATTGTCATATGTCAGAGAAAACATATCAGAAATTCTTACTTGCAGCAGCCCAACAGAATATGTGTGTGGCATATGTTACCTGGCGAGCTAGATGGCAAACCATCGGCATTTACACATCAATGGATAATGATTTTCTACACGTTTTACTGCAGCTGGGACCTTTATCATTGAGCACAATAACAATTTACACTCACAGTTTTTGGAATAAACGTTAACATTTTTCTTGAATGCTTCTCTTTTCAAGTGAAAATGGCCTGTTTCATTCAATTTTATCTCTCATTCATGCAACACAGTTTCTCCTTGTATTTGCCCTTCTCAATTCCATCTATTCTCCTTTGCACCCAACCAGTCAAATAGGAAGTTATGTGTCCACTTGTTTTCCCAGCCATCGATCATGCTCACCATTGAACCTCCATCTCGTTATTTATGGGGTCAGGCAGCATCTCTGGAGAAAAGGAATTGGTGACATTTTAGGTCAAGACCTTTTTTCAGACTGAGGAATAGGTGACATTTCAAATCAAGACCCTTCTTCAGACTGAAGAAGGGTCTCCAACCGAAACGTCACTTATTCCTTTTCTCCAGAGATGCTGCCTGAACCACTGAGTTACTTCAGCTCTTTGTGTCCATCTTTGGTGTAAACTAGCATCTGCAATTCCTTCCTACACATCCTGTCCATTCACCAATTTTATTTCCTTAGCTCCTTTATATTTATTTTCACATTGGTTGTTTAGGCAGCCAGCAATTAGGATATACAACCAGCTAGAAACACAATTATGCTAGTTTATCGTGAATATGTTTCAGTTTTGTTTATTATCACGTGTACCGAGGTACTGTGAAAAGCTTTTGTTGTGTGCCTCTAGACAGCCAATCATCTAGGCCATTGAATATACATTTGTTTGAACATTACTTCAAGATTTCAAGAGAGTTTATTGTCATGTGTCCCTGATAGGACAATGAAATTCTTGCTTTGCTTCAGCACAACAGAACATAGTAGGCATGACTACAGAACAGATCAGTGTGTCCATATACCATTACATAAATTATATTACTTCAGACAATCCACCCATTCAACCAAGCATCCAACAATCCAATTTAATATCCAAATAGATAGCCAACTAGCTATCCAACCAAATATCTTCAAATATATCCAAGGTTATTCATCAAGATGGATAGTGAGCCATATTTCTGTTCAACAGTCTAGACACTGATTAATCCAGTGAACAATGCTACCATTCAGCTGGGAATTCATTTATCCCACCAACTGTCAAGTAAATCATTCAACCAATTAATCCACAAACAATCTATTCATCCACTTAGCTTGTCATAAATCAATTTATGCACGTCCAATTAAGCTGCCAACTATATTTGGGTCATTCAGTTACACCTTGACTAATTAGCTGAACTACTGGTAAACCTAGTTTATCTAATCTGTATCTATTGAGTTCTTCCTCACCTGTCTGAAATATCTAGTGCATACACCTGACAGGCCAATCTATTTACCATCCATCTATGTGTCTGTCCACTTGGCAACAATCCCCTCAGTCTGCCAGCAAATTAGGTATAAAGCGAAATACTGAGCCAGCCACCCACCCGTTTGTTTAACTAGCTTTTTGTCCTGTCCATTGGCTTATTCATTGTTTCAAAACACACAACTGTCCATCCAGTTCTTGAACTAGTTAGTATCTTTCTGTGGATTTAGTCAATTTGCCACAGGTGGTCACCCATTCTTTCTCTCCAGAGATGCTGCCTGTCCTGCTGAGTTACTCCAGCTTTTTGTGGCCATATGTAGTGTTAGCTTGTTGTCGTCCTTCTGACCATATTCCAACAGTCTGTTCATCCATTTATCAATGCATTTTATACACTTCATCTCTCCATTAACCCATTGAGCCTTTCATATTTCCATCCTACAATGTGTGAAATATGCCCATTCATAAGACTAGCCAGTCAATCAATGATCCAGTCACCCATTCTTCTCTTTATTTATTCCACCTAAACATTGAAACATAGAAAAATAGGTGCAGGAGTAGGCCATTCGAGCCAGCACTGCCATTCAATATGATGATGGCTGATCATCTAATATCAGTACTCCATTCCTGCTTTCTCCCCATATCCCTTGATTCCTTTAGCCCTAAGAGTTAAATCTAACTCTCTCTTGAAAACATCCAGTGAATTGGTCTCCACTGCCTTCTGTGGCAGAAAATTCCTCAGACTCTCTGGATGATAAAGTTTTTCCTCATCTTAGTCCTAAATGGCCCACCCCTTATTCGTAAACTGTGACTCCTGGTTCTGTGCTCCCCCAACATCGGGAACATTTTTCCTGCATCTAGCCCAGGGGTGGGGAACCTGCGGCCTTAATACCGCATGCGCTTTCTAGGCCATTAAGTGCAGCCTTTTGAATGAATCCAAATTTTGTGGAACAAATCGTTTTATTTTTATTACTATGATTTTGTTCATCTTTTATTATTTTTATTTTAATCTTAAAATGAACGTATTTAAAATACCAAAGAGTAAAAGGAGATTTAACGAAATAATCCTCTCCGCATGAAAAATGCTTTCTTGCTTTTCAACCACTTATTGCTGCGAATCTACATTCTCCACCTAACCCAAATCAAGGTGCCCTTAAGGTCACAAATGAAGGATTCCATTCTAGAAGATCATTTGAAATTAAGTACCTCCAATCGCAATCAAATATTCAAATGTTTTCCCACAAAAAGCAGTCACAACAAAGTCATTAAAAGGCTAGTTAACTTTAGAATGAACATTTTTTTCTCATTTTCTTCAAGTTAGACCTAGTAGTTTGATATTTACAAGATAATGTACATTTTGAAGTATATCTAATTGAAGTTTCTTGGATGCGGCTTTACTAGATTACAACTAACTTAATGCGGCATTCCAACATGAAAAGGTTCCCCTAGCCTGTCCAATCCTTTAAGAATTTTATACGTTTCGATAAGAGCCCAGTCGACCCATACTTTCATCATATGTCATTCCTGCCATCCCGGGAATTAACCTGGTAAACCTACGCTGCACTCCTCAATAGCAATAATGTCCTTCCTCAAATTAGGAGACCAAAATTGCACACAATACTCCAAGTGTGGTCTCACCATGGCCCTGTACAACAGCAGTAAGACTTCCTTGCTCCTAAACTCAAATCCTCTCGGATTGAAGGCCAACATGTCATTAGCTTTCTTCACTGACTGCTGTTCCTGCAAGCTTACTTTCAGCGACTGATATACAAACACACCCAGGTCTTGTTGCACCTCCCCTTTTCCTAATCTGACACCATTCAGATAATAATCTGCCTTCCTGTTCTTGCCACCGAAGTTTTCCAACTGTCGATCAACTACTCTCTATGTCCCCATTATCTCCCCACTCAGCTAGTCCCTGAACAATACACACAGATGTTTATCCAGCTGATCAATCACCCACAGTAGACACAAAATGCTGGAGTAACTAGCAGGACAGGCAACATCTTTGGAGAAAAGGAATTGGTGACGTTTTGTGTAGAGATTCTTCTTCAGACAGAATCAATCACCCCATCAGTCAAGTCATTGAACTATACAGCACAGAAACAGGCTTTTTGGCCCAACCTGTCCATGCTGATCAAGTTGGCATTCTGGGCTAGTCCTATTGGCCTATATCCCTCTAAATCTACCCTATCCATATACAGTATCTGACACCGATAACCAGGACTGACTGAAGAGTGATGAGTTGTCTGGGCAAAATCTACGCTCTGGTCATGCTGTTAATATCACACTTTTTCATGCTTCCATGGACAATCCCAGCTGTGTCACAAAGAGGAAGTGAAAGATATATAGAAATCTACAGCACAGAAAGAGGTTTCCTTATTTAGGCCTCTGCCTGCTGATAGAACAGCACTTTTTTACAGCCTTATCATTGATGGTAGGAAAGATCTACTGTAAAAAGAGCTTCTGCCCTCTTCACTCATTTGGTTGCTGAATTACAAACCCAATTTAGTGGCTGAAAAAGATTCCTCCACTAATCCTTACATCTGTGGTCCAATTATTGACCTCTACTGAGGGAATTGGGTTTTGCCTATGCCCATTATCATGGCCTTGGTCTCCATTGTTCCAAAAGAAAACAACCCCATCCATCTTCATAAAATTGCCCAATCATAGCAATGAACTTTACATTCGGCCCCAGAGAGAAAGGAGATGGAATTGTGTGTTTGAGATATAGGTTTCTTGTGGGTGTGGTGGTATTGGAGTGAGTTGGGGGTGTGGTGTGATAATAGGGTAAAGGTGGGCATGGGAGTAGATGCAGTTGGGTGGAGGGGAGGTTGTGGAGATGGGTTTGGTTGGAGTGGGGTGTGATGGAGATATGCTGGGGTAAGGGGTTGTTGGGCATGCGGGTAAGATAAAGATGTAGTAGGATGAGTGAATGTACTGAAAATGTTGGGGATGATGGTATTATGGGTGTGATGGGGCAGGGACCCTTGTGGGCAGGAGTGGGAGCAGTGATAGTGAAGTAAGTTGTTGATTAAGCCATTATTTATTACATGCACATGGTAACATGGACAGAATGCAATGTCGTGAATGATATGCCAATTAGATACCCTTTAATTATAAGCACTGAATCAGCCACACAGCACCTGCTTCCTCACTGAACACTTCTGTTTTACATCAGAAAGATAAGTTCTGCCTATTCGTGTAAAACCATCAAAACTTTCCATTGAGCAGCACTGGGCTGACCATAGAGGTGGGAAGAAAATGCCAGCTGTGACTCCAGAGGTAACATTCTTGCCTCCATCAGATGTTTGCAGACGGATTCTGCTTCTCGAGAGTAGTTCCAAGAATCTTGACACCATCCAGATCAAAGCAGTGTGTTTATGTGGCACTCCATCACCCACCCTAATCCTTCATTCACTCCACCAGCGGTCCATTGTGTCTGCAGTGTGTGTCTTCCACAAAATGATCAGCTACTACTCACCCAAGCTACTCAAACTGCAGACTCTACCACCAAGAAGGGCAAGGCATGGGAACACTACTACCTGCTGCTTCCCCTGCAGGCCATACACTGTCCAAATGTGGAACTATATCGCTGGTCCTTTTTCATCATTGGGTTTAAATCCTGGAACCCTCCCCAACAGCACTGTGGAAGCACTTTCACCAGGACTGCAGCCTTCAAGAAGGCTGAGGGGCATCAATAAAGTGAAAAGCCACAGTCTTTTCTCTTGGCTGGTGGCATCTAAAACTAGAGGGCATAGCTTTAAGATGAGAGGAGAAAGATTTAAAAGCAATCTGAGTGGCGTGTTTCTGGCTCAGATGACAATGCACACATGGGACGATCTGCCAGAGGAAGTGGTAGCAGCGTGTACAATTTCAACACTTAAAAGACAAGTGGACAGGTACATGCATAGGAACGTTTTGCAAACGTTTGGGGCAGACACTGGTAGGTGGGAGTAGGTCGGTGGAGCATGGATGGTTAGGGATGAATAACCTGTTTCCAGGCTGTACAGCTCAGTGACTCCAGGAAGGTGGGTAGGCATTATCTACTCTCGGGCATTTAGGCGTGAACAATAAATTTTAGTTTAGTTTAGATTAGATATACAGCATGATAACAGGCCCTTTGGCCCACAAACTCCGTGCCAACCAGCGATCACCTACCTATACACTAGCTCTATTCCTACACACTAGGGACAATTAGACAGAAGCCAATTAACCTACAGACCTGGGATTTGGGAGGAAACCGGAGCATCCGGAGAAAATCCATGCGGTCACACGGAGAACGTATAAACTCCGTACAGACAGCACCAGTAGTCAGAATCAATCCCTGATCTCTGCCGCTGTAAGGCAATAACCCTACCGCTGCGTCACTGTGCCATCCTTAGTGCTGGTCTTGTGAATAACACTTAGATATCAATAAGTAGAATTTGAACACAAAACTCTTGGCTGCCACTGAGGGAGTGCAGAGTCATCTTTGCCACTGCCAAAGATGACTTTCAGAAGATACAGTAAACCAGGGCCTTCCTACATTCATAGGCGGACTTAAAAAAAATCCTCCGATAGAATGAAGAAAAGTATTTCTCCCCTGGGTTCTGGCCAATAACTGTGCCTGAACAAATTGCTGAAGAAATTGCTGGTTGTGAAATCCTGCACAAAGTGAATATGAGAACCATATTTCTTCAAAACACTTCACTGACCATGAAATATTTTGGTAATTTTCACTTGCAGTTATCTCTTTCAGATAACTCAGCGAAAGATTATCTGAAATCTCAATGCGGAACGGCTAGTGTGGACTCTTATACATTGGCGAGACCAATCGTAGACTGGGCGATCGTTTCGGTGAACACCTTTGCTCGATCCGCCTGGGCCTACTTGATTTCCTGGTTGCCAAACACTTTAATTCCCCATCTCATTCCCACATTGACTTTTCTGTCCTGGGCCTCCTCCATTGACCGAGTGAGGCCAAACGCAAATTGGAGGAACAGCACCTCATATTTTGCTTGGGCAGCTTAATTTTGTTTTTTCTAACTTCAAGTAACCCTTCTCTCTCCATCCCTCCCCCACCCAAGACTAATTTCAAAGTCTTCTTGTTGAGTTTCCTTGTCTGTAAATCATTTTCATCTAGCCCACAGCTAACAATGGCCTGTTTTCTTCATCATCGTTAAGAGTCTGTCCCAAATTACGCGTCCTCGTGGTAGCGTTGAGTTGCGGCGGTCCTGCATGATTTCATGCGTATGCACAGCCGCCTGGAGCGTGTGACGACATTTGAAGATGGACGCAAAATGCCGGAGTAACTCAGCTGGACCGGCAGCATCTCCAGAGAGAAGGAATAGGTGATGTTTCATGTCGAGACACTTCTTCAGTCTGAGTTATCCATTGCTTCTCTCCAGAGATGCTGCCGGTCCAACTGAGTTATTCCAGCATTTTAGTGTCTATCTTCAATTTTCGTGGCCCCGCTCTGGGAGTAGTAGTGGGGCGGATCCGGACCGCAACAGCCATGAGCCCCAGGCCGAGCTCGGCGATCGTTTGCCTGCTTCTGTTGCTGTTGCAGGTGAGACGTTGCGTCGCACCAGGGTCTTGGGCCTGTCCAAAGATTTGGCGCGCAAAGATTTTGTTCACTACAAACATTTCGGAGACCCGCGCTATGTCGCGCACAACTACATACCCCTCCGCGATTCCCAGTGGGACTGGCCCCGTGCGGCCATACAATGCCTTTGCGCCTGAATGCGACCACGAGGTCGGTAATTTCCGTGCCAAGGACACGTAAATGAGACAGGCCCTTTACTTTTTTGCGTATCTTTCATCTACATCTCTCTATATCACCATTTATATCTCTCTCCTTTTCCCCTGATTCTCAGTTTGAAGAAGGGTCTTGACCCGAAACGTTACCTATTCATTTTCTCCAGAGATGCTGTCTGACCTGATGAGTTACTCCAGCCTTTTGTGTCTAACTTTGATTCAATTTGGAGATTGATATTGTTCTTTTTACAAGGTCTCAGGAGCCACCACCAGCTGATCACAAGGAAGTCTATTGTGAGAGGTGCAGAAGGCTGAG
The DNA here is from genome assembly GCA_035221665.1 of Okamejei kenojei. NCBI lineage: Eukaryota > Metazoa > Chordata > Chondrichthyes > Rajiformes > Rajidae > Okamejei > Okamejei kenojei. The sequence continues at coordinate 19,872,389 of CM069138.1, forward strand.
ATCAGGGCACAATAAGGTACAGTACATCACAATACCGGGTGCAGGTCCCAAAGATTGAGAGACTGACTTCATCACCAAGTCCTTAATTAGCACTCTCATTGAGGAAGACATTCCTGGGAACACAATATTGTTAAATAAACGTGTACAGTAAAACTCCGATAATGCTGCACTCTCTGGGCTTCGGTCATGCTAGACTGGGTTTTCTGGACTTTTGAATGCTATTTTCTTTAGTGCCCAAGAGACTGCAGGGAGTGATGGACTCAGCCTGGTCCAGCATAGGCACTGCAGTCCCACCATCAAAAACATCTACATGAGGCACTGCCTGAAGAAGGTGGCACCTATTATCAAGGACTACCATGCATGCTGTGCCTTCTTACCACTGCTACCATAAGGCAGGAAGAACAGAGCCCTCCACACCTGATAGTTCAGGGATAGCTATTTTCCTACAACTATTAAGAACTAACTCACACAGCCCTAATCTATGGCGGCAACAAAACATTACAAATGACCTCTTGCACAACTAAGAACTTATTTGTCTATTTTTGCACAGTCTTTTCATGTCTTGTAAATCTATGTGTAATTTATGTATAATATGTTTTTGTGTGCTGTCTGAGTCTATGTGTCTGTGATGCTGCTGCAAACAAGTTTTTCATTGTACCTGCACCTCACTGTACCTATGCATGTGACAATAAACTTGATTTGATATCACTTTTATTTTATATGTTACACAGCGGCATTATACATTTGCCAGTGAATTCAGTAAGTTTAAAGGGAATGGGAAATATACAAGCATTCTAGATCCTCAGGATCGACACAAAATGCTGGAGTAACTCAGCGGGACAGGCAGCATCTCTGGGTTTCGGGTTGAGTCTGAAGAATGGTCTCGACCCAAAACGTTACCCATCCCTTCTATCCAGAGATGCTGCCCGTGCTGCTGAGTTTCTACAGCAATTTGTGTCTATCTTTGGTTTAAATCAGCATCTGCAATTCCTTCCTACTCCAAACTGCCTCATCCTCTCGACCAAACGTGTTCTGGGCCCCATCCCCAGCTCCGGACAGACACACAGCCCACGGTCCATATCCATCCTGGGTCACACTTCCCGATCACATTCCACACCCCCTGCTCACATTCCGGACCAAACAGTGAGCCAGATGCCAGACCATCAGAACCTCCCATTCCCGATTAGCTGAGTTTTACGGTGAATAATTGGCGGGACAGAAATGCAGTTGGTTGTGCGAGACTCCGATATAGTTGGAACCTGTGCTAGTTTTTCCGTTCAGAAGCTTTATCTGCACACCTTCATATTGAATTGCCAAAACAATGCCCATGGTGTCAGTCACGAGTCACAACCATCAGTCCTGACCACGCCAGGAGGTCAAAGGCTCATGTCTTAGTCTCAAGACTGCAGTGCAGACTGTAGCTCTAGTGCAGTACCATGGGAGTACTACTTTGTTGGCAGAAGCAGCCTTTCAGGTGAGCTGTTCATATCAGGATGAAGATAGGCACAAAAGGCTGGAGTAACTCAGCGGGTCAGGCAGCATCTCTGGAGAAAAGGAATAGGCAACGATTCAGGTCGGAACCCTTCTTCAGACTGAAAGACAGAGAACGCCAGAACAAAACAGGGCCGGCAACAGATGACAGGGCGGCATGGTGGTGTAGCGGTAAAGTTGCTGCCTTACGGTGCCAGAGACTGGAGTCTGATCCTGACTGTGGGTGCTGTCTGTACGGAGTTTGGACGTTCTTCCCGTTACTGCGTGGGTTTTCCCCGGGTGCTCTGGTTTCCTCCCACATTCCAAAAACGTACAGGTTTGTAGGCTAATTGGCTTCGGTAAAGATTGTAAATTGTCCCTAGTGCATAGGATAGTGCTGATGTGCGGGCTTCGCTGGTCGAGGAAGACTCGTTGGGCCAAAGGACCCATTTCCCTGCTGTATCTCTAAACTAAACCAGACTAAACTAAACCTCATGGAGTCCATAATGGCCCATTATTGGCTGGAGAAGATATGCTAATGACAGGGATATGTGGATGGAAACACTGGAACTAGTAGGGTGCCTAGGGTGGGGGAGAAAGGGGGGGGGGGGGTAAAGAATACAGGAGTTACTTGAAATTAGATAAATCAACATTCATACGACTGAATTGTAAGCTGCCCAAGCAAAATATGAGGTGCCGTTCCTCCAATTAGCATGTGGCCTCAGGTGAATCAGGACCCTTGCGTGACTTCTTAGATTAATGTGAAAAATCACATGGCATTTTTCACCGTGGACATGGAATGTAATCTCAGGTGATTTGGCCAAAGTACTTCCCTCAAGCAATATTGCTAAAACTGCTTACAGGTATCCTGGGGTTATAAACGCCCAACTTATGGATATCCCTGCATTCGAACGTGCTGCCATAATATTATTAAATTATAAAGTCCAACGTACATATATACATCTGTTCCTCTCTCTCTATGCCCTCCTAGTACTTGCTCTTTCCTATCAGTCTTATGTGCTGATTCAGTACAATGTTGTGGAGTTATGGTTACCACATGTAATGATTTTTGTGTATTTTCCAACATGGATAAAATCGACCAGTCGAGGTGAGCCCATTCATTACTCAGGGAAGTCAGAATTTACTCATTCTGTTGGTGGGACCTTACTGTTCGGAACTCATTTTCTATGATTCGAACATTGCAATAGTGATTCTTCAATGGACATAGATCTCTTTGGGTTGGTGCTAAATAAATGCAGTTAATTCAACTGGAATGCTGGAGTATGCAGGAAACCCTAATAGAAGTATGTAAAATTATAAGAGGCAGAGATAGGATAGACAGAACCTTTATCCCAGCATGGAGAATTCAACTACTAGTGGGCAAATCTTTAAGGTAAGAGGGGTAAAGTTTAAAGGAGTGTACGGATTTATTTATATCGGGGGTGGTGAGTGCCTGGAACATGCTGCCAGGGTTGGGGGTGGAGGTTGATACGATAGTAGCATTTAAGAGACTTTGAGATAGCAATATGGATATGCAGGGAATGGAGGGATATAGATTATGTGCAGGCAGATAAGAATTGGTCTTGGCAACATGTTCGTCACATATTGTGAGCCGATAGGCCTGTTCTTGTACTGTTCTGTTCTATGTTCTATCTATTTCTCAACGCCCACATTTTGTGGGGCTCTGGGTTTATCCTGACCAACTAACTGATTGGATAAGCTTCAAACCTCCCAAATTTGTCTTGTCTCAATATGGTTTATATTCTCAGCATCAACTTCCCCAGTGTTATCCTTTCCTGATCTGCAGAAGGACTAATTGTGCTGTCCATCCTGAGGCTTCAACCACCTGTTGGGACATTGTAGGCGCACAATCTCCCCAAGAGTGAGTGAGCTACAGGTGAGTCTGGGGCAGATGGGCAGCCTTGTCCTATTGACTAATTGCATTTGGGGTGAAAACGGATGGGGGTGGAGCTGGTACATTGGCACGGTTCCGAAAACTTCTGCCTCACAGCTCCAGCTACCCATGTTCATTCCTGACCTCTGCTGCTATTTGTGCAGAGTTTGCACCCTCTTCCTGGGTTTCCTCTGGGTATTCTGCTTTCCTCCCACATTCCAAAGGTTAAGGATGGTTAGGTTACTTTCCAGGGCAGTGTACTGTTCTGAATGTCAGATGTGGGAGGTCAGGGAATCTGATAGCCCTCCAGACGTACACATCTGCGCCAGGTGTGTCGAGATGGGGGCTCCTAAAGGATCGTGTTAGGAACCTGGAGCAGCAGCTCGACGACCTCCGTCTGGTCAGGGAGAGTGAGGAGGTCATAGAGAGGAGCTACAGGGAGGTAGTCACTCCCAAACCACAGGAGGCAGACAAGTGGGTCACGGTTAGGAAGGGCAAGGGGCAGAGGCAGGGGCTAGAGAGTACCCCTGTGACCGTACAACTGGAAAATAGGTACTCGGGTTTGAGTACGATTGGAGGGGACAGCCTAGCTGGGGTCAACAACAGCGGCCGGGCCTCCGGCACAGAGACCGGCCCTGATGCTCAGAAGGGTAGCAAAAAAGAGGAGGGCAATTGTAATAGGGGACTCTATAGTTAGGGGGTCGGATAGGCGATTCTGTGGACGCAGTCGGGAGAACCGGATGGTAGTTTGCCTCCCTGGTGCCAGGGTCTCGCATGTGTCAGAACGTGTCCAAAAGATTCTGATAAGGGAGGGAGAGGAGCCTGATGTTGTGGTACACATAGGTACCAATGACATAGGCAGAAAAAGTGACGAGGTCCTGAAGGGAGAATTTAGGGAGTTGGGGGGAAAGTTAAAGAGAAGGACCAAAAGGGTAACGATTTCAGGATTACTGCCTGTGCCGCGTGACAGTGAGAGTAGGAATGAAATGAGGTGGAGGCTAAATGCGTGGCTGAGGGACTGGTGCAGTGGGCAGCGATTCAAGCTTCTTGATCACTGGGACCTCTTTTGGGGAAGGCATGATCTGTACGCAGAGGACGGGTTGCACTTGAACACGAAGGGGACCAATATCCTGGCAGGGAGATTTGCAAAGGCTACTGGGGAGACTTTAAACTAGAAAGGCTGGGGGGAGGGACTCGGGTAGAGGGGGCTAGGGGACAGGGTGTGGGGCAAGAGGCAGAGAAGGGAAGCACTCGGACCCAAAATGTAGGCGAGAAAGATGAAAAAGATAATAGACAGAGAATAAAGGATGGTGGGTTTATAAAATGTGCCTATTTTAATGCTAGGAGCATTGTAAGTAAGGTGGATGAACTTAGAGCCTGGATTGACACCTGGAAATATGATGTTGTGGCAATTAGTGAAACATGGTTGCAGGAGGGCTGTGATTGGAAACTAAATATTCCAGGATTTCGTTGCTTCCGGGGTGATAGAATTGGAGGGACCAGAGGTGGAGGTGTTGCATTGCTTGTCAGAGAGGATATTAACGGCAGTGCTTTGGCAGGATAGATTAGAGGGTTCGTCTAGGGAGGCTATTTGGGTGGAACTGAGAAGTGGGAACGGTGTAGCAACACTTTTAGGGGTGTACTATAGACCGCCAAATGGGGAGCGAGAATTGGAAGAGCAAATATGTAAGGAGATAGCAGATATTAGTAGTAAGCACAAGGTAGTGATTGTGGGAGATTTCAATTTCCCAAAAATAGACTGGGAAACACATTCTGTAAATGGGCTGGATGGTTTGGAGTTTGTAAAATGTGTGCAGGATAGTTTTTTGCAGCAGTACATAGAGGTACCGACCAGAGAAGGGGCAGTGCTGGACCTCCTGTTAGGAAATGAGGCAGGACAGGTGACGGAAGTATGCGTTGGTGAGCACTTCGGGACCAGTGATCACAATACCATTAGTTTCAATATAATTATGGAGCGAGTCAGAACAGGACCTAGAGTGGAGATTTTTGATTGGAGAAAGGCTAACTTTGAGGGAATGCGTGAGGATTTTAAAGGAGTGAATTGGGACACTTTGTTTCATGGGAAGGATGTAGAAGAGAAATGGAGGACATTTAAAGGGGAAATTGTAAGAGTACAGAATCTTTACGTCCCTGTTTAGGTTGAAAGGAAATAGTAAAAATTGGAAAGAGCCATGGTTTTCAAGGGAAATTAGACACTTGTTTCGAAAACAGAGAGATATCTACAATAATTATAGGAGGCATGGAGTAAATGAGGTGCTAGAGGAGTATAAAGAATGTAAAAAGAATCTTAAGAAATAAATTAGGAAGGCTAAAAGAAGATATGAGGTTGCTTTGGCAAGAAAGGTGAAAGTAAATCCAAAGGGTTTCTACAGCTATATTAATAGCAAAAGGATAACGAGGGATAAAATTGGACCATTAGAGAACCAGAATGGACAGCTATCTGCAGAGCCAAAAGAGATGGGGGAGATATTGAACAATTTCTTTTCTTCGGTATTCACCAAGGAGAAGGATATTGAACTCTGTGAGGTAAGGGAAAAAAGTAGAGTAGCTATGGAAACTATGAGATTCAAAGAGGAGGAAGTACTGACACTTTTGAAAAATATAAAGATGGATAAGTCTCCAGGTCCTGACAGGATATTCCCTAGGACATTGAGGGAAGTTAGTGTAGAAATAGCAGGAGCTATGACAGAAATATTTCAAATGTCATTAGAAACGGGAATAGTGCCGGAGGATTGGCGTACTGCGCATGTTGTTCCATTGTTTAAAAAGGGTTCAAAGAATAAACCTAGCAATTATAGACCTATTAGTTTGACGTCAGTGGTGGGCAAATTAATGGAAAGGATACTTAGAGATAATATATATAAGCATCTGGATAAACAGGGTCTGATCAGGAACAGTCAACATGGATTTGTGCCTGGAAGGTCATGTTTGACAAACCTTCTTGAATTTTTTGAAGCGGTAACTAGGGAAATTGATGAGGGTAAAGCAGTGGATGTTGTCTATATGGATTTCAGTAAGGCCTTTGACAAGGTTCCCCATGGAAGGTTGGTTCAGAAGGTTCAATCTTTGGGTGTTAATGGCGGAGTAGCAAGATGGATTCAACAGTGGCTGAATGGGAGATGTCAGAGAGTAATGGTGGATGGCTGTTTGTCAGGTTGGAAGCCGGTGACCAGTGGGGGTGCCTCAGGGATCTGTGTTGGGTCCACTGTTGTTTGTCATGTACATCAATGATCTGGATGATGGGGTGGAAAATTGGATAAGTAAGTATGCAGATGATACTAAGATAGGTGGTATTGTGGATAATGAAGTAGATTCTCAAAGTCTACAGAGAGATTTGGGCCATTTGGAAAAGTGGGCTGAAAGATGGCAGATGGAGTTTAATGCTGATAAGTGTGAAGTGCTACATCTTGGCAGGACAAATCAAAATAGGACGTACATGGTAAATGGTAGGGAATTGAGGAATGCTGTGGAACAGAGGGATCTAGTTATAACTGTGCATAGTTCCCTGAAGGTGGAATCGCATGTAGATAGGGTGGTAAAGAAAGCCTTTGGTGTGCTGGCCTTTATAAATCAGAGCATTGAATATAGGAGTAGGGAAGTAATGTTAAAATTGTACAAGGCATTGGTAAGACCAATTCTGGAGTATGGTGTACAATTTTGGTCGCCTAGTTATAGGAAGGATGTCAACAAAATAGAGAGAGTACAGAGGAGATTTACTAGAATGTTGCCAGGGTTCCAGCAACTATGTTACAGAGAAAGGTTGAACAAGTTAGGTCTTTATTCTTTGGAGTGCAGAAGGTTAAGGGGGGACTTGATTGAGGTCTTTAAAATGATGAAAGGGATAGACAGAGTTGACGTGGATAAGCTTTTCCCATTGAGAGTAGGGAAGATTCAAACAAGAGGGCATGACATGAGAATTAAGGGACAGAAGTTTAGGGGTAACGTGAGGGGGAACTTCTTTACTCAGAGGGTGGTGGCTGTGTGGAATGAGCTTCCAGCAGAGGTGGTGGAGGCAGGATCGATTGTAACATTTAAAAGTAAAGTGGATAGGTATATGGACGTGAAGGGAATGGAGGGGTATGGTCTGAGTGCAGGTAGATGGGACTAGGGGAAAACAAATGGTCGGCACGGACTGGAAGGGCCGAGAGGGCCTGTCTCCGTGCTGTAATTGTTATATGGTTATATGGTTATATGGTTATATTAGGACATAACCCTACTGTCAATAGATGGTTGAACCTAGTGGAGTTGATGAGCATATTTACCACAGAGAATTAATGGGGGATAGACACAAAATGCTGGAGTAACTCAGCGGGACAGGCAGCATCACTGGATAGAAGGAATGGGTGACATTTTGTGTCGAGACCCTTCTTCAGACTGATGTCAGGGGAGTGGGAGGTACATAGATATGGAAGTGTATAGATAAGGAAGTGTCAATTGGGAAAACAAGACAAAGGGAATGGAGATCAAGGAAAATGTAGATTAGATCATTGTTAGTTGGGAGAAGGTATCTAGAGATAAAATCTAGTAGGAGACAGTAAGACTGGTCTGAGAAGGGGAGGGGATGGAGAAAGAGAGAAAGCAAGCGTTACTTGAAGTTAGATAAATCAATGTTCATACCACTGGGGTGTAAGCTGCCCAAGCAAAATATGAGGTGCTGTTCCTCCAATTTGCGCCGGGCCTCACTCTGACAATGGAGGAGGCCTAGGACAGAAAGGTCAGTGTAGGAATGGGAGGGGGAGTTAAAGTGTTTTAAACGAGCATCTGCAGTTCCTTCCTATAGAATTAATGGGGGGGATGGGGTTGCTCTGTGAGCTAGCATAGACTCGTGGGCCAAATGGCCTTCCTCTAATTGTATGGGAGCTGCAGGCCAGGTGTGCCAACAACTCAATAGCCAGCACCCTACTTCCATTCCCACATCAGACATGTCACAACCTGATTTGAAGTTGAGGCAGGTGTGTGGATTTGAATGTTGCCCTCAAGGTTATCAGCATCTGATTTCCTAGTGGTTCAGGTGGCCTAGGGAACATCCTCAGATTAGTTCTCACAGCTGTACTAGGGACGGGCTAATATTTGCTCACATTGTGTCAACGAGCCAGCTGATGAGTACTCTGCACATAAACAGAGAGTGCTGTGTGTAGGGAGGAACTGCAGGAGCTGGTTTACACCAAAGATAGACACAAATTGCTGGAGTAACTTAGCGGGACAGGCAGCACCTCTGGAGAAAAGGAATAGGTGATGTTTTGGGTTGAGACCCTTCTTCAGACTGAGAGCCAGGGGAGAAGGATATGGAGATATGAAGAGGTACAAAGAACAAAAATTTGTGAAAAGATCCTTAGTGCCCCGGCTATCGTTTATCAAACCAAGAGCAGATAATGGGGTTGTTCTTTGCAGTTCTTCATACCTCAATTTTACCTCTCCCCTAACTCTCAGTCTGAAGAAGGGTCAACCAGAAATGTCACCCATTCCTTTTCTCCAGAGTGTTGTTGTGTGCTGTGGTAGCAGAGATCTATGTCCATCTCTGACCCTGCAGATCCAACATGCAATTCCTCACCAGACCGTACAGGGATACTTTGCACTGACACAAGTGACTCAACTGCACAATGCCGTACATCTCTGGTTGAGGACAGGGTCTGCAGGATCAGAACTCCTTGCTACTGAACGAATGGAAGGAGCCAGGCAGCCAATAGCAACTGTGCTTGCACCTTCACATCCATGCTACAAGACTCACCCTGCACTCCTTCCTCAACCTCTCACTATTTACATCTTTCGGGCCGTGTGTAGCTGTGCTCGGAAGAGGTGGGGATAGTGATGCAGGTGCTTGTTCGGGGACACTGCACGATAGGAGACTGTTCTTCCATTCCTGAGTAAGCAGACAAAAAAAAGTGTCAAATAACTCCTCCCTATTGCACCAACCGCCCTCTCCCGCCCCTCCCCCAGCCCAACCTCCATTTATGCTCTGAAGCTCTCGGGTTTGTCAGCAGATGCTACGGTGGCACCCGTATTTCTGCATTCCCTATACTGTGATATCAAAGGAGTGCCACACTGCCAGAGATACGTCCTTCAGATGGTACCTCAAACTGTGGCTCGACCTGCACTCACAGATGGACTTCGGTTGTTTTACACCACTATTTGTGAAAGGAGCAGTGGGCTTTCCTTGGTGTCTTTATCCTTGAACCTTCCAACCAAGAGCAGATAATGGGGCCGTTTATTCCCTGGCAGATTGCGGGAGCTTTCTAAATAGCTAAATAGCTACTGCGCTTCTTTACTCTCAAAGTGACCACAGACGAAAGTAAGTCTCAATTCTGTTATGTTACGAGTTACAAAAAGTGCTGTGTTAGAAACGTCAAATACTTTCTTCGTCTTGATGCCATTTTAAAAACTATTGCTATGTGGAAAGGTTTTGAGAAGAGGTTGGCAATTCTGAATCGATCGTGCATCCAAGTTGTTCCCAGTCACATAGTGATCCCTGGGGCTGTTTCTATTATGACCACCTGAATTTGGGTCACCTTCTGTTGCCACAAATGAAACTTTCTTTTCCTCATTCCTGATTAACGGCTTCACCTTGAATATGAGAAAAGGTGCTGCCTTAGCTTGACTCATTTTGACTGGCGCTTGTGGGTTTTAGCTGTTTACTTGCCTCACCTTCACACATATCTTCAAATCAAGTCTCATCATTCCCACCCCACCGTGTTCCATCCCTTCAACCCTGCCTATAATATTCCTTCCCTACCCTAGGTAAATTTAAAAAAAAAACGGTTCTGTCTCTAATATTAATTTTCCAAATACATATTTACTGCATTTCATATTGATATGTGTTTTTTTTTTCATGATTTACTAATGAGATCTGGTCGGCTTTGAAATTGTGAGAGAAATTGTCAGAGGGATGACCAAACTTTTACCTCCTCCCAACTGACGCATGGGAGGCCTTTACCACAGCTTTTCCAATCGTACAGCAGCCATTAACACCCACGGCAGGACCATCAGAGGAAAAGGTCTTTCGACCCAAAGCATCAGGGAAAACCCATGTGCTAAAGGGGAGAACATGATAACTCCACACAGACAGCACCGGTGGACAGGATAGCAGCAACACTACCTACTGTGCCTCCATGCTTGAAAGTGCACACCACCAGACTCAGGAACAGCTTCTTCTCCTTAGTTATCTGCATTCTGAATTGTCCTTCCATAAGCTAGGATACAGTCCTATTCACTTCTACCCCATTCTAGTTGGACTTTGTCTATGTAACTGGTGTACTACAATGCTATATTCTACACTCTGTATCTTCCACTTTGTAGTTGTACCTGAGTTTAGCTAGATTGTATTTATGTATAGTATCATCTGATTTGTTTTGCATGCTTGCCAAACAACACTTTTCAATGTACCTCAGTACACAAGTCAATATAAACCTAAACTTAAACGTTGCCTACGTGTAGAATCTCTTGAAATTAGTGAATTAATCTCCCTTATATTTTTGTGAGCAACTCCAGAAAAATACCACAATGGCATTAAAACGCTTTGTAGGTCGTACTGATTTTTGAATTTTGTTTAGATAGCTGAGAATGTTGGAGAAAAGGCAAAAGGCAGTTTCACTGAGCAGGGTGGTCATAGGCCAAGACAGTGTGTGATTAAAACCGCCAGCAATCTCTCCAGCCAGACTCTGCAACTCTCATCAGGCTTTGGATAAAATAAGGAAAGAGAAACTGTTCCATCTGCCGGCAAGGTTAGTATCAGCTGGACACAATTGGCAGAAGAACGTAAAATAAATAGTTTTGTAGTTTGGAATGAATTGCCTCAAAGGAAATATGAAATTTAAATAAGAGAAAAAACCCTGAGTTATAGGGATCAACTCAGGGCAGTGCACCCTTTTTATCGACTACAACAGAACTTGATGATGTATCTTCGAATCATAGATTTAAATAGTACGGAAACGGGCCCTTCAGCCCAATTTGGCCAATCTGACCAAGTTAATTTACGTGAGCTAATCCCATTTGCCTGCATTGGCTCATATCCCTCTGTCTTTCCTATCCATGTATCTGTCCAAACGTATTTTAAATACTGTAACTGTATCTGCTTTGACAACTTCCTCTTGTAACTCATTGACTGCCTTTCGCAGCTGTGCTGACGCACCCTGTATTTTTGGGAGAGGCATTGGGTGCCGTGAGTTTTTTTCCCCTTGGTCACTGAGGTGTTGGAAGACTTTTCCAGTCTTACAGTGCTGATACTAGGTATGTTACAAAACTTACCTTCAGCGGCGCTGCAGTTCTGTTACTGGCCGTGTGCGCGACTTTGGCGCCTTTGAGAGGGGGTCGGGTTTAAAATGCGTTTTTTCTTCAAACTATTCAAATCGATTTTGAACAGGCTGTTTAGTTGCTGAAGAAAAATCACTTCGACTTCCGTTTTATTAAGTTTATTAAAATTAGCGCTGGATAACTTAATAGCAGGAGTAAAATAAAAATCATCTTCTAATGCCGTCAACGCCGACAACGGGATGGATCTCACGTAGGGGACAAGGCAAGGTACACTGTTTATTTTTTCATATAAACTTGCTTCTTAGGATGCCTTTAATCAAAATTTCACGTTGCGAAAAGGAGACTTAGAACCCATACGAACGGGCAGTATTTTTCCTGCCGATATGGGGTTTAAATTCACCACAACCGCAACGTTCCAATCGATCGCGTTCCACAAAATCCCACTCGCAAGATGATTAAAATGGCCATTTATTTACGGGAATTAAACACTAAATTCCTTCCTTTTGGCCTATAAATTCATGACAATGAGATTTAAAAATCATGTTATAATGTGAATTCGTGTGTGAATGTTATTTGGACACTTAGGCTTTTTAAAAATGTTAACCTTTTCTTAAGAAATGGATAGATGTTTAGATCTAGTAATTTAATTTTGTAATTAGCTACAATTAGATAACTAACTAATTATATGCTTTAATTTCAGGTCATCCAAATAAGATTGTTTCATATTTGTTTCAGAATGCTTCAATCTATAATAACTGAAAATTTCATTGAGTTCTCTTAATTTTTAAGAAAGTTATGGGCTTTTGACTGTCCTTGATCACAGCTTTTGTGTTAGTCAATGGAAAAGCAATAGGGAACAAGATGCTAATTTCCGAGTATGAAAATGGCCATAACCTTTTTAATACTGAAGATATGAAAGTGAATTAGGTGTCAAATTAAATGCCTTTTTATGCTTTATCTAATGGGATAAATTGCAGACTTGATTTTTAAAATCTCAAAATTTTGTAGCATTGCTACTGATACAATTGTAAGTCATACCTTCAAAGACAGTGTTGATTGATGACCATGAGTGTTGTTTGTGTGTTTGTTGGTTGAGCAGGAGAGTGTGTCATGTGAGAGAAGGATGCTACGGCCTCTGAGTTTGATCCACATGACTACCTTTCCCTTTTCCCTGCCCCATTATGTGCAAGAATGTTTAAGGATGTTTAGATAAAGTGTGGTTGACCTACTCCATTTCCATGGGTTTTGTTCCAGGAGGGAAGAAGGTCTGTAGATGTATTATCTATAAGGAGAAAGCACAACTCGAGCCTCACACCTTCTGCTTTAATCTCCGGCCTTTGTCCCAATCATCTGCCTATCAACACCCCCCCCCCCCCCACCACCCCCTCCTCACCTGTTTCCATCTATTACCTTACATGCTTTGTCCTGCCTCTCTTCTCTTTCAGGTTTCTAACTCCCCCCCCATAATCAGTGCGAAGAAGGGTCCTGGTCCAAATTGTCACCTATCCATGTTCTCCAGAGATGCTGCTTGACCCGCTGAGTTACTCCAGCACTTTGTCAGAGCTATTTTTGGTCCATACTTTGCATCAGTAGCTGGCCCTGCATCATTACAAGTTATTACAGCAATCTTACATTTGAAACACTTTCAAAATATTAGTGGTATCAACATTTCAATGATTAGTTACAGCCTGGATGCAAGTTGCTCTGGTGTTACAATTTAAGCCTCCTGTTTTACATATGCTCCTGAGCGTGAGCATATTTTGGAAGTGCCCTGGGCATCTTTGTTGGAAGGGTATGCCCATGCTGAACAAATTTAGCTACTACTTTAATCCACGGCGCTACAATAATCCCAATTTGTGTCTGGAATCAGATATAAGAAAAGATACAAAATACTGGAGTAACTAAGCGGGTCAGGCAGCAACCCTAAAGAACATGGACAGGTGACATTTTGGTTCCTATCCATGTTCTCCAGGGATGCTACCTGACCCGTTGAGTTACTCCAGCATTTTGTGTCTTTCCTTGGTAAACCAGCTTCTGCAGTTCCTTGTTTCAACAGGAATCAGATATTTGTACTTTGTCTTCCAAAGGTTAACTGAAAAAATAACCAGTAAGGTGAGGTTCAACACGAAACAGTAAATAACTTTTCTCTGCAAAATGTGAACACACAAATCAGCAATAATGTCATGCCAGTAATGTACAAATTCTCATCCAAATCACCTTGTTTGGCTGAATCAAAATTACTACTCCATGTTTCCCCATCTGATTTTGCTTGGAATCTGGTGACAATTTACTCTTGCAAGTTCTCTTTGACTGTTGATACTCCAGAGTCTATCTTATCCTAATTAATAACTGTTTGTGTGGCTGTGTAGACCACATGGCCAGGCAAATAATACCAGCGACCTCCCAACACAGCCGGTGTGAAAAGAATACCAGAGAGTTCCCATCACAACGGCTGTGACGGAAATCAGTGCAACAGGCTGAAAATTTGCTGATTGTGAATATAAACATACATCTTCCAACCCAACAAGTAGCAGAGGCCTATGGGAGAAAGTGGACCTCAGTCCTTGTGTTGGGGCAGATCAGGTTCACTGTGATGTCTTCTCCTGCCTTAGCTGAATATTACTGTACCGGACTCACACTGAGAACTTGGGAATATTTTTTGAAAGTGGCCATTGATGAGTGTAATGTGGAAAAAAACGGATTAGTTTAAATGCATCAATATTAGGTGCTTTTTTGAAAAACGATCAATATAATGGTGGCGGAGAATTGAAGGAGAATTGAAAACAAGATCTAACGAGTGGAGAGAAAGGTGCATGAAACAGGAACAAATAAATTAGTATGTGTAGGAAGGAACTGCAGATGTGTGTTTAAACCAAAGATAGACACAAAATGCTGGAGTAACTCAGCGGGACAGACAAATACATCAGTGGTGTTTTATGACAGAGAGGGTACAGATGCTGGCAGCTCTGAGGAAAATTAAGAGATCAGGATTGATGATGGGGAGGTGTGTGAAGGAGGTGTGAACAGTAGATTGCCTGAGTCTTCAGTTGACCTGATGTCAAGGACACATTGGTGAACCAGCAGTGGGATTTGGGACAGCTGATAGAGAGACACGAGTTGGAAGCCCACATGGCAACTGGGGGACTTAAATTCAAGTAATATATTTTTTTAATCTAGAATTTAAAACTAAAACCACTCTCGGGAACAGTAAAGTCCAGGATTGTTGTAAAATCCCATCTGATTTACCAGTGTCCTTCAGGTAAGGAGGCAACGTGGTTGACTCTGAGCCCCCTCAGCCGAGGGGCATTTACTTATAGAGAATAAATGCTGACTTGGCCACTGACTCTCCCTTGAGGTCCATTTTATGAAGTAATAAATATAATTTTTAAATAATATGTTTTGGTACAGGGTGATAGTGCTATTATAGCTGAAACTTTCTGTCCCTTGTTCCTGGTATGAAATCTGACCCGCTAGGAGTGTTTACCATTTTTCCTAATTAAATGCACAACATTTAATTAGGAAAATCCTGGGAAAAAGTACATTTGATTCTCTACGGTAGACAAAAATGCTGGAGAATCTCAGCAGGTGAGGCAGCATCTATGGAGCGAAGGAATAGGTGACGTTTCGGTTCGAGACCCTTCTTCAGTTTGATTCTCTACGAGTACTTCTGATGCAGGCAGAGAGTTGCAGTACTCGGACCATTTCCACTGGTACAGCAGGTTTAAAGGAGTTCTCTTTTTAAAAAAACGGCCACTTCTGACAAGAATAGGAAGAACTTTCTTTCATTGGTTAGAGAGCTAATGAGAAGGGGTTGGGGGTCATTAATTTAAAACAGACATCTGGAGAAGGAGGAGGGCAGAGGAGAAAGTTCTTCACATGCAGGCCTATGTTTTGCCCCAAGGGATGGTCACGACAGTGATCCTTAACCAGACAAGTGACACAACTCACACCATGGTCAGTGGATACTGAGCAATGTCTGCTTCAGGGATGGTGAGACCAGCATGGTGTAAGCTGCCAGACAGCTGCAGGAACCATGAACCATATAAGGTGTGCTTCCTACAGCATTGGTCCGAGTGGACTATACTGTTACAATTGTTTAAATATTTACTTTTGGGATGTGGGCAACACCAGCTGCATCCAGTGGGCCAGGAGCCACATGCCAGCCAGGTAAGATCCCATCCCTGAAGATGAGTGAATAAATTTGAGTGCCAATTGCCCAGTTGATGTGAATAGAGAACTGGCTGGCAGACAGGAAGCAAAGGGTAAGGGTAAACGGGTCCTTTCCAGGCAGTGACTAGTGGGGTACCGCAAGGCTCAGTGGCGGGACCCCAGCTATTTACAATATATATTAATGATTTGGACGAAGGAATTGAATGCAACATCTCCAAGTTTGCGGATGACACTAAGCTGGGGGGGTAGTGTTAGGTGTGATGAGGATGCTAGGAGGCTGCAAGGTGACTTGGATAGGCTGGGTGAATGGGCAAATGCATGGCAGATGCAGTATAATATGGATAATCCACATCTGTGGATAAATGTGAGGTTATCCACTTTGGTGGCAAAAACAGGACGGTAGACTATTATCTTAATGGTGGCAAATTAGGAAAAGGGGAGATGCAACGAGACCTGGGTGTCATGATACACCAATCATTGAAGTGGGCATGCAGGTGCAGCAGGCAGTGAAGAAAGCAAATGGTATGTTAGCATTCATAGCGGAAGGATTTGAGTATAGGAGCAGGGAGGTTCTACTACAGTTGTACAGGGTTTTGGTGAGACCACACCTGGAGTATTGCGTATAGTTCCTGGGATGTCAGGACTTTCATATGAGGAAAGACTGGATAGACTTGGCTTGTATTCGCTAGAATTTAGAAGACTGAGGGGGGATCTTATAGAAACTTACAAAATTCTTAATGGGTTGGATAGGCTAGATGCAGGAAGATTGTTCCCAATGTTGGGGAGGTCCATAACAAGGGGTCACAGTCTAAGGATAAGGGGGAATTCCTTTAGGACCGAGATGAGGAAAACATTTTTCACACAGAGAGTGGTGAGTCTTTGGAATTCTCTGCCACAGAAGGTAGTTGAGGCCAGTTCATTGGCTATATTTAAAAGGGAGTTAGATGTGGCCCTTGTGGCTAAAGGGATCAGGGCGTATGGAGAGAAGGCAGGTACAGGATACTGAGTTGGATGATCAGCCATGATCATATTGAATGGCGGTGCAGGCTCGAAGGGCCGAATGGCCTACTCCTGCACCTATTTTCTATGTTTCTATGTTTCTAAGTTAACACAATGGAGCTACGGATCCCAGTATCTTGTCTTCTGCATCTCTGTACTGTCCCCCACAACAGAGGCATGCATGACTGAGTGAGAGGAATGATGATACATTAAAACACAGGGCTCTCTCCGTGCAAGGCTGGAGCTCCTTACCTCGCGTTGCTGGCGGTAGTTTTCTTCCTCTTAAACATGTCAAGCAGGCTATTGGACCTGCAAGCCACCTTCCCGTCACCCACGTGCATACGCACCACGTCCGAGGTGGTGAACGCACTGCGGACATTGCGCTCAGGCTTGGCGATGATGATGTAGATCTTCGGTGTGAACATGCAGCCCAGGGCCACCGTCACGCTTAGACTGACCGAGAAGCTGGTGGTGATGATCTTATAGTTGCTGCCAAAGTAGATGGGGATGAAAGCCAGCCATATGATACAGGTTGTGTACATGGTGAAGGCTATGTACTTGGCTTCATTGAAGTTGGCGGGGACGTTCCTCGTCTTGAAGGCGTAGTAGGTGCAGCTCATGATGAGCAGCCCGTTGTACCCGAGGGGAGCCACCATGCCCAGGTTGCTCGTGTTGCATATGAGGAAGACCTCGTTGATGCTGGGGTAGGAAAGGACAGGGTGAGGAGGCTCCAGAATCAGCAGCGTGACCACAATGGTCAGCTGAACGCTGATCAGTATGGAAGCAATAACCAGCTGGGCCCAGGCGCTCATGAACCTGGGCTTCTTCGTGCAGATCTTCTTCTTACTTCCGGCCAGGATCCTGGCGATGCGGTTGGTTTTGGTCACCAAGGCGGAGTAGCACATGGCGGCGGAGAGTCCCACCAGGACCCTCTGGAAATAGCAGGAAGCCAGAGTCGGCATGGCCAACAGTGTGAACGGGCAGATGTAGCCCAGGAAGATGCCGGCCAGGATGATGTAGCAGAGCTCCCGGCTGGAGGACTTAACCACCGGTGTGTCCCTGTACAGCATAAAGATGAGAGTGACAAACATGGTGGCAAGGATCCCTAGGCAGGAGAAGATCACGGCAATAGCAGACTCCACATCGCTCCAGTGCAGATGCTTCACAGCAAGCCTTTGACAAGCTGTGCAACAATAGAAAGAAAGAAAAGGTCAAAATAATATTTTAAAACTATTTAATATTTAAAATCGGATCACCCAGTTGTGAACCATTTTCCCTTCCCTTCCTATTCCCATATTGACCTTTCTGTCCTGGACCTCTTCCATTACCACATTCTAACTGGAGGAACAGCACCTCATATTCCACTTGGAGAGCTTATACCCCAACAGTATGATCATTGAATTTTCCATTTTTAGGTAAACTAACAACCTCCCCCCCCCCCCCCCCCACCATGTGCCCCTCCTAGACTTGCACATATTTCTTCTCTCCCCTCCAACTACATTCTTTTCTCTGACTTCCAATTCACTTATCTTCAGTCCTTCTGTCTCTCATCTTTATTTCATCTCTGGTGTTTGTCCAATCATTTGCCTATCAAAACTCCCCCTTGCCCGTGTACACCTGTTACCTGCCATGGTTTCCTCTCCTCTCCTCCAGCATTCTTCCCGCTCTCCATTGCTGGCAAAGTTGTGAATGCAGCCCAGACCATCACGCAAACCAACCTTCCTTCCGTTGACTCCATCTACGCTTCATGCTGCCACAGAAAGGCCACCAAGCATGGGTCTCACCCTGGTCTCTCCCTCTTCTCTTCTCCCCTCCCCCAACAGGAAAAGAGGTGCAGATGTTTGAAAATACATACTTCCAGATTCAGGGATTGTTTCTTCCCAGCTGTTATAGGGCAACCAAACCATCCTATCACCATCCAGAGAGCAGTCCTAACCTACAATCATTGGAGATCATCAAACTATCTTTAATTGGATTTTACTGGGCTTTATCTTGCACTAAACGTTATTCCATTTATCTTGTATCTGTACACTGTGGACAGCTTGATTCTAATCATGTCTTTTTAGTGACTGTGTGGCATGCAACAAAAAAGTTTATCGATGTACGCTGGTACACGTGACAATAATAAACTAAACAAACTACTTAACAAACTATAATCTGTCTGAAGAAGGATCCCAACCCAAAACGTCACCCATCCATGTTCTCCAGAGATACTGCTTGACCTGTTGAGTTACACCAACCCTCTGTGTCTTTATTTTAAAAATTGTTTATCTCTTTAAGTGATTTGCTGCCAAATTTTAGTTGAAATGTTCCTGTTCAGAATTTTGGGGCTAAAATGTTAAGCTGTTTTTAATTTTACTTTTTGCGCACATTTTCAACACCTTATAGCATCTCAGGTTGACGTCTTTTATTCTTGTTCAATGGCTGGGAAAACAGACCAATTTTTAAAACATCTAAAGGCCCATCAATCTAGATGAACATGAAGACTCTCAGAGTGAATCTGGGAAATGAAGCCAACAGCCGCTCTCATGGACTACTCATCTATAATAAGATACCTGGCATGAAGGATTATCAAACTTCGTGATCCTGTTTATCGATCACTGGATGACAAGTGAGAAAATCTCGATTTGCCAACCACATTCAAATGCATAGTGATCAAAACACAAAGTGCTGGAGGAATTCAGTGGGTCAAGCAGCATCCGTGGAGGGAATGGACAGACGACTTTATTCGAAAGTTGAGGAAAGATCTTTTCATTGCCTTGGCTATTAATAATGGGACATGGGACCTTCCACAGCCCCCTGAGGTCCCATTGCTGGGGTGCTGCCCATATCTCAAGCCAGTTCCCTGAACATGTTGTTACCTGTGAGGTCATGGTTCGGCCACCAGCCCAGATCACAGGCTCTGCATGTGAACTCATCCAGCATGTATTCATTCTCCTTGCATGTTGTGCATATCCAGCAGCAACTCACCTCCCCCTTCCGGATAACCTGCCCAAGGCGGAAAGAGAGAGAGAGAACACCTTGGTAGAACATGAGGAAATGTTGGGAATCACCTAGCAGTACATGGAGAGAGAAGAGAGAGTGACCACTGACAGAGTGAAATGACTTTTTTACTCTAGGTTCCCATTGAATAAAAGGGAAACAAAATTCCAATTGGAAGCGGTAGCTGTTCCCAGCAAATTGGCCAACCATCAGAGTGGCCTGTGGCCCAACGTTGGTTGAACTCACCTTAATCTGTCCTATGGTGCATGGTTCACTACAGACAGAGCGCACCATCTTGGTCATGTTCAACTGAAGCTTGTTGTCGTCTAAGTCCAGCAACCCTTCGTACCAAGTCCCTATGTTCACGTAGTCGTACAGACCATTCTCTGTAATTTGAAGATTCATAATATCATACCTGGCAATTTAAAGAAGAAGTTTAACTGGGACCGGTACTCTCTGGTGTGGATTTCTGTAGTGACCCCATTATGAGTAAGGACTTCGCTCAATGAGAGTGCGGGTCCTGAAGATAGGCAGAGACCACGTCTCTAACTCACACTCTCTTTCAGGAAGACTTCCCACTGGGTGCACAAGGTTGTTGAATAGAATAAACGTGCACAGTAACGCTCCTGTAATCTGGTGCCCATGGGACCTCACATTTCCAGACTATTGGAAGTTATTCCAATTAAAAGCCAAACATTTTCACTTTATGCTCAGTGGTATAATACATTTCCCAGCGAACTTCTAGACCCCAACACTGACTCTTGTAGTTCCATGCATGTCTGTCCACAAGCACTGGCAGCTTTATCGTCATGCGCTTCTACCAGACCATGATTAACTCTGCAAGAAATCCCTGGAGAGCAGAACAATACCGCAGCTCACCCATGGAGTTGTTCTCATAGAAACATAGAAAATAGGTGCAGGAGTATGCAATTCGGCCTACTTCGAGCCTGCACCGCCATTCAATATGATCATGGCTGATCATCCAACTCAGTATCCCGTACCTGGCTTCTCTCCATACCCCCTGATCCCCTTAGCCACAAGGGTCACATCTAACTCCCTCTTAAATATAGCCAATGAACTGGCCTCAACTACCTTCTGTGGCAGAGAATTCCAGAGATTCACCACTCTGTGTGAAAAATGTTTTTCTCATCTCGGTCCTAAAAGACTTCCCCCTTACCCTTAAACTGTGGCCCCTTGTTCTGGACTTCCCCAACATCGGGAACAATCTTCCTGCATCTGCCTGTCCAACCCCTTAAGAATTTTGTAAGTTTCTATAAGATCCCCCCTCAATCTTCTAAATTCTAGCGAGTACAAACCGAGTCTATCCAGTCTTTCTAATATATGAAAGTCCTGTCATCCCAGGAATCAGTCTGGTTAACCTTCTCTGTACTCCCTCTATGTCAAGAAAGTATTTCCTCATATTAGGAGACCAAAACTGTATGCAATACTCCAGGTGTGGTCTCACCAAGACCCTGTACAATTGCAGTAGAACCTCCCTGCTCCTATACTCAAATCATTTTGCTATGAATGCCAACATACCATTCGCATTCTTCACTGCCTGCTGCACCTGTACGCCTACTTTCAATGACTGGTGTACCATGACAACCAGGTCTCGTTGCATCTCCCCTTTTCCTAATCGGCCACCATTCAGATAATAATCTGCCTTCCTGTTTTTGCCACCAAAGTGGATAATCTCACATTTATCCACATTATATTGCATCTGCCATGCATTTGCCCACTCACCCAACCTATCCAAGTCACCTTGCAGCCTCCTAGCATCCTCCTCACATCCTCCTCATCAACCGCTACTGTGTGTCACCACCCATTAATGAGTGATCTGCCACTGCATCAATCACCAACATTACTGGAAGACCAGTTCCCTTCATTGTGACCATATGTTCACCAGTGCTTGGGTTTGTGCCCCTGTCAGTGAGCGTAACATTAATTCCTGGTGTGTCTAATGGGCTTTCAGCATCCTGATAGTGGAGGACCCCTCTGTGGCCGCTTTCCACTGACCATTCTGGCCTTTTTTGTCTTTTAAGGTCAATGGGACCCAAGGATCTCCCATGAAAGGGACCTCACAGATCACCAAAGGAACGTTTCCACATGTTCCGTCTCCAAGACAACGGGAAAATCTGCTTGTTTTCCTTTGAGCTCCCCAATTGATCCATTACCTCTCCTGCTTGCAATTATCACTGGTCTACTTCTGGAAGCTCATTCTCTATTTTCCTCCCATCTTCTTACTCCCTCGAGGCAACATCCATGAATGGGATAATATGGGTTTTGTTTTTGTTGTACACAGAGACAATTTGAGGTGGAGCTTTTAGCAGAACATAACTTACTGAAGGAGGTAACTTTCAACTGAACTGCAGTGCCCGATGATCAATGTATTCAGGTCAAATCATATGGCACATATTTAAAGATAACGTTACACTTACTCATTTTACATACACAACTCTTTAATAGAACCTCAATTGAATTGGGATTTTAGTGGATGAATAGGTTAAGATGGAACTTGTGATATCAAAGCAAAAAAGTGTGTTATTTAGATACTGAGACTGAACAAGCTACATGTAGGGAAAAGAAACAAAACATAAAATGCCGAACCCACTCAGTATCTCAGCTGCAGGGAGAAGAATCTGGCATAGGATCTGGTTTGTCTCTCCCCCATCTCCCCAAACCCAGCTCAATGACTGCTGAACTCATCCATGCCTTTGTTGGATCCAGATTCAACTAGTCCATTGTTTATTTAGGCAGCTTTTGTCCTTGAATACTCATTAACCTTCACTCATCTTGAGCCTCATGCGCACATCACATCTGTGACTGGTGACCAATATTGGATTGTCATCTGGTACTGCCTCATTTTTAAGTTCAAATTCAGTTTCCTCTGCTCTGAACCCCTCCAAGAATTTTCTGTTCCTTGACCTCTAGTCTTTTATGCACCCTCATTTTATTGCCATATCACAGGAGACTGTGCCTTCAGGATCTACCCAACCCCTTAGAACAACTATTTATTTCTCTATAATGCTCCACCTGGCTTCATCAGACTCTTTAAAGCTCTCTCTTTAATCAAGTGTTTAGCTTTTGATCAATGGTCATTATGTTTCCTAGTGCAGCTTGGTGTCGGTCAGCATTCCTGGGTGGTATATACAGTGGCTTGCAAACGTTTTCATACCCCTTGAACTTTTCCACATTTTGTCACGTTACAACCACAAATGTAAATGTATTTTATTGGGATTTTATGTGATAAGCCAACACAAAGTGGCGCATAATTGTGAAGTGGAAGGAAAATGATACATGGTTTTCAAATTTTTTTACAAATAAAAAACTGAAAAGTGTGGCGTGTAAAAGTATTCAGCCCCCTTTACTCTGATACCCCTAAATAAAATCCAGTGCAACCAATAGCCTTCAGAAAGTCACCTAATTAGTAAACAGAGTCCACTTGTGTGTAATCTAATCTCAGTATAAATACAGCTGTTCCGTGAAGACCTCAGAGGTTTGTTAGAGAACATTAGTGAACAAACAGCACCATGAAGCCCAAGGAACACACCAGACAGGTCAGGGATAACGTTGTGAGCTGGCACAAAAGCAAGCATTGATCAGAGAAGCACCCAAGAGGCCCATGGTAACTCTTGCAGAGCAGCTCAGGTATCTGTAAAAACTCTATCCCAAGCCTTCATAAGAAAGTCCCGTTTGCAGTTTGCCACAAGCCATGTGGGGGACACAGCAAATATGTGGAGGAAGGTGCTCTGGTCACGGAGCACTGTTTTTGGCCTAAATGCAAAAGGCTATGTGTGCCAGAAAACTAACACTGCACATCACCCTGAACACACCATCCCCACTGTGAAACATGGTGGTGGCAGCATCATGCTGTGGGGATGCTTTTCTTCAGCAGGGACAGGGAAGCTGGTCAGAGTTGATGGGAAGATGGATGGAGTCAAATACAGGGCAATCTTGGAAGAAAACCTGTTAAAGTCTGCAAAAGTCTTGAGACTGGGGCAGAGGTTCATCTTCCAGCAGGACAACGACCCTAAACATACAGCCAGAGCTACAATGGAATGGTTTAGATCAAACGCATATTCATGTGTTAGAATGGCCCAGTCAAAGTCCAGACCTAAATCCAATTGAGAATCTCTGGCAAGACTTGAAAATTGCTGTTACACAGACGCTCTCCATCCAATCTGACTGAGCTGGAGCTATTTTGCAGAGAAGAATGGGCAAACATGTCAGTCTCTAGATGTGCAAAGCTGGTAGAGACATACCCCAAAAGACTTGCAGCTGTAATTGCAGCGATAGGTGGTTCTACAAAGTATTGACTCAGGGGGGCCGAATACTTTTGCACGCTACACTTTCTCAGTTTTTTATTTGTAATGAAATTTGGAAACCATGTATCATTTTCCTTCCACTTCACAATTATGCACCACGTTGTATTGGTCTATCACATAAAATCCCAATAAAATACATGTACGTTTGTAGTTGTAACGTGACAAAATGTGGAAAAGTTCAAGGGGTATGAAAACTTTTGCAAGCCACTGTAAATGCAAATCAACATTGTGTGTTTCTAGCAATATCTGTTTCTGCTTGCTATTTCACAAAGACACAATGAATATGTGAGACAAACTCTGTTCTGGGTGATAATTGGATCAGAGATGTGAGAGGATACCAGATAAAATGTGTGGCTACATCTGGAATGAAACCTAACTGATAATTAGTGTGGATGTTCAGTTCCCAAAAAGAAACAAAAAGAAACAAAGGTCCAAAAAACTCGAGGTATTTATTTTGCTCATGAATTAATGCAGCCATGTCTCTCCATCGTCTAAAATATTTACCATGAAACAAAAGTGATGGCGTGTTTCTTCTCCAAGAATGGGTGCTGTTTGACCCTTTGAAGTGCAGGTCTGACTGTACAATTATTCCTGAATAAGAAGGAACTACAGATGCTGGTTTACACAGATGATAGACACAAAATGCTGGAGTAATTCAGCGGGTCACACAACATCTCTGGAGAAAAAGAAGTAGGTGGCGTTTCGAGTCGAGATCCTTTAAAGGTTCTATCTTTGATGAAGTGTTTAGCTTTAGGTCACTGCTCACCCATCCTCCCTCTGAACAAGGGTCCTGATCCGAAACGTCTTCCATTCCTTTTCCACGGAGATGCTACCTGACCCACTGAGTAAAACCCCTGTCTCACTGTGCGAGTTGGCCCACGAGTGACCCCGAGTTTTCACTCGTGGTGATCACGTAGCGGGAACGTCGGAACTCGCACGAGCAACTTATCGAGTACTCGGGAAACTTGTTTCGTATCAAACAGTTTGATTTTTTGATTAACTGTTCAAGTGTAAAAATGGAAACACGTTGTAATAACGTAAAGTGTCTCGTGAGTGTACCGTGGGAACTTTAATAATCTGTTCTTTTGCTCGTTGAACCAAAGATAGACACAAAATGCTGGAGTCAACCAGGCACATCTCTCGAGACCCTTCTTCAGACTTTCCTTCGCTCCAGAGATGCAAAGTTACTCCAGCATTTCGTGTCTAGGTCTCAATGAACGGCTTAAGACCTGCCGTAGGGCAAGTCGATGTGTCCAGATGATCCGAGAGTGTGGGATTCGTCACACGAGATAGACACACACAATGCGGAGTAACTCGGCGGGACAAGGCAGCATCTCTGGAGCGAAGAATGAGTGGCATTTCGGGTAAGTCTGAAGAAGGGTCTCGACTCTATCCTTCTCTCCAGAGATGCTGCCTGGTCCGCTGAAAGCTTCAATCATCTGTCCTCTGAATGTCTGTGTTGTATGCTCAAAGTCACTAGAGATCCATTGCAAAAAAAGAACAAGAAAGCCGCATTTTCCCGTCATATCAATGATGCGGCGCGCTGAAATAACTCAAAACCACCATTGTTGCTTTATTAAACCCATACCTTCATTCACGGTTGGCTCAAGAGTAACACTGCTAACTCGGAGAGGAACTTGCTAACTTTGCAACATCGCAGCAATTACATACCCGTGGGAACTGTGATCATAACTTAGTCTCGTGTCTATCAACCTCGTGGGTCAACTCATAACTGCAACATTTTGTGTCTATGCTCAATATTCCTGACGTCTGAGGAAGCTGTGAGCTGTTGTGTTTAGTTTGCATTGCACCTTATCAGCAGCTTTTTTAAATGATGATTGCATTGTACCATTGACACCTCTAAAGATTTAAATGTCATTATTTCTGGCAAAGTGATACATAGAAGAGAGACACAAAAAGCTGGAGTATCCCTGGCGACAGGCAGCATCTCTCGAGAGAAGGAATGGGTGACGTTTCGGGTCGAGACCCTTCTTCAGACCAAAGTATCGAAGTCTATGTTTATTAATCGTGTTTTCCAATTTGTTTTTTGTCGGCAGAAAAAGTACTCCTTATCAGTATGTATGGCAATAATCCTGGGTGGGTGGCTGGCTGTCTGTCAGGTTGAAGCAAGGAGCAATGGCCAATTGAAAATGATGATGTCCTGTTGTTTAGGCTCAATTTATCATCTTCTCCCTCGCAGGCTGGCATCTCAACAATGTTAATTATTTCCAAGTGCCTTTGAGCAATGTTTTTCACTACTCTGACCTCATGACTCCCTCTGCAGCATTCAGATCTCAAGCAGGGCTACCAACATTGGGCGAGAGTTGAGAGTGAGCAATAGCGAGGGAGCGTAGCGACCAAGGGGAGCAGGTGTGGGAGAAACGTGTCCCCCCTCCCACGGTAGGGAGCTTTTGCATTTTTCAGCTTGAAATTGTGCAGTCTGGTGCATACTGTAGCAAGTCTTTTAACTTAGACTTGAATGCAATATTTATGCTTCAAATTGGATTAGTTAATGAATAAAGTTAGGCTAAATTACATTCCTAATTACATTCCACAGTAGATCCAGGCTCTGATCAACAGGTGCAGCACATGAATGACCTTACTATATTCATGTATGGAAATCAGATTATAATTCATGCTGTAATGCATATATATATATATATAGAGAGAAACAAAAACATCGAAACAAGGCAAGAGGAGTCAGACTTCCACCACTGTTCTACACAAATAAATCAATCAACCTTACCCTTTGACTACAGAAACAAGACAAAAATAATGCCATATTGGCGGGACTGTCATATGCTGAGAGAATGGAGCAGCTGGGCTTGTACTCTCTGGAGTTTAGAAGGATTAGAGGGGATCACATTGAAACATATAAGATTGTTAAGGGTTTGGACATGCTAGAGGCAGGAAACCATGTTCCCGATGTTGGGGGAGTCCAGAATCAGGGGCCACAGTTTAAGAATAAGGAGTAAGCCATTTAGAACGGAGACGAGGAAACACTTTTTCTCACAGAGAGTGGTGAGTCTGTGGATTTCTCTGCCTCAGAGGGCGGTGGAGGCAGGTTCTCTGGATGCTTTCAAGAGAGCTAGATAGGGTTCTTAAAAATAGTGGAGTCAGCGGATAAATGGAGAAGGCAGGAACGGGGTACTGATTGGGGATGATCAGCCATGATCACATTGAATGGCGGTGCTGGCTCGAAGGGCCGAAAGGCCTACTCCTGTACCTTTTGTTTATGTATCTATGTATCTAAGTACAAGTAGAATGTAAGAAGGACGATACTAACCTTGCTTACAGTTCTCGTAGTGCTTCTACCCACAGACATTGTAGTAGGTAGTAAAATGACAGGGAATACTATACCCTGTATGGTGATCCAGCCAAGCTGGTGTGCTGCTGTCCAAATGGGAGAACTAACTGTGCCAGCAAGTGTCAAAGTTGAATCACCCCCACGTAGAGTGAACGTTTTGAGATGTTGGTGCATGGCTTGGAGCAGTGGTAAATGAGCGAAGGTGCACGTGTTTGTAGGCAATGTGCCTTGTTTATTTTAGTTGAGAAACAGTACAGTGCAGAAACAGGTCCTTCGACCCAACGGGTCCATGCCGACCGGTGATTACTGTACACTAACGCTATCCTGCACAAAGAATAAGGAGAATTTATAATTTTACCGAAGCCAATTAACCTACAAATCTGCACGTCTTTGGATTGTGGGAGGAAACCGGAGCACCCAGAGAAAACCCATGCAGGTCACGGGGAGAAGGTACAAACTCTGTACTTCCGTAGTAGGAGCAAACCCGGGTCTCTGGCACTGTAAGGCAGCAACTCTATCGAGGTTGACAATGACAGTGAGGTGGTGCACTGAGACTGGTAGTGCAGTTGCAGTCAAATAGCATTTAAAGATTCATTCACTCACCTCATTCTTGTGAGACAGCATCAAGACCAAGGCATTTATTCCTTGTTTTAAACTCCACAGCTATTGCCCCATACTTGTTTAGTTCTTTTAAGTTTAGAGATAAAACACGGAAACAGGCCTTTCCGCCCACTGGGTCCCCGCACATTAACACTATCCTACACCCACTAAGGACAATTTTTTTGAACATTTACCAAGCCAATTAACCCACAAACCTGTATGTGGGTGGAAACCGAAGATCTCGGAGAAAAACCACACAGGTCACGGGGAGAACGTACAAACTCCGTACAGACAGCACCCGTAATCGGGATCAAACCCCCGTCTCCGGTGCTGCATTCTCTGTAGGCAGCAACTCTACCGCTGTGCCACCGTGACAGCCACCATGACTTGTGTTTGGGTGTGTGAAAAGGCAACAGAAATCCATGGATATAACTCTTCTTTTCTCTTTACATTTGGCACATTCAAGGCAGCATTGGAAGTGCATATTTCACTGTATTGCGACCTTGTGCTTCACTAAGGCGTTGTTTAATGAACAAACGCGAGTGGTGTTGACGCATTGTTAGAGAATGTATTGAATTCATGGCACAATGTATGTACAGCAAGCCTTGTAACAAATGTGTTTACCGTCAATATGGTTTGAGTAAAGTATATATTTGAAATATGATAAGCCAATGAACAGTGATGTTGCCCTGGATACATGCTGAAATCACTGCAATGAACAGCCAGCAACAATTTTCAGTGCAGCCGACAGTGTCAGACAGAAGATAGACATAAAATGTTGGAGTAAATCAACGGGACAGACAGCATCTCTGGAAATGTTTTGGGTTGAGACCCTTCTTCAGACTGAGAGTCAGGGGAGGGGAATCTAGAGATACGGAAGGATACAAATAGAATGTAAGATGAAAAAAGGGCAGATTGAAGCAGATGATGATCAAAGTCAGACGGAGATGGTTTAATTATGTATTGTGTAAAACGCGTGCTCAATTCTTGAGTTTCATAGATCTAAAGTTCTTTATTCCTCCCAACTCATGCAGAACATACTGTAGAACTGTACAGCAGATGAACAGGCCCTTAGGCCCACAATGTCGTTGCTGAACATGATGCCAGGTTAAAATAATCTCTTTTTCCGGTCTTCTGATCCATTTCCCTCCATTCCCTGCATATCCACATGTCTATCTAAAGCCCTGAAATTGCCACTATCGTATATGCCTCCACTAACACTCCTAGCAGGGCATTCCATGAACCCACAACTATCTGTGTAAAAAACTTGACCCACGCATGTCCTTTAAGCCTAGCCCGTCTCACCTTAAAGCTATGTCTTCGCGTCTTTGACATATCCACCCTGGGTAAAAGATTCTTACTGCCTGTCATATCTATGCCTCTCATAATTTTATATACTTCTATCAAGTCTCCCCCCCAGCCTCCAATGTTCCAGAGAAAGCAATCCAAGTTTATCCAAGCTCCCCCTATAGCTAATACCCTTCAGGCAGCCTCTAATAGTCTTTAATAATTTGTGCACGGGATCCCAAACTAACACTTTATTTAGTTATGATTATATGATTCAGTTTGTAGAAGCAGTAGTTTGGGTGGAAGATGGGAGATTGGTCAGGGTGTGACTGAATTAGTTTTATCTGAAGGGATCTTTCAGCATGGATAGTTCTCCAGTAGCAGATGGGCAGAAGGAGTGACACACATAGATAATGTTACAGAGGTTAAAGCAGGCGTAATGATGATAGAGCAAAAGTGTGATCATGAGCTTAGCTCTTTCAGATAAGCGAGATTGTAGCCATTTTGGGCCAGCCTGACACAGCAGGCATGGAGGGAAATGAACTGGGGGCAGGGTTCGAGTTTCATTTATTTATTTTATTTTAGAGATACTGTGCGTAAACTAGCCCTGTATCTCACTGCATCTGCGCAGACTAAACAATCACCCATACACTAGTTCTAACCTACATACCAAGGGCAATTTACAGAAACCAATCTTTGGAATGTGGGCAGAATCACCCACAGGTAGAATGTGCAAAGGGAACGTGCATAATCTTTTAGGTGTAGGGTTTAGGATTATTATTGTCTCATGTACCGAGAGACGGTAAAATATTTGTTTTGCATTTTATCCAATCGGATCAGATACTATGCATAATAAATATAATCAAGTCAAACTCAAGTATAAAATGTAGAGCCAAGGAGAAGATATAGAGTGCAGAATATTGTTCTGAGCATTATAGTGCACTAGTTCCACAATGTCCAATGTCCGCAATGGGGTAGAGGTGAAAGCAACGCAACCCTAGCTTATGGAAGTACCATTCAAAAGTCTGATAACAGAAAGAAGAAGTTGTTCCTGAGTCTGGCGGTGTGCGTTTTCAAGCTTCTGTATCTTCTGCCAGGCAGGAACCGGGAGTAGAAGGAATCACAGGGTTGGGAGAAGTCTTTGATTATGTTGGCTGCTTTTCTGAGGCATTGTGTAGTGTGGATGGAGTCAAAGGACCAAAGTCAAAATGTTTACCTTGGGAACATTATGATGAGTCCAAGTTCAGGTGAATGCACAATGTACAGTGATTAGGAGTGACAGATCAGAGTTTTAAAAAAAGTAGCACAAGTTAAAAGAGGATGAAAAACTGTAAAAAAGGAAGTAACCATTAAGTATGTGACCAGCAGTGAATCTAGATTTGGCTGATGGCATTTCTAAATACTGCATTAAAATCAAACAATGGACACTACAAGGAGGGTATGATTTCAAAATTAATATTTGCATGAATATGTACATTTTATTGTGTGTTTTTTTGGTTACACAGTATGGTGAAACGCCAAGAATGCAAAAGTATTGATCATTGTGCATTGTACCCCTTGGGATTATAAATATTATCAAATTAATTTGTTTACCTGCCTGTGATTTTGTGCAATGTTTGTGACTGGAGGCAATTTCTATCAGATGATGATGATTACATGATTGAGATAGCCCCCCCCCCCCCTCAAATGTTAAACACTCCAGCTGATATATTGGATATAACATCCAGCCACAACTAATAAATTCGAAGTAAATCACCACGCGCAACATATTTGAAATAAACTATGCTCCACAATACAGTACTTTCCAAATAAATATTGAAAAGTAAATGTTTCCAACCTTACAGTCATGAATAATATATTTGGCGAAAAAATCGCACATGTATCCCAAAACGATCACCCGTAAAAATCCATTTCAATTAAATGTACCAAATAGTACTTTTTAAAAAAACGTCCAAATTTGGCGCATATAAAACTCCCAAGTAAAGTGATCGCTCTGAAACGGTGAAAGGGAAGAGGAGGTAAATATGTGCAGGTGTGGGGTGGTAGAAATTGCGAAGCCGTGATTTACTTGCACTCC
The DNA here is from genome assembly GCA_035221665.1 of Okamejei kenojei. Taxonomy (NCBI): domain Eukaryota; kingdom Metazoa; phylum Chordata; class Chondrichthyes; order Rajiformes; family Rajidae; genus Okamejei; species Okamejei kenojei. The sequence goes on from CM069138.1 coordinate 19,903,768, forward strand.
TTACAGTGTGCTGTCCTGTGTTCAGTTTTGATAATGAAGTCACTTCTGCACTGGAGGAATTTAATGCAGATTCACTGATCACTTCACAGATCACCTTCATTCACTCCACAAGACTTCTGATGACTGCCACTTTAATTTCCCATCCCATTTTCACTCTGATCTCTGACTGTGGCTTCCTGCACTGTTGCAATGAGGTCTGATGTAAGTAAGTAAGTACGTTTATTGGCCAAGTATTCACATACAAGGAATTTGCCTTGGTGCTCCACCCACAAGGAACAACATGACAACAGAGACAGTTATGAATGACTCAGAAAACACTAAACATTAATAATTTAAAAAACCATTAATGATAAAATACCATTGATCAAGCAAGTGAACCAACAAAATACTAGATCAAAGGGAGGCTACAGATTTTTGGCTGTTGAATAGAGCAACTACTCATGGATAAAAACTGTTTTTATGTGGCAGCTTTGTCAGTCCGGAGTTGCCTTCCAATGGGAAGTGATTCAAAGAGCTCCTGGCAATGCAAGCTTGAGGAACAACACTTCATCTTCCATCTGGGCACATTGCGATCTTCTGGACATTGAATTTTCCAGCTTTAGGTAATTTACTCTTTCTGTCTTTATCAGAACGGGTTATTTCTGGCACTCATCTGCAGTTTTTATGTTTATTGTTAAATACTCTAGTGTTGTGTATTATATTTATTCATCTGCTGCATTGGCAAGTCAAATTTCACTACACCAATTGGTGTATGTGATAATAAATGTCCTTTGTCCTTTGTCCTTTGTCCTTTGTCATCCATCTTTGATTGTGGTTCAGTGTTATTCACTTCATTACTGTAGTCTGGCTTGTTGGGCATGCCCCACAACCCTGCTATCAGCAAAAAAATAACAAAGAGACCATAATCCAATTCATTTGGTCTCACCCAGTCAGAGATATGTCCTTTGTTCCACCCATCTCTCCCCCACTTTCTCTGTGACTGAAATCTAACTTGTTTTCTCTCTTTCCCATTTTTGATGAAGAATCAAGACTTGAAATGTCAATTGTTTCTCTTTCTGCAGGTACCACCTGGCCTACTGAGCGTTTTCAGTATTTTCTTTCTTTATTCTGTTTTACAGCATCTGAAGATTTTTGGGGAGTTTTGTTGAGGAAGGATATTGTCAATTAGCAACCGCAAAAGAGATTTGTTGAAGAACAAGCAGAGGGCTTCCCCTCTCCCATTAAGTAAGTGGTACAGAAGTGTGAAAATGTATACCTCTAGATTCAGAGACAGTTTCTTCCCAGCTGTTATCAAGCAACCTAACCATTCTATCAACAAATAGAGAGCAGTCCTGAGCTACTATTTACCTCATTGGAGACCCTCGGACTATCTCTAATGGGGCATTTGGTTAGCATGGAACAAAAGTGTTTCACAGTACCTCGGTACACGTGACAATAAATGAAGCTAAACTAAACTAGGGCATGGCATATGTACCAAGTCAGCACTTTTCATCTTTATTAAAGGATAGGTGCTGCCAAAGTAATTGTGGCTGAGATTTTGGACAGGCTGAAACATTATAGAAGGGAGGTTTTAGAAAGGTTAGTAATACTTATTGTAAATGAATAACTAGGTCCAAATTTGCAGCACCTCAGCATCTCAAAGCAACTCCAGCAACGCATGTTACATCCTGGCAGTGTGTGTGGAGGTTGCAGTGGCCACGTGGGTTTTCACCTGGATGACCTGGTTTTCTCTGCCGATCACAGAAATGTGCCAGTTGTAGGTGAATTAGCTACTGTAAATGATCCCTGGTGGAGGTGGATGACAGGAGAATTGGGGCAAGGTGTAGTTGCTAGTCATCAAGATAAAATAGGTCACAGGGAAATACGTGAGGAAATGGAAATGTGGAACTGACGGTATTTCTCTGAGAGCTGGCTTGGATGTAAATGGATGAATAGCTTCCTTCTATGTTGTACAAAAGTATGAAAACATGGGAAGTATGAGATTACTGAGGGTAGTAAGTATCAAATGGGTACAGACATTTAAGATGAAATTTAATGTAGAGGTGCAAAAATTATAAAGATGGTAGGTTGAGTGGAGATAATGAGGAGCCTGGAGGATGCAATACAGAGTAACAGGAGCAGAGAGGCCAGGATTGCCTGTTCTCAAGTCATGGAAGATGGCAAGGTAGGTTGAGAAAGGAATTTTGTTCTTGGAGCGGCGTAAATTGAGACAGACACAAAATGCTGGAGTAACTTAGGTAGCATCTCTGAATAGAAGGAATGGGTGACGTTTCGGGTCGAGACCCTTCTTCGGACTGATAGTCAGGGGAGAGGGAGACAAGGAAGTGTAAGGTGTGTGAACGAGACTTCAACGGGGCTGAGGATCAAGGAAATGGTGGAATAGATCACTGTTAGCTAGGAGAAGTTGACAACGAAGCATACAGAGATAGAATTTAAGCAAGGGGACACTCAGACTGGCCGTAGAACTAGGAACAGCGAGGGATGGAGAGAGAGGGAAAGCAAGGGTTACTTGAAGTTAGAGAAGTTCATACCGCTGGGGTGTAAACTCCCAAGTGAAATATGAGGTGCTGTTCCTCCAATTGTAAATTGAGAAGGTGATTTGAAAGTAGTCATCAAAAATCATGTACAGTCAACAAAGCGTAAATGGAAAAACTGTTCCCGATGATGCAAATGTCAACAATCAAGCACATAGATTTGAAGTGAATGTCAAAAGAACTGGGAGGGACATGAGAAAAGTATTTTTCACAGAGTCAAGATCTTAGATTCAATGTCTCAAAGGCAAGTGAAAACACGTTCAATCAGCTGTTTCAACAAAGGACCTGGATGGATACTTGAGAGCGAATAAGTGCAGGACCGAGAAGAAAGAGCGGGGGTTGGAACCAATTAGATTGGGCTGAATGGCCTCCATTTATGCTTTAACGAGTCCCAATGAATAGTCCCAATTAATACATTTCAACAGACTCCTCTAAGTAAACACCCGCTAAATATGCCAAATAAACCCAAAAATAAACCTCTAAAATAATACTTTCTAAAGTAAACACCCATAAATTATGCATTTCAAATAAAGAGTTCAAGGAATTCATGACGATTAAACAATCCATTCAAACAAGACTAAATGCACAAACCCAAAATTACACACACGATAAACAACTCAAATAATGTATTCCAAGTAAACAAAATCAAGTAACATTACTGAAAGCTGATTCTTACCTTGCTGGAGAATCGCCATTTTCATCAAACCATACTTCCTCACCAGAAACTCCAATGAAGGAAGTCTTTATTATAAAATGGAGTAATTTGCTACCGTCAACGGGCTGCATTGCATCACATAGTCCCGTGTGACCTGGACAGAGAGCTTTGTGCATGTCATGCAATCCATGAGCCATGGCATAAATCGCATTAACGATGAAACCCATCTTGGTGTCTTGTACGTAATTTTCTGCTAGACTTTCATTCCCTGAGGAAGAGAAACAGGCTTTCAGAATTTGTATTCAATGACTGCTATTTTTATTGACACACCCGTTAGAATAAATGGGAAGACAAGGTAAATTAGAAGTGAGTGATTTGGGGTTGCCAAGCTTGTCATTGGTAATGTTGTTGATGGATTCCATCTGGGTTGTTCTGTGATGGGTGAGATGATGATTGATAGTTATTTCTTCACAATGCATCGTTGCATGTTTCGTCACAAACTAATTTGTTCCATTAGTATCCGTGTACTCCTTTCGATGGAGATAAGAGATTGATGTTGAACAGAGCAGAGTGAATAATTGACCAAGAAAATGTTGGATGGAATAGCATGCACAATATATCCGATTTGCATCATATTGGTACAAGATTTAGTTTCCTGCATTCACCTCTGGGAAGATCTCTTGGTTGGGAAAGGAAGGGGAATTAATCTCATTTACTTCTGTCCTTGATCTCATCAAAGTGTTTTATAGGCTGCTTTTGGGAAGATAATAAAAAAAAATCATGTGAAAGCATTTGCGATATTATAACATCTAATGCATTCAATCGCCCCTTTATTACTATTGTGCCGAAGTCATAATACAATATTGCCTGGATATTTGTCAATATGATGAACAATTGATCCTAGGCAATGCAGGTTCCACTATGGGTGGCATGGTGATGCAGCTACTATAGATAGTATCTTGCAGCTCTAGAGACCTGACTTCAATCCTGACCTCCGGTACAGCCTGCATGAACTTTAGACATTCGACCTGTGAACATGTTGATTTTCTCCAGCTACTCTGGTTTCCTCCCACGTCCCAGGAACGTGCAGCATGAAATTGTCCACTGCAAGTTATTTCTGATGTATACGTGAATGATGGAGGGGTGGTGGGGGGGAGCTTATGAGAATCTGGAGACAAGAACAAACATGGGATTAATTTAGTGCAAATAGGTAGTTGATGGGTGACACAGATTCAGTGAGCCAAGGGCCTACAGTGGCTTGCAAAAGTTTTCATACCCCTTGAACTTTTCCGCATTTTGTCACGTTACAACCACAAACGTAAATGTGTTTTATTGGGATTTTATGTGATAGACCAACACAAAATGGTGCATAATTGTGATGTGGAAGGAAAATGATACATGGTTTCCAAATTTTATTACAAATAAAAAAACTGAAAAGTGTGGCGTGCAAAAGTATTCAGCCCCCTTTACTCTGATACCCCTAAATATAATCCAGTGCAACCAATTGCCTTCAGAAGTCACCTAATTAGTAAATAGAGTCCACTTGTGTGTTATCTAATCTCAGTATAAATACAGCTGTTCTATGAAGACCTCAGAGGTTTGTCAGAGAACATTAGTGAACAAACAGCATCATGAAGCCTAAGGAACACACCAGACAGATCAGGGATAAAGTTGTGGAGAAGTTTAAAGCAGGGTTAGGTTATAAAAAAATATCCCAAGCTTTGAACATCTCACGGAGCACTGTTCAATCCATCATCCGAAAATGGAAAGAGTATGGCACAACTGCAAACCTACCAAGACATGGCCGTCCACCTAAACTGACAGGCCAGGCAAGGAGAGCATTGATCAGAGAAGCAGCCAAGAGGCCCATGGTAACTCTGGAGGAGCTGCAGAGATCCATAGCTCAGATGGGAGAATCTGTCCACAGGACAACTATTAGTTGTGCACTCTACAAATCGGGCCTTTATGGAAGAGTGGCAAGAAGAAAGCCATTGTTGAAACAAAGCCATAAGAAGTCCCATTTGCAGTTTGCCACAAGCCATGTGGGGGACACAGCAAACATGTGGAGGAAGGTGCTCTGGTCTGATGAGACCAAAATTGAAGTTTTTGGCCTAAATGCAAAACGCTATGTGTGGCGGAAAACTAACACTGCACATCACTCTGAACACACCATCCCCACTGTGAAACATGGTGGTGGCAGCATCATGCTGTGGGGATGCTTTTCTTCAGCAGGGACAGGGAAGTTGGTCAGAGTTGATGAGAAGATCGATGTAGCCAAATACAGGGCAATCTTGGAAGAAAACCTGTTAGAGTCTGCAAAAGTCTTGAGACTGGGGCAGAGGTTCATCTTCCAGCAGGACAATGACCCTAAACATACAGCCAGAGCTACAATGGAATGGTTTATATCAAAGCATATTCATGTGTTAGAATGGCCCAGTCAAAGTCCAGACCTAAATCCAATTGAGAATCTCTGGCAAGACTTGAAAATTGCTGTTCACAGACGCTCTCCATCAAATCTGACTGAGCTTGAGCTATTTTGCAAAGAAGAATGGGCAAAAATTTCAGTCTCTAGATGTGCAAAGTTGGTAGAGACATACCCCAAAAGACTTGCAGCTGTAATTGCAGCGAAAGGTGGTTCTACAAAGTATTGACTCAGGGGGGCTGAATACTTTTGCACGCCACACTTTTCAGTTTTTAATTTGTAATAAAATGTGGAAACCATGTATCATTTTCCTTCCACTTCACAATTATGCACCACTTTGTGTTGGTCTATCACATAAAATCCCAATAAAATACATTTACGTTTGTGGTTGTAACGTGACAAAATGTGGAAAAGTTCAAGGGGTATGAAAACTTTTGCAAGCCACTGTATTTTCAAGTGTAGGAAGGAACTGCAGATTCAGGTTTACACTGACGATAGACAGAAAATGCTGGGGTAACTCAGTGGGTCAGGCAGCATCTCTGGGGAAAAGGAATAGGTGACGTTTCAGGTTGAGAAATTTTCTTCAGACTGAGTATCAGGGGAGAGGGAAACTAGAAAAGTTACAAAGTACAAATGAATGAAAGGTTTAAGAAAGAACTGCAGCTGCTGTAAAAATCAGCCGGTGAGGCAGCATCTATAGAGAGAAGGAATAGGCGACGTTCCGGGTCGAGACTCTTCTTCAGACTGAAGAAGGTATGGCTTTGATTTGCTCTTTTCATACCTTTCATTCATTTGTTTTTGTATCTTTTCATACCACTCTCTCTTCCCTGACTCTCAGTCTGCAAAAGGATCTTGACCCAAATAGTCACCTATTCCTTTTCCCCAGAGATGCTACCTGGCCCGCTGAGTTACTCCAGCATTTGTATCTATCTTCGGCCCATTTTCTGGTTGTATCTATCTATATCTCCATGACTCAGACCTGTGAGGCTATCGTATTAAAAACCCACGATTTTTCGAAATGGCATTTTTCGAAACGGCATAATTTGAAATTAACTTTTCATTCTCAAACCAGTGTCCATAAATATAAGGTGGACACTGATAAATATAGTAACATAAAGAATGCATGAGAACCCAACAATGTCGAGAATGGTTACAATATGGATCTTGCTCCCACAAAGCATGACTGAGCCAATAAGGGGAAGTTTGATGAAAAGAGCATTCTGGATGCAGAAAAGGTGAGACAAGATAGGATGAGGTTGAAATTTGTGTGTAAGGTCAGCATTGGTATTGACCATTTAAGTCAGAACAGCTTGTACATTGCAGCTCTGCACATTACACATACCATACTCAGATTATTAAAGTTCCCGAATAGCTTGTTTATAAATGGATGTCAAATCGTTCCACAGTTTTGAGGCAGATACAGAGATTGTTACATAGAGAACCGATGACAAAGAAAGTAAATCACTTCCACAGCTGGTTAGTTCTGTGATTCATTATGTTGTGATTTCTGACTGACAGTAATGTTCCCTTTCTCTTGGTGCTGGCTTTCCCCACTGCAATATCTTCATAACTGTACCTTTTTTCATTTGGCATAATGGAAGCAAGGAATTAGGAGAATTGACCCCTGATTGCCCATGATAATGATCGAACAGCATGGGTTTGTGTCATTGTTTTTTCAGAAGTGTGTCGCATTAAGATATCAGAAGGTAAACCTTCAGAGAGCCTCCATTTCACTACCCCATCAATTCATAGCTGACAAGCATTTTAACCCAAACTTGCCCACTTTTAGATAGACACAAAAAGCTGGAGTAACTCAGCGGGTCAGACAGCAACTCTGGAGAAAAGGAATAGGTGACGTTTCGGGTTGAGACCCTTCTTCAGACCTGCCCACTTTTAATTCTGTAACTCTTAAATGTGCAGTACGGACCTATTTATAGCAGTCCTGAAGAGTCTCAGCTGATCTGTAGCATCTTGAGATTCAGAACTCCGTGCCACAAACAACTCACTGGCGTGGACACACAATAGACTGCATATGCTGGAATCTAAAGCAAAAAAACAAATTTCTGGAGGAACTTGAGAGGGGTGTGGCATCAAATAGCACTCACGGAGGCAACGAAATGCAGGATACTGACCCAAAATGGCTCCTGAGGCAGGGTCCTGACCCAAAATGTCAACCATCTCTTTTACCCTATGGATGCTGCTGAGGTGCTGCAGCAGTTTGCTTTTTTGTCCCATTCACTGGCATGGTTTTCTTTGTTTAAGAGGACAGGGAAGTTTGGATTCTGAGTGTACTCCACGACGCAAAAGTGCTTTCTGTTTTCCCTTTGGAATATCTTCTCTCTCATGTTAAGATAATTCCTTCTTGCTCCGCACTACTCCACTACTGTAATACTTTGTGTCCTCTCTAAGAAATCCCTTTAACTTTTAATCACCTTCCAACAGCGAAGGAATAAAAAGTGAATCAGTGCAAGAGATCTTCATGAATTGCTCCTTTAAGCTCAGCTTTTTCATTGTGCTCTCCAGCAAGTTTATTCTGTGTAGCCAATTATATTGGGTCTAATTTCATACATATATCTGTGTCCTCTGCACTGGGTCCAGGTTGGAATGTTTATTTAAAAATGGCAAAATATTCACTGAGTGCATTTTAGAAAAGAGTAATGGCATCTAGTATCCCCACAATCCTCTTGGGAGCCTGAATCTTGGGAGTCTATCTACTGCAAAGACTTGCTTTTAGAATGCACAATATCAAGCCAACTGAGAGTCTGTCTCGAGGTGAAGAAAATGTCACTTTTCATTTTCCTTGCTTGAGTAGTTAGTATTTTGTATTCAATTCTGACAGACTTCAGAATAATCCAGTAACAGTCTATGCGCAAAGCGCCACCTTATTTGTCAACATAACAGTACTTCAAAAAGTAACATCACCTTGTATTTATATAGCAATTCCTGCAGGGAAAAAAAACAGCCTGCAGATGCTTCATAAAGGTGTGAATTTTCTAGTTGTAAAACACTTGGGGACATGTTGCAGGGCTAAATAAATAACGGGTTGCTCTTCACTTCACATCTATGTTGTTCATTCCACACAGCACTTCAATCTTGATTCACATTTCATTCAGCAGTTTGTATTTTTCTCAAGAATAAATAAAGGCTTGTTCTTCACTTCACATCTATGATGTTTATTCCACTCAACACCAGTCTTGATTCAGTTCATTCAGTGGTTTGGGTTTTGCTCAGGAGTCCATTCGGTGATTTATGTGAATTAGTCGTCTGAAATTAAAGCTCTGCATCTCTGGACAATTCTTGTCATTTCTCCCTGAGTTCTTCCACCCATCAACATCCCTCTTTTTCCAGAGTGTCCAAACTTGCATCTAACATTGCAAACATAACTAATGGCTTATTATTAGCACCCTGAATTCTATTAGATAGTTTATTTACTTGCTAACAGCAGTGAGCTCATCATCCAGTTTTGGCTTAAGGTTGGTAATCATACCCGGCACCATTTCCTTTTCAGTCTTTGCAAATGTTTTTCATGTAGTTTTGATTATGATTTTGTTCAGTTCTTAAGGGCCGGTTTCCCAGCTGTATACATTTATGAATCTCTGACAAGTAAGCTTTGCCTGATGTATTTAGGGTTGACCTGATTTGACCTCTTTGAGTTTGGGAGGATTAATTAGACCTTCCACAATGTATAAGGTGTTGGGTTTAGTAAATAATACAACTGGGACAACAGCCAGTCATCTTGTGAGATGAAACAAAGCTATGTTGTTGAATTTGCTCATGACCTCACAACAGCAAGGAAACACCAGTGAAGAGAGGCGCCCACTTGATAACCCCAATGATATACTTGCATATATACGATTAGTTTTTTTTAAGAGCTAGTTAACTTGTAGATATGTTAGCAAAACTTGGTATATCTATACAACTAAAAGTCTCATCTTGACCACTTCCTGTCTGAGCTGTATATAGATTTTAGAAAAAACGCTACCCTGTATCGCTGAAAAAAACGTTATGAGTGTTTAAAAAATCTTGAAATCAGCTGATTGGTCCTCTCACCTGTCATTCACCACAATGAAGGTAACGCCCCTTCCGGGGGTGGGGCAGGACTATAAAACCTCGGATGCCTAGACGTGAGTCAGTCACTCTGGAAGATCACGAAGGAGAGTCAATGACTGTGATTCTAAGCTGTGAATAAACTGAACTGTGAGTCTGCAATGTACTTGCAATAAATGATTTGTTAGCCCTTAGTGACAATGCAATGAGTTGTTTGGCCTGCTGCCCCTGCCTGTGCTTGAAACAGCAATGCAAAATTGGAAATGAAGTGCCAATGCCATGAGTTGCTTGGCCTGCTGCCCCTGCCCGTGCTCGAAACTGCAATGCAAAATTGGAAATGAAGTGACAATGCCATGAGTTGTTTGGCCTGCTGCCCCTGCCCATGCTTGAAACTGCAATGCAAATTTGGAAATGAAGTGACAATGCCATGAGTTGTTTGGCCTGCTACCCTTACCCCTGCTGGAAACTGCAATGCAAAATTGGAAATGTTGTGACAATTCCATGAGTTGTTTGGCCTACTGCCCCTGCCTGTGCTTGAATCTGCAATGCAACATTGGAAATGAAGTGATAATGCCATGAGTTGTTTGGCCTGCTGCCCATGGCTGTGCTTGAAACTGCAATGCAAAATTGGAAATGAAGTTACAATGCCCTGAGTTGTTTGGCCTGCTGCCCCTGCCCGTGCTTGAAACTGTAATGCAAAATTGGAAATGAAGTGACAATGCCATGAGTTGTTTGGCCTGCTGCCCCTGCCCATGCTTGAAACTGCAATGCAAAATTGGAAATGACATGACAATGCAATGAGTTGTTTGGCCTGCCCTGTGCTTGAAATGGATTGACTTGACTTGAAATGGATTGACTTCATTTGAAATGGATTGACTTGACTTAAAGTGGATTGACTTGACTTGACTTGCAGTGGATTAACTTGACTTGACTTGAAATGGATTGACAACTTGACTTGAAATGGATTGACTCGACTTGACTTGACTTGACTTGAAATGGATTGTTGACCCTGCACTCACTGTGCTTGACTTGAGCCACAACACCCATGCTAGCAATCCAGAAAATGTCCCCCCCCCCCCCCCCCCCCACTGGCCACCAATATTAGAATTGCATTGGGGTCCAGCCCTCCCGTGTGAACCTGGGACCCAACGGGTCCCACTTAGTCTGGTTAGTTAGACAGTTGGATAATACTTTGGCTTTGGGCTTGCTTTTCTTAGTTGAGCACTTATCCTGGAGTTATCGCTCAAGTACTTTGTGTTTCAATTGTAATTTAACTATTTTTTAGCATAACTTACAACACAGAAATAGACCCTTCGGCTCACTGCATCAATGCTGACCATGATAAGCAAGGGAGTTAAAGGCTTCTGGGATAGAGGGGAATGTAGAACTGTGGTTACCATTAGATGAGCCATGATTACTATTAGATGGTTTGACTCAAAATTCTGGAATAAATCAGCCGGTCAGGCAACATCTTTGGAGAAAAGGAATAGGTGATGTTTTGTGTCAAACTCCTCCTTCAGACTCTATGATCAAACCCCTACTCCAGCATTTTGTGTCTATCTTTGATGTAAACCAGCATCTGCAGTTACTTCCTTCACTATTAGATGGTTTGGCAGCTTCAGAGGCAATGCGGCAATTCCTACTTCCATGTATGTATGTTTGTGTGCAAAGATTTTAAATTCAGTTTTTCAGGTGGACAGTTGGACAGTAGAATACTTACTTTTGGTGTTAAGCATTTTTTCTGCCATTTCTGCACATTGTTCCCCTATGAACAGTTCTCAATGCATCATAATACCTTCTCGTGGTAAGAAAGGAAAATCTATTCTATTTTACTACCTGATTCTGCTGTTTGGTTGGAGATTTTACATGTGTGCTTATGCATATATAGCTTAGTGAAAGTTTGAACAGGAACCCAACCACTGGAAACCTCAAGTGCCTTTTTAAAGAGAAAATGCCAGTCTGTGCCCAAAATAGAAATTCTATCTCACAATGGTTGATCTTCTGGGCTTATTTGTAAGGTTACAGTCAGATAACTGTTTGTTATTGAAGAATGTAAAATAGAATTAAGGAACACTATTCCCACAATAGACAATAGGTGCAGGAGTAGTCCATTCGGCCCTTCAAGCCAGTACTGCCGTTCAATGTGACCATGGCTGATCATCCACAATCAGTACCCCGTTCCTGCCTTCTCCCATATCCCCTGACTCCGCTATCTTTAAGAGCCCTATCTAGCTCGCTTTTGAAAGTATCCAGAGAACCGGCCTCCACCGACCTCTGAGACTCACAGATTCACAACTCTCTGAGAATTTTTTTTTCCTCATCTCCATTCTAAATGGCTTACCACTTATTCTTAAACTGTGGCCCCTGGTTCTGGAATCCCCCAACATCGGGAACATGTTTCCTGCCTCTAGCGTGTCCAAACACTTAATAATCTTAATAATCTTATATGTTTCAATAAGATTCCCTCTCTTCTAAACTCTAGAGTATACAAGCCCAGCCGCCCCATTCTCTCAGCATATGACAGTCCCGCCATCCCGGGAATTAACTTTATAAATCTACGCTGCACTCCCTCAATAGCAAGAATGTCCTTCCTCAAATCCAGGTGTGGTCTCACCAGGGCCCTGTACAACTGCAGAAGGACCTCTTTGCTCCTATACTCAACTGCTCTTGATATAAAGGCCAACATGCCATTCACTTTCTTCACTGCCTGCTGTATCTGCATGCTTACTTTCATTGACAGATGAACAAGGACCCCCAGATCCCATTTAGATAGTAATCTGCCTTCCTGTTTTTGCTAACAAAGTGGATAACCTCATATTTATCCACATTAAACTGCATCTGCCATGCATCTGCCCACTCATCCAACCTGTCCAAGTCACCCTGCATCCTCCTCACAGTTCACACTGCCACCCAGCTTTGTGTCATCTGCAAATTTGCTAATGTTACTTTGAATCCCTTCATCTAATTCATTGATATATATTGTGAATAGATGCGGTCCCAGCACCGAGCCTCGCGGTACCCCACTAGTTACTGCCTGCTATTCTGAAAGGGATCCGTTAATCCCTACTCTTTGTTTCCTGTCTGCCAACCAATTTTCTATCCATGTCAGCATTCTACCCCCAATACCATGTGCCCTAATTTTGCCCACTAATCTCCTATGTGGGACCTTATCAAATGCTTTCTGAAAGTCCAGGTACACTACATCCACTGGCTGTCCCTTGTCCATTTTCCTAGTTACATCCTCAAAACATTCCAGAAGATTAGTTAAGCATGATTTCCCCTTCTTAAATCCATGCTGACTCGGACCAATCCTGTTACTGCTATCCAAATGTGCTGCTATTTCATCTTTTATAATTGACTCCAGCATCTTCCCCACCACCGATGTCAGGCTAACTGGTCTATTATTCCCTGTTTTCTCTCTCCCGCCTTTCTTAAAAAGTAGGATAACATTAGCTACCCTCGAATCCACAGAAACTGATCCTGAATCTATAGAACATTGGAAAATTATCAACAATGCTTCCACGATTTCTAGAGTCACTTCCTTTATTACACTGGGATGCAGACCATCAGGCCCTGGGGATTTATCAGCCTTCAGTCCCATCAGTCTACCCAACACCATTTCATGCCTTGTATGGATTTCCTTCTGTTCCCCTGTCACCCCAGATCCTCTGGCCACTAGTATATCAGGAAGATTGTTTGTCTCCTCCTTAGTGAAGACGGATCCAAAGTACCTGTTCAATTCATCCGCCATTTCCTTGTTCCCCATAATAAATTAACTTTTTTCAGTCTTCAAAGGTCCAACTTTGGTCTTAACTAATTTTTTCCACTTCACATACCTAAAGAAGCTTTTACTATTCTCCTTTATATTCTTGGCTAGCTTACCTTCGTACCTCATCTTTTCTCCCCATATTGCCTTTTTAGTTATCTTCTGTTGCTCTTTAAACATTACCCAATCCTCTTGCTTCCCGCTCATCTTTGCTACGTTGTACTTCTCTTTTATTTTTATACTGTCCCTGACGTCCCTTGTCAGCCACGGTCGCCCCTTACTCCCCTTGGATTCTTTCTTCCTCTTTGGAATGAACTGATCCTGCACCTTCTGTATTATTCCTGGAAATACCTGCCAATGTTGTTTCACTGTCATCCCTGCTAGGGTATCTTTCCAGTCAACTTTGGCAGCTCCTCCCTCTTGGTTCCATAGTCCCCTTTATTCCACTGTAACACTGACACCTCCGATTTACCCTTCTCCCTCTCCAATTGTAGATTCAACTTGACCGTATTATGGTCACTACCTCCTAATGGCACCTTAACCTCAAGTTCCTTTAACAAATCCGGTTCATTACATAACAATAAATCCAGAATTCCCTCTGTGAGTCTCATTAGCTATATACTGTATGAGATTTTGATTGGAAACTAGACAACCTTCATGTAAAAGTTACTTTGGAAATCGACAAGTAGAAAAATAAAAAAGTGTTTTGGATTTAATTTAATTTAATTTGGTGATACAGAATAGAAATAGGCTTTTTGGCCCATCGAGTCCACGCCGACCATTGACGACCTGATCACATGAGTTCTTGTTATCCCACTTTCTCATCCACTCCCTACTCACTAGGGGCTACTTTACAGAGGCCAATTAACCTCCTATCCCAGAGGTCTTTGAGATTTGGGAGGAAACCCACACGGTCACAGGGAGAACGTGCAAACTCCACAAAGGCGGCTCCCAAGGTCAGGATCCAGGTCTCTGGCACGATGAGGCAGTAACTCTCCCTGCTGAACCTCTGTGCCGCCCAGCATTGGGGGACAAAAACACCGCATAGGGGACCAGAAATTGTGTTTCTATGTAACCTTCCCACAGTAATCAGACACCATTATTTCCTAAGAATGCAGCTACTAGTTTAACTGTGTGTAGCCATGTACTGATGAACCTATGAATGCAGCCACCATAATTCTGGAATTTTTCCACCACAGTCATTCCCTCCATACCTCTCTCCAATTTGGTTGAAGATACAAAAGTTTGAAAGCACACACACCAGATTCAGGAACAGTTTCTTCCTCTCTGCTATCAGACTACTCAATGGTCTTCCCATAACTATAACGCTACAATGCCATATAATTGTAATCTGCGCAGTGGTATTTATCTCTTTGTTATACTTAGTTATGACTTGATTGTACTCATGTATAGTATGATTTGATTTGACTGGATAGCACGCAAAGCAAAGCTTTTCAAAATATCAAGATACAAGTGACATTAATAAACCAATACCAATATCAAATGGGACCAGCTTGGATGGGTATCTTGGTCGTCATGGACAAGTTAGGCCGAGGGGTACGTTTCCATGCTATATGACTGACTATTGAAAAGACTTTTAATTTTGAAAATCATGCAGGTAAAATAACTTTGTTATTGTATTTAACTCACTCTAATCCCTAACCCCCTTACCTCCATTGACGCAATTGTCTCTACAACACGATTTTCTATAACACAAGGTTTTTTTAGGAACACAACTATCACGTATAACGCAATACCACGTGGTGCTGTGAGGCAGGAGGGAGCACTTCACATACCTGTACAGAGTCTTTTGAAGGCTAGGTTCTCCTGAGCGTGCCCCTCCAAACGGCACTGGAAGCGGTGCTGCCAGAATTCGGGGAACCATGGGTTGCGGACATTGGTGTCGAGTTTCAGCTTCAGGAAATAGTCGTCAAACCAGGTGACCTCAGCGGACTGCAGTTTAATGGTGATTCCTCCCACCGCCTCTTGCTCGTAGGACTCAATCACCTCCTCGCGGTCCGCCCATCCGTCACTGCAATGAGAAAAAGCGAGTCAAGTCAAGAGTCAAGAGAGTTTATTGTCATGTGGCCCAGATGAAATTGGACAATGAAATTCTTGCTCGCTGCAGCACAACAGAATATGTAAACATAATACAGAACAGGAGATAAAAGTTCAGTGTGTCTATATACCATAGACCATATATATACACAATAAATAAACATATAAAGTGCAATAGACTGTTATGGTTCAGAGTTTGTTTGATGTCATGTTTAATAGCCTGATGGCTGTGGGGAAGCAGCTGTTCCTGAACCTTGATGTTCCACATTTCAAGCTCCTGTACCTTCTTCCTGATGGCAACGGAGAGATGAGTGTGTGACCAGAATGGTGTGGGTCTTTGATGATGTCGGCAGCCTTTTTGAGGGAATGACTGCGATAGATCCCTTCGATGGTGGGGAGGTCAGAGCCGTTGATGGACTGGGCAGTGGTCACAACTTTCTGCATTCTTTTCCGCTCCTGGATGTTCAAGTTGCCGAACCAAGCCACGATGCAACCATTCAGTATGCTCTCTAATGTGCACTTAGACGTTAGAGAGAGTCGTTCTTGACATACCGACTCTCCGTGATCTTCTCAGGAAGTAGAGGCGCTGATGTGCCTTCTTTATAATTGCATCAGTGTGCTCGGACCAGGAAAGATCTTCGGAAATATGCACGCCCAGGAATTGAAGTTTTTGACCCTTTCCTCCATCGTCCCGTTGATATAAACGGGATTGTGGGTCCCTATCCTACCCCATCCAAAGTCCACAGTTCATGGTTTTGCTGGTGTTGAGAGCCAGGTTGTAGTGCTGGCACCATTTGGAAAATCGGTCGATCTCACTTCTATACTCATCACCATCAGTGATTTGTCCCACAACAGTGGTGTCGTCGGCGAACTTGATGATGGAGTTCACACTATGTCTGGCTACGCAGTCATGAGTATAGAGTGAGTACAGCAGGGGGCTGAGCATGCAGCCTTGAGGTGCTCCCTTGCTGATTGTTATCGAGGATGACACATTTCCACCAATATGGACAGACTGTGGTCTGTGGATGAGGAAGTCGAGAATCCAATTGCAGATGGATGCGCAGAGACCCAGATCTGAGAGTTTGGTAACCAGCTTGGAGGGGATGATGGTATTAAACAACAAGCTGTAGTCTATGAATAACATATGCGTTTTTGTTGTTCAAGTGGTCCACAGCAGAATGGAGAGCCAGTGAGATCGCATCCACCATTGACTGCAGTGGGTCGAGGTTCTTGTCGAGGTTCTTGTCGAGGTAGGTGCTGATATGTGCCATAATCAACCTCTCAAAGCACTTCATCACCACAGGCGTTAGTGCCACTGGTCGATAGTCATTGAGGCTCGTCACCTTGCTCTTCTTGGGCACTGGTATTATTGATGCCCTTTTAAAGCAGGTGGGAACCTCAGACCTCAGAAGTGAGAGGTTAAAAATGTCCGTAAAAACTCCAGCCAGTTGGTCTGCACAGGTTTTTAGAACATGACCGGGTATACCATCAGGTCCAGGTGCTTTCCAAGGGTTCACTCCCCTGAAGGATTTTATGAGGTTGGCCTCTGTGACTGTGACTGAAATACCATCACGGCGAATGGGGGCTCGGGAAGGCACATCAGTGTTCTCCCTATCAAAGCGTGCATAGAATGCATTGAGCTCATCAGAGGGTGATGCTTCGCTGAGCTGCCTCCTGATTTTGTCTTGTAGGAGGTGATGGCATTCAAGCCCCACCACAGTTGCCGAACATCCATCTCATCCTACAGCTTGGAGCAGAAGTCCCTTTTGGCCTTTTTGATGGCCTTACCAAGGTCATTCTGGACTTCTTGTAGACCTCTGTATCTCCAGACCTGACCTGAATGCCCGGGATCTGGTCTTCAGAAGAATGTGGATCTCATGGTTCATCCAAGGCTTCTGGTTAGGAAACACTCGGAAGGTTTTTGTTGGGATGCAGCCCTCCACACATTTCTTTATGAAATCTGTAATGACTGTGTCGTATTCATGCAGGTCCGTTGCCAAGTCCCTGAACTTTGCACAGTCTACAGACTCCAAGCAGTCCTGGAGTTGTTCCTCTGCCCCCTCAGTTCCATTGCCATTGGGGTTTCCCACACAGTCAGCAGCACCAGCTCCGTTGCTCCTGGGAGATCCTGCTCGTTGGCTCCGGAAGTCTCCCCGGTGTTTCCAGGAACAGTACCTGCGATCTAGGGATCATTTACAGTCGGGGGGCTTCCGCAGCCGCAGGAGATCGCAATAACGCTAGTGCCTTCAAGTGCACTAGCAGCTTGTCCATTATGGCGCTGATTTCTGCCGTTTCTCTGATCAGATGAGTTGAGTGAAACCATAATTAAATCTCTGCTGTTGAGCTGCTGGCAAAATGTCGCCACAGGCAGGCGCCATTTTAATTCTTAAAGCGAGGCACAACGTGTGGGGTCCAAACTGGCGTCGGCCAAAAGCCAGGCTCTAATATATCCAATGGGAACTTTAGGCAGAAACTGCCGAGAGCTGGGAGCATCTAAACTACCGGTAGATAACAATGGGAGATAAACTCAGGGGAATAATGGAAATTATCTAATCACAGAGTTCACTGAAGGGAGGAAGGAAAGTGGCTCATGGGGAAATTATACACTGGCAGGGATCAGAAAGGAAGAAAGGCCTGTTTTCATGCAGTACATTTTACTTAATTCCCATTTCAGTTTAGCAGAACTTGGAACGTTTAATTACTGATACTAATCTTCTAATTTCGGGAAGAAAAATGGGGCAGACAACTGCGAAAACTTCCACTGATACCCGTTAGCTAATGCAGTGAAACATGTTTTGCAGCAGTAGCGTTGACTGAAAATGGACATACAGTAACAAAGAGGATTTAGGACAGGCAATGAAACAGGTTTAATGAATGTCTCACAGGAGCAGAGTTAGGAAGATTAATGAAGTGAATATCAGAGTGAACCGCCCATTTGACCAAGGCATGGCCGTCAATGTGGATCAAAGGAAGGGGAAAGCATGTGACCCAGCTGACAGTAATCTTGCTACACTTTGGCCTTGATAGCTCCAAAGGCAGAGTTTAATTAGTTAAGGAAGGTGGAGATCTCCATGCCCATGAGTTAAATGCCTGTCCAGGTGGTAACCTTCAATTCAGTTGGCTGGGATTAAAATGTGAAACCTTCCTCCTGGAAGTCTGTGGTCTGAGACTACTGTAACAATTCGAGAGGGAATGGATCAAGGATCAAGTCAAGGATCACGATTCAAAGTTGGATAAACAGGTGGAAGATGCTGGGAGGGATGCATTGCCACTTCCCCTTCCCATGGTACAGTGTGGGAACTGGAACTCACCATCGCTTATCCACAAGCCCAAGCCAGATTCAGAACCTCATGTCCTGGTGTCGAGACAACAATCTTTCTCTCAGTATCAACAAGAGAAAGGAGATACTGATCGACTTCAGGAAGCGAGGCGGTCATTTACCCCAGTTTGCATTGACTGTGCTGAAGCTGTAAGGACCACCCATATTGAAGCATCGACCAAGAAAGCACACCAACGCCTCTACTTCCAAAGAAGGCTTAGGAAGTTCGGCAAGCCCCCAACAAATCTCACCAACTTCTACAGACGCACCATAGAAAGGATTTTATTGCGATACATCACAGCATGATTTGAGAACAGCTCCATCCAAGACCACAAGAAATTTCAGCGTATTGTGGATGCAGCACAGGCCATCACACAAACCAACCTCCCTTCCATTGACTCCATTTATACCTCACGCTGCCTTGGCAAGGCCAGCAGCATAATCAAGGACGAGTCACACATTGGCCACTCCCTCATCTACTAGAGGTGTGAGAATACACACCTCTAGATTCAGGGACAGTTACTTCCCAGCTATTATCAGGCAACCGAACAATCCTACCATAACCAAAAAGCAGTGCTGAACTAACTATCTACCTCATTGAGGACCCTTGGACTATCTTTGATCGGACATTACTGGCTTTACCTTGCACTAGAAATTATTTTTGCATAGCTCACGCATGCACAAGTCACCATATTTTTTTCCCATGTACAAAAGGAAAAAGTCCAAAGTCCGGTCCATGTGATTGATGTTCTGGTACGCAATCCAGGTAAGTTCAGGCTCCTGCAGGGGCTCCTCCGTTGCTTTTGATCGGTTCGGCCCGCAAACCAACGTCCCTCTCTTCACCTGGCCGCTTTTGTGTTCCAGGGGAGCCATCTGCAGTCGCCCTTGAAGGTGCTTGAGGCAATACACCAGTCCCTCTCCTACTGACCCACTCCCCTCGTCCATCGTTGCCAGCAGCCCCCTGCCACCATGTATTTGGTGTCAAGGGAGAAGAGCCTCATAGAAGATTGTAAGGCTGTAATGGATTGATTGAAAGAAAAAATTGCGCTTATGGAATTCCCTTCTCAACTAGATGTCTCTAAGCATCAAACGACCTGTCAAATACTTTTGAAGTACTGTTGTGATGTAGGAAATGTGGGAGGCAAATGTGTGCACCTCAAGCTTCCATCATCAGCAACATGATAATGACTAGCTAATCTGCGCTTTAATAATAACACAAATGTTGGAAACACTCTGGAGGTCAGGCAGCATCTGTTGAGAAACTGGGTTAATGGTTCAGGTCAAAGGCCTATATTTGTGCATGTGCTTTCCAAACCCTTCGGACTAATAGTTTAGGATACACAAAAGGCTGGAGAAACTCAGCGGGTGCAGCAGCATCTAAGGAGCGAAGGAGATAGGCGACGTTTCGGGTCGAGACCCTTCATACTAACAGTTTAGTTTAGTTTGGAGACACAGTGCGAGAAACATGCCCTTTGGCACACCGAATCTGCACCGACCAGCAAACCATGCACATTAACACTATCCTACACTCGGGCCAATTTTCACATTCATACCAAGCCAATTAACCCACAAACCTGTTCGTTTTTGCAGTTTGGGAGGAAACCAAAGTTCTCGGAGTAAACCAACGCAGTCACAGGGAAAACTTACAAACTCCGAACAGACAAGCACCCGTAGCCAGGATCGAACCCGGGTCTCTGGCGCTGTAAGAGCTGTAAGGCAGCAACTCTACCACCACGCCACTGTGCTGCCCAAGTACATTTGTCTATTGTGCAATCCCTTATATCTGAACAATGCTTCATGCAAGTGTCCTTTCTCTTTCTTAATCTCCAGTGCACATTGTTTCTGATTGAGAGGTCGTTTGCAGTTAAAAGTCAACCACATCGAAGTGGGTCTACAGATACACGTGGGCCGGATTGAGTAAAGATGAAGGAGTACTTTCTTTGAAGGACATTATTGATAAGCACACATTTTGTTGACAATCTGATGGTTTCTCTGCCAGTTACTGCGACAAGCCTTTCTGCTGACTCTGATTTATTCCACAACTGCTGAGGTGGGACTTAAACATCTGTCTCTAGATTTCATCATCCATCAGTGAAGAAAAGGATACTGTCACGGTATTGGGGTACAATTTGAGTATCTTATCTTTTTAAGGATATAATAAACAAGCAGAAACAAAACATTTGGCCCTTCATGCCCTACCCTGACGTATTCAGAACCAGGCTTTTTTTCCAGTTCCATTCCCCGTCCTCCAATGATGGCAACATTGTTGCAAATGTCCAGTGCACTTGCTGGGAGATGCTATTGAGCTGAAAAGTTCAGAGTGTTCCTGCCAGTGTTCCTGTCTTGCAAATTTGTATCAAAGTGTGTTGGAAGCTGTGAGAAGCTGTCGATAAATAAAGAATGCAATTTTCAGATTTTGGACTCGACGGGAAAAATGTCCACTGGAATATGTAAAATGTTATTGTCACCACGGGGGGGGGGGGAAGAGAGGGGGGAAGAGAGGGGGGGGAAGAGAGGGGGGGGCAGAGAGGGGGATCAGGGGGTAAAGGTGGGGGAGGCGGGTAAGGGAGACAGATGGAGGATGGAAGAGAGGCCGGGGGGTGGGGTGGAAGAGAGGCCGGGGGGGGGGGGGGTGGGAAAGAGAGGCTGGAGGGGAGTGAGGAGGGGGGGCAGAGGAGAGGGAGGATTGGAGGGGGGAGTGGGGTAAGAGGAGGTGGGGAGAGGAGGTGGAGGGGGAGGGGGGAGAGGAGGGAGAGGTTGGGGGGGGGATGAGACGGCTGAGTCTTTTGAATAATGAGGGGGAGGAGGAATAGGTGGGGGGGGGACGTCACTCGCAGGGCGCAGATCCGCGACGGCATCGCGCAGACCCATCGTGACGTCATCAGCCAAATCCAGCCGTTTTTTTCTTTTTTTTCCGATTTTTTAACATTTTGATTAATTACTCGAGAAATAATGCATGAATATTTGAGATATGGCGATTTTGGACTCCACGGGATAAATCTTGATAAAATCGGACTATGTAAAAATGTTACCGTTAGTGTGGAGTTTTTTAAAGATGTGATCTCACACACACACACACACACACACACACACACACACACACACACACACACACACACACACACACACACACACACACACACACACACACACACACACACACACACATCCAAGATCAGAGTTTTAATATTTATAGCGATTTGCTTCACACAAAACTGCTGCTGAATCCTTGGGTATAAAATGGGTCATGGCTGCGAGAAATTATATCCAGAATTGGAAGGACTGGAATGACCTAAATAGCAAAAGCTGCATGAGGTGCTCGGTGCAACAGTATTTTCAAATCTTTATGATGTCAGATCAGTCAAGAATTAAATGGAACAGCGTGCAACTTCACTGTAAGTGTTTAATTAATGATAGGTTCACTGCTTTCATTTGTATGGTTCCGGAGACTTGCTAGAACGATTCTAGGAGCATAACGGTTAGAATAGGTTGCTTAAACTGAAGCATATTCCCTTTAGTTTTGGAGATTTGGGAACAAGTTAATCTTGCATTTGAAGGCTTTGATGCAGGGAATGTATACCTTCTGGTGCGGGAATCCATGAAAAGAGGGAACAGCATGTGAACAAGACCACAGAGGAATTCAAGTCAGGAGATATCAGAGAGACAATGTTTAATAAAATCGCGATCGAGCAAGCTCAGGCTCATCTCCAGAAGAAAATACGAACAGCAGGAACATTATATTGACATTTCGTAGAATATGTTTGGACCAAATGTTTGGAGTGTCATGCACTGTCCAGGTTTCCATGTTATAAAACTACCATGTTGTAGGTACTGGAGAGTGCATGAAAAAAGGTTCACAAGGATATTATCAGATTTGAGAGGATATGGTTACAAATGAAGGAGGAGCAGGTCAGGGCTCTGGAGAGGGGAAGCTGACAGCTGTCATGTGATTATGAAAGGGTTTGACAAGATAGACGGAAAGAAAATTGGGATAAATTGGATAGTACTGGATGATGGTCTTGGAGATAGAGAAGAGGAGGCTGCCAAATATTAAAACCCCAGCAATGCAACTCAGACCAGCTTCAGACACTGGTCAATGCAGTGAAGTCGAACAACATTCGCACACTACCTTGCTCCCTTGCACTCTATCGCAAATCTCACACCACATTTCTCAGCTTGCACAGCCTTGCTGACTATTCAACCATAGCCGGTCATCTGATTGCCCAACATCCACCAGCACATTTTCCTTTCTCTTGCAGGATAAAGGTGACAGATAATCATTTGCAGGATCTGTGAAGTGATAGAGGACAGGCACCAATTACTCACATAGAGGATACGTCCTGTTGGACACCTAACCATGACCAAGGGCTCTTCACAGTGATGTGGCTAAGACCAGCGAGGAACTACTCTTCAGAAGTCCCTCCTCCCTCATTCAGCAGCCTCTGCTCTCCCAATTATTGACAGTGTAAGCATGCAATGTTTTACTCTCCTTGCTCCTTTCCACCTTGCCTACAACCCCATCACAATCCTACCCTTGTACTTTTCTCCAGGCAATGGTGGGTGGACCATATGACAATTAGAAAAAAAATACATACTGCAATCAAATTAATATGACCACCCAGCAGCTCAGCCACAGATCCTGCAGGTAACTTCGAAGTTAGCACAGAGGTGGGATCAATGCATGGTTGCTCACTGAACATCTATGTTCTGGAGCGTGGGCAGATGCAAAGGAGAGTGTAGGAGAGACAGGTATGTGGTCCCATGCTGAACTTCAGGGAGAGAAATGTGCTTTGGTTGCAACATCTCTGAACTTTAATAACACTACCTACAATGTGATGAGAATGCAGTAAAACAGGCACTGCACCTTGGGAGCCCTAACCCAGGCATCCATTCTGCCTGCTGCATGCCTCAATGAGAGAATGAGATACATACTGTTCTCTGGGAATAGAGAAACCTATCCCTCGCCTTATGTAACTGATGGCCATCTGGGATTTGTTCGTAGTTGCTCCAGCGGCCACCCAGAAGGATGGCAGCTGTGACTTTAATGCTCTCTGGCAAGAGGTTCTCCAATAATTCTGTGGAGAACATTGTGACAGGACCGTGTGATATACTGTATGCCAATGAAGACCACCTAGTCAATCACACGCAGAGGTCGAGAGGATTAATGCACTCAGAAGACCCTGCATAGATAAGGCATCTTGCGGAGTACACTTCTTTCCCAACTCATGCTCCCTCCACCAGCAGTTTATCCAACTCCGATTGGCCTTTGTCCTTTGTCCATTACCTTTATGCCACTTCTATGTCCAATGCCTCTGTCCTGGTGAGGAATAATAAATGCCTGGGAGCAACTTTGACATCAAGTCAATTCATTTTTTGGAAGAACTCTCAATGTAGATTTGCAAACTCATACGAATCCTGCAATCAGCATGCCCGTGATGAGTTAGAGCAATAGGAATTGATCAGCAACCAATGCTGTAGAAGGCATCTTTCCTGCTATTCAGGTGTGTGAGTTGAACACCTGACGATAGTTGCAATGCTGATTTCCAAAGTCCCATCAATGCTGTGTTGTGCACAGTCTGACTGTGCACTTTAACTACATTTCCCACTTCTGTAACTGTTAGTTCTGCTTGTGCCATTGTTCACACAATGATGGTACTCAGGACCTTGCATTCCCAATTCAAACCTATTTTGCATCATAATGCCAGAGAGACGGTTGCTGCAGTACCGATTTTGCAACCAAAGTTCCCCCTTGAAGAAGGACTGCAACATGGAGTCCATTGCTGTAAGAAAATAATAATTAAATATCATGTGGTGTTCAAACATCTTTAAATATAACGTGGTGTTCAAACATCAAAGACTGGAAAGATCTTTGAACAAGGAGTAGCTGTGTTAAATGGAATAGATGCATTTAAGGAGCAGTTAAATAACCATGTCCTAACTATGTCAGTCCTACTCATCTGTTCACAGCAAACACACTTTAATATTCTAGCTTGTTAATTCCTATCTTATGTTCATTCACTTTATTATCTCACCTTTTTGAATCATTTCTCACTTATTCTTTAATAACGATATAGTTATTCACTTTCAAGGGAGATTCAGATATATTTTTCCAAAAATTGGTAAGCTGGGCTCACTAAAGCTTTTAGCTCAGAATTCAATTTGCTGCAACTTCTCACTCAGAGAGATACAGAACAGAAACAGCCTTTCAGCCCATTACGTTTATGCTAACCAACAACCATCCATTTACTTTAATCCCATTTCTCCTCACACTTTTTATAATCTCCCGCCCAGATTCTACAATCGACAACACAATTTACAATGTTCAATTAACATACCAACTCTGATCTTTCAAATTTCACATCTCAGCCACTGTGAGGGGGTGGGAGGGACGAGGTTGGGGGAAGGGGAGAACAAAGGGGAACCTGGCGGGAATACCTTGGGTATGCAAGCAAAGAACTTCACTGTAACTTGTCAAATATGACAATAAAGTATTCATTCATTCATTTAGAAGATAGTCAAGTCGAGTTTAAGCTACAAGCAAAAGCTTACATGCAGCAAGACAGGCATGTGGACTCAGACAACACAGAACAAAAAATCTACATAAAATGTACAAGGCAGTGAAAAGAAAGATTAAAAAAACAAGACATTAGTTCAAAAACACAATTAAAAATGTCCATGGGAGTGCAAGAGATAGTCTGCAGTGTTCCATTGCCAAGGTAGAATTGGTGTTATGCAGTTCAGTTCAAGAATCTGATGACTGTGGAAAGTAGCAGTTCCTAAACAAACATGGTGTTGGCCCTCAGGCTTCTGTACCTCCTGCCTAATTGTAACATCAAGAACAAGGCATGGCCCTGATGATGAAGATCATTAATGATTGATGCCGCCTTCTTGAGGCAGCATCTCATGTCGATACTTTCAATGGTGGGAAGTGCTGTGTCCATAATGGACTGGACTGAGTCCACTTTGCTCCGCATGCCTCTTGCATTTCTATGCATTGGAATTGCCGTACCAGCCCATGATGCTACCAGTCAGGATACTTTCTACAATGCATCTGTGGACATTTATTAGAGTCTTTGGTGATATGGTGAGGCTCGTTAAACATCTAAGAAAATGGAGGAGCTGGTGCATCTTAGTTTAGTTTAGAGATGCAGCACATAATTCCTCTTCACCAAACCATGCAATGTCCTTGATGCATGGTTAGCAGATTCTACTAACTCAGGGGTTCTCAACCAGGGGGGAATTCCCCCCAGGGGGGGATTTCAGGCTTTCAGGGGGGGAATTGGGACCACAGATTAGCAAACTCAAACTGTTAGAAATAAAGGATTTTCAGTATTATATGCATATTATTTGGAATGCACTTTTTGAGGCAGACAATCTTGGAAAGGAGGGGGGGAATGACATTCTGACATATGGTGAAAGGGGTGCATGGGGCAAACAAGGTTGAGAACCACTGTACTAACTCATATGGGAGATTTAAACAAACTTTCACTCTAAGGTGAGAGAAAATCTAAACAATGCGATGCACTGCAACATAGTCATTGAGTCATACTGCACGGGAACAGGCCCTTCGGCCCAACTTTCCCATGCCGACCATGGTACCCCATCTAAGCTAGTCCCACCTGGCTGCATTTGGTTCATATCCCTCCAATCCTTTCCTATCCATGCACCTGTCCAAATGTATTTTAAATGCTGTTCTAGTATCGGCCTCAATTACCTGCTCTCGCATTGTTCCATATACCCACCACCCTCTGTAAGAAGAGATTGTCCTTCAGGTTCCTATTGAATCTTTTCCCTCTCACCTTAAATCTATGTCTTCTGGTTCTTGATTCCCCTACTTTGGGTAAAAGACTCTGTGTATCTACCCTATCTATTCTCCTTATGACCTTATAAACCTCTATAAGATCACCCCTCAATCTCCTGCCCTCGAAGGAATAAAGTTCTAGCCTGCCCAATCTATCCCTATTACTCAGGGCTTCAAGTCCAGGCAATATCCATGTAAATCTTCTCTGCACTCTTTCCAGATTAACAATGTCCTTCTTATAACAGGGGCGGCCAAAACTGAACATAATACTTGAAGTGCTGCCTCACCAATTTTTTATACAATTGTAGCATAACATCAAACTTCTATACTCAATACCCTGACTGATTAAGGCTGTTGTAATAAAAACCTTCTTGTTTACCCTGTCTACCTATGAAGCCATTTTCAGGGAACATATTCTACCTCCACCCCTTTTAAAACAGGGTTGCGATTAAATGTTACAGTCTAATTAGGCAATGAGTCTTTGGAACTCACTTCCCCAGATGATGAGTCTTTGAATAATTTTAAGTGCGAGGTTGATAGATTTTTTAATTAAAAAAATGGAAATACATGGTTACTGGGATTGACAGGAGAATGAAGGTACAATTATGTCAGCCGTGACCTTATTGAACGGCAGAGCAGGATTGAAGGTCTGAGTGCTCCAGCCCCTAATTCATGTGCAAGCATGTTCCACAAACTTTGGACAAGACTGTTGCAATGTTTATCACTGTGCATTTTTCTTGTACTCCTGCAAATTTTGTTGCACTTTTTTTTGCCCTACTTAAAATGTAGCTGGAGCCTTGGGTATAAAGTGGGTCAGGTTTTGTGAGGAAACACTTATATAACTAAAATCATATGGAATAGTTAATGAGCAAGAGCTAACTAAATAGCTCCGTGCAAGATAGTTTGCAGGTACGACAGATGAAAGGAGAGGTAAATGGGAAAGCAATGCACTGTGCAAACCTCAACCTTGTGAGGGTGTGATCTTCGCACTGTCTTGTTTTTCAGTTAGTCCAGTGAGACTGGGGCTAAAAGCGTTAAATCATAAGATCAATTTGCACAAATTGGCTTGCATTGTCTTCTGAGTCACAGTTTTACCAGCATAATTCCCAATACAATATCAGTTTCACTTACTCTAATTCACCACGTGTCTTCCTTCATTGAAATATGATCAGAGATAATTAGTACCTGCATTGCTGCCCAATACCTACAATTTAATAATTCAACTTTAAATCGAAGCAAATTAATTTCCAAAGGATTCTATAATTGGCTTGTCCTTGAAAATGGGTATTGTGATGTGGGACTATCCTGCTTCCATTGCTTCAGATGGGGTAACATTGCGCTGTTGGCTCATTGCCACTGTTGCAAAATATACTGCTGCCAGCTATGCCACGGAATGGTTCCTCAGCAGGGAACCAACATTATTAGCTGTAACGTGGTATGTACAGCCAGCCTGCATTTCACAAAGGGGAGGTGATGCTTTGCAGCTGTAACCCTAATGGAGGTCAATGTGGAACTCATTCCCATATGGAGCAAAGACATGAAGCAAGCAGATGCCAGGATAGTCTGACGCTGTTTAGGACTTGGTGAAGTGATTTTCAGTCAGGTGGGACTGGGGACAGGGGACCGATGTAGTGAGTCAAGAGGAAGGTAACGGGGATGGAGCTTGAAGAAAAGTCCCAACAGGCAAGGGAACCAGATAATCATAGTAGTCAATGGCAGGAGCCATGCCCTGGGGAGTTGTGTGCATTGCTGTAGAATTTTCAAGGACTTCACAGCGAAGTCAACTGTATGCATTGTCAAATGCCACAATCCATCAACTGCATTGCAGCCTCACACCGTGATCTTTGGAACATGTATCACTCACCATCAGCACCTGGAATCAGAGAATGCTCAACATTTATTGGTTTACTTCCACCCTCACAAACTCAGCACTCCTGTTGAACCTCGCAAACACCTCCCAATTCACACATAATTGGTGGTTAATGAACAGTGGCAGTCCACAACTCAGAAACATTCCTTGGCCCTTTCCTCCCCCTTGTAGGACAGGGTGGTGAAGGACCTGAGACAGAAGGAGCTCATTAGTGAGGGACAGGTTTGGCTATTTGTCTTCTGTCTCAGAGAAGAGACAATGCTGGCTTCAAATCGACCATTGCAGAGACCAGTGGCAAACTGCAGGATTAAAGTAATAGATGACATTTAAAGTTCCACTCGGGCAGGATGGAGAAATTAATATCAATGTAATAAGATTGGCATAAAAGCTAGGATCAGTAATGGTGTCTGTGAATTGCCACCTGATGCATTAGTATCCTGCAGAGAAGGAGATTGGCCAATCTAACTAGTCTGGCCTGTTTGCGATTGTAAAAGCCAGCACCAAAATGATGAACTTCCCCAGTGCAAGCTAACCAGTTATCGCAGACTGGTACAGAAAACAATAATGAGAATTAAAGTACATGTACTGACTGGCACTGGATTCAGATTTGTCACCGGCACAAGCAGCCCAGTCGACCACAAAAAGATCTCCTTGCTAACATCAGGGAAAGTATTTAAATTGGGAGAACTGTATCTTAAACAAGTCAAACGTAATCTTGTCATGCTCACAGAAACATACCCTGATCATAAGATGTGATCGCACAGTGTTGGACGATCAGTGGAGAGCGGCCCTAGGTGTCCTCAGTCAACTCCAGATGCCATAAACGCCCAAGCTATCAGGTCACCTTACCATTCCTCCCTCAACTGATGATTGTAAGCTGTTCATCTGCTGGAATTTTGGAATGAACGTTGTAAGTAGTATTGTGTGAATGACCATAGTACGGGAGACAGTCCATCATCACCATTGATTGAACTGACCAAGGCTTGAAAGACATAGCAGGCAGTGAATCCACCAACACGTACCTAACCATGCTATAGTTTAGTGTTGCCACTGTTCATGCCAGTTAAATCTTCCATATAGCAAGGATTGACCACTGCAGAATCTTTAAGGAAACAAGACACCAACCATCTTTGCACTCTGTAAATCTTCCAATAAATTCAGAACCAAACACTCAGAATTTATCACTTCTGTCAGCAGCAGCAGAATTGAGTTGTACAGTAATGTGTATCTTCATCTGCTCAGCAAATCCATCACCATCTTATCTATCTATCTATCTATCTATCTATCTATCTATCTATCTATCTATCTATCTATCTATCTATCTATCTATCTATCTATCTATCTATCTATCTATTCTGATCTTGGCTGTGTATTTATTTGTTTGTGTGTCTGTGTGCATTCACAACTTCGCGAAAAAACAACGCGGTAACGGTAACATTTTCCGGTAGTGATTTTTCCCGTGGATTCCAAAATCGCCTTATATGAAAATTTCAGGCTTTATTTCTCAAGTTATTACTGAAAATGTTCAAAAATCTGAAAAAACGTTGAATTTAAAATTCGACTGTCTTTCCCTGATGACATCATAATGTGTCTGCGTGCCCTTCCTCACGCTGCGAGTGACGTCACCACTCTCCCATCTCTCCCCCCTCCCCCCCCCGTTATTCAAACGATGCTGCCGGAGATGAAGTCGGGCCCTGCACTGAAGCCGCTGAACTCGCAGCCCTTTGGTAGCCGGCTGCACGCCGCACGCATTACGCCGCACGCTGCATGCCGCACGCCGCATGCCGCACACCGCGTGCCGCTCTCTCTCTGCCCCCTCCAAAAGACACAAAAAGAACGAGCAAGTCGGGCCCTGTACTGAAGCCGCCAAGTTCTTGGGACGCTCGGTCGGCTCCTCTCTCTCCCCCCTCCCTCCCCCTCCTCTCCCCCCCTCTCTCTCTCTCTCTCTCTCTCTCTCTCTCTCTCCCCCTCTCTCTCTCCCCTCTCTCACCACCCCTTCTTCCACTCTCTCTACCCCTCTCTCCCCCTCCTCTCCCCTCTCTCTCTCCCCCTCTCCTCACCTCCTTCCCTCTCCCCCCCTCCTTCTCCCCTCCCCTCCTCCCCCTTCCCCCCCCCCTCTCCCCCCTTTTCTCCACCCACCTCCTCCTCTCCCCCTCCTCTCCCCTCCCCCATGGCTGCCCCTCCCCGGCTCTCACTCTCTCCCCCCTCTTCCCCCCTCTCTCCCCCCTCTCTCCCCCTCCCCCCTCTCTCTCCCCATCTCTGCTCCTCTCTCTCTGCCCCTCTCTCTCGCTGCCCCTCTCCCTCTGCCCCATCTCTCTCTCTGCCCCTCTCTCTCTCTCTCTGTCTCTACCCCTCCCTCTCTGTCTCTGCCCCTTCTCTACTACCTCCCTCTTTAGACACAACTTCGAGTTGGGGGTAATGGGTAAGTGGATAGGGCGGGTGGATGGGGTAAAAGGAGCGAATGATTAATATTAATATAATATCAAGGGGGGCGGTTAGTGTGTGCGCGTGTGTGGGGTGGTTAGTGTGTGTGTAATGCCGCAGGCCTCCCCCCCCTGCAACTGCACATTGAGGGAACGGGACCCAATCAGTCCCACTTGGTCTAGTACTTATTAAAAGTCTGATCTTGTATGTGTGTATATATGTGTGTGTATATGTGGTTGTCGTTACATCTTAGCAAAAATACTACATGGTAACGATAACATTTTTACATATTCTTATTGACATTTTTCCCCTTCTAGGCAGAGAACACCTTCACTGAACATTTTGTGCTTTATTTCTTGACTTATTCTTGACTTATTACTGATCAAAGTTTAAAAAAAATCAAAATACTTTGAATTTAAAATGACCAGCTTCAACTGATGACGTCTCAATGGCACGGCCAGCAGTGATCAGCTTCACTAAAGAATTCATCCTATATTTCACAAGTTATTCGCGATTAAAGCTTTAAAAATGCCAAATTTCACAAGATTTTTACATATTCTGATTCACATTTTCCCCTTCTCGGCAGAGATCACCTTCAATGAACATTTCATGCTCTATTTCTCGACTTATTACTGATTAAAGATTAAAAAATTCAAAAGACTTTGAATTTAAAATGGTCAGCTTCAACTGAAGATGTCACAATGGCTTGGCTAGCAGTGATCAGCTTCACAGAAGATTTCATCCTATATTAAAAAAAATATTCGAGATCCAAGCTTTAAAAATGCAAACTTTCACAAAATTTTACTGTTAAAATCATTCCTGCCAGCTTCCAACATACTTCGATACAATGTTGCGTCACAGGAACTTTTCTGAACTTTTCATCTCACAGGAGGGGGAGAGCGAATTGCTGTTGCAACACGCAGGGCAAGTGCAATTGGATTTTTTTTTAAGCCCACTGCTGGGGGAGGCAGGGGAGTTCTGGAATCTTACGTTCAGGAACGGCTTGAGTTGAAGGACCACATCTCCTGTGGGGGCTACTGGTAGGGAACGGGTGCGTTGGGGAGCGGACCCAACGGATCTGCACTTGGTCTAGTATACTTATAAAAGTCTCATCTTGTATGCGTGTGTGCGTGTATGCGAGTATGCTCGTGTGTGTATGTCTTTCTACCTTCATCAAAACACCATGTGCTAGCATAGAAATGTTCACAGATTATTAATCACATTAACCCCATCGACAAAATAAACAACTTCACTTCACATTTCATGCTAAACTTCACAAGTTATAATGTTTTAAAAATAGACAAAACCAAGTTTTCAAACGGCAAACATCCTTCAACACGCTTTGAGTGACATCAAAATGGGTGTCCATCAAGGAGGCATCGAGACCGCGATGGTGAAGGAGACATCAAGACCGTGGTGGTGAGGCCTCGCGACAATGGGGCTGCGGTGGTGGTGATGCATCGCAACGGCGGTGAGGCCTCGCGGAGATAGACAATAGACAATAGACAATAGGTGCAGGAGTAGGCCATTTAGCCCTTCGAGCCAGCACCGCCATTCAATGTGATCATGGCTGATCATCCCCAATCAGTACCCCATTCCTGCCTTCTCCCCATATCCCCTGACTCCGCTATCTTTAAGAGCCCTATCTAAGAGTTCTCGCTTGAAAGCATCCAGAGAACCTGCCTCCACCGCCCTCTGAGGCAGAGAATTCCACACTCACCACTCTCTGTGAGAAAAAGTGGTGGCGGTAAGGAAAATGAGAGGGAAAGAGAGGTGAAGGGGGGATTGGGGGAGGGGTGAAGGAGAGGGGAGGTGAGGAGGGAGCATGGGGGGATTGAGGGAGAGGAGGGGGTAGGGACTGTAGTTGCCATGTCAACACTCCCTCTCTTGCCCCCTCCCTCTCTTTCCCCTCCCTCACTGCCCCTCTCCCTCTCTACCCCCCTCCCCCTCCCTCCACCCTCCCTCTCTACTCCCCTCCCTCTCCCTCTCTACACCCTCCCCATATCCCTCCATCTCCATTCAATATTTCACATTTTGATTATTCATTTGATTTGGAATTCAATTATAGAGTGATACAGTGTGGAAACAGGCCCTTCGGCCCAACTCACCCACACCGGCCAACAATGTCCCAGCTACACCAGTCCCACTTGCCTGCGCTTAGTCCATATCCCTCCAAACCTGTCCTATCCATGTACCTGTCTGTTTCTTAAACAAAGGGATAGTCCCAGCCTCAACTATTTCCTCCGGCAGCTTGTTACATACACCCACCACCCTTTGTGTGAAAAAGTTACCCCTCGAATTCCTATTAAATCTTTTCCTCTTCACCTTGAACCTATGTCCTCTGATCCTAGATTCCCCTACTCTGGGCAAAAGACTGTGCATCTACCCGATCTATCCCTCTCACGATTTTGTATACCTCTATAAGATCCTCCCTCATCCTCCTGCGCTTCATGGAATAGAGAACCAGCCTACTCAACCTCTCACACCCTCTAGTCCTGGCAACATCCTTGTAAATCTTTTCTGAACCCTTTGTTTTGTGCAGCCAAAAAGATGCTGTGATGGCAGCAGAAGGAAACCTGTGGAACAATAGATGAGTATGGAATTGTCCATGTAAATAATCTCTTTTGATCACCTGGTACCTACTTGTGTGATCCTCTGTTCTTCATCTTCCTTATAGTTCTACTGAAAACATATACAGTACGTTCAGAAAGTATTCAGACCCCTTCACTTTTTCCACATTTTGTTACGTTACAGCCTTATTCTAAAATTGATCAAATTCATTTTTTTTATCATCAATCTACAGACAATACCCCATAATAAAAATGTGAAAGCAGGTGTTTAGAAATGTTTACAAAGTAATTAAAAAGAAATAACTGAAATATCACATTTACATAAGTATCCAGACCCTTTACGCAGTACTTTGTTGAGGCAACTTTGACAGCGATTATAGCCTCACGTCTTCTTGGGTATGACGCTACAAGCTTGGCACACCTGTATTTGGGTAATTTCTTCCATTCTTTGCAGATCCTGTCAAGCTCTGTCAGGTGGGATGGGGAGTGTCAATGCACAGCTATTTTCAGGTCCCTCCAGAAATGTTCGATCGGGTTCAAGTCCGGGCTCTGGCTGGGCCGCTCAAGGACATTCACAGATTTGTCACAAAGCCACTCCTGCATTGTCTTGACTGTGTGCTTGGGGTCATTGTCCTGTTGGAAGGTGAACCTCCGCCCCAGTCTGAGGTCCAGAACAGTCTGGAGCTGGTTTTCATCAAGGATCTCTCTGTACTTTGCTCCATTCATCTTTCCCTCAATCCTAACTAGTCTCCCAGTTCCTGCCGCTGAAAACATCCCCACAGCATGATGCTGCCACCACCATGCTGCACTGAAGGTATGGTATTGGCCAGGTGATGAGTGGTGCCTGGTTTCCTCCAGACATGACGCTTGGCATTCAGGCCAAAGAGTTCAATCTTGGTTTCATCAGACCAGAGAATCTTGTTTCTCATGGTCTGAGAGTCCTTTAGGTGCCTCTTGGCAAACTCCAAGTGTGCTGTCATGTGCCTTTTACTGAGGAGTGGCTT
This sequence comes from Okamejei kenojei, assembly GCA_035221665.1. NCBI lineage: Eukaryota > Metazoa > Chordata > Chondrichthyes > Rajiformes > Rajidae > Okamejei > Okamejei kenojei. The sequence goes on from CM069138.1 coordinate 19,938,238, forward strand.
CCGTCTGGCCACTCTAACATAAAGGCCTGATTGGTGGACTGCTGCATATATAGTTGCGACCAGCTCTATGAAGAGTCCTGGTGGATCCAAAGTTCTTCCATTTAAGAATGACGGAGGCCACTGTGCTCTTCAGGACCTGCAATGCTGCAGAAATTGTTTTATACTCTTCCCCAGATCTGTGTCCTCAACACATTCCTTTGTCTTCATGGCTTGGGTTTTGCTCTGACATGCACTGTCAATTGTGGGACCTTATATAGACAGGTGTGTGCCTTTCCAAATCATGTCCAATGAATTTAATTTACCACTGGAGGATTCCAATCAAGTTGTAGAAACATCTCAAGGGTAATCAATAGAAACACGGTGAACCTAAACTGAATTTTGAGTGTCATAGCGAAGGGGCTGAATACTTATGTAAATGTGATATTTCAGTTATTTCTTTGTAATTACTTTGCAAAAATTTCTAAACACATTTCGCTTCTTCATTCTGGGGTATTGTGTGTAGATTAATGATTAAAAAAAAAAGAATTGAACCCATTTAAAAATAAGGCAAAAACATAACAAAATGTGTGGAAAAACGTGGAAAATGTCTGAATACTTTCTCAACGCACTGTATGTAGAAAACACCCTACATATCAATGGTGGGACATGGAAAACGGGGATAAGCAGTGATCGTACCAAACAATGGGCAGACTCTATGCACCATATGACCATTACCTATTCCGGTGTTAGCAAGGTCGGCAAAATATTATCAGTTATGCCCACTGAAAAGGTTCATTATCTAACCACTAACAATGGGATGTTCAGTGATAGTTGCACAATGTTCAATTCCAGCAAATGAAACAGCCCATATCTGCATGCACCAAGATCTGACCAACACTGACTTGAGACATGGTGAATGGTAAGTAACATTCACGCCTTGAAAGTGCCCTACAATGACCATCTCCAAGATGCCGAACACTCGGACCAGATGCGGCTTGCAACGGCACAGTGATAGAGCAGGATATTGACAACTGCGCCTGGACAGGCTGACCCCGCAACTCCAGCCTAGGACAGCGGGCTTTCATGGCCAAATTAAAAGACGCTACATTACTAACAAATTTGTGCTTGAAGGATATAAGATGATGTCGGAAACTTGTCATGTACTTGGATATGATTATGCTTATGTACAGTAAGATTATTATTAAACTGTACACAAAAAAAGGAATTCCCACATACCTACGCACATGTGACAATAGAGTACCAATGATCTCCAAGGCCATCAACACCCTGGGAGTTGCACTGTCCAGAACCACGACTGGACCAGTCACTTAAATCGTGCAGCTGCAAGGACAGAGGTCAGATATACTGCAGCAAGTAACTCACCCCTAAGAATTTCTGCACGTCTGAGATATTAAGCTTGCCGCTTGCCTGAATAAATTAAATTCATTACTAAAGACAAAGGAATCCTTCACTCAAACTACAGTATATATAGTCTGATAAATTTCAATTACACTTGACCATGAGTAATCCCCAGCACTAGCCTTGCATCAGTTGTATCATATGGGCAGGAGAATCAGCCTCTCATACCAACTCCTGTTTTCAATAAGCCCATAGATGACCTTTTAATTCAGCACCACTTTCCATTCCCCTTGATTCTCTAAATATAAAACATGTATAATTCTCTGTTGAATATACTTGCAACTACTTCTCTTGGCTAGAGACTTTCAAATATTCAGTGCCCATGGGATGAGGCAATTTCTTTTCATCTCTGTTTTAAATGGCCGAGTGCTTATTTTAGGATTATCAAGACTCACCCAGGACATGTACTATCTCCACACCTACCCAACTGAGTCCTTTAAAACTTTGTATGTTTCAATGAGGTCACCTCTCCCAAAGAGTGTAGGCCCAGAATAATATTTCTTCTCACTGGGCAAATCCAAAGTCCCACAAATCTATCTGCTGAGTAGTTGTTGTACATGGATTGACTGCCACATTTCCTATACTCACCACATTGGCTGCACTTCATAAAGTACATTGTTGCCTGTCACAGACTTGTGTGTCCACTGGGTGAAAATGACATGATACAACTGAAAGCCTTTCATTTTTGACGCTGATTTCTTTCCAGCAATTTTGTGTTTTTACCATTGGCTGATTGCTGTCACAACAAAGCAATCAGATCCATACCCTACCATCATCTTAAAGAAAAGAAAGCTTTACTCATCTCCTGACAATTGTTGGTATGTTGAGCTCTTAGGTCCACGGCTCAAAGGTGGGAACAGTGCACAGTGCAATGGCAAGTCAGATCCTGCGGCAATTACCTTGGATCCCTGATACCCTTGAAACCTTTCTACCATAAGTCCATAAGTCAGCAGAGTTAGGCCATTTGGTCTATCGAGTCTACTCCGCCATTCAATCATGATCAATCTACCTTTCCCTCTCAACCCCACTTTCCTGCCTTTTCCCCATAACCCTTAACACCCTTAAGCCCCGTCCCACTGAGGAGACCTAAACAGCAACCTCTGGTGACCTTGCCCGCCACCCAAAAAAAAATCAAGGTCAGGGTGACCTGCAACCTCCTACCACCTCCCACGCATATGTTGAAAACCTTCCTCGACTATGAAGAAAACCGACTTCAACTGGACCTGCGACTAAAAAACTATTGATTTTTAAAACGGCAACCTATTTTTAGTCGAGGCCGGTTTTCAACATGATGAAAAAATAGCAGCAACCTAGATGAAGCCTCAAACACGCGGAAACCGCTTTCGACCATTAGGGAGAGTGACCAAAACCTCCTGTGACCTCATGGATACCTTGGGTGGTGGGCAAGGTCACCAGTGGTTGCTGTTTAGGTCTCCTGTGGGACAGGGGCTTTACTGATCAAGAATCTGTCAATATCTACCTTAAAAATATCAACTGACTTGGCCTGCACAGTAATCCTGGCAAATTCCACAGATTCACCACCCTCTGCCAAAATCAATTTCTCCTCATCTCCTTTCTAAAGTTACACCCTTTTATTCTGAGGCTATGCCATCTAGTCCTAGATTCTCCCATTAGTGGAAACATTCTTCCCGCATCCACACTATCCAGGCCTTTCATTATTCTGTAAGTTTCAATGAGCTTCCCCTTCCTCATCCTTCTAAACTCCAGCCGGTACGGAACAAAAATCCTGGAATAACTCAGCAGGTCAGGCAGCATCTCTGGAGAAAAGGAATAGGCGACTTTTCAGGATGAGACCCTTCTTCAGACTGAGAGTCAGGGGAGAGGAAAACGTCTGAAGAAAAGGAAGAAGTGCTTCCTGACAAACCTGAATTATTTATTAGAATATGGTCGCCTTTCATAGATTATTTGAAGGGGTAGAATGGGCCGGCGCTGAGGCTTGACGGAAGCTTGAACCCAGGACTAGACGAATAGTTTTGTTTTCTTACCTACGGACCTATCTCCTAAGTTGTATTATGGATAGTTTATTTTATGTTTTCAAGTGTCTTTTTTTTCTTTCTCTTTATTTTTTCTATCTATTAAAAAAAAATAATAATAGTTAGAGTCAATGTTAATATGTAACCGATAAATGTAGACTCCTGCTACATTGGTAGTGGAGTCCTTGGAATCCTGAATATTTAATATGTAACCGTTTAACAAAGTTTGTAATAGTTTGGACTAGGATATGTACATGCCTCTAATAAAAGTTAACTATAAGAAAAGGAAGAAGTGCCTATCTTCAATGTATGCCCAGCTGAGTTACTCCAGCATTTTGTTTATCTTCGGTGTTAACCAGCATCTGCAGTTCCTTCCTACACATCCAGCGAGTGCAGACCTGGTGCAGTCAAACACTCATCACACGTTAACCCAATCAAGAATAAATCAAGAGCTGGAAAGTCGAGGATTTGCGGGCGAAAGGAATTATTAATGTTTTGGATTGAGTCCTTGCAATAGGATTCCAGCATTTGCAGCGTATTGTGTCAGGGACATGATAGAATACTCTCTTCCTGCCTGAAAGAGTGATCTCCAATACTGAAGGCTTTTTTTTTGACTGCATGCCACTTTTATTAGGATTCATGGTTGTGTTTTGAAAGAGGCTTGGTTGCTTGCCCCGCCTCACAACTGCCGATAAGTACTTAATGAAGTGCTGTCAACTTTTTGGATTCCAGTTAGCCTACGGTAAAAGACTATAAATATAAATAATTGCCTACCCGTTCAAGTTAATGAGTCTGATTTCAACATTGCCTGTGTGGAGAGTGGTGAGTCAAGGTCAGGTGCGTGTCCAGACGGGAGGCAGAAGAGTCAATAAAGGGAGATGTCCCCCCCACCGCCAGCTACTCCCGCGCATTTTGCCACTGACCCGTGCTCTCAGCCATGTCATTTACTGCCCATCTCAGATTGGGAAGGAATATGTTGTGGTTTGCTTTGAACTCTTGGGCAAACATACTCCGTCCTGGGGAAAAAAGAACTCGCAGATGCTCGAAGTTTACAATAAAAGTAGAAAATGTTGGAAGTACTCATCAGGCCAGGTCTGTGGGAAGATAATCATCCCAGACCTTTCGGAACTGAGAAGTAGAGTTGATGCCTTGCAGTGCCAGAGACCTGGGTTTGATCCTGACCTTGGCTATTGTCTGTACGAAGTTTGTACTTTCTCTAGCTGTTCCGGTTTCCTCCCACATCCCAAAGACGTGCGGCTTTTTTAAGGTTAACTGGCTTCTGTAATTTGCCACGAGTGTGTAGGATGCGAAAGTGGCATAACATAGAACAGGTGTATGGGTGATCGATGGTCGGTGGGGTAAAGGGCCTGTGTTGTGAGGGAAACGAAAAATTCTAATTTACTTAAACTTTATTTAAGCTTTAACCAACTCATTTCCGTAATACACAACTTCAAAGCGCCTGGAAATTATTGCTGATTCTGCAGGCCTCGCCGGCCCAACTTCACTCATATTGTTATTTACATTTTCAATTTTAGAATTTCTTATAGAAGTTTTCATAGGGGATGATGGGAGTGTTGAAGGAAGTTCTCAATTAATATTATCAAGGAGTGATGGAGCTGATGGAGAAGACGGACATGGTGCAAGGTCACAAAGTGACATAGTTGACTGACGTCCATCCTGATACTTGATAGTTGCATAAGAAGGCTTGACATCACTCAGTTCAACTTCATCAACAAAAGGCTCATTCTTATTTGATCAGACATACCGATGAAACAACACAGGCCCAGGGCTAGTCAACCATGATGGCAGGGAAGTACCACTAGAAGAACACCATTAGAAGTTAAAGAACCGCTCATGTGGAGTAGTATTGGTAGCAGTTGACAGCAGAGATCTGATGGAGTGCAATGCATCTGGTAGAACACATTCCCAATGCTGATCTGGTATGTCATTTGACTTTAAAGCCAGTTTCATCGCTTTCCAAATGATTCTGTTATACCTCTCAACCTGACCATTTCCAATAGGATGATATGGTGTTGTTTTACTTGTTGTAATTCCTCTATTAGAAAGATAGTATTTTAAATCTTTTGACATGAATGAGGTGCCCCTATCAGAATGAATGTAACTTGGAAATCCACAGAATGAAAATAGGCGATCTAAACACTTGATAACCGTAGCAGCTGACATATTTGGACAAGGAAAGGCAAATGGAAACCTCGAATATTCATCAACTATGGTAAGTATATAAACATTTTGAGAGGAGGATGGTAAAGGCCCTTTGAAGTAAATACTCAAACGTTTCATAGGTTGAGTAGCTTTGATCAATCTTCCTTCTTCAGGACGGAAGAACCTTGGTTTTAATTCAGCACAGATTCTACATGAAGCACATGTCATCTTCTGTAGAGAAAGGTACGTTTTTGGAACAAACATAGTGTAACATACGAGTGACCCCAGGATGACACAGCCCATTGTGAAGATCAGTGAGTGCAGAAGAATGAACAGAGGCACAAAATGCTTGAGTTAATGTATCTGGAGCAACATTATCCTTACCAGGGCGGTACTCAATTGAAGGCAGATAATTCAATCCTCCTTTCATGAATTTTACTGTTTTTAATCTTCATTCGTTTCTGATTATCCAGCATAAAAGCTTCTGAATGCTGATCTGTTATCAAGGTGAAGTGCTGGCGAGCAAGGAAATGACTCAATTTTCTCTGCTTCGATAATTGCTGTAGCTTCCTTTTCGAAGAGTGGCTAGTGCAATTCACTACCTTGAGAGTACGAGACATGAAAGCCACTGGTCGTCCTCCTTGATTTAATGTTGCTGATACTGCTAAATCAGAGGCATCACATTCAACAACAAAGGGGAGATCCTCATCGATGGCGTGTAATGCCGTAGATTCTAATTGTTTATTTAAAAAAGTAAAGGCACCAATTGCTGTAGAGTCAAGGGGGAAAGATTTTGCTCTAATCAAAGGTTAAATTTTGTCAGAAAAATTTGGTATCGATTTAGCATAATATGCAAACATACCAAGAACCCTTCCGTAGAGAGTTTAATGTAGCTGGAAAAGGTATCTCTTGGAGTGGGTGGACTCTTTCTGGACCAGGCTTGATTATATCATTTCCAACCCAATAACCAAGAATATTAATTGATGACTGATGTTATTGAATTAGCCTCATTGAATGTTAGATTTTTAGAATGTACAACTTCTAAAAACCGTTGTACATTTTCGTCATGTTCAACTTGGTCTTTTCCTGCAATAGTTATATTATCAAGATAAGGGAAAGTATCGTTAAGGTTTTCCTGTTCAATACGTTTGTCCATCTCTTTCTGAAAAACAGCAACACCATTAGTTACTCCAAAAGAAACTCTGCAGTAGTTGTCCCATTTGCTTCAAACGCAGTGTATTTCTTTTCTGATACTTTCAAAGGAATTTGGTAGTAAGTACTTTTTAGGTCAAAAGTAGAGAATATCTTATACTTAGCTAATGTATTGATAATCTCTTCTATACGAGGTAATGGATATGCATCAAGCTCCATGAACTGGTTTATAGTTTGAGAGTAATCAATGCAGAGTCTCTTTCTATGTCTCTCCAAGGGATCCTTAACCACAACAACTTGCGTCCTCCAAGTGGAAGAGCTGGGTTCTATATTAGTCTAGAGACTTCTATGAGTTTCTAGACTAATCTAATCTCTAAACTAAAGAAGATTAGATACTTCTGTGTTGATAAAGGTTTTGTCATCTTTACTAAAATGTCTTGATTTTGTAGCAATTGGCTTGCACTTAGAGGATAAATTAGTGAATAATGAAGGACATTCAACAGATGCAGAAAAAACACACAATACTGGCGGCTTTGACAATACAAGGTCGGACATAGTTCCTTCATACATTATTTGAAGTGATCTGCGCTGTTACTGAAAATCCTGACCTAGAATTATATCACTACCTAAATTTTTCAAAATACCAAGACATACAGATTTATAACTAGTTTTTGATCAAAATAAAGTCTACAATACAAGATCCAATAATTTGAGTATTTAGAGTTGTCAGAGCCATCGAGATTTCTCTATTTGAAGGAATTATAGTTAGATTTAGTCGAGACGCAACTTGTTCACTTATAAAACATTCTGAACTGCCAGAATCAAGTAATACATTAAGAGTATGGCCATTGATGGATACAGTTGTAGCTGCATGAGACAAGCTCTGAGGAAATGCAGCTGTAATTACTCCTAAAGAAGGCATATACATGGCAGCAGTCACACTTTTAGTAGTTGCTTTGGACTTGCATACTCTAGAATAATTACCCTTCTTGCCACAACTATTACAAGTTGCCTCTCGAGCAGGATATATCTCTCTATTATGAACATGACCCCCCGCGAAAGTAACGCTTCCTTTTTGAATAAGTACATGCTGCAGCAAGGGCACATTTATCAGTAGAAATTGTTTCAGCTTGTTCCATATTAGTACTTGGGTGAGATTCGTTTGTAGTAGTTGCAGCAGAATACACATTAGATGAGCCATAAGCATCTGAATTTTTCTGAAGTCTAATGAGTAAGCTTACTAATGAGTAAGCGTGATTGTAAGCTGACTGTAAATCCAAGGTTTTGTTTTCTAATAGTCTCTGTTGTATTAAAGGCAATGCCAAACCATTGATAAAAGAGTCTCGAATAAGTTCCTGTCGATATTGATCAGCTGTAACTGTTTTGAAGGCACACTTTAGTAAGTCTTTGAAGTTCTTGTAAAAATTCATCAAGTGACTCACCAGGTTTTTATTTACGTGTAGCAAGGAGGTGTCGAGCAAATATTACATTGGGTGTCTTAACGAAGAGTCTGCTTAGTACATCAATAGCAGAATCATAACTTGTACATTTCTCTATGTAATCATATACATCATAAGAGACAGAGCTTATTAATGTCTTGAATCTGTCTGGTGCATTGTCGCCACACTTATCAAATAGGTTATTTTGTCTACGAAGCTAGTGCTTCCATTCCTTTGCAGCAGTAGGTGAGTTGGGATCCAGATCCAAGCGTTGTGGTTTCAATAGTTTCTCCATCTCAATGTCACACTGCTTAACTTCTGAGGTTGAGTTGCTTAAATTGTTGTGAGGCAAACGAAAAATTCTAATTTACTTAAACTTTATTTAAGCTTTAAGCAACTCATTTCTGTAATACATAACTTCAAAATGCCTGGAAATTATTGCTGATTCTGCAGGCCTCGCCGGCCTGAGGCCCCGCACATGCGCACACTTCAGCCTGTTTCCACGGCGTATCACTAAACTAAAAGTTCAAGACTTTTCGGAACAGGGAAGGAGAAAACAAAAGATTTTGTACATTGCAGGGGTGTCTCTGATGGGGTATAATCTGGAGACAAGGTTATCTAGTGAATAAATGGATAGGAGCACATAATGAGCGAGAACGTGTACAAAAGAGATAACAGAATGTAGGAGTTGTGAAAGGCAGATCTGGAGGAGATGCCCAGCATGCTACCACTGACTACATCAAAGCATATTACAAAATTGGAGCGACAGACTGTTGGAGTACTTGAAACATTGAGAGCTGATCAGAGAGAGCTGGCATAGATTTATCAAGGATCTGATGTGTCTCACAAACCTTATTAAACATTTGGAAGAGATAACATGGTAGAATGGTGGTAAATGATTTTTTTAGAAGGCACTTGACAGGGATCCACATAGCAGTCATTTAAGAAAAATGAAAGCCTGTGTAACTTGAGGCAAGTTGTATATTGGATAGGAAATTGGAGAAGGGAGTCAGAGAATAGGGATAATGGGCACGCGTTCAAATAGCAGGACGTGACTTGTGCTACATCCAGGGATCTGTTTCAGGGATTTAGCTGTTAGCTGTATTTTAAAATAACTTGGCAGGAGAAAGGATAGCCAAAATTCTACAGAATGGAATTCTCCAAAGAAAAAAAGTCCCATCCTATCCAACCTCTCCCTATAATTCGGTGCATAACCCATGCAGGAAATCTGAAACCAAAGCACAAAATACTAAAAATACTCAACTATCCAGACAGAATCGGTGGACTAAGATGGCCATCCTTATATTTTAAGGGGCACAATATTCTCACTACGTTCCACGACTGTGCATTATATGAACACAGCGAAAATGGTTTCTAACCAACGTTGTAAATCTTAAAGCTTGGAATGCCATTTCATTCTATAGTATTAAATCCAATAACATACTTTTGTAGTGGCACCAAATGTGGTGAATAAAGGTCAGACGTCAGGCCGGTTCAAACAGTCGTCTATACAGGTTTGACACGTTAGGTTGGTGCTCTAATTATATTAACATTGTTGCTGTAGCTGAGTGAGGTTGTTCTCTCGGGCTAAACTACCTGTTGACTACAAGTTCAGATGAGTTCACAAACTCTATCCCATCCTCGTCGCCAATTCTGATACATACGGCAGAATGGATAACGACTTACACGCAGGTTGCCTGGATCATGAAAGAGAGTTTTATTACCCAACATTCCCTGCTTATATACAACATCAACTCATTAACATATGCATGAATATGTATGAATACATTACAGGTACTACTGCACAATTAATCATACAAATAAAAACAAGACCAGCTCATTTGCAATGCTTGGGGAGAGGGGGAGAGATAATAGACAATAGACAATAGGTGCAGGAGTAGGCCATACGGCCCTTCAAGCCAGCATTGCCATTCAACGTGATCATGGCTCATCATCCACAATCAGTACTCTGTTCCTGCCTTCCCCCCTTATCCCCTGACTCCACTATCTTCAAGAGCCCTATCTAGCTCTCTCTTGAAAGTTTCCAGAGAACCAGCCTCCACCGCCCTCTGAGGCAGAGAATCCAACAGACTCACAACTCTCTGTGTTAAAAAGTGTTTCCTCATCTCCGTTCTAAATGGTTTACCCCTTATTTATAAACTGTGGCCCCTGGTTCTGGACTCACCCAACATTGGGAACACTTTTCCTGCATCTAGCTTGTCCAAACCCTTAATAATCTTATGTTTCAATAAGACATCCTCTCATCCTTCTAAATTCCAAGCCCAACCGCTCCATTCTCTCAGCATATGACAGTCCCGCCATCCCGGGAATTAACATTGTGAACAAAGACATCCTTTCTGCCAATAAATAACATTTGATGTCGTCGGTATCGACGTTTGGCAGTGGCGTGGCCTTTGATGCATTATGCAGTGAAAGAAAGCTAATGGCATGTTGTCTTTCATATCAAGAGGAGTTGAGTATAGGAACAAATAGGTCCATCTGCAGTTGTACAGGGCCCTGGTGAAACCACACCTGGAGTATTGTGTGCAGTTTTGGTCTCCAAATTTGAGGAAGGACATTCTTGCATTTGAGGGAGTGTAGCATAGGTTCACAAGGTTAATTCCCGGGAGGGCTGGACTGTCATATATTGAAAGAATGGAGCGACTGGAGAGACTTGTATGCACTGGAATTTAGGATGAAAGGGGATCTTAAAAGACAATAGACAATCTTATTGAAACATATAAGATTATTAAGGGATCGGACACGCTAGAGGCAGGAAACATTAACCCGATGTTTGGGGAGTGCAGAACAAGGGGCCACAGTTTAGGAATAAGGGGCAGGTCATTTTGAATGATGATGAGGAAAAGCTTTTTCACCCAGAGAGTTGTGAATGTGTGGAGTTCTCTGCCTCAGAAGGCAGTGGGGGCCGATTCTCTGGATGCTTTCAAGAGATTGTTAGAAAGAGCTCTTAAAGATAGCGGAGTCAAGGAATATGGGGAGAATGAAGGAATGGGGTACTGATTGTGGATGATCAGCCATGATCACAGTGAATGGTGGTTCTGGCTTCATTGGCCTACTCCTGCACCTATTGTCTCCACTGTAAGATGTGAGTGTTGGCAGGTTTGTTGGAAAGACCAGTCCTCATCTTGCCAGCACTTAATTTAGTCATTGACTCATCAGCTGCACTTGGATGCATATATCTTTGTAGCCCTTGGGCTCTCCAAACATCCTGGAGAATCTTAACAAATAGAATGCCACTTTTCAGTATTAAACCCAAGAATATAATTGGATCATAGCCTAATGCTTTCTTGTTTGAGTAAATAGGCAGATGTTGTTGGCTTTTTAGCATCCGTCAGTGTCTTGTAAATAAATAAGTAACAGATTTCTCAAGGTGCAGATTTCTGCTTCTGCAGCCTTACAACCCCCCATCAATCTAGAGATCACTCAGTCAGAATCCTCCTGACATCCAGTCACCATCCTTTATCCAACTAACAGTTCCAGCACAACTGGCTGACCCCCTCTGAATATCAGTGCAAACTCCAATCATCCCCAACAACCCTCTGAAATCCACCTCAGATACTGCAGGGAAGATGGCATTAAGCTGGAGAGAGTGCAGAAGAGATTTGCCAGGACTCGAGAGACTGAGTTTTGCGGGAGAGGTTGTGCAGGATGGACCTCTTTTGCTTTGGAGCTCAGGTGATCTTATAGAGGTGTTTAACGTAATGAGGGGAGAAGATAGGGTGAAGGCATAGTCTTTTACCCAAGGTAGGGGAATCAAAAACAAGAACAAGTTTAAAGTGAGAAGGGAAAGATTTAATAGGAACCTGAGGGGCTTTTATTTTTCACCCAGAGGGTGGTGGATATATGGAACAAGCTGCCAGAGGTGGTAGTTGAGGCAGGAATTATGACAGCACTTAAAAGGTACGTTGGCAGGTACCTGAATAGGAAATGTTTAGAGGGATATGGGCCAAATGACTGCAAATGGGACTAGCTTTGATGGGACATCTTGGTCAGTATGGACGAGTTGGGCTGAAGGGCCTGTTTCAGTACTACATGACTCTATTGCTGATTGAATCTATTAGCATTGGGTATATCCACCATTTTCTACTGGTACACATACTTGCTTTCACCTCTGAAGTACTCCCAGGTGGATCCAAATGAGTTCTATTCAGTTATGAGCTGGGAAGGTTTCACTGGTATCTTGACCCTTACTTACCTGGACACCAACATTATTGAAACAGTTGGTCTTGTCATTGTTCTTTTGCTGTTCTAAAGGTGTGTAAAATCAACTCTAAAGGGCCTGTCCCACTTGGACAACCTAATCCACTAGTTTAAAAGACCCTCGGCGAGTTGAAAAAAATGTCAAGGTCGTGTTGACTCTCCGAAGTAAAAGACCTCCTACGACTATGTCTACGACCTCCTACGACCCCCGTCGACCTCAGTCTTCCACACCTAAGACCAACTACGGACTAGCTACAAGTGGAAAATTATCACATGATAAGATTATGTCATGTTTGCATGTTCACAGAATGGTGCAAATCCCACAACCTCATTCTCAACGTGGGAAAAACGAAGGAGATGGTGGTTGACTTCAGGAGGGCGGGAAAACAACACCATACACCTCTGCACATCGATGGAGCTGATGTGGAAAGGGTTAGCAGTGTGAAGTTCCTAGGACTCCACCTGTCAGATGACCTGACGTCCACGACCAACACCACAGCACTGGTCAAGAGAGCCCAGCAGTGACTACACCCTCTCCGAAGACTACGGAAAGCAGGTCTCCCCACTGCACACCTACGAACTTTTTATAGGGGGACAATCGAGAGCACATAAACCATATAATCATATAACCATATAACCATATAACAATTACAGCACGGAAACAGGCCCTCTCGGCCCTTCCAGTCCGTGCCGACCATTTGTTTTCCCATAGTTCCATCTACCTGCACTCAGACCATACCCCTCCATTCCCTTCATGTCCATATACCTATCCACTTTACTTTTAAATGTTAAAATCGATCCTGCCTCCACCACTTCTGCTGGAAGCTCATTCCACACAGCCACCACCCTCTGAGTAAAGAAGTTCCCCCTCATGTTACCCCTAAACTTCAGTCCCTTAATTCTCATGTCATGCCCTCTTGTTTGAATCTTCCCTACCCTCAAAGGGAAAAGCTTATCCAGGTCAACTCTGTCTATCCCTTTCATCATTTTAAAGACCTCAATCAAGTCCCCCCTTAACCTTCTGCGCTCCAAAGAATAAAGACCTAACTTGTTCAACCTTTCTCTGTAACATAGTTGCTGGAACCCTGGCAACATTCTAGTAAATCTCCTCTGTACTCTCTCTATTTTGTTGACATCCTTCCTATAATTAGGCGACCAAAATTGTACACCATACTCCAGAATGGGTCTTACCAATGCCTTGTACAATTTTAACATTACTTCCCTACTCCTATATTCAATGCTCTGATTTATAAAGGCCAGCACACCAAAGGCTTTTTTTACCACCCTATCTACATGCGATTCCACCTTCAGGGAACTATGCACAGTTATTCCTAGATCCCTCTGTTCCACAGCATTCCTCAATTCCCTACCATTTACCATGTGTGTCCTATTTTGATTTGTCTTGCCAAGATGTAGCACTTCACACTTAACAGCATTAAACTCCATCTGCCATCTTTCAGCCCACTTTTCCAAATGGCCCAAATCTCTCTGTAGACTGAAAATCTACTTCATTATCCACAACACCACCTATCTTAGTATCATCTGCATACTTACTTATCCAATTTTCCACCCCATCATCCAGATCATTGATGTACATGACAAACAACAGTGGACCCAACACAGATCGCCGAGGCACCCCACTGGTCACCGGCTTCCAACCTGACAAACAGCCATCCACCATTACTCTCTGACATCTCCCATTCAGCCACTGTTGAATCCATCTTGCTACTCCGCCATTAACACCCAAAGATTGAACCTTCTTAACCAACCTTCCATGGGGAACCTTGTCAAAGGCCTTACTGAAATCCATATAGACAACATCCACTGATTTACCCTCATCAATTTCCCTAGTTACCACTTCAAAAAATTCAAGAAGGTTTGTCAAACATGACCTTCCAGGCACAAATCCATGTTGACTGTTCCTGATCAGACCCTGTTTATCCAGATGCTTATATATTATCTCTAAGTATCCTTTCCACTAATTTGCCCACCACTGATGTCAAACTAATAGGTCTATAATTGCTAGGTTTATTCTTTGAACCCTTTTTAAACAATGGAACAACATGCGCAGTACGCCAATCCTCCGGCACTATTCCCGTTTGTAATGACATTTGAAATATTTCTGTCATAGCTCCTGCTATTTCTACATTAACTTCCCTCAATGTCCTAGGGAATATCCTGTCAGGACCTGGAGACTTATCCACTTTTATATTTTTCAAAAGTGCCAGTACTTCCTCCTCTTTGAATCTCATAGTTTCCATAGCTACTCTACTTTTTTCCCTTACCTCACAGAGTTCAATATCCTTCTCCTTGGTGAATACCGAAGAAAAGAAATTGTTCAATATCTACCCCATCTCTTTTGGCTCTGCAGATAGCTGTCCATTCTGGTTCTCTAATGGTCCAATTTTATCCCTCGTTATCCTTTTGCTATTAATATAGCTGTAGAAACCTTTGGATTTACTTTCACCTTTCTTGCCAAAGCAACCTCATATCTTCTTTTAGCCTTCCTAATTTCTTTCTTAAGATTCTTTTTACATTCTTTATACTCCTCTAGCACCTCATTTACTCCATGCCTCCTATAATTATTGTAGATATCTCTCTTTTTTCAAAACAAGTGTCCAATTTCCCTTGAAAACCATGGCTCTTTCCAATTTTTACTATTTCCTTTCAACCTAACAGGGACATAAAGATTCTGTACTCTTTCCCTTTAAATGTCCTCCATTTCCCCTTTCAATTTCCCCTTTAAATGTCCTCCATTTCTCTTCTACATCCTTCCCATGAAACAAAGTGTCCCAATTCACTCCTTTAAAATCCTTACGCATTCCCTCAAAGTTAGCCTTTCTCCAATCAAATATCTCCACCCTAGGTCCAGTTGTGACTCTCTCCATAATTATATTGAAACTAATGGTATTGTGATCACTGGTCCCGAAGTGCTCACCAACGCATACCTCCGTCACCTGACCTGCCTCATTTCCTAACAGGAGGTCCAGCACTGCCCCTTCTCTGGTCGATACCTCTATGTACTGCTGCAAAAAACTATCCTGCACACATTTTACAAACTCCAAACCATCCAGCCCATTTACAGAATGTGTTTCCCAGTCTATTTTTGGAAAATTGAAATCTCCCACAATCACTACCTTGTGCTTACTACTATTATCTGCTATCTCCTTACATATTTGCTCTTCCAATTCTTGCTCCCCATTTGGCGGTCTATAGTACACCCCTAAAAGTGTTGCTACACCGTTCCCACTTCTCAGTTCCACCCAAATAGCCTCCCTAGATGAGCCCTCTAATCTATCCTGCCAAAGCACTGCTGTAATATCTTCTCTGACAAGCAATGCAACACCTCCCCCTCTGGTCCCTCCAATTCTATCACACCTGAAGCAACAAAATCCTGGAATATTTAGTTTCCAATCACAGCCCTCCTGCAACCATGTTTCACTGATTGCCACAACATCATATTTCCAGGTGTCAATCCAGGCTCTAAGTTCATCCACCTTACTTACAATGCTCCTAGCATTAAAATATACACATTTTAGAAACCCACCATCCCTTATTCTCTGTCTATTATCTTTTTCATCTTTCTCGCCTACATTTTGGGTCCGAGTGCTTCCCTTCTCTGCCTCTTGCCCCACACCCTGACCCCTAACCCCCTCTACCAGAGTCCCTCCCCCCAGCCTTTCTAGTTTAAAGTCTCCCCAGTAGCCTTTGCAAATCTCCCTGCCAGGATATTGGTCCCCCTCGGGTTCAAGTGCAACCAACCCGTCCTTTGTGTACAGATCATGCCTTCCCCAAAAGAGGTCCCAGTGATCAAGAAACATGAATCCCTGCCCACTGCACCAGTCCCTCAGCCACGCATTTATCCTCCACCTCATTTCATTCCTACTCTCACTGTCACGCGGCACAGGCAGTAATCCTGAAATTGTTACCCTTTTGGTCCTTCTCCTTAACTTTCCCCCCAACTCCCTAAATTCTCCCTTCAGGACCTCGTCACTTTTTCTGCCTATGTCATTGGTACCTATGTGTACCACAACATCAGGCTCATCTCCCTCCCTTATCAGAATCTTTTGGACACGTTCTGACACATGCGAGACCCTGGCACCAGGGAGGCAAACTACCATCCGGGTCTCCCGACTGCATCCACAGAATCGCCTATCCGACCCCCTAACTATAGAGTCCCCTATTACAATAGCCCTCCTCTTTTTGCTACCCTTCTGAGCATCAGGGCCAGTCTCTGTGCCGGAGGCCCGGCAGCTGTTGCTGCCCCCAGCTAGGCTGTCCCCTAAACCTACGGCATCACCTCCTGGTTCGGGAGCAAGGCGTACGAACGGCACCAACTGGACAGGATTGTGAAGACTACCAGCAGGATTATTGGTGCTCCACTCCCTTTATTGCTGGACATATACAGGAAGAGATGTATTAACAGAGCCATCTCCATCATCAAAGACCCATACCACCCATCGCATCACATATTCTCCATCCTGCCATCTGGGAAGAGGTACAGGAGCATCAGCTGCAAAACCAGCAGGATGCTCCTCAGCTTCTTCCCGTAGGCAATTAGACTGATAAACAGACTTTGCCCTCTGCCAAAGTATCGCGCACCAAACACCAACCTGAACACACTGAAGCAGAGCCATTATCGTGCCACTGCCGATCGGAACTCGTGATATATGTACTTTTATTCTTTATTTCTATTTATTTTTTACCACACACTGAATGGACACTGGTTGAGAAACGCTTTTTCGTTTTCCTCTGGGTATGTAAGTACTCAGAAAAATGATAATAAAGATATACAATACAATAAAATACAATACAATACTACGACCTACCTACGACCTACCTACGAGTAACAAGTATCAATTTTTTCCATGCCGACCTTTTTATTACTCGTGGACATTTTTTATCAGGCTGGAAAAAACCTACTTGAGACCACGAATACGCAGAGACCACTCACGAGCATTAGGAGGGGTGACCTACGACCTCCAATGAACTCGTGGCGACCATGCTGCGAGTATGAGTCAAGGGCAAACTCGGCAGAGGTCGCCAATTATGTCGTGAAAGAGGGACAGGGGCTTAACATTTTAGAGATACAGCCTGGAAACAGGCCCTTCGGCCCACCTAGTCTGTGCCGACCTGTGATCACCCTGTACATTAGCACTATACACTAAGGACAATTTACAGAAGCCAATTAACCTACAAAACTTGTATGTCTTTGGAGTGTGGGTGGAAACTAGAGCAGCTGGAGAATACCCACATGGAGGTCATGGAGAATGTACAAACTCTGTACGGACGGAAACCGTAGTCAGGATTGAACCCAGGTCTCTGGTGTTGTAAGGGAGCAACTCTTCCACAGCGTCACCCCAATGCACACATTCTTTTCCTTGGGGTTGGGGTGTCTAGAACTAGAGGGCGAAGGTTAAAGGTGAGAGGGGGAAAATTTAAGAGAAAACTAATTGACAACCTTTTCACAAGAAGGGTGGTACATATGTGGACTGAGCTGCCAGAGGAAGTGGTTGAGGCAGGTACAATAACAACATTTAAGAGATATTTGAACAGACATGGACAGAAAGGGTTTTCGAAGGATGCTAGTCAAGCACATACAAATGGAATTAGCATGGATAGGCATCTTGATTGACATGGACGAGCTGGGCCTAAGGGTCTATTTCCACACCATATAACTCTGTGACACCTTCTCTCACTCCACCCCACAGTAAAAAGTAAAGCCCTCCCCTGTGAAACTTGTAGCCATTGGGAAAACACTCATTATATGTCAACTCTGCAACACATGTCATTTGTATCTTCTTAATCGTTTAATCATCTCATCCAATTTTATCTCCAGTAAGCAGACATAAATTTAAGTAAACTACCTTCGGGGGACAAGATCCTCCCTGTCAATTTTTCTTAATTTGGTGAAGTGGCAAGGCAGCCTGTCACTGAAGTTATATTTATATTAGTCCATCCATTATCATACAGTGGTGACAGCACAGGAGGCTATTCAGCCCATTGCGTCGGCTTTGGCTCATGTTGTACACCTAGACGTCTCATCTTCTACACCTTTCACGTTCAGCTACGTGTTTCTGCTTCATCTCCTTGCAAACCTTCTGCACTATATATTATCCAATTCCCTCTTGATCACCACATGGGTACCTGCCTCCATCACAACTACTCTCGGTATTTTCCATATTCCAAACACAGGTGTTCCATATCCTTCCTTTGGATCAATTAAAATTGTTCTCTGCTTGCTCATATTCTCCCTTTGGAGAGGTGCTAGGTATATCTTAGGCCCTTTGGCTAGTTGATTTGCTTGGGGAAACTCCATTTTGGAGCCTACATGAAAGCAACCCTCTCTTGGTTGTAACAGGTGGTTGGGTAAAGTAAGTAACAGGAAAGCAATAGGAAACACCTTATCTAAACTAATATCCCAGGCCTGGCAGTATTGTTCAACTTTCACCCATCCCCCAAACATTCTCCATCGAGCTATTTAGAACTGAAAGTAGCCTTTTGCCCAGCAGGCTGTAGCAGGGAAAATGTTTCCGTTTGTTGGAGATTGAATGGGACTTAGAACCCAGAGTAGCCGCTTTTCAAAATAAGTGGTTGGCCACTTGGGGCTGAAATGAAGAAAGATTTCTTCACTCAAATGTTGATGAATCCTTGGAACTCTCTGCTCCAAAGGATCCAAACAACCCCCCCCCCCCCCCCCACCTAGATTGGGAAGCCACACATTATAGTATAGATATGGTATGGCCTAGTTTAGAGATACAGCGTGGTAAAAGGCCCTTTGGCCCACCGAGTCCGCACTAACCAGCATCCCCGCACATTAACATTATCCTACATACACTAGGGAAAATTGTACATTTATACCAAGCCAATTAACTTACAAACCTGTATGTCTTTGGAATGTGGGAGGAAACAGGAGCACCAAGTAAAAACCTATGCAGGTCATAGGGAGAATGTACAAACTCCGGACAGATAGCACTGATGGTCAGGATCGAACCTGGGTCTCTAGCACTGTAAGGCAGCAACTCTACCGCTGTACCGCCCCGTGCCTACCATTAATGTTCATCATTCCCATATGATCACACTCAGGTCTTCTGAACACTATCATCTGTCAGTTTCTCTCCACTTAAACACCCTTGCCTCTTTATGAATTTCACCAAAGTGGATGATCTCACATTATTCCACATTACATTCCATTTGTTGTGTTCTCATCCATTCACTATTTCTGTCTCCATCTGATTGAAGGCACTCTGTAAACATGGGGAGATTACACTTGCTCTCCCTTTCTCATCAATGCAGTAGGTTAGGAATAGTTGGGGCCTGAGCACTGATCCCTAAGACAAACCAAATAATCAGAGCCTTTGAAGCCAAATATGATTAGTTTATTCTCATGCCATGATTTCTATTTACAGTGCCCTTCATAATGTTTGGGACAAAGAACCATCATTTATTTATTTGGCTCTGTACTCCACAATTTGAGATTTGTAATAGAAAAAAATCACATGTGGTTAAAGTCACATTGTCAGATTTTAATAAAGGCCATTTTTATACATTTTGGTTTCACCATGTAGAAATTACAGCAGTGTTTATAAACATAGAAACATAGAAAATAGGTGCAGGAGTAGGCCATTTGGCCCTTCGAGCCTGCACCGCCATTCAATATGATCATGGCTGATCATTCAACTCAGTATCCTGTACCTGCCTTCTCTGCATACCCCCTGATCCCTTTAGCCACAAAGGCCACATCTAACTCCCTCTTAAATATAGCCAATGAACTGGCCCAACAACCAGAGAATTCCAGAGACTCACCACTCTCTGTGTGAAAAATGTTTTTCTCATCTCGGTCTCATCTCGGTCCCCCTTATCCTTATTCCCCCCATTTTAGGGCACCATAATGTTTGGGACACAGCAATGTCATGTAAATGAAAGTAGTCATGTTTAGTATCTTGCATATACTTTGCACACAATGACTTTGAAGTCTGCGATTCATGGACATCACCAGTTGCTGGGTGTCTTCTTTGGTGATGCTCTGCGAGGCCTGTATTGCAGCCATCTTTAGCTTATGCTAGTTTTGGGGGCTAGTCCCCTTCAGTTTTCTCTTCAGGCATAAAAGGCACGCTCAATTGGGTTCAGATTGGGTGATTGATGGCCACACAAGAATTGACCATTATTTAGCTTGAAAAACTCCTTTGTTGCTTTAGCAGTATGTTTGGAATCATTGTCTTGCTGTAGAATGAACCGCCGGCCATTGAGTTTTGAGGCATTTGTTTGAACTTGAGCACATAGGAAGTGTCGATATATTTCAGATTTAATTATGCTACTACCATCAGCAGTTGTATCATCAATGAAGATAAGTGACCCAGTACCTTCAGCAGCCATACATGCCCTGGCCATAACACCCCCACCACCGTGTTTCACAGATGAGGTGGTATGCTTTGCATCTTGGGCAGTTCCTTCTCTCCTCCATACTTTGCTCTTGCCATCACTCTAGTATAAGTTAATCTTTGTCTCATCTGTCCACAAGACCTTTTTCCAGAACTGTGGTTGCACTTTTAAGTACTGCTTGGCAAACTGTAACCCGGCCATTCTAATTTTGCGGCTAACCAGTGGTTTGCATTTTGCCTCTGTATTTTTGTTCAGGTGGTCATTGAAAAACCCACACCTGACTACTGAAGTGTGTTTCTGATTTGTCGGACAGGTGTTTGGGGATTTGTCTTTATTACAGAAAGAATTCTCGTGTCATCAGCTTCCTTGGTCTGCCAGTCCCTTAGCGATTAGTAAGCTCACCACTGCTCTCTTTCTTCTCAATGATGTTCCAAATAGTTAATTTTGGTAAGCTTGAGGTATGGCTGATATCTCTAACAGTTTTATTCTTGTTTCTCAGTCTCATAATAGCTTCTTTGACTTTCATTGGCACAACTTTGGTCCTCACGTTGATAAACAGCAATAAAAGTTTCCAAAGGTGATGGAAAGACTGGAGGAAAGACTAGGTGCTGAGAACTCTCTTATACCTGCATTAAGGAGGCAATTAAACACACGAACAATTACAAACGCCTGTGAAGCCATGTGTCCCAAACATTATGGTGCCCTGAAATGGGGGACTATGTATAAACAGTAGAGCTAATAGGACTTGATGTTTCAATCCCTGTAATAAGTCGGCACTCTTGCTATTTGCAGTGGGATTGGAGTGGTGAAAGGTAGGGTAGGTATGTCATCGGGGTCATCAGGTGGGCACCCTCCTTCTTTGACGTTTCATTGATAAGCCCACAACATCTCCAGAGGGCTCAACGGTGATACCTGGCGTCCCAGTTACACCCCCCTCAATTCCATACCCTCCTGTATTCATCTTGCAGCCCAATTGTTGTCTCTCCTTTTGATTCAGATCCAATTGCTGCTTTTTTCCGCAGAATTTGATAATGATTTGATTGCTTGTTGGAGGCAGCGACCCCTCACCCCCATTTTCTTTAATAGCCTGGTCATAGATGAAGCAACAAATCCCCTGCATCCCACTTCGACAGGAAAAATCTTGGTCTTCCAGCCATTCTGGGAGGCTTCAGTTGCCAGTTCAGAGTACTTGTTTTTTTTCCTCTCATAAGCTTCTTCAACACCATCTTCCCATGGAACTGTCAATTCCACAACATAGGCCAACTTGGCTGTTGTGGACCACAGGACCATGTCTGGCCGGAGTGTTGTAACCCCACTGTCTGGGGGAAACACAAGCCTTTTTACTAAGTCCACTTCCATTTTCCAATCCCGAGCAGGCTGCAGAATGCTTGCATCCATTGATGTTATCTGGTGCTCTGGAGGTTGGCCTGCTGGTACAAATGTAAAGTGGTCATTTCCTGCCGATGTTGGTGGGGAAGCATTTGTGATTGTTCGCCTCTGTTCAAGGATTGTTGACAGCTGTCTGAAAACTTGGTTATGCCGCCAAGTGTAACGCCCTTGGCCGAGGCTCATAGTGCATCCTGTTAAAATGTGCCTTAGTGATCCAGGTGCTTGGCAAAGGGAGCAAGTGGGGTCTTCTCCGAACCACTGTTTCAGGTTCTGCGGTGATGGAAGAACATCATAAGTGGCTCTGATGACAAAACTTAGTCGAGATCCTTCCATTTGCCAGATTTCATGCCAGCTGAGTTTCCTCTTTTCCAGACTCTCCCAGTTAGTCCATTGGCCTTGCTTGGCCATTGAGACGGCCTTGGCGTGTCGCTCTGCCTCCTCCCGTCTTCTCACCTCCTCCACCACGAGCCGCCTTTTCTGCACAGATGTTGCCTTGTGCCATTGAGGAGCTTTTGGGACGAGCCCGAGCCTGGCTCTCCCGTGTTGGACTTGGCCAACCATATCATGGAAATGAAGAGTAGACTTTGCACTCTGAACGGCTTCAGATGGGGTCCACTTCCTCCCCGTTGCCACACGGGGGGCCGCTGTTCGAATAACAGTATCTTCAGATTCAGTGAGGGTCATGACCAACCTTGCCTTAGTGCATTTGAACTCTTCCACAAGTCCTGTAATGGATAATTCCAATTTGCCACTCTCATACAGTCCGACAGCACTTAAGCGTCGTGGAAGTCCAAGCCACTGTTTCACATATGTGCTGATCATTCTTTCCAGCTTTTCCACTTTGTTGATAGGGATTTCATACATAGTTAAAGGCCACGTGATTCTTGGTAGTATGCCAAATTGGAAGCACCACAGCTTGAGTTTTCCTGGTAGCAAGGTCTTGTTGATGCGAGCTACAGTGGCTTGCAAAAGTATTCATACCTCTTGAACTTTTCCACATATTGTCACGTTACAATCACAAACATACATGTATTTTATTGAGATTTTGTGATAGACCAACACAAAGTGGTGCATAATTGTGAAGTGGAAGGAAAGTGATACATGGTTTCCACATTTTATTACAAATTAAAAACTGAAAAGTGTAGCATGCAAAAGTATTCAGCCCCCCCTGAGTCAATACTTTGTAGAACCACCTTTCGCTGCAATTACAGCTGCAAGTCTTTTGGGGTATGTCCTGCTGGAAGGTGAACCTGTATTTGGCTCCATCCATCTTCCCATCAACTCTGACCAGCTTCCCTGTCCCCGCTGAAGAAAAGCATCCCCACAGCATGATGCTGCCACCAACATGTTTCACAGTGGGGATGGTGTGTTCAGGGTGATGTGCAGTGTTAGTTTTCTGCCACACATAGCCTTTTGCATTTAGGCCAAAAACTTCAATTTTGGTCTCATCAGACCAGAGCACCTTCCTCCACATATTTGCTGTGTCCCCCACATGGCTTGTGGCAAACTGCAAACGGGACTTCTTATGGCTTTGTTTCAACAATGGCTTTCTTCTTGCCACTCTTCCATAAAGGCTCGATTTGTGGAGTGCACGACTAATAGTTGTCCTGTGGACAGATTCTCCCACCTGAGATGTGGATCTCTGCAGCTCCTCCAGAGTTACCATGGGCCTCTTGGCTGCTTCTCTGATCAATGCTCTCCTTGCCCGGCCTGTCAGTTTAGGTGGACGACCATATCTTGGTAGGCTTGCAGTTGTGCCGTACTCTTTCCAATTTTGGATGATGGATTGAACAGTGCTCTGTGAGATGTTCAAAGCTTGGGATATTTTTTTATAACCTAACCTGGCTTTAATCCTCTCCACAACTTTATCCCTGACCTGTCTGGTGTGTTCCTTGGGCTTTGTGATGCCCAAGGAACATTGTTTGTTCACTAATGTTCGCTAACAAACCTCTGAGGCCTTCACAGAACAGCTGTATTTATACTGAGATTAGATTACACACGTGGACTCTATTTACTAATTAGGTGACTTCTAAAGGCAATTGGTTGCACTGGATTTTATTTAGGGGTATCAGAGTAAAGGGGGCTGAATACTTTTGCACGCCACACTTTTCAGTTTTTTTATTTGTAAAAAATTTAAAAACCATGTATCATTTTCCTTCCCCTTCACAATTATGTGCCACTTTGTGTTGGTCTATCACATAAAATCCCAATAAAATACATTTACATCTGTGGTTGTAATGTGACAAAATATGGAAAAGTTGAAGGGGTATGAAAACTTTTGCAAGCCACTGTATGTGCATGATGGTATCCTTTTTCAGTTGTTCAAATTGCTCGGTGTCCTTGAGCTTTGCATCATACCATCGGCCGAAACTCTTCACTGGCATTTCTGACACAGTTGGAACAGGTATTCCGTTAATATAAAATCTTTGATCCTTGACTTGACCTTTGACAATGGAGATGCTTCTGCACTTGCTGGGTTTAATCTTCATCCTTGCCCATGTGATGTTTTGATGAAGTTTTTCCAGAAGTCTCTTGGTGCAGGGGATAGTTGTTGTTAGTGTTGTTATATCGTCCATATAGGCTCGTACCGGTGGCAATCGCTGACCACACTGTAACCGCTTTCCTCCCACAACCCATTGTGATGCTCTGATAATGAGCTCCATTGCCATAGTGAAGGTCAATGGGGAGATGGTGCACCCTGCCATGATGCCTACTTCCAGTGGTTGCCACGCTGTGGTAAAGTCTGATGCTGTGAGACAAAATTGCAGATCCTGGAAGTAGTTTTTTTTATCAGATTTGTTATTATTGCCGGCACCTGAAAGAATTCAACAGCAGTCCACAGTAGCGAATGAGGAACTGATCCATAGGCGTTGGCCAGATCGAGGAACAAGACATGCAGATTCTTTCGTTCTTTCTTAGCAGTCTGGATTTGATGCCATATGACGCTGGTATGTTCAAGGCATCCCGAGAAGACTTCTATGCCAGCCTTTTGGATTGACGTATCAATGAAATGGTTTTGTTTCAGATATTTTGTAAGTCTTTTTGCCACACTGAAAAAAATCTTGCCCCCTATGTTTTTAAGAAGGTTTATTTGCCGAAACTGTTCGATGGTGGAAGAATTTTTTTCTTTTGGGATCACACAATTACACAACTGTAATTTCTACATGGTGAAACCAAAATGTTTAAAAATGACCTTTAATAAAATCCGACAATGCACTTTATCCACATGTGATTTTTTTTCTATTACAAGTCTCAAATTGTGGAGGACAGAGGCAAATAAATAAATGATGGGTCTTTGTCCCAAACATTATGGAGGGCACTGTATTAGCGAATCCTCCATCTATATCAGTATAGCACCAGCATAAAATCTTCTGATTTTATTAGGCAGTTTCACACGTGGCACATTATTAAAGATCTTCTGAAAGTCCAAGTTCACCACATCCTCGCTTCTCACTTTATTCCAGTTACAACCTTAGAAAAATAGCTTTGTCAAACATGTTTAATTCAGTTTAGTTTAGAGATACAGCACGGATACATGCCCTTCAGCCCACTGAGTCCGCAATGATCAGCGATCCCTGCACACTAACACTACTGTACACACACTAGGGACAATTTACATTTATACCAAGCCAATTAACCTACAAACCTGCACATCTTTGGAGTGTGGGAGGAAATCAAAGATCTTGGAGATAACTTATGCAGATCATGGGGAGAACACATAAACTCCGTACATACAAGCACCCCTAGTCAGGATCAAACCGGGGTCTCTGGCCGCCCACGTGTTTCCTTTCATAAATCCAAGTCGACTCAGCCCAACCAATTATTATTTGCAAAGCTGTCTGCTATGAATAACTTAATAATAGATTTCACCATTTCCACCCCCCACCCCCAAATATCAATGTCAGACTTACTCTGTAATTCTCCTATTTCCCACTTCTTCTTTTCATAAATGGTAGGGTTAGATTTACAAATTCAATTCAAATTCAAATAACAAATTATAAATTCTAGAATATGTGGAATTTTGGAAAATTATAATCGGTTCATCCATTTTCTCCGAAGCCAGTTTTTTCCCAACTTTGGAATACAAAGTTTGGGAATTTATCAGCTTTCAGCCACATTTGTTTCTCAATTTTATTTCTTTCCTTCGCTGGTTTCTTTCAGATTCTCATTCTCTCTAATCCTGTTGTTCCTCACTATTTCTGATATTTTTCTTTACTTTCTTTCTTGAAAACCGAAACAAAATTTTGGTTTCTCTTTCATTTTTCTGATATAATTTATCCTATCTCAGCCTGTAAGGTTGCTTTTGTTAATCTTTTCATGTTTACATATCTTTGATCTTTTAAACATGTCTTGTGAGATTATTCGGGCATTTGCTGTTCCTTTCCTTATGAATTTATTGGTCCTCCTTTGCTGAATGCTGAAATATTCCCTATCAAAAATTGAGTGCTCTTTTACAACATCAACTTATAACTTTGAATTAATACCATCTTTAATTTAACTCAGTAACCAGGCATAAAGCAATTCATCTTTTGAATTTCAGTTCCATAAAAGGGTTATATATTTCCAGTCAACTATATATTAATTCTTTCAATATTAGTCATTGCTCTTTTAATATCAGACCTTCTAATCAAGTTCTCATCTGCCACTAAACTCACACGTCATTCCTTCATAATTTCCTTTGCTTGGATTTAGCATTCTGTTTTCAGATTGAACTAAATCACTTTTAATCTGGATAAAAAATTCTATCAATTTATGATCATTATTCTCTGAGAACCTATTTTAGGTTAGTAATTACCAATTTCTCTTTGCATCATTTAGACTGATCACAATACAAATGCCTGATTTATGGATATCCCGTACATTTGAACGAGCTCCCATAAATATTACTAGTATCATACAAGATCCAGTCTCAAAATGAAACCTATTTACATCTAACCTCTCCACAGTAATCAGGCACCATTGTCTCTTAAGAACACAGGCTGCTAGTCTGGCAGGAGGCTTCTTAATAGAGTTGCCTCGGAAACCGGCAAGCAATTGGTTCTATTGATATGTGTAGGAAGGAACTGCAGATGCTGGTTTACATTGAAGGTAGAGAGAAAATGCTGGCATAACTCAATGGGACAGGCAGCATCTCTGGAGAGAAGGAATGGGAGACGTTTCGGGTCAAGACCCTTCTACAGACTGAAGAAGGGTCCAACCCAAAACGTTACATATTCCTACTCTCCAGAGATGCTGCATGTCCCGCTGAGTTACTCCAGCATTTTGTGTCTATCTTCTTGGTTCTCTTAATACCTGTGCAACAACACTGTATTAGGCAACGCATCATTGCATAGATATTCCAAACCCATCAAAACCAGCCATTGAGGTGGGACATTCTGATTCTATGCCATTGTAACTTGGCAGGGGAAGACAATAAGTACATGTTCATGTTAATTAGCCCCTAGTCGCACCATACATGACAATAATGTGGTGATATATCACATTGAGTGACATTGTGTATTTTATGCCTGTGGGACACTATTGACTTGCGGATGTCTGAAAAAAACTGAACCGATTTGTAACTCGTGGATGACCTGTATTAGATTTAAAATAGTTGTTAACTAGTTTGGTTCCTCAACATAGTAAAAGAAAGCAATCTCTGACAAACTCCATAAAGTTGTCCTCCACAAACTTACTGTTCACGTGGTTTACCCAGATTATATGTAGGTTCAAGTCGCACATGTTAATTTCAATACTACTCTTGCATGTACTTCTGATTTTCTGATTTGTGCGATGCTCTCCAACATCACAGTGATTACATCTTCTGATTTCTTGTTCTCTTCTTCACACCAGATGTCATCACCTCTCCTCCCCTCCCCACCTCCGCACCATTTCCTCTCCACACTGCCCCACCATCTTCCCCTCACTGCCATCTTTCCTCCACATCTTCCTGCCGTCTCTCCTCTCCACCTCCCCATTGTCTGCCCTCAACTCCTCCCAATCACCTCGACTCCCCACCATCTTTCTTCACTTCTACACCATGGGCCGCCTCCACTCCACCAGCACACCTCACCACCATCTTTCCTCCGCACGTTCACATTATCTTCCTTCTACACATTCCCACAATTTCCCATCGCCATCTCCCGCGCATCTCTCCCATAACTTCCCTCCTCTTCTGCACCTCCCCAACACCTCCCGGGGATGTCCATTCCCATAGATGACTTCCTCGGCCGACTATACAGCCCGGAATCTTGGCCCCTAAGGCTGTGACCTATGTTGGTCTGGCATAGTAGATAATCCAGAAAGGCAGTGGAACCAAGGGTGCCAGAAAATTGGTAATGTACTTCACTGGATACTTCCCCACATGCTTTGTTTTCGTGATGGAGTGTGAACCAATTGGATTGATACACGATCTTGATCAGGCTTTTTACACGTTGAATTTACTCCAATTTTGGGACATTAGCATAGCTTGGCTTGTTGGTAAGATTGGCAACTGACAGTGAAGTGGGAATATAGGGAGTAGTGTTAAGTCTGTACAAAACCTGGATAAGATCTAAGAGCAACGTGTGGTATGTTGGCTTCACACTGCAGCAGGGACATTGAGGCGTTACACAATGTGAAATACTGGTTTGTTAATAAGCAACTTGATGTGAGGAAATTCAAGGAGCTTTCCTTGTCAGAATAGTTTGGAGCGCCAGAGATGAGGCTTCATCGGGACCTTGTCTGCGGAGTTTGCACGTTTCACCTGCGACGGTGTGGGTTTCCTCCGGGTGCTCCGGTTTCCTCCCACATTCCAAATTGCCCCCTAGTGTGTAGGGAGTGGAAGAGCAAGTGGGATAACAGAGAGCTAGTGTGAACAGGTGATCGAAGGTCAGTATGGACTCGATGGGCAGAAGGGCCTGTTTCCATGCTGTATCTCTAAATAAATTAAAAATAGCATGTGAAACAAAACCATGTGACTTTAAAGGGAGCACAGGAAAAGAGATCCTGTGGGATCTGAAAGGGAATGTGGATAGGGGCCTCGGTGAGTCTGTAAGGAGTGAGTTCAAAAGGAGTGCAAGCAATAGGGCACCAACGAGGGAGCTCAGGAGACATCACCCGTTAGAGCCAGAATCCGAACCATGAAGAATTCAAAATAATCAGATAGGAGATAAAAGGAATTGTACTGTATTGTCAAGAGGAAGCTGCTGGTTCCTGGCTGAGCAAAGAGGATGTCTGTAGAAGGTGATTGGCCATTTGGAAGGTATTGCCGGAGTTTGGAAGGATGAGGCGGAACCTCATTGAAACTTACCGAACAATGAATGGCCTGGATAGAGTGGATGTAGGAGGAAATTTCCGCTAGTGGGACAGTTTAGGACCAGAAACTCGAGCCTCAGACTCAAGGGACATACCTTTCAAAAGGAGATGAGGAGGAATATCTTGTGTCAGTGGGTTGTGAATCTGTGGAATTCATTGCCACAGAAGGCTGTGGAGGCCAAGTCAATGGATATGTTTAAGGTGGTGATTGACAGATTCTTGATTAGTACGGGTGTCAGGGGTTATCGGGAGAAGGCAGTAGAATGGGGTTGAGAGGGAAATATAGATCGGCCTTGATTGAATGGCGGAGTAGACTTGATGGGCCGCATTGCTTAATTCTGCTCCATGAACTTAGGTATCCTAGTTTCATGCCCTTGACTGGTTTCAGTGACATATTTTCAGGAGTATTGTTAGCCTATTTACAGAGCCTCGGTTTTGCCTGCTTCTTGTATTCGTCGGGGGATTGTGGAGAAAGGGAAGGGGGCTGGTTGTGGTGGATGGAAGCATTTAGTTGTTCCACTCAGCATTGTAAGTGACGTACTAATGTACCTGTCAATCCTCGGGCTGTCAAACTATCTCTGTGATGGGAACATGCACAGGGATACTTGATTAGTACTGGTGAATTCTGCCCCAATTTATACCCATAATTTATAAGCTCTCCAACTGGAACGATAAGTGTTTACTTAATATTATTCAAAATTCCTGACCAGATGGCTGCGTGCAGAAAAAAACACTATCTCCAAATCCGGAACCGTTCACAGTCTGTGGGCTGAAATCATTTTCCAGGTTAAAATGTTAATTCATTTAATAACTTGCCTAAACAGATACTGTGATCAGGGACCTGGGGATGTTAGCTACATTTCACTCGTGCACAGAATTGGGTGTAGGTTATCCATTCCACACCCTCGAGAGAGAGCTCGCCCACCGATCAGAAATTTGGACAAATCTACTGTGCCTTCGAACCATCGTGTAACTTTGAGGGGACATAGGCAATGATATGGTGAGTAATGGGAATGTGTCACCAACACACACATCCCTCCTCTCCTTCCCATTTCAGTGCAAAGAAGTGTTCACACCACCTCTCCGTGGTTCATTCATCCATCAATTATATCTATTCCCCAGACGACATTTCTCCTGGAATATCAAGATGATGCCACACCTGCCCTTTTACAGCTTCCTTTCTCATCCACCAGGGACCCAAACATTGCCTCCAGCGACTCAATTGAACTTCTTCCAACCTTGTGGACTGTGTTCAGTGCTCACAATGTGAAGAGTCAAGAGTGTTTTATTGTCATATGTCCCAGATAGCACAATTAAATTCTTACTTGCTGCAGCACAACCCAATATGTAAACATAGTACATATATAATATATATAATATATATACATATGTACATACAACAAATAAACAATAATAGTGTAATAATAACAATAATAGTCTATTGTAGTTCAGAGCTACAATGTGGCCTCCTCTCTAGTGGAGAAGCCAAATGCAGGTTGGGTGACGACTTTGCGGAACACCTGGTAGACACGAAGAACTGCAGATGCTGGTTTATACCAAAGATAGACACACAAAGTGAGTTGGGCAACATATCTAGAGACAAAGAGTGTGTGATGTTTCAGGTTGTGAACCTTCTTCATACTTTTGCTAGTTTAATTCATCACCCCACTCCCACTCCCACTCCCACCTCTCTGTCTTTGGCCAGTGAAACCCAAACATAAGCAGCACCCCAGCTTCTAACTTGGCATAATGCAGCCTTCCAGTCTCAACATTGAATTCTAGCCTCACATTTCCTGTGTTTTGTTGATTTTCCTCTCCTCTGTGTTATGATTTTAATTATATTTGTCTTCAATCAACACCTTCTCCAAAGACCCATCATCAACTTCTCTCGTCCTGTTCCACCACCATTGTGCCATTCACTCTACCCTTCCAATCCTCACACTATCACAAACCCTCACTTTTGTTCCCTCTGCCCTTCCTTTAATTCAGTTCTCTGCACTTACAGGTAAAACATGTATGAATAATGCCATCTGGCCCTTTAAACCTGAACTCCATTGATGAAGATCATGATTGCCCTTTACCAGCACTCCAAAGACGTACAGGTTTGTCGGTTAATTGGCTTGGTAAATGTTTTAAAGAAATTGTGCCTCATGGGTGTAGGATAGTGTTAATGCGTGGGGATCGCTGGTCGGCGCGGATCCGGTGGGCCAAACAGCACTGTTTTATGGCACTAGCTTTACATCCTTAATACCCAGAAATATGTCAACCTCTGTTTACCGTGAACTAGGAAAAATTAATCCATTTGGACGTACTCTCAAGCTTGGAAGAACGTGAGGTAATTTTATTGAAAGGTACAGAAATCTAGACAGTAGATTGCAAGGGTTGGAAGGTAAAACACTGCAGATTTCAAAAATGTGAATAAAAGCAGATAATTCTGGGGATATTCAGCAGATCAGGCAGGGACTTTGCAGAGAGAAAACACAGCTGTTTCAGGCCAATGAGCTTTTGCCTGGACTAGGAAAGAGAACAAAACAACTGTGTGTGTTAAATTAATGGCTGGGTGGAGATGGGGTGAACAGAGGAAAGGCCTGTGAAAGGGTGCAGATAAAGGTTGTTCAGATGACAACTGCTCTTGGTACCATCTGAGTGAGAGAGGGAAATGAATGCTCATTGCTCATCTATCTGGAGGAGATATAAGTAGAGGAAGGTGAATGAGGACAGATGGAGGAACACAGAAGTTGCTGCAAATCGAAGAGAATATTGGAATCTCTGAATAGTGAGATGATATTCACCCAGTTGGGAATTCAGAACCAAGATTCACAATCACAATATTAATTGTCGGCCATTAAGAACTGAGATGAAATGACATTTCTTCTCCCAGACCATAATGAATCTTTGGCATTCTATCCCAAGTTAGAGATGGATCTTTTGACATCATAGGAATCATGCAGCAGAGGATCAGTGGAGGAAAGTGGCATTGAGGTAAAATATTAGAAATAACTTTGAATGGTGGAGCATGTGTGACGGGCTGAAAGGCCTCCTCCTGCTTCTATATCTTTTGTTCTATTTGTTGGGAGGTGAGAATGGACTTGCAATGGTGAAGAGATAGTAGGGAGATCAGGAAAGTTGTGCTGATGGGAATGTCACGAGTTGTGATGGAGAGATGGTGGGGAGCTGTGGAGTGGAGATGGTGTGGAGGTTAGCAGATATAGAAGAGAGATGGTGGGAGATCAGGAGAGGTAATGAAGAGATGACAAAGAGAATAGGAGAGATGATGGTGTAGAGGTCAAGAGAGGTGATGGTGATGGGACAGAGAGAGGTGATTGTGAGATGGTGGGTAGATCTGGTGCCGTGGAGAGGCGATGCGTAAATCGGGATGCAGAGATGGCGGTGAGGTAGTGGGCAAAATTGGAGAAGTGGTGGTGGCATGGTCAAAGGTCAGGACTCTCAGGACGCCTAGCTTCGAGGTCAGCAGAGATGGGAGGCAAGTATGAAAAGGTGGTGAAGAGGTGAAGAGAGTTCAGGAGAGGTGGAGTGTGTGCTAGGTGGTGTTCCAATAATAGCAGGTGAAGTGGAAGAGTGATGATGAGCAATGGAGAAGTTTGAGGAGTAGTAGCCCATCTTTCCACTAGCCATAGTATAACAGTTCAACCAACAGTTTATGATTCAACTAGCCATGGGCTCAACAGTTTTAGGGAGGCACAGTGGTTAACGTTGCTACCTCACAGATCCAGTGACCTAGGTTCGATCCACACCTTAGGCACTGTCTCAATGCAGTTTGCGTGCTTTTCCTGTGACCATGTGGATTTCCTCCTCTATCCTAAAGGCATGCAGATTAGTAGGTTAATTAGCAACTGTAAATTGCCCTAGTGTGTGGTTGAGTGGTAGACTGAAGGCAGTTGATGGGAATGTAGGCAGAATAAAATGCAATTGTTGTAAATGAGAGACTCATTGAGCAAAGAGACTGTTTCTATGCTCTATGACTCAACTTTGATTTAACATGGAGACTCTGCCACTTCTGGTTTGTCACAGTCAACAGTAGTCTGCGTTAACTAGCACCATCCTACACACCAAGGACCCTTTGAATTTTTTACCGAATAAAATTAACCTACAATCCTGTACGTATTTGGAATGTGGGAGGAAACTGGAGCACCTGGAGAAAATCCACGGGGTCACGGGGACAACATACAAACTCTGTACAGACAGCACCCGTAGTCAGGATCTCTGGTACTGTAATGCCCCTGTCCCACTTAGAAAACCTGAATGAAAACCTCTGGAGACTTTGCGCCCCACCCAAGGTTTCCGTGCGGTTCCCGGAGGTTCCCGGAGGTTTTTGTCCTCCGGCAACCACCTTCAACTAGCATCGCAACCGACTTCGACTAAATATATTACCGATTTTTAAAACGGAAACCACTTTCGACCATTAGGGAGACTGACAAAACCCTCTGGGAACCGCACGGAAACCTTGGGTGGTGCGCAAAGTCTCCAGAGGTTTCCGTTCAGGTTTCCTAAGTGGGACAGGGGCATTATGCAGCAAAGTTACCGCTGTGCCACCATGCCACCCATAGCCGTAAGAAAATTGGAGGACTAGTGAGTAGTGGGATGTCGCAAGGCTCGGTGCTGGGACCCCAGTTATTTACAATATATATTAACAATTTAGTGGATGGAATTAAATGAGACATCTCCAAGTTTGCGGATGACACCAAGCTGGGTGGCAGTGTGAGCTGCGATGAGGATGCTGTGAGGCTGCAGGGTGACTTGGATAGGTTGGGTGAGTGGGTAGATGAATGCAGATGCAGTATAATTTGGATACATGTGAGGTTATCCACTTTGGTGATAAGAACAGGAAGGCAGATTATTATCTGAATATTGTCAGGTTAGGAAAAGGGGAGATGCCACTAGGCCTGGGTGTCCGTGTACACCAGTCACTGAAAGGAAGCACGCAGGTACAGCAGGCAGTGAAGAATGCTAATGGCATTTTGTCCTTCATTGCGAGAGGATTTGAGTTTAGGAGCAAGGAGGTCCGACTGCAGTTGTACAAGGCACTGGTGAGACAGCACCTGGAGTATGGTGTGCAGTTTTGGTCTTCTAATTTGAGAAAGGACATTATTATCATTGAGGGAATGCAGTGTAGGTTCACCAGGTTAATTCCCGGGATGGCGGGACTGACATATAATGAAAGAATGGGTCGACGGGCTTTTGTTCACTGGAATTCAGATGGATGAGAGGGGATCTTATAGAAACATATAAAATTCTTAGGGGATTGGATAGGCTAGATGCAGGGAAAATGTTCCCGATGTAGGGGGAGTCCAGAACCAGGGTTTAATAATAAGAGGTAGGCCATTTGGGACTGAAATGAGGAAAAACGTTTTCGCCCAGAGAGTGACGGCAGTGGAGGCCAATTTACTGGATGTTTTCAAAAGAGAGTTAGATTTAGCTCTTAGGGCTAACGGAATCAAGGGATATGGGGACAAAACAGGAACGAGGTACAGATTTTGGATGATCAGCCATGATCATATTGAATGGCGGTGCTGGCTCGCAAGGCCGACTGGCCTACTCCTGCACCTATTTTCTATGTTTCTATGTTTCTAAGATTTCTGAGCACAATGGGGGCAAGAGCGAACATGAGTGATGATAATTGTGCAGAACCCACAAAACATTCCAGAGTCAATGGCGACACAGGACCAGGCTCCGGCAGTCACGAAGCTGCAGGAAGTAGAACTCCGCACACTTCCACCCTCGGGGACACAGCACTTGCCTTCTGTTGGCAGAAATGGGTCTGAAAATAGCACTGACACCATTTCAAATCACAGTGAGAGCTGTACAACAGCTGGAAAGTAGGGCAAGGACTATGAGGATGCAATACTTATTGGAAAGAGCTAATTACTGAGTTCCATCTGCAAAACAGTGCCTGAGGAGATACAGGGCAGGTAGATTAGTTCCAACTGACCTCTGTCAGGAAATGCAGAGAAATCTGAAACACCAAATTTAGAAATTAAACCGGCATTATCATTACTCTAAAGGTCACCCCATTCTGCAGTTTCTTTTTGATTCTATTATCAATTCCCCCTCCAATATTTTTGCTGAGTTTCAAACTGGCTGGAATGAAAGTGATGCATGTCCCCTAATTTTCTCGGAGCAGTTTGTTATCATAACCCCTGTCGCTGATTTGTACAGGTCTGGTAGGAGATGAAAGCAAAATGCAAGTCAAATTTAGCTTCCTTTTTAATTGAACAGGTTTGGCTGCTCACTTGCACTGCACCTGATTTTCATTCGCTTCAACGAGCAGTAAGTTGAAAAAGCCCTAATATTGTACGGGGTCCTGACTCTAACTATTCCAATTGGACCTGAAGAGAAAAAGGCAGTTAGTTCACTGAGAAACAAAATAAATACCGATGAAGAGTCAATATTTGAAGTGGAAGAAGAGGTCTTCAACTTGAAATAGAGTCACAGGGTCATACAGCGTGGAAACAAGCCCTTCGGCCCAACTTGCCCATACTGATCCACATGCCCTATCTTCACTGGTCCCACTTGCCTGCATTTGGCCCATATCCCTCTGAACCTGTCTGAACTAACTTCCCATGCAGCTTGTTCCATACACCCACCACCTTTTGTGTTAAAAAGTTACCCTTCGGATTCCTGTTAAATCATTCCCCCTTCACTGTAAACCTTTAATTTAGTTTAGAGATACAACGCGGAAACAGGCCTTTTGGCCCACCGAGTCCGCACCGACCAGCGATCCCCACACATTAACACTATTCCACACATACTAGGAACAATTTTACATTTACACCAAGCCAATTAACCTACAAACAAGTACGTCTTTGGAGGTAGACAAAAATGCTGGAGAAACTCAGCGGGTGATTTGAAACTGGAACATTGAAACATATAAGATTGTTAAGGGCTAGAGGCAGGATGCATGTTCCCGATGTTGGAGGAGTCCAGAAACAGGGGCCACAGTTTAAGAATAGGAAGTAAGCCATTTAGAACGGAGACACGGAAACACTTTTTCTCACAGAGAGTGTTGAGTCTGTGGAATTCTCTGACTCAGAAGGCGGTGGATGCTTTCAAGAGAGAGCTAGATAGGGCTATTAAAAATAGTGGAATCAGGAGATATGGGGAGAAGGCAGGAACGGGGGTACTGATTGTGGATGATCAGCCATGATCACATTGAATGGCGGTGCTGGCTCGAAGGGCTCTACTCTTTCACCTATTGTTTATAGTCCATTGTCTGTAGTGAGGCAGCATCTATGGAGCGAAGGAAATAGGCAACATTTCGGGCCAAAACCCTTCTTCTTCATACTGATGTGAGGGTGTGGGGGTGTGGGGGGGAGGGGGGCGGGAAGAAGAAAGGAAGAAGTAGAGCCAGAGGGCTGAGGGAGAGCTGAGAAGGGGAGGAGACAGTAAGGACTACCTGAAATTAGAGAAGCCAATGTTCATACCGTTGGGGTGCAAACTGGGGCGAAATATGAGGCGCGATCCTCCAATTTACGGTGGTCCTCACTCAGGCCATGGAGGAGGCCCGGGACAGAAAGGTCGGACTTGGAATGTGAGGGGGAGTTGAAGTACTGAGCCACCGGGAGATCTGGTTGGTTATTGCGAACCGAGCGGAGGTGTTCGGCGAAGTGATCACCAAGCTTACGCTTGGTCTCACCGATGTAGAGCAGCTGACATCTAGAGCAGCGGATGCAATAGATGAGGTTGGAGGAGGTGCAGGTGAACATCTGCTGCACCTGGAAAGACTGCTTGGGTCCTTGAATGGAGTCAAGGGGGGAGGTAAAGCGACAAGTGTAGCATCTCTTCTGGTTGCAAGGGAAAGTGCCAGGAGAGGGGGTAGTACAGGTGGGAAGGGATGAATTAACCAGGGAGTTACGGAGGGAGCGGTCTCTGCAGAAAGCAGACAGGGGAGGAGATGGGAAGATGTGGCAAGTGGTGGGGTCACGTTGTAGGTGGCGAAAGTGATGGAGGATTATTTGTTGTACGTGACAGCTGGGAGGGTGAAAGCTGAGGACAAGGGGGACTCTGCCCTTGTTACGAGTGGGGGGATATGGAGAGAGAGCAGAGTCATGGGTATAGACCCTGGTGAGAGCCTCATCTATGGTAGAAGAGGGGAATCCCCATCGCCTGAGGAATGAGGACATCTCCGATGCCCTGGTGTTTAACACCTCATCCTGGGTGCAGATGCGGCATAGACGGAGGAATTAGGATTAGGGTACGGAGTCCTTACAGGATGCACGGTGGAAAGAAGTGTAGTCCAGATAGCCATGGGAGTCAGTGGGTTTATAGTTGATGTCGGTCAGTAGTCTATCACCTGCGATGGAGATAGTGAGGCCAAGAAATGGTTGGAAAATGTCGGAAATGGTCCAGGTGTATTGGAGTGCCGGATGGAAGTTAGTGGCGAAATGGATGAAGTCGGTGAGTTGTGTGTGGGTGCAGGAGGTAGCATCAATTCAGTGTTCGATGTTGCGAAGGTACAGTTCGGGGATAGAGCCAAGGTACGTCTTGAACAAGGATTGTTTGACGTACCCTACAAAGAGGCAGGCATAGCTGGGGCCCATGCGCGTGCCCATAGCTATGCCTTGTATTTGGAGGAAATGGGAGGAGTCTAACAAAAAGTTATTAAGGGTAAGGACCAGCTCCGCTAGGT
The DNA here is from genome assembly GCA_035221665.1 of Okamejei kenojei. Lineage (NCBI taxonomy): Eukaryota > Metazoa > Chordata > Chondrichthyes > Rajiformes > Rajidae > Okamejei > Okamejei kenojei. Next base: position 19,976,298 of record CM069138.1, read on the forward strand.
GGAGGAGAGTATCAGTAGATGGGGATTGGTTGGATCGTCGGTCGAGGAAGAAACGGCGGGCTTTGAGACCTTCCTGGTGGAGGATGAAGGTCTAGAGTGACTGGACATCCATGGTGAAGATGAAGGAATGGGGACCTATAAAACTGAAGTCCAAGAGTCGATGAAGAGCGTGTGAGGTGTCTTGAATATAGGTAGGGAGGGATTTAACCAGGGGGAATAGGATGGAGTCAAGGTATGTGGAAATAAGTTCGGTGGGACACGAACAGGCAGAAACAATGGGTCTACCAGGACAGTCAGGCTTGTGGATTTTGGGGAGGAGGTCCATTGGAGACAGGAGAAGGGGTCATCACTGGGGGGTGAGGGCTCCTTCCCATGGAAGAATGCTTTGAGGTGGATGCGACAGAAGAAGAGCTCCACATCGTGGCAGACGCGGAACTCGTTGAGGTGGGGACGGAGGGGGACAAAGGTAAGACTTCTGCTGAGGACAGCCCGTTCGGTATCAGAGAGTGGTAGTTCAGGAGGGATGGTGAACACACGGCAAGGATGGGGGTTGGAGCCGGAGGAAGGCAGGTGAGTGGACTGAGAGGTGATGTCTGATGGGGGGGGTGTGGGTGGTCAGGAAGGCAGGGGGTATGAGGACTATAGTGGGGATGGGATAGAGCTGGGGTCACATGGTTTGGGGGGGGGGGGGAAGGGGAAAACCCAGTAAAAAGCCACTGAGGTTCTCTGGGTTAGGGGGATTAGAATGTCTTTGGAGTGTGGGAGGAAACCAAAGATTCCTCTGGTTCTCGATTCTTCCTCTCTGGGCAAGAGACTCTGTGCGTCTACCCAATCTAGTCCTCTCATGATTTTAAACACCACTGCAGGATATGTTACTTCTGTTGTTACGTCTTGTTGCTAAATGTTACTTTGTTCCCCCTCCACAAATGCTGTCTGTCCAGGTGAGTATGTCCTATTTTTATTTCAGATTTCCAGTTTCTGCATTTTTTAAATAATTTTCAGTAAGTTACTTTCTCTGTTTGAAGAAAAGCTCAGTTTTTCTCTGAACTCCATCGTTGCCTGGTATACTGCATACTTCCAGAGCTCTGATTCTGGTTACAGCAGCAGCTTTGACCTACATTACATTGCTTTAACATGTCTTTGCTTTCTCTCTGCAACTGCTCTCATTAGTCCATTCATCCCATGGCTCCATAAACATTGAAATCACCTGGGCAAGCCTGACCTCATCTTTTGTCCTCCCCGTCCACTCTGTATTTTAAAACCAACTTGTTTATACTCTTTCCCAGTTCTGACATATTTTTAAGGCAGAGATTGATAGATTCTTGATTAGTACGGGTGTCGGGGTTATGGGGCGAAGGCCGGAAAATGGGATTGAGAGAAAAAGATAGCTCAGCTACAATTGAATGGCAGAGTAGACTTGATGGTTCAAGTCTACTAATTTTGCTCCTAGAACTTATGAACTTATGACAGAGTGTCATCAGCTCTTCCCACAGATGCCACCTGACCTGAGTGTTTCCAGCATTTTCTGTTTTGATTTTATACTAGAGACAGTTTATAATGGGAATGTCACATTATGGGGGGCAAGAATTTCTAAAAGTGGAGTGCCATAGAAGGCAAAGTGACTCAATGAATAAGAGGCAGGTTTACAAAGCTAAGAAAATGAAAACAAAGTGATTATGCAGCCATGGGTACCCATGGAGGAGGTGGGACTGCTGTGAGATGATTGTGAAGATCTTGGTTTTCTGTACTTGCCCACACTCGTTGACTTGTGACAGATGTGACAGTCATGACGGCATTGGCAGAAGTGCTCGCCACATAGTCAACGTGAAGATAAAAGCACTTTCATCATGCTGAGGGCATCCACCCTCACATGTTCCAATATCATCATGTTAAAGTGATAGAACAGATCTGGCAGCTTAAAGCCCAGCATCCTTTAGGTGCTGTGGACTGTCAGCCAGAGTGGAAATCTATACCAGAGCAATGGACTGCATCTCCAATGCCACACCATTATTATTCAAGTCAGGGTCTAAACCCTGGTTAAGAAGGGAATGATGAATAATCAAAAGAACCATCAAAACCCTTAAGACAGCAGCATATATCATCAAAAATCTTCACCATCCAGGCCATGCCTTCTTCTCATTGCCACTGTGAGATGGGTGGTGTAGAAGCCTGAAGTTCCAAACAACCAGGTTCTGGGGGCATTACTTTCCTACAACTAGCTGTTTCTTAAATGGACCCTAAAGGGCCTGTCCCACTTAGGCTATTTTTAGGCGACTGTCATAGTTGTAGCAGGTCGCTGAAAAACCGGTGACTGGACCCCCCTTTGACATAAAATTTGAAATAGAATCATTACTTTAACAACAAAAAAAAACCCAAAGTCAGCACCGGCAACAACAACCTGGCGACAACCTACGTTAACCTGGCGACAACTACGACAGCATCTACGTCAGGAGAAGATGAAGCTACGCTCATTGGCATCAACCCCACTGTCGCCGACTGTCTCCAAACGTTTTTCAACATGTTGAAAATCCAGCGGTGACCAGAAAGACGCTACGATTCTTTGGGCGACTGAGGAGACTACTCAGGACCATACAGGCAACACCCTGGCGACCATGTGGCGACAGCCTAGTCACCTGTCGTCGCCTAAAAAATAGCCTAAGTGGGACAGGCCCACTTAGAACACTGCAGCCCACCTCTTGTACTACCATGGACATGTTTTCTAATTGTGTTTTTGCACTTATGACTTTTTTTGCACATTTAATTTTTGCTCTCTCTTGTATAATTAAATATAATTTATGTATTCACGAGTTGACTGAGTGTACAGTATGTGCCTGTGATACTGCTGCAAACAAAATTTTCATTGTACTTGTACCTCACCATACGTGGATATGACAATAAACTTGACTGCATTGAATCGAGCAAAATTGATTGATGCCATCAGGTCCATTTAGGTTCACCAGGTTAATTCCCGGGAATGCAGAACTGACAAATGATGAAATAATGGGTCAACTGGGCTTGTATTCATTGGAATTTAGAAGGATGAGAGGGGATCATAGAAACATATACAGAACAATTCTTAAAGGATTGGACATGCTAGATGCAGGAAAAATGTTCCCAGTGTTAGGGGAGTCCAGAACCAGGGATCACAGTTTAAGAATAAGGGGTGGGCCATTTAGTACTGAGATGAGGAAAAGCTTCTTCACCCAGAGAATTCTGAATCTGTGGAATTCTCTGCCACAGAGGGCAGTGAGGCCAATTCACTGGATGTTTTCAAGAAAGAGTTGGAATTAGCTCGTAGGGCTAAAGGAATTAAGGGATATGGGGAAAAAGCAGGAACGGGGTACTGATTTTAGATGATTAGCTATGATCATATTGAATGGCGGTGCTGGCTCAAAGGGCCAAATGGCCTACTCCTACACCTATTTTTCTATGTTTCTATCATTTATTAGACTAGATTTAAGAGATACAGCTGGAAACAGGCCCTACGGCTTACGAAAACAGTGATCACCTTATACATTGGGACTATTTTACACATTAGGGATTTACAATGTATAAAAGCCAATTAACCTACAAACCTGTACGTCTTACGAGTGTGGGAGGAAACCGGAGCACCCAGAGAAAACCTATGTGTTCACAGGGAGAACATACGAATTCGGCATAGACAGCACTTGTAGTCATGATCAAACCCAGGTCTCTGACATTATAAGATAGCAACTCTACCACTGTTCTGCCCCCTGAATATTCTGATTATATTTTGCAGGAGCAATTTGGTGCAGTTGAGGACTTGCTTGGTTTTTTCCGAAACTTTGGGGTGTACTTTGAAGACAGAGGAGTTAAGGCGATAAGATTGTCTTCTCATTTGTGAACCAGGCTCGTCTTAAAAACAACTTGGCATTTACATGGTCTTGAAGTTTTAATTCCAAATTACTTTCCAATTGTCATTGTGTGATTCAAACTCCTGTGTTCCAATTACTTGTTCAGCTATCTGCATAACTAATCAAGTAACAAATCTACTCTGCGCTGACATTTTCCTCTGTTCGATTTATTTTTGATATCGTCTGACCACGATCCAATCAATGAATGATAATTAGAAGAACATAATGTTTATGCATCAGGAAATCGCCTCCTTCACTCGCAAAAAAAAGAACAGTGTGCAGGACTGACTTGTTTTCATTTCCCAAAATTGGAATTAATTGGAAGGTGATTGTAATGAATAGGAACAGGTTAATACATGTCTCGCTTAATAAGGTCCTTTTGCAATACTCTGCACAGCTGTTGCTCTGATTAAACTATAATGTTCCCCATTAGAATGAATGCCAGTTCAGTTTGATTGAAGTCGCCCAAAGGAACTTGTACAACCCCCTGCCTTAACTGAACCTTGCCCAGTGCAATAGACAGGACTGTGGCACCTAAGATAGACACAAAATGCTGGAGTAACTCAGCGGCACAGGCAGCATCTCTGGAGAGAAGGAAAGGGTGACATTTTGGGTCGAGACCCATCTTCAGACCCGACCTGATTCGGGACTCGATTAGAAATATCACCCATTCCTTCTCTCTGGAGATGCTGCCTGTCCCACTGGATTACTCTAGCATTTTGTGTCTATCTTCAGTTTAAACCAGCATCTGCAGTTCCTTCCTACACAGACAGTGGCACCTAGTTCATATTCATTGTATAAAGGTTTCAGTGATGAAGGAGACAGTGGGAGCAATGGATACTTAGCCATGGGGATTTCAGAGGAACCTTTTTTCACTCAGGGTGGAGTGGGTACTTGGAGTACATAGCCTGAGGGAATAGTGGGAGCAGAGTCATTGGCATCATTTAAGTGGCTAGGCGAGCACTTGAATCGCCAAGTGCTGGGGTTGGGATTAAAATGGATGGGTGCCCACTGGTTTACGTGGATGTGGTGGGCCAAATGGCATTTTTCCATGTTGTATGACTCCAAATGCAAATTTGAATGTTATTCTTCGGAACATAAAATTTGAGGATGTATTAATTTCTCAAACGACGTGTGGAAAATGCAAAAATCTTGGTGGGAACAGGTGACTTTGAAAATTGGACCATTGGGTTCCAAAGTCCTCCACCATGGTTCTATTTGATGTTGGACATAGAAACATAGAAATTAGGTGCAGGAGTAGGCCATTCAGCCCTTCGAGCCTGCACCGCCATTCAATATGATCATGGCTGATCATCCAACTCAGTATCCCGTACCCGCCTTCTCTCCATACCCTCTGATCCCCTTAGCCACAAGGGCCACATCCAACTCACTCTTAAATATAGCCAATGAACTGGCCTCAACTACCCTCTGTGGCAGAGAGTTCCAGAGACTCACCACTCTCTGTGTGAAGAAAGTCTTTCTCATCTCGGTCTTAAAGGATTTCCCCCTTATCCTTAAGCTGTGACCCCTTGTCCTGGACTTCCCCAACATCGGGAACAATCTTCCTGCATCTAGCCTGTCCAACCCCTTAAGAATTTTGTAAGTTTCTATAAGATCCCCTCTTAATCTCCTAAATTCCAGAGAGTATAAACCGAGTCTATCCAGTCTTTCTTCATAAGACAGTCCTGACATCCCAGGAATCAGTCTGGTGAACCTTCTCTGCACTCCCTCTATGGCAATAATGTCCTTCCTCAGATTTGGAGACCAAAACTGCACGCAATACTCCAGGTGTGGTCTCACCAAGACCCTGTACAACTGAAGTAGAACCTCCCTGCTCCTGTACTCAAATCCTTTTGCTATGAAAGCTAACATACCATTCGCTTTTTTCACTGCCTGCTGCACCTGCATGCCTACTTTCAATGACTGGTGTACCATGACACCCAGGTCTCGCTGCATCTCCCTTTTCCTAATCGGCCACCATTTAAATAATAGTCTGCTTTCCTGTTTTTGCCACCAAAGTGGATAACCTCACATTTATCCACATTATACTGCATCTGCCAAAACATTTGCCCACTCACCCAGCCTATCCAAGTCACCTTGCAGTCTCCTAGCATCCTCCTCACAGCGAACACTGCCCCCCAGCTTAGTGTCATCCGCAAACTTGGAGATATTGCCTTCAATTCCCTCATCCAGATCATTAATATATATTGTAAATAGCTGGGGTCCCAGCACTGAGCCTGCGGTACCCCACTAGTTACTGCCTGCCATTGTGAAAAGGACCCGTTTACTCCTACTCTTTGCTTCCTGTTTGCCAGCCAGTTCTCTATCCACATTAATACTGAACCCCTAATACCGTATGCTTTAAGTTTGTATACTAATCTCGATACTACAAACTTTAAGTTTGTATACTAATCTCGATACTAATACTAATATTTGATGTTGGAAACTGAAAGCTATGAAAGATTGACAACGAGGATACTAGGAACTGCAGATGCTGGTTTACAAAAAAAGCCAAAGTGCTGGGAGTAATTCAGCTGGTCAAGCAGCATCTCCGGAAAATATGGATAGATGATGTTTTGGGTTGGGACCCTTCTTCAGACTGATTGTAGGGGAGGAAAAGAAAGCTAGAGAAGAGGAGGGGAGGACAACCCCTGGCAGGTAATAGATTGATATCGGCAGATGTTGATTATGGTTCTCTCAATATCAAAAATCCATCAATATTTGTCTTGAATGTACTGAAGAGGAGAGAGGACAGGATAGTAGAAAAAATTCCTGTGCATCCAGATGGGGCACAGGGAACAGAGAGATGGAAGGGGGGGGGGGGGGGGGGTCAGGGAAGATAGAGGATGAATGTTTGTTAGTAGGTTACAGTGTACGAACAGATGTTGGACCAGAGAAAATGTGGTAGCCAAATTGGGGTCAGGGCTCAGGGTACCAAGTGGGGAGAGAGGTAGCTGGAGCCACCAAGCACAAAGGGGGAACAACATGACTATAATTATAACTTTGTAACTATGTCTTCACCAGATACGTGCCGACTCTTTGCGTACTTTGTGCATTGTATGCACAAGCAAACTTCACTGTTCCTAGACGTGTGACAATAACGTATCATTGAATTATTGAAGGTTAATGTAGGAAACGGTGCTGAGTTGGAAGATCACCCATAATAATAGTGACAGGGCAAAAATGATGGGCAAAATGGCCTACTACTCCTCTTACTTATGTCTACTCTTACCCTTCAGTGGAATGGGGTCAATGGATTTTCCTTCAAACACTTACCCGAAATATGTCCTTGGACAATGTACCATTAAGAAATGTCTACCAAATACTACAAAACAGATTGTGCTGTAAATGGCAATAATTAAGTTAACAGGTGCGTTTACGGAGCTGTAATCCTTGTCCCAACTGGATCTGTTGTTGGTACTTTCTGAATATACCCTAAAGCCAACACTTCAGTGCTGCACATCTAATGATATCAGTCCCTGAGGAACGGGGTAGCTTTCTGGTTCAGTGATAGCGAAGAAGGTGCTGACATGACTGAAACAGCTGTGTAGGTTTGAGGCAGCAATATGAAACTGATTTTTGTCTCATCCCCTTTTGCCCTGATGCCTTGCGAGTTTTGAAGCATCTGATTCTCAAGGGCTGAAATGCTAGCTCATGAGGAATTGAATATTCTCCAGCGGCAATGTCGAAGACAAGATGTCTGCTGCAGCTTGACCCAAATATTCAGCCTCCCACACTGTGTTGTTTTCAAATGATACTTGTTAGAACGCTAATTAAGCAGCATTAACCAGAACATTAGATAAAGAGCATAATTTCTCACTTCTACTTACTCTTGGCTAACTATTGGGGGAGGTTGTTTGTAGGTGGCGCAGCGGTAGAGTTACTTCCTTATAGCGCCAGAGAACCGGTTCGATCCTGACTACAGTAGGTATCCACCCAAGAGCTAGCTAGAGGAGGGGTTGACTTGCAGATAACAGTCAGGTAAGGTGGGGAGGTTGGACATGGAGACAGCGGCTGGGAAGTGATAAGTGGAGAACAAAAGGCTGCAGGTTTTGGAATCTGATAAAAAAGCAAGATGAAGACTGGAATTGAATTGGTAGAGGGGAAGAACAGAAGAAAGGGATCCAGTGGAAAAGTGTGGGACAGAGGGGGAGAAACAGGATGATTTGCGCTGAGGGGTAAGTGGAGAGAAGGGTATGCGGGCGAGAACCAAGCTGGATAGGAATCATTCCATTTCATTGACTTGATATAATTGTAAATTGTCCCTAGAGTGTGTAGGACAGTGTTAGTGTGTGCGGAATCGTGGTCGGCATGGACTCGCTGGGCTGAAGGGCCTGTTTCCGCGCTGTATTATTGTCCCTGGATGGCGGTGAGGGATGTGGAGTAGGGACAGGTGTTACACCTCCAACGTTACGGGAGAAGGTGCTTCAGGAAAGGGAAGAATGGATGTGGCAGAGTGAGCATACCAGGGAGTCACAATCTGAACACTGAATTGTCCTATTTCAGGTAACCCGGTCCCTCTCTGTCCGTCTCTCTCCTCCTATCTACCCTGGTCCACATGTGTCCCCTCAAATCATCCACTGACCACGGCCATTCTCAAAGGAGCTGACTATCACATTTAACCTTTACCAGATCCACAGACCAGGAACCTTACTGCCTGCACACATATCTTTAGACTTCAGAGATACAGCGTGGAAACAGGCCATTCGGCCCACCATGTCCACTCCAACCAGCGACCGCCCACGTACACTAACACTCGTCCTACTCACTAGGGACAATTTTCAATTTTACTGAAACCAATTAACCTACAAACCTGTACGTCTTTGCAGTATGGCAGGAAACTGGAGCACCAGGAGAAACCCCATACAGTCACAGGGAGAATGTACAGACTTCGTACAGACAACTCCCGTAGTCAGGATCAAACTCAGGTCTCTGGCACTGTAAGGCAGCAACTCTACCATTGCGCCACTCCTAACAGCAGATTGGCTGTAGGACAGCATCTGAATCATTCTGTGTGCACACTGGAAATTACTAATTCCCATGTAATTTATAACCCTCTGCTTTAAGGTAGAATTATAAAGCCGCATACATTCAAACACAATGCCCACATCATCCTGTTGTGCCTAAAGCAAGTGTTATTTTTTGTAGTTGTTAAACATATAATCAACCTCTCTTCATATCAATAGAGAGTCTGGGGCATTACTATCACTCCAGAAGGCAGGACAGAACATGTTGAAATAATCAGAATAATGCAAAATTATACTCTTATATCTACTATCTAAATGGCATCAAGTTGGGAAAAGGGGAAGTATAACGGGATCTGGGGTCCTTGTACATCAGTCTATGAAAGTAAGCATGCAGGTACAGCAGGCAGTGAAGAAAGCGAATGGCATGTTAGCCTTTATAACACGAGGAATCGAATATAGGAGCAAAGAGGTCCTTCTGCAGTTGTACAGAGCCCTAGTGAGACAACACCTGGAGTATTGTGTGCAGTTTTGGTCCCCTAATTTGAGGAAGGACATTCTTGCTATTGAGGGAGTGCAGCATAGGTTTACAAGGTTGGCGGGATGGCGGGACTGTCATATGCTGAGAGAATGGAGCAGCTTGGCTCGTACACTCTGGAGTTTAGAAGGATGAGAGGGAATCTTATTGAAACACATAAAATTGTTAAGGGTTTGGACACGCTAGAGGCAGGAAACATGTTCCCGATGTTGGGAGAGTCCAGAACCAGGGGCCACAGTTTAAGAATAAGGGGCAAGCCATTTAGAACGGAGTCGAGGAAACACTTTTTCTCACAGGGAGTTGTGAGTCTGTGGAATTCTCTGCCTCAGAGGGCGGTGGAGACAGGTTCTCTGGATGCTTTCAAGAGAGAGCTAGATAGGGCTGTTAAAAATAGCGGAGTCAGGGGATATGGGGAGAATGCAGGAACGGGGTACTGATTGGGGATGATCAGCCATGATCACATTGAATGGCGGTGCTGGGTCGAAGGGCTGAATGGCCTACTCCTGTACCTATTGTCTAATGTCTATTAAAAGAAAAAAATGCACACAGTAATAAGCTGCTTTATGAAGATTTGTTCTAAACTGTGCTTGTTGAAACACTCATAAAGGGGAGAGAAATAAACTGCAGACCAGACATGTTAGGGTTGTATGGCTCAGGGTGTCATTGGTTGGCTGAGAATGGACAATGTATTTAGTTTAATTTCCCCTCGTTTAGAGATACAGCACGGAAACGTCCTTCGGCTCACCGAGTCTGTGCCAACCAATGATCCCTGCATCCCTGCAGTCCTACACACACTGGGAACAATTTACAATGTTACCAAGCCAATTCACCTACAAACCTGTATATCTTTGGATTGTGGGTGGAAACTGGAGCACCCGGAGAAAACCCACGCAGGTCATGGGCAAAACGTAAAAACTCCTTACAGACAGCAACTGTAGTCAAGATCGAACCCGGGTCCCTGGCGCGATAAGGAAGTAACTCTACTGCTGCGCCACCGTGCAGCCCAAATATCACAGCATTGTGGCTGCTGCATGGCACCATGAGTATTTACAGAACTGCCTGACTGGATAAGATAGAACAGGAGGCAAGAGCATGCTTGAAAAGGATTGGAGCTCATGTTCCCCATTGTGCTTTATGCAAGTGTTGGCACTGTAATACTCAGTCATGTTATTAATAAAAAGACTTGACTTAATTGGGGCCTTTCTTGACATCAAGTTATCACAAAGTGCTTTATTGTCAGTGGAGCATTTTCTGAAATATAGTTATTGCTGCAAAGTAGGACATGAGAGAGCTAGTTTGTGACGAGCGAATCCTAGACGAGCATCAGTGGGGAAATGAACCGTAGTAGTGTTTTAGTTACATTATTTATAGGATACATATTGGCCAGGGTGCTGGAAATACTGCAACTGAGAGAACTGACCACTCAACCCCTGTATCTGTGGATGACACATTCCAGCTAGGCTCAACATTAACACGGTGTGTGTCCATAAAGTTTAGGATAGGCAAACTGGGAGAAGATCTTAAATATCAGTTTTCATGAATCACCAGACTTTGGGTCAAATCTGGTGAGACCCCAGATACATCTAGCTTGTTTTTCAAAACAGTACCACAGGGTCTTTCAAGTCTAAGCCAGTTAGCAAATGGGGACTGGGTTTAATGGATCAAACAAAAGCGTGCACCTCTTACAATGTATTACTTCCTCTGTACCTCATTTAAACTTCACACTTGGAAGCCCTTCTTCAACCTTGCTATATTCAAGAATTTCTAAACCTCAAGGTTTTCTGAAGATAGACACAAAGTGCTGGAGTAACTCAAGTATGTAATCATGTAAATGGCTCAATTGTAATCATGTGTTGTCTTTACGCTGACTGGTTAGCAAGCAACGAAAGCTTTTCACTGTACCTCAATACACGTGACAATAAACTAAACTAACTCAGCGGGTCAGGCAGCATCTCTGAAGAAAAAGGATGGGTGATGTTTCGGATCCCAAAAAGTTATCCATCCTTTATCTTCAGAGATGCTGTCTGGCCCATTGAGTTACTCCATAATTTTGTTTCCATCTTCGGCATTTACCAGCATCTGCAGTTCCTTTCGATTAAGGATTACCTGCAACCATTCTTTCGTACTTCTGGTTAAAAATATAAAAGAAGAAAGTATAGATCTTGGACCAGGTTATTTAATTAAATTTGCAAAAATAAAAGTTTTATCTCCTGGGTTCATTATTAACGTTATAACATACCGTAATAACAAGGTAATATAGCAATGTCAATGTCTTTAACATTTTAATGATGTAATTAGGGATGCTGAATGATTTTAAAAGCTATTTATTCATGCAATTTTTTAAAACTTGTGAGTAATTTGTGCTTTTACTTGCATTGTTAAGCAATAATAGAAAACTAATTTTTCAAATAATGCAAAAGAAAAACGCGTAGACCTTGAATTGGAGAAGAGAATGAAATAATAGAGGTTGAGTGTGTGTGTGTTTGGGGGGGAAGAGAGGAGGTTTAGGAAGAGACAGTTTTGGAAGGGATTAGGGCAGGAGAACAGACCAGCTCCATTTTTCAGTTGACAGACAAGATGTCAGTCACCACGTCCAGCAGAGACAGGAATTTCACTGTGCTTCACCCTCCCTCAGTGCATATATCTTAATTCCCCATTCCTGTTTCTCTCAAACTCCCTCTTCCTTAGACTCCCTGTCCTCCCCTCAGCAGCCCCGTCATCGTAGGATCTGAAGCTGTACTACTTCCAGCTCTAGATGCCTCAGGAGAAAAGTATTTCTAATATCTCGGCACAGTGGCAGTGTGGTGGTACAGTGGTAGAGTTGCTGGCTTACAGCGCGAGAGACCCAGATTTGATCCTGGCTACGGGTGCTGTCTGTATCGAGTTTGCATATTCTCCCTATGACCAATTGAGTTTTCTTTAGGTGCTCCAGTTTCCTCTCTCATTCCAAAGAGGTCCAGGTTTCTATGTTAATTGTCTTTTGTAAATTGTCTCTAGTGTGTAGGATAGAACTAATGTACATGGGGTGATTGCTGGTCAGCATGAACTCTGTGGGCTGAAGGGCCTGTTTTCATGCTGTATCTCTAAACTAAATTAAGCTAAACTAAATCTCCTCATCCCTGTGTGATTGCAGTCAAATCTCTCCACCGTTTCCATGTCCTTAACATCCTTTCTAAATTATAGGTTCTGGAATTGGACTCAATACACTTGATTATTCGAGGTCTTTATTCTTTGGAGCGCAGAAGGTTAAGGGGGGACTTGATTGAGGTCTTTAAAATGATGAAAGGGATAGACAGAGTTAACGTGGATACGTTTTTCCCATTGAGGGTAGGGAAGATTCAAACAAGAGGGCATGATATGAGAACTAAGGGACAGAAGTTTTGGGGTAACGTGAGGGGGAACTTCTTTACTCAGAGGGTGGTGGCTGTGTGGAATGAGCTTCCAGCAGAAGTGGTGGAGGCAAGATCGATTTTAACATTTAACAGTAAAGTGGATAGGTATATGGACGTGAAGGGAATGGAGGGGTATGGTCTGAGTGCAGGTAGATGGGACTCGGGGAAAACAAATGGTCGGCACGGACTGGAAGGGCCAGAGAGGGCCTGTTTCCGTGCTGTAATTGTTATATGGTTATATGGTTTAATACTGTGGCATAATTCTCTTCAAAACCATATGAAGATGATATTGATTACACTCTCATCCCAGGAATCCTTCATAACTCCCTCTTCTATACTCACCAGTGTCGGGTCAATCATCAGATGGTGGTGAATCTCTGGAATTCATTGCCAAGTCAATGGATATTTTTAAGGTGCAGATAGATAGATTCTTGATTAGCATGGGTGTCAGAAGTTATTGACAGAAGGCAGGAGAATTGGGTATAGAGGGTATGATAGATCAGCCTAGACCTGATGCGCCAAATGGCCTAATACTGCTCCTATCACGTATGAACTTATGTATAGATATTTTTATATAAACCATGGTATGAAAGAGTGTGGACAAAGAACAGGTATTGATTTAACTAACAGATCTGACATGGTCTCATATAATGGCATATAAGTCTCAGCTCCTCTAGTTCTTCTGTCCCCTATGTTAACGGCCACAGTGAGAAAATGCAAGCTCAACATAGGCAGCTCAAAATGTCAGGACAGAACCTGTGTCACTGCTGCTGTAAGGCACAGCTATACTAGCTACACCATTGCAGCCAATGTTGGTGAGAGTGAATTCCACACAGACAGCATCAGTTGGGGGCGCTGTGATTCGGCTGCCCTGCCAGCAGCGTGTTCGTTATTTCGACTTTTTTTGTTTTTTAGTGTGCCCAAATGTTTGTTTTAGTGTCTCTCGGTATGCCTTGTGTGGGGTTGGTGGGGCGGAAAAGGGGGAAACCGTTTTTAGGTCGCTTCCTCGATGGAGGGGCAATTTTTTCCATGTTGCTTCTTCCCTCTCGCAGCCTAACAGCTTGGATTGGAGCGGCCTTTTCCAGAGTCGGGCCCAGAGCTTCAACGGTGAACTTTTCCATCGTGGAGCGGGGGTGAACCCTTGCCGGGGGTCGACGGAAACGGAGAGCTCAGATCGCTGGCCTGGTGACTATGGCATCATGGGGCTGCGGTCTGCGGCGCATCTAGCCGCGGGCGTGGCGTGGGCTATCCATCTAGAATCTGGATCCCTTGCCGGGGATAGCCGGAGAAAAGCTCCGCTGCCGGCCTGCGGCCTACAACATTCTGGCCGCGGTCTCCGGTAGGAAAGTGCCCGATTCGGGTACTCCAAGCTGTGGAGTGTGTTTGACCGTCCCGACGTCAGAGTTTCGATCATCCCTACGAGAGGGCTGGACATCAGGCCGTTCGCAGCGGCGACTACGGAGGGTTTATGGTCCCGACCACGGATGAAGAAATGGAAGAGGACTGACTGAACTTTGTTGCCTTCCACCACAGTGAAGAATGCTGTGGTGGATGTTTGTGTTAAATTCTATTATGTATTGTTTGTTTTTTTTTCAACTGTATCGCTGCTGGCAAATTCATTTCACTGCACCATAGTTGGTGCAGGTGACAAATAAATTTGACTTTGACCTAGTGAGACCACACCTGGAGTATTGTGTGCAGTTTTGGTCCCCTAATTTGAGGAAGGACATTCTTGCTATTGAGGGTGTGCAGCGTAGGTTTACAAGGTTAATTCCCGGGATGGCGGGACTGTCATATGTTGAGAGAATGGAATGGCTGGGCTTGTACACTCTGGAGTTTAGAAGGATGAGAGGGAATCTTATTGAAACACATAAAATTGTTAAGGGTTTAGATACGCTAGAGGCAGGAAACATATTCCCGATGTTGGAGGAGTCCAGAACCAGGGGCCACAGTTTAAGAATAAGGGGCAAGCCATTTAGAACGGAGACGAGGAAACACTTTATTCTCACAGAGAGTTGTGAGTCTGTGGAATTCTCTGCCTCAGAGGGCGGTGGAGGCAGGTTATCTGGATGCTTTCAAGAGAGAGCTAGATAGGGTTCTTAAAAATAGCGGAGTCAGGGGATATGGGGAGAAGGCAGGAACGGGGTACTGATTGGGGATGATCAGCCATGATCACATTGAATGGCGGTGCTGGTTCGAAGGGCTGAATGGCCTACTCCTGCACCTATTTTCTATTGATTTTGATCAGAGGTCAGATTAGGTCACTCGAACAGTGAAGATTGTACCACCCCTACAATTACAGCTAAATTCCAATCCTCACAAGCATCCTGAATTTTACAACACTTTAAAGCAGCAGAAATACCTTTGGGCACCCGTTTTGATTTTAAAAAAATTGGCTGTGACACTCACCCATCAGCTTCCCTAGCATTAGGTGGCAGGTCGTTCCACCAATTGCTTTTCCACCCATGGTACTGTGAAGCTTGGGTTTTAATTAATTCGCTACAAAATATTCTGTCTACTTGAGCCCTTTCCAACTCCACCATGCCACATATTCTCCAGCTGTGCTGTTTGGTGCTGGGTTCTATTCCACGTCCCTCAGACTATCTTTGATCATTGGAGACCCTCAGACTATCTTTGATCAGACTTTACTGGAATTTAACTTGCGCTAAACGTTATTCCTTTTATCATGTATCTGTACACAGTGATTGTAATCATGTATTGTCTTTTCACTGACTGGGTAGCAAGCAACAAAAGCTTTTCATTGTACCTCTGTACATGGGACAATAAACTAAACATAAACTCAAGGTCCACACTCCTGTACATTGGCTAATTTGGACAGATTTATTCACCCTTTTTATGTTAAACTTTCCTGAGTGCCTGTTCCTATCCTGCATCCTGCGGTGCGCATAAGTTCCCTCTCTTATTTTTATATAGTATTCTCACTTTTAAAGCAAAAATTAAAAAATAAAACTGCAAATGGTGGATATCTCAACTTTAAAAAAAAAAGAGAAAATGCTTGAGATATTCAGCAGTTCAGGCAACATATGTGGAGAGGAACGTTAACTATGTTTCTCTTCCCACCAATGTGGGCCATTTAAAGTGTTTTACTGCCACCTGCTTTATGACACTGTGTTGCAACTGGGAAAGCTGTAACCTCACGGTGCCAGTGACCAGGGTTCGGTCCTGACATCAAGGGCTGTCTGTGTGGAGTTTGCACGTTCTCCGCGCGACCACGTGGATTTCATAAATGTGAGGGTTGTTGGGTTATTTGGCCACTGTAAATTAGCCTTAGTATGTAGGTCAATAGGTGAATCCTGTGGAAATTGATGGCAATATGGGAAGAATTAAATGAGATTTGTGGAAATCGTATGGACTGGATGGGCTTTAGGGTCTGTTTCGGTTTAGAATTACTCCATGTCCTGGCTGACTTTGGGCCATAGCAGGGAGGCACGGTGGCGCAGCAGTAGAGTTGCTGCCTTTCAGTGCCAGAAACCTGGGTTCGATCCTGACTAGAGGTGCTGTCTGTACGGAGTTTGTACGTTCTTCTGGCCACCGTGTGCTTTTCCCCCGGGTGCTGCGATTTCCTCACGCACTCCAAAGACTCCGACTTCCTCCCACACTACAACGGTTTATAGGTGAATTGGCTTCGATAAATTGTAAAATGGTCCCTGGTGTGTAGGTGTACGAGGTGATCGCTGGTCGGCGCGGTGGGCCAAAGGGCCTGTTTCCCGCACAGTATCTCTAAAGTCTAAAGCTCATAGAGTGAAGTTACAGGTCAGCTCTGGCTCACTGAACAGTGTTCAGCCTGAAGGATACAACGACAACCTGCTGTCCCTATTCCTATGTTCCAAAATTAAAGTTCTCATCCGGCTGACTTGAAGCCTGAAGCCTCAGCTATTCTGAAGCCTCAGCTATTCTTCAGGGCTTGGGTCTATGATTGACAGGAGTTGAAGCAGAGAACTGTCATGTCCCGAGATTCAGAAAATATGTGTAATTGCCTATGCTGAGAAGTGTTATTCATGCAGCAACCAATAAACTGGATATGAGTGGATGAATAGAGGGACCTATTTCTTCATAATTAGGATTTGAACTCGCATTCTCTCATTCACCTTTGCCTCAGTGCTCATTGGCTTCCATTAACTCTCAGCGGCAGAGTGCCTCCGTTCCAGAATACCCCACCTTCTGTTCAAATCCCACCATCGCCTTTTTCCCTCTTTTCTCCACAAGACCAGCAACCTTCCAAGATTTCCCACCTGAAATGAAAACAGAAGGAGCTGGAAACACTCAGCAGGTCATGCAGCATATGTGGAGGGAGAAGTAAAGTTCATTTCAGTTCATCAGTTCATGTGAACTCAGTTTCCAGTTCTAATGAGGCACCTCAGGACTGAAACGTGAACCCTGCTTCACTCTCCACATATGCCGCCCCGAGTATAAATAGTGCTTTTGTTTTTTTTTCTTGTTTTCTATATTTCAGATTTCAGGCGGCATGTTGGTGCAGCACCAGAGACCCAGGTTCGATCCTGACTGCAGGTGCCGACTGTACAGAGTTTGCACATTCTTCTTGAGATTGGTATACAAACTTAAAGCACACGGTATTGGTGGTTCGGTATTAATGTGGATAGAGAACTGGCTGGCAGACAGGAAGCAAAGAGTAGGAGTGAAAGGGTCCTTTTCAGAATGGCAGGCAGTGACTAGTGGGGTGCCGCAAGGCTCAGTGCTGGGACCCCAGCTATTTACAATATATATGAATGATTTGGGAATTGAATGTAACATCTCCAAGTTTGCGGATGACACGAAGCTGGGGGGCAGTGTTAGCTGTGAGGAGGATGCTAGGAGGCTGCAAGCTGACTTGAATAGGCTGGGTGAGTGGGCACATGCATGGCAGATGCAGTATAAATGTGGATAAATTTGAGGTTATCCACTTTTGTGGCAAAAACAGGAAAGTAGACTATTTTTTGAATGGTGGCCGATTAGGAAAAGGGGAGATGCAACGAGACCTGGGTGTCATGGTACACCAGTCATTGAAAGTAGGCATGCAGGTGCAGCAGGCAGTGAAGAAAGCGAATTGTATGTTAGCATTCATAGCAAAAGGATTTGAGCATAGGAGCAGGGAGGTACTACTGCAGTTGTACAGGGTCTTGGTGAGACCACACCTGGAGTATAACGTACAGTTTTGGTCTCCAAATCTGAGGAAAGACATTCTTGCCATAGAGGGAGTACAGAGAAGGTTCACCAGACTGATTCCTGGGATGTCAGTACTTCCATATGATGAAAGACTGGATAGACTTGGCTTGTACTCGCTAGAATTTAGAAGATTGAGGGGGGATCTTATAGAAACTTACAAAATTCTTAAAGGGTTGGACAGGCTAGATGCAGGAAGATTGTTCCTGATGTTGGGGAAGTCCAGGACAAGGGGTCACAGTTGAAGGATAAGGGGGATATCTTTTAGGACCGAGATGAGAAAAACATTTTTCACACAGAGAGTGGTGAATCTCTGGAATTCTCTCCCACAGAAGGTAGTTGAGGCCAGTTCATTGTACTATATTTAAGAGGGAGTTAGATGTGGCCCTTGTGGCTAAAGGGATCAGTGGGTATGGAGAGAAGGCAGGTGAGGGATACTGAGTTGGATGATCAGCCATGATCATATTGAATGGTGGTGCAGGCTCGAAGGGCCGAATGGCCTACTGCTGCACCTATTTTCTATGTTTCTATGTTTCCTGTGACCGTGTGGGTTTTCTCCGGGTGCTCTGGTTTCCTCCTACATTCCAAAGACGTACAGGTTTGTAGGTTAATTGGCTTTTGTAAATTGTCCCTGGTGCGTAGGATAGAACTAGTCACTAGTGTATCAGTGATTGCTGTGGTTGGCACGGGCTGAAGGGCCTTTCCACACTATCTCTAAATTAAACAAAACTAAATTTAAGGCATACAGATTCTTGATTAGTACAGGGGTCAAGGGTTATAGAGAGAAGGCAAGGAGAATGCGGTTAAGAGGGAAAGATAGATCTGCCATGATTGAATTGTGGAGTAGACTTGGTGGGCCAAATGGCCTAATTTTGCTCCTATCACTTATGACCTTATGAACAACTGTAGAATTTGTCCTCACGATATCGTCCATCTTCTACTTCTGATCTCTTGCACATCCCTGATTGACATCCAAACCTTCAACAAACCTGTGCCCCAAATGCTATAATTCCCTCCTAAACCTCTCCGGCTCACTCTAATACGATAACATTCCTCAATATCCAGGAGTAACTTTAGGAATCTTCATGTCATTGCTGAAGTTGCACCCAGTAATTTGCTATAATAATCCACAGGTCATTCCATATTTCCAACAAACATCTTTATTTTGTCTTTAGTCAGAGGGTGGTGAATATGTGGTATTCATGGCTGTGGAGGCCAAGTCAATGGATATTTTTAAGGTGGAGAATGACAGATTCTTGATTAGTAAGGGTGTCAGTGTTATGGGGAAAAGGCAGGAAAATGGGGTTGTGAGGGAAAGGTAGACCCACCATGATTGAAAGGCAAAGGAGGTTTGACGGACCCATAACTTATGAAACATATACAGGAACAATGCGAGATGCATAGTATTATTTGGCTTATGTTTTCGGCTTTGGTTTTATTGGTAAATGTTTAAATGTTTAATAGTTTTCAAGTGAAGTTGACATATGAACAAGTACAGTGAAGTACAGGCACAGAGAAAATCTTTCTTGCAGCAGCATCACAGTCATAGACATTCGCAACACACAAAACATAAATTATACATAAATTACACAAGCAAGTGAAAAGAAAAAGATGAAGTAAAAACAAAACTTTAGGCAAAACACACTTATAAACAAGTGCATGGTTGTGCAAGGGATAGTTTGTAGTGTTCTCATGCCAAGGCAGGATGAAGGTTTCCCCATCCTTATGAATGCACTCCTAGAAGCACACAGCTGGTTTATTGAATTCATTGAATGTCAACACACTACTATTTCATGGTCATTGTGAGTCAGCTTGGTGCTGGTTTCCAATCCCTTGTGGCAATTAAGAAGCTGATGGTGATGGTAGAAACTTAGGTGCAGGAGTAGGCCATTCAGCCCTTCGAGCCTGCACCGCCATTCAATATGATCATGGCTGCAAGCCAATGAACTGTCTGTGGCAGAGAGTTCCAGAGATTATCGGGAACAATCTTCCTGCATCTAGCCTGTTCAAGAATTTTGTAAGTTTCTATAAGATCCCAAATTCGAGTTATGAATGCACTCCTATTGCTGAGCAAAAGAATCACCTTTTGCTGATCAAGTGATAATCAATTTCCTAGTCTGCTGGGGTGGACCCTGGAGGTGATTATGTTGTCAACATCCTGCTTCCTCATATTGGACAGTGGAAGTCATAAATCGGAGAGCTGTTGTCGTATAGACCAGTGCAAAACTGAAGATCTTTGTATCCTCTCCAGCCACAGGCAAGGTCCTGGAAGACTGGAGTGTAGTCAATGCCGTACCTTTAATTAAGAGCGAACAGTGATAATCTAGGAAATTTTAAGATATGGAGACTCAAGTGAGTGGGAGGGAAGCTACAGGAGAGAATTCTTAAGGATAGGATTT
Organism: Okamejei kenojei; assembly: GCA_035221665.1. Taxonomy (NCBI): domain Eukaryota; kingdom Metazoa; phylum Chordata; class Chondrichthyes; order Rajiformes; family Rajidae; genus Okamejei; species Okamejei kenojei. The sequence goes on from CM069138.1 coordinate 19,996,647, forward strand.
ACTTACATTTGAAAGAGATTGTGTTAATTGGGGACAGTCAGTGTGGAAGATCATGTTTTTCAAACTTGGGTTCTTTTTGAGGAGGTGATCAAGGTGACTGATGACATTAGGACTGCAGATGACGTGTATATTTGACAAGATCCCTCGTGGTGGGCTGATCCAAAAGATTCAGATGCATGCGATCCTCATCGGCTTGGTACTTTGGATTCAGAACTGCTTGCCCATGAAAGACAGAGGGTAGGGATGGAAGGCCATCTTTTCTGGCTGGAGGTCTGTTACCAGTGGTGTTATGCAGGGATCAGTGCTGGAACCTCTGTTGTGTGCGATATTTATAAATTACTTGGATGTAAATATATTGGGAGGAACTTGCAGATGCCAGTTTAAACCAAAGATAGACACAAAAAGCTGAAGTAACTCAGCGGGTCAGACAACATCTCTGGAGAAAAGGAATAGGTGACCTCTGAAGCAGGTTCTTGACCCGAAAGATCACCAAACCCTTTTCTCCAGAAATGCTGTCTGACCCACAGAGATACTCCAGCTTTTTGTGTCTATCTTTGGATGTAAATGTAGATGGGTTGGTGAATTAGTTTGGAGACAACACATACATTGGTGGAGTTGCAGACAGTGAAGAAAGCTGTCAAAGGACACAGCAAGATATAGATCAGTTACAGATATAGGTGGAGAAATGGCACGTGGAGTTTAATCTGGACAAGTCCGAGGTGTTGCACTTAGGAAGGCCAAATGTAAGATATACAGTTAATGGCAGGACCCTTAAAAGCATGATGTACACAGGGATCTTGTGGCCATGGTCCATAGCTCCCTGGAAGTGGCAAAACTAGTGTGATAAAGTAGGTGAATGGGATGTTTGCCTTCATTGGCCAGAGGAATGGGCATGTCAGGAAGTCATGTTGCAGCTTTAGTTAGGCCACATTTGGAGTATTGTGTGCAGTTCGGCTCACCCCATTGCAGGAATGATGTGGAGAGGGTGCAGAAGTGGTTTACCAGGATGCTGCCTGTATTAGAGGTTGGACAAACTTGCATTGTTTTCTTGTTCATACAACACAAAAGGATGACATTTGACCCATCAAGACTAAGTCAGTTCTCAGAGCAATCCCAGCAATCCTATTCCCATTGTAATTCTCCTGCAGCATATTTTCTCTTACGTGCCATTTTTCCTACCTCCCACCTATGTACCAGGTAAATTTTACAGTCGTCAATGACCAATCCATATGTATTTCGGATGTGGGAGGGAAATACAGGCAGCATTCTGATAAACCACTCCTGTACCCTCTCCACATCATTCCTGCAATGGGATGAGCCAAACTGCACACAATACCCCAGATGTGGGAGGGAACAGGAGCTCCCTGGGGAAGCCCACACAGTCAGAGGAGGAACGTGCAAACTCTGCACAGACAGCACCGGAGGTCAAGATCGAATCCAGGTTGCTGGAGCTCTGAGACAGCAGCTCTAGCAGCTTTTCCAGTTTATAAGGGAGGACTGTCACTGTTTTCCTATAAAACCTGCAGCAAAGTGTTTGCACTGAATTTTTTTTAATATTAACATTTGAAAATACTGCAATTGCTGTTTGATTCCAGTAATAATAACTTTGCTGAGAAAAGGCGTAATGGCACAAGATATAAGAAAATACAACAAAACCGATTTGGGCAGATTGTGTGTAGGCGTACAGTGCACACGAGTGCCATGGGTCATTGACTTCACCCTTTGCCAATGATTTCAGCTACTCCTAAGCTACTGTCTCAGGCAATGTTACAGAATCACTGACATACTACAACAAGATGGGAGGCCATTCACCCCATCAACTCCATGCTGGTAGATTGCAAGTGCAATACATTTCACCCCAAATTCCTGTCATAGACCAGCATCCCTGAATTCTTTTTTTTACTTTCAAGTACCAATCCAACTCTCTAATGAACATCACAATTGCATTAACTTCTGTTTTCCCCAATGCAACCATGACCCTAACCACTTCCTAGCTAAAAGGGTTCTTTTTCCAGTCGCTTTTGCCAATCACCTTAATTCGAGTTCTCTATCTTTTCACCAGTAGGAACAGCTCCTCTCAATCTTGACAAAGTGTCCCAACCCGAAAAGTCGCCCTCCACATTTCTTTCCACAGATGCTGACTGACCCGTTGAGTTACTTTGCCTTTTCTTCATCATTCCAGAATCTGCAGTCTCCTGTGTCTACAGCTCCTCCCCATTTACTCAGTTTATTCTGTTTAAACCTTTCATGATTTTAAATGTTGCTGCGACTGAAGGGCTTGCTAGGAGAGATTGGATAAGCTGGGACTATTTCCCCCGGAGCATAGGGGGCTGAGGGTTGACCTAATAGAAGTATATAAAATCATAGATAAGGTGGATGCTCAGTCTTTTTCTTAACTAGAGGGCTTAGGTTTACGGTGAGAGGGGGAAAATATAAAGGAGATTTGAGGGGCAAGTTTTTTTTACAGAGAGTGGGGGTGGGGGGGGGGGGGTATGTGGAATGAGCTACCAGAGGAAGTGCTGTAGGTGGGTGCAATTAAAATGTTTAAAAGACATTCAGACAGATAAGTGTCGGAAAGGTTTATAGGCACTAGGTCAGAGAGACGCCTTGGTCAAGATGGGCTGAAGGGCCTGTTGCCGTGGTCTATGACTCTTTACTGGCATTTGTAAATAAAATGGTTAATATCTGTTCGTCTCCTCCTGAATTCTGCACGCCTGATTCAATTACCCTTATTTTATGCCACAGGAGCACACGCAGTCAAATGAATTATGTTCTGAAATTGTACTCCCACATCACTTAGTAACACATAAATACCAAATAATATATATTTGCACAATCGCTAAGATGAAGATCTAAATTGGCAGGCAATTTGATTCTACTTGAAATAATAAGTATTTGCTAGACAGAAGACAATGTTTGTTGTCTCAGCAAGACTACACAACTATTTGGAAGGACTGGCTCTGATAGACAAAGATCCCAATTCTCCAAATAGAAATTGTTGGCACTGCATATCAGAAATAGCCCTTTTAAACTGTCACGTCTTTCCCAAATCTAAGCTGTGGTTTAGTGTTGTGTTATTGGCTTGGATGCAGAGGTGGTGAGTTTCATTTCCATTCCAGAGAGCTTGGCACATTAACAGATTCTGGTTCATGATGGCATGATTCCTGCATTAAATCTGTTCAGTGCAAATGGAATATACTTGATTGGCTATAATCTGCTCTGAGACATCGCAAAGGCATGAAAGGTGCAAATTAGGGGTAGAAATGCAAGTTCTGTACTTCTCCCAATTCATGGAATCCATGATTTCTACAAAACAACCTTAATGGGTTCATCACATTACATTCTGAATGTGTTGCTGCGCAGGTTTTGCAAGGTCTCTGTAAACAGGTTTATGTTCATCAGTCAGTTCAGTGGGACCAAGTCAGGATCAAGAGGGTAAAGATGATTATTGGCAGTGCATGCTGAACAACATTCTTGTGAATGTATACAATAACTATTCTAACCATAGGACATGTGAAAAGGAGCCAGCAGCTTCAGAAGTTCATAGCTTGTGGTTCTGGAATGAGGCCAGCAATCTTGACGTTTGGGAATTTGAACTTCACCATGACTAATTCTAATTTCCAATTCATCTCATAAAACTATTAACCTGGGATGGGAAATTAGCCACAAAACTGTCAGACGGGCATAAAAATAACTCATAGTTCTATATATATTCTTCCAATCCCATTCAGCTTGGTCTCTATATGGTCCATTCCCTAACTCTGCTGTTGACTATGTTTCTATGTTAATCAGAAATTCAGGACATAACAGGCCAGATTGTGCCTGAATTGGCCAGTGACTTGTATTCATCACAACCACTCCATGAAATATAGGATCTGTTCATCTTAAAGATAGACACAAAGTGCTGGAGTAACTCAATGCGTCAGGCAGCATCTCTGGAGAAAAAGGATGGGAGACGTTTCAGATCGGGACCCTTCTTTACACTAGATCTTAAAGTTTAATTTAAGATTAACTTCAAGTCTAGTTTAACTGTTGTATTTTTCATTGTGGTGGAGTGGTTTGTTACTAGCCACTATCCTCAGGTGATAATCACAAGGCCTTTTCAGCTCTTTTTAAACTTTGATGATCAGAGACATTTATATACTGTTGAAACAAATTAAAAATTCTACAATTATTTATAAAATTATTTAAAAAATACATTTAACTGATATAAATTAATTAGAAACTTCAATATTAATGAAAGTAAAACAACTTCCATTTGCTTTATCTTTTCTGTCCCTAACATGATCCATCAAACATCTTACCATGGCTGGTGTTGAGTTGAGGGGCCAGATGCAAAGTGCATACGGCCCCATAGCTATGGTCGATTGAGCTGTGCTCCTGGGTTTGGCACAGAACCCAGCAGCAGAGTAGAAAGTCAGGTGCTCCCCTCCCCAAACAACCCCCACCCCCAGAACTAGACCCATTACATTCAGTATGTTCATGGCTGGAAGGAGATTGTGTGAGGTTATATGTGGATAATGAACTGACATGTGCAAGCACCGCAGAGGGAAGGAAAACTGACTGAATATCTTAAGCAGGTGCAAGAGGAAGAAGACACAAGGCAGTTTTGTAGACTCGGATAAACGGCCACATAGTGAACCTCCACTGTTACCCTAATGGCCAGGTGAGATAGAAAATCCATCCCAACAATCCCCTATGTACTGAAACCTCTGTTTTCCCCACCTACTCCATCCTTCTGTTCACTTTGATCCTGAGCTTGAGAGTATTATTGTAGCAATTTATCAGCAAGCCTTGCATTTGTATGGCATCTTCCAATACCTTTAGCTGCCCAAATTTTGGATGATCATCCATGAATGGCATGGCGTATTTGAATGGCAGTGTCAAATGGCCTACACCTGGATCTATTTTCTATGCTATGTTTCAAAGTGCTTTTTGTCCACCCCAACACCTTTAAACTGCAGTCACTACCACCACACAAACACAGCAGCAATGCAGCCATAGAAAAAATGCAGGTCGGAACTCATAGGTGCAGTGTGGAAACAGGCCCTTCGGCCCACCAAATCCATGTCGACCAATGATCAGCCGAACAATAGTTCTATCTTACACACTAGAGGCAATTTGCAATTTTTTTGCCGAAGCCAATTAACTTACAAACCTGTTTAAGAAGTAACTGCAGATGCTGGAAAATCGAAGGTCGACAAAAATGCTGGAGAAACTCAGCGGGTGAGACAGCATCTATGCAACGAAAGAAATAGGCAACCTTTTGGGTCGAAACCCTTCTTCAGTCTGATGTGAGGGCGGGAAGAAGAAAGGACGAGGTGGAGCCAGTGGGCTGAGGGAGATCTGAGAAGGGGAGGAGAAAGTAGAGTTTCTCCAGCATTTTTGTCCAACTTACACATCTTTGGAATGTGGGAGGAAACTGAGCACCCAGGAAAAACCAGGAGCACCCAGGAGAATGTACAAACTCTGTACAGACAGCACCCGTGATCAGGATCGAACTTGGGACCCTGGCGCCGTGAGGCAGCAACTCCATCACGGCGCCTGCTGAGGAATCCATCTTGGTTTAATATCTCATCGAAAGGACCACAGTTCTGCACAAGTTTTGTCACCAGAGTGGGGCCTGATCCTATAACTATCTGATAAAACTAAGGGTATCAGCAATTGATCATTGCTGGCTTGTACACCTGATTACTCACTCTATCAATTCATACTCAAACTGGGGCCGGTTGGTTCATTGGCCACTGTACATTTCTTGCAGTGTTAATGTGAGTGATAGGATCTGGAAGAAACCAATGAGAATGATGGGAGTATAAAACAGGATCTGTGTGGGGTTGGTTTGTGGATCTTCTTCTTGCGTATGGCGCGCACAGCCTAAAGTTGAGGTCAACTTGTTCTATTTGATCTTGTTTGATTGTGCACATCGGGTTGATTGCATTAGTTGAAACAGGGCGGACCACGTGAAGGTTGCAATCTCCCACCCCGGTTTGTGGATGTTTGATGGTTGGTGTGGACTCGGTGGGACGAAGGACTAGGTGAGGAATATTATTTGCAATCCACAAAAATGCGGGTGATGCTATTGAAACAGATTAGATTCTATGGGGCATGACAGAGTAGCTGTTGACAACACGCCACCAATGGGACAATCTTGGATGGGGGAACATGGTGACAAGAATAGGCAATGATCATTCAGGGGCGATGGAATTTCTTCTCACAAAGGGTGGGAATTATTTTCGCCAGAGGGTTGTGGCAACTGGACCATTGGTGGTGTTTGAAGAGGAAGTAGATGCATTTTGAAACAATAAACCATGAGACATAGGAACAGAATTAGGCCATTCTTCCCATTGAGTCTACTTCACCATTCAACCATGGCTGATCTATTTTTCCCTCCCTTCCCATTCTCCTGTCTTCTCCCCGTAACCTTTGACACCCTTACTAATCAAGAACCAGTCAATCTCCGCTTTAAAAATACCCAATGTCTTGGCCACCACAGCTGTCTGTGGCAATAAATACCACAGATTCACCACAGATTCACAGATCAGGGAATTGAGGCCACAGGGAACCAGTGAAGAAAAGATGAGGCTCTGGGAAGATTTGTCATGATCATATTGAATGGTGGGGCAGGCTTAAGAGGCTGAGTGGCCTACACCTAGTCCTATTTTCTCATATTCCTTTGTTTTCATGTTATAGGACTCAATTATGAAAGATATTTTAAATAATTTTATTTCAGATAAAGGAAAGATAACATTAATACCTAAACCAACATTTGAAAGAGAAGTTCAGTATTAGCTCTGATCTAAATTCAGGATGTAACCCATAGAAATAAGCCATCATTTTCCAGCATACTGGTTTTACATTCCTCACGTACGTTGAATGAATTTGCTTGAGAATAAGCAAGTGCATGGTACAAGTCAATGAATCTGCTGCTAGTTCCCAGTACAAAGCAAATCAAACACACCCGCTGAGCAGCAAACAGCACTGGATAGACTTTGAAATGAAAAATAACCAATTAAATAGATCAGGTGCAACTGTCAGATCTCGCCCACATGAGAAACAGAGGCAGACATACATAAAGAACAAGCAGACTATGCAAGAGAAGGATGAGTGTACAGGCAGCTGATGAAAGCCTTCGTACAGTATTTGCTACATGTTTGTGTAAGGCAAAGGACATCTTGCAGAGGAAAATGGAGCAAATCGAAAGATGCTCACAATTCAAGGTAAAACCTGCATCGGAGTGTAATGGCTGACACACCATGCCTAGAAGAGTGAAATGCAGAAATAATTTCCTCACCACTGTTGCATCATGGCTTCAATAATGCGTACTGGCCGCTTGATAAATGGAGGCAAGGCATGGAAAGATACCATTCCCATGTGGGCGTGGGATTGGAATAGATGGGCAAATAGGTGGGCATGGGTGTGATGGGCAACATAACATAAAGTTACACTTCATCAATGTGACATTCTTCCTTGGCGCACATCTTAAACCTACGACCTCTGCCACCAAGAACGACAAGGGCTACTAATGCACAGAAGCATCTTCAGTATCAAGATCCTCTGTGGCACGTGAAGCTTCCACATTCGGACATAACCACTGTGACTTCATCGCTGTTGGGTCAATATTCTCAAACTCTTTACCCGGCTGTGGGACCTTCTACATGGATCTCAGGTGAATGAGACAACTCACTGCCATCCTTTATGTTAACTGTGCTGGCAACCTAGCTCATTCATTGTCCTCTCAGGTACCTGTAGGGATGGACCAGTCTATTCTGTGCTGTTGAAAGATGTGGGGAAACAGCTGACAGGTGGGAGTTTCCCATCACTCCATATGCCAGTAGTGGCCAACTCCTGTGCCCAATTTGGAACAGCAGCATCATCATGTCCAACACGCCCCTGATTCACACTTCACATCTTAGTCAACAAAGTGCCTGGGTGCCTCATTTTAGCCTGTGACACCATCACCGAATTTCAACAGACCAGTTACAGTCTTGTTTATTGTCACGTGTACCAGGGTATAGTGGAAAACTTTTGTTGCGTCCTATCCAGTCAGCAGAAAGACAATACATGATTACAATCAAGCCATTTACAGTGCACAGGTACATGATAAGGGATTAGCGTTTAGTGCAAGGTAAAGCTAGCAAAGTCCGATCAAGGATAGTCAGAGGTTCACCAATGAGGATCGCCAGTCTGAAGAAGGGTCTCGACCCGAAACGTCACCTATCTCCTTCGCTCCTTAGATGCTGCTGCACCCACTGAGTTTCTCCAGCTTTTTGTGTAACCCTCGATTCTCCAGCATCTGCAGTTCCTTCTTTAACACCAATGAGGATGATTCAGTTGCCTGATAACAGCTGGGAAGAATCTGTCCATGAATGTGGAAGTGTGCATTTTCACACTTCTATACCTTTTGCCTGATAGAAGAGAGCAGAATAGGGCGCGACTCGTCCTTGATTATGCTGATGGCCTTGCCAAGGCAAAAATAAGATCAGCCCAGTTCCATCTGCGTTCAGTTTTTAAAGGCATGACACTGTCCACGGAATTATAGTGACAAGCGATTTGCTGGTAGGCTGAGCACCACCTGCTTGGGAAGTTGGAGGTAGGGAGTAACTGTCGTGTTTCGGGTCGAACCCCTGCATGAGGACCTAGCCATAATTCCTTTCCCCCCACACATGCTGCTCAACCTGCCAAGGTCTTCCATCATATTGTTTTCTGCTCGAGATTCCAACATCTGCAATCTCTTGAGTGTCCGAACATAGAAGAACTCAGCCTCAATTTGCATTCTATGAAATAACTATCCAGTTCATTCTAACCCGCTGTTGTTTTCCCACATCTTAGATTCCTCCAGATCCCCCTCAGTATACTGCTTTTTCTTGGATTTACTCAAATCAGATTCTATGAGGCCACACAGCCCAGGGCATGTCAACACACAATATGAAAACATTTCTTCTCATCCCCTCTCTATCGTTTTGCTGTCCACCAATGAAGGGGTTCTGTCAGACTGAAAGTGCCTCGAGTTACACTGAAACATTCACATATCATGCCAGACTGAAGACTGACCTCAATATGACAGTTGTGTCACATCAGCTTATGATGAAGATCATTAACTGTCTATTATTCAACGTTTTACCCAGGCCATTGCACCTTGCACTTGGTCTCCAGTAACTAATCGGCTTGAAATTTCTGTTGTTGACTAGTTGCTGCTGGAACTTTTCAAGATACAATGGAAAGGGAGCAGGAAGGATTAATCGCAGAGATACAGCGTGGGCACATGTCCTTCAGCCCACTGAGTCTGCACCGACCAGTGATCCCGTACATTAGTACTATTCTACACACTAGACAATTTACAGAAGCCAGAGTGCGGGAGGAAACAAGAGCACACGGAGCAAACCCATGCTGTCGCAGAGAGAACGTACAAACTTCGTACAGATAACACCGTAGTTAGGATCAAGCCCGAGTCTCTAGCACTGTAAGGCAGCAGTGTTACTGCTGCGCCACTGTGCCACACTAAATCCACAAGTTGACAAAGATGTTGTCCACAAGTTGACAACAGCATGGAACCAGGCCTTTTGGCCCACCGACTCCACACCGACATCGATTACCCATTCACACTGGTTCTATGCTATCCCACTTTCACATCCACTCCCTGCACAGGAGTCATCTCATGGCTATCACTCTGCAATTTACAAAGGCCAATTAATCTGCAAAACTGTACACCTTTGGGATGTGGATGGAAAACGGAGCACCCAGAGGAAACCCAGGTGGTCACTGGGAGAACGTGCAAACTCCACACACAGAGGACCTGAGGTCAGGAACGAACCCAGGTTTCTGGCGCTGTGAGGGAGCAACTCTACCAACTGCTCCACTGTGCGCTGTTGCTTTTCAAGGAGAATTATGTGTGTTTTGGAGGTGAACATGTTGAGTGGCGGCATTCCCAATTGCTTCTGCCCTTGCCTCGAGTTTTAGAGGTCGCGGGTTGAGAAGGCTTGGTGATCCGGTACATAACATATTTTAGATATAGCTGCACTCTTCCTGGCAGGTGGAAAACCTGCATCATATTCCTCGTTTGTGCCTGGGAGATGGTGGAAAAGGTTTCGGAATTCAGAAATTGATTCACTCGTCACACTTGTATTTGTGTTACCAATCCAGTTAATTTTTTGGTCAATGTAGATTGGCAAGTATCTCTGAAGTCTGAAGTCTAAATTAAATACATTGATGCCCTTGAATTTAGCGATAGTAATGCTGTTGAATTTCAAAGAGGTTAAGAACATAAGATCAGGGGTAGACCATTTGGCCCTTCAAGTCTGCCTTGCCATTCAGCATGAGTGGAATGGTTAGAGTCTGCCTTGCATGTGATGTTATTCGTTAACTTTAATGGAGTGACTGTTGCCCGGTTTTGCTGCTTCATTCGATGAGGGGCTGTGAATGGAATTGAAAATTATTCCATCAACAGTGAACTTCCCTATTTCTGACATTAGAATGGCAGGAAGGCTATTGATGTCACACTAAAGGACCTGTCCCACTTGGCCGTCATTTACGCGACAGGCCAGTAGTGACTGACGCGCGACTTATCATGCAGCCGCACAGCCGTCTGGAGAGCGTGACGTCATTTGAATACCCAGTTTATGATATTTATGGTGATTTTCTAAAATGTTCCCGTTTCTTGAGTGGTGCTAGCAATTGGAAAACTGCGGATGTAATGCCCCTATTCAAAAAAAGAGGTGAATGAAAAGTAGCAAGCTGCAGACCAAATTAATCTGTGGGAAGGAACTGCAGATGCTGGTTTCAATTGAAGATAGACACAAAATGCAGGAGTAAAGGGCCTGTCCCACTTTCCCCGAGTTACTACCGAATTCTCCCGTGTTTTCCCCTTGATTCAAACTCGGAGAATGTCCGTAGCGAGTCCGTAGGAGTCCGTAGATATTCCGTAGCAGCTCGTAATGCCAGCCGTAGGTACTCGGGGCATCAGGTACGTCGGGACGTTTTTTCAGCATGTTGAAAAATGCCCACATGCAAAAAAAAAGCCACGAGTACCGACGGCTGGATATTACCGTAATTCTCCGAGTTTGAATCAAAGGGATAACTCGGGAGAATTTGTGAGTAACTCGGGAAAGTGGGACAGGCCCTTAACTCAGCGGGACCGGCAGCATCTCTGGAGAGAAGGAATGGATGATGTTTCGGTCTGAAGAAGGGTCTCGACCCGAAACGTCACCCATTTGACCCGAAACGTCTCCCTGTCCCACTTGGCCATCATTTACGCGAAAGGCCGGTGGTGTGCGAAAATTTAGTGCAACACGAAATCCTGGTGCGCTGTGCGATACCGCGCACAACTCCACACTCTTCCACGCCACTCCATGCACCCGTCCTGTGCTACCCACACGCTACCAAGTTGCATAAATGGCGCGCAAATGACGGCCAAGTGGGACAGGCCCATAAAGGAGTTCCTTCAGTGATGTCCTGGGGCAAGAATGATTAACCCCCCCCCCCCCCACCCATGACCAAAACCATCTTCCTTCATGTTTAAGTATACCTTCAGCAGTGGACAGCTATTCCTTTGGTTACCACTGGTCCCAACTCCAACGTACAATATTCCAAAGTACCATGATACCACTCTCCATCAAATGCTGCCTGCATCTAAAGGACAATTATCCTCAGTTTGATTTAGCGAAGTTTAGAGATGCAGCATGAAACCATGCTCTTCCGCCCATCGGGTCCACACTGACCAACGGCCCCCATACACTAGTTCTATCCTACACACTTTACAGATTTACAGAATATACTGAAGCCAATCAGCCTACAAACCTGTATGTATTCAGAATGTGGGAGGAAACCGGAGCACCCGGAGAAAACCCACACCATAACAGGGAGAACATGCAAACTCATACAAACAGCACCAGAGAACAGTATCAAACCCAGGTCTCTGGTGCTCTACCACTGCGCCATTGCACCACTCTAGTTCTGGAAGCTAGTTCTTGGACCATAGCTTTAATGAAATCTGGAACCAAATTTTCCTGGCCAAAGTCAAACTCAAATGCCCCAAAGATATAATGGTTTTTAATGATTAATGGTAGATTGGTACAATGGTGCTTTGGTTGTTATTCATGAATAACCATTACACAGTGCTAAATTCTGATATTGTGGCTTTCCAGCCACAGTTTGGCTCCCTTGTTGCACATTTTTATGAATCAGCAGACCGAGGTACTACTCCTTCCACCTTTGGTTGACCTGTTTGCAAGAGATAGATGCTCCATACTGAAAGACTCAGGAGAAGATCCCAGGCAAATCTTGGGACAAGACTTACAACAGTGGGAGAGAAGACAGGCCATCAACAAAAGCCAACAAAGGAAGGGCTTGCTTTTATTTAGTGTCCTGTAATCACATAGGCATGTCATCAAGCAGTCTCAGCCAAAGTAGTTCTTGCAAATGTGATCGCTGGAACATGAGCGGGAAATGTGGTGGGAGATACTAATCTCATCTTGGAATTTCTGAGCTATTTTAAGTGCTCTATGCAGTGGATACAATGATTTGTAAAATATCCTACTTTTACAGCAGAGAAGGTCTAGCAGCTTTACTGCACATAAGAGCACTAAAGACATTTCCAGCACACCAGAAGGATTGCTAAGCTGATATGTAACACATTGTAATAATTTGCTTTTTTATATATTTCCATCACACAGTTACATCAGGATGGTGTATATTATTTTTTTGTCACAAAGAAATACCAAGCAGGCAGATAATAACACTGTTGCGCTGTGAAGCAAGAGGATGTATAATAGCTCCATCACAAACTACAGAGGAGGTTCATAATACCGAGGACAGTGAAAGCTGAAACATATGAAACAATCTGCTTACCTGCCGATCAGCAGGAATTCTCCCAGTACCCCAAGTCTTCTCATTGCTATCAGCAGACCTCTTACTGTCATTCCCTCACAGAAGCAGACAACAACTCTCGCCTTCGGCAGCCTTTCCCGTAACTTTCTCAGCAGTCGGTCAAACACTTTCTCCCCGGCGTTGCTGTAGATTTTACCCGAGTGTGCGATGCAGAGTCCTTCCTGTGTTGCTAACTCCTTGAAGGCCTCCATCCCACTCTCTCCGTAGTTCCCTAGGGAAAGAAAGATGATGTGATTTTGATTGAAAATCAACGTGGATTATGATGATAGACACAAAATGCTGGAGTTACCTCAGCGGGTCAGGCAGCATCTCTGGAGAAAAGGAATAATTGATATTTTGGGTCGAGACCCTTCTTTAAACTATGGATTATGATGACGTGATGTTGGGATGTACGCATGACAGGCTTCATCTTTTATGTGTTCTCCCACCTCTGATTCAGAAGGTATTGGTCCATTCTGTGCCCATAGTTGAGACAGATACTTGTGTGCAATGGAGAGGGGTTTACATTGTTGAAGACAGTCTCGAATAAAATGCTGAACGGAGGTTCGCTTGATCTCTTAAACCCCTGTCCCACGATACGAGTTCATTCCAAGAGTTCGCCCGAGTTTGCCCTGATTCGAACTCGGAGATTTGCGGTAATGGCCACTCGTCGGTACTCGGGGCTCTCATGGACATTTTTCATCATGTTGAAAAGTCTTCCCGTGCTTACCTGCGGTTAGCCAGTCTTCCCGAGTACCTGCCGTTAGCGCTAAGAGACGTCCCCGAGCTCCGATGTACCCGCTACATTCATTCTCTGTGCTTACCACGAGTTTGATTTTTTTTAAAACTCGGGAGAGCTCTTGGAATGAACTCGCACCGTGGGACAGGAACACAAAAGATCCATTGACAACTAGCAACAGTTTTCTTCCTGATAATCTGGTTAACATTCATCATCCAACAAACTTTGCAAAAAATGATTGAGGTCGATTATTGCATTTCTGATTTGTGCCATTTCCTGTCAGCAAATTAGTTATCATGTATTATACGGTGGCAATACTTCAAAAGTATTCATCAGACATTCAGGAGGACCCTGAAGTTGTGAACAGCATTGTACAAATTCACATCAACCATCTCCAAGTCCAAAACATCGGGCAAATAAAAGCTGAAATTGCTTTGTTATTCCCTGATACATTTCACTTAGTTTAGTTTGGTTTGAAGGTGCTGCATAGAAACAAGCCCTGTGGCTCATGGGATCCAAGATGACAATTGATTACCCCACACTAGTTTCATGTTATCCCACTTTTGTATCCTACACACTAGGTGCAATTTACGGATGCCAATTAGCCTACAAACCTGCACATCATTGAAATGTGGGTGGAAACCGGATCATTCGAATAAAACCAACAGATCACAGTGAGCACATACAAAATCTGCATATAGAGTACCCGTAGTTAGGATTGAACCTGGATCTCTACTGCTGTGCCACCCTTGTAATGAGCACTTCAGTCATTTGGCGCAACACTGCTGTGCACATTATGTTAAAGGGAATGTGAGAAGAATTAATTACTTTTGTTTGGTTTTCACTTCATGCCTGTCCCTTTAAATCCAGGAAGAGTTTGTAGCAGATCGAACCATAGTTCCGATTCACGCACCAAGCTTAAAATATTACAATCATGCACACTTCATTAGTAACCGGTTAAAGAGAAAAAGCATTCGATCTTGAGCTGCAATGTGTGATTAGTTGTTTTGGCAAGTGATTGATAGCTGGGACGCGACTGACAGTTCATTTTAAGTAAGACAGCTGAGATGTGCAGAGTCCAGAAAGTGGCAGCAACTCCCCACAGGAATTGTTTCTTCTTGATGCGGGAAAAGAGGGTTGGAAATGTGATGAGGAGGTGGTTAAAAAAAAAATCTAATGAAAAAGACAACTTGCAATCTCTCAGAAGCATCGTTAGTTATGTAGCACGTTTAAAAGGGGGCACTTCTCAGGGGCATAAGCAGCCAAAAATAGATACTGTGCAAAATATTTGAAAGAAATGAGAGTGGTGAACTACAATTGACTGAAAGAATAGATTAAGGAAGGAAATAAGGTATGAAATTTCTTAAAGGAAGGTTGTAAATGATAATACTTTACAAAGAGCTGATTAATTATACCGCAAACGTAGAAGAAAGTCACCTTTCAAACCTGCTTCCCATTAAACCAGATGATGACAGATGAGATTGTAATCTTCACCCCCCCCCCCAAACTTGCTTGTCAAGAATCTAACTAGATCAGCCCTAACAAAATTCAAAGGCTCTATTTCATTTGTGATAAGAGCAGAATTAGGCCACTTGACCCATCAACCACCATTCAATCATGGCTTATCTATCTCTCCCTCCTAACCCCATTCTCCTGCCTTCTCCCCATAACCTCTAACACCATAAAGGTGTCATAAAGGTGTCATAAACCTTTAGGTCACCATAAAGCTTCCCTTTATTTCCATAAAGGAAAAAATATGTGAAGAATTTCAACCCTCTGAGATGAAAAAAAACCCTTATCTCTGTCATCAATGGACCACCCATTATTTCTAAATTATGCCCACAAGTTCTTGATTCTCACACGAGGAAACATCCTCAGCACGTCTGCTCTGTCAAGAACCTCTCAGGTCCCCTCTCCCTCTTCTAAATGCCAGGGGATTCAACGCATGTTCCGGTCTTCCAGACCCATCTTCAGGAAACTTGCTTTTTCTGTCCGCATCAGAATTAGCCATTTCTGCTGTTATATGATATCTTGTATTATGCCGTTTGGAGCTCTAACTAAATTATGTCAAGATGCAATCATTTTGTAAAATATATATATTGTAATAGTTCCACAATTAATTCAACTTGGTTTATTAGGTACAAATTCCCCATTGTAAATAAATGCTATTTTACGCTGCCCATTCAAATTTGTCTGAATGAATAATTCACTAATAAGCCTGAAGATGGTTCCTGACTTGAAATGTCCCACCACAGATGCTGCCTGGCTTATTGAGCTCCTCCAGCAGTTTGTTTTTAGCCTCTTGTGTCCCCCAACTCACTAATAATGATTTTGTAATAACTTCCTTGCAAATAGAAACCCAATGTCTTAAGTCACTTCACCTACCCTCGTAAAGTAAGGGAATGAAATGACCAATTTTCCAATCATAGGGAGTAACGTTTGAGTCAGTCGAGGTCTGGAACGCTTTTGTGCATGTTGTAGTGAGTTTGGTGATGCTACAACTGGTGAACTACAAAGACCACCGAATCGTTTTGCTGGATCCTCGTGACCTATGAATTGGCCAAATGTCTGAGGAAACCCAAAGTGATGCTTTGATCAGTTCTGTCTCACATCTGTGGTTCACCTCCTCTGAAGATTAACGACCATCAACCGAGTACAGTTTTACTGTTTCGGGAGCATCCTCCATTTATAATGTTGTAATTCACCTCACTAAAATCCGCACCTCTTTAGGATGTTTGACCAATTGCCAAAAGAATGAGTAAGATACATCTCTGAACACCATAGACACAAAATGCTGGAGTAACACAGCAGGACAGGCAGCATCTCTGGATAGATGGAATGGGTGTCGTTTCGGGTTGAGACCCTACTTCAGACAGAGTGTGGGTGATGTTTTGCGTTGAGACCTTCTTCAAACTGAGGGTCTGAACACCAAGGTACGTGCCCATAAGGCTATTGCTACGCACAGCCACATTTTGAATCTTCACTATTTTCATCCCCCTGTCTGAAGTTCTACCTTCAAGTGTACTAAACTTTGAAGATCAAAAAACAGACACAAAAATGCTGAAGCAACTCAGCGGGTCAGGCAGCATCTCTGGAGAACATGGATAGGTTATATTTTGGGTCGGGACCCTTCTTCAAACTGATCCGCATTCTGGAAGATCAAAATGGACTAAAATTAGATTTGGAATTCTATCTTATCACTAGGAACAGAGTAGAGAGGGTGGAAAGGTTGTGCTGACAGTTTCTAACAAGTTATCAGCTGAGAAAATTTCTGAAGGGCTTGTTTATACAAACACAAATACCTGTCTCTGCTGTAAGACATCCATGTCTGATTTTGGATCCGTTTTTCTTCCTTGTTCAGGTACTAAGCTGCTGGGCTCATCCCACAGCACTGTATTTTACACATCTTTGTTTGTCTTGTCGTCATCTAACTGCTCCCCTTAACCCATTGTGTGTAGGAAGGAACTGCAGATGCTGGTTTACACCAATGATAGACACAAAATGTTGGAGTAACTCAGCGGGTCAGGCAGAATCTCTGGAGAAAAGGAATAGGTGACATTTTGGGTTGAGACCCTTCTTTAGACTGAGTCAGGGGAAAGGGATACGAAATGAAAACATGCATTTGTTCTAAATCTCTCCACATTGCCAGCTACAGTATATCTCTCTTTTCCCTTTCCCCGGACTCTCAGCCCTCACATATTCCTTTTCTCCAGAGATGTTGCCTGACCTGCTGAGTTACTCCAGCATTTTGTGTCTGTCTCATTAACCCATTAAGTGGATGACCTCCACAATATATTCCTCTTGTAAACCTGACATCTTATCACAGGTATTCCCTTTGTTTTATCTACCCATTCCCCCATCTTCTCCACAATTTAAAGTAAACTTGCTTTTCTCTTTTTCTGATGTCGGTCTTTGACCTGAACTGTTAACTCTGTTTTTCTTTCCACAGATGCAGTCTTGTCTGCTGAGTGTCTCCAGCATTTTTTCTGGTGATTCAGATTCTCAACATCCACAGTTTACATGATTTTCATTTATTTTCTCTGAGTCTCTGCAGAATGGCTATCACAAGTCAATAAATCAATGCCAGCGATGGTATTAGGATGTCTTATTATGCCACCAGTAGGCTTTTAACATTTTAAAATGTCAGAAACGTCACTAGAGTAATAGCCATTCATCAACGTTTCCGAATGCTGACGAACTCAAACCATTTTTCTTATCAAACCATTTTTATTGTGCTAATTGTCGTCAATAAATATTTCCTTTTTCAACAGTCACTGTTTCTGCAGTCTTAATAATGCTTTAAATGATTCCTGCATTGTGCACCTCGACCTATTTTTACTGCATTCAGACAGAGTGAAACTAAACTCAGAGTGTGGGTGCAAGAGACCATCTACACATCTACACATAGGCAGGACTGGATGCAAACATCCTCTGGAGATGTGCAGCATCACAAGTGTCAAAACAGTGCTTGCTTCATAGCCATGAATATAGAAATAATCCGAAGGCCTGCAGCATTGACAAGACATGTCGAACTGCCACAAAGGACAAAGCTACCTACCACACAAGCTATGAGATTTTACTTAGGAGTCACGTGAGTGACTTCGTGAAGACCCCACCAGCACGCATGAGCGACATATCATCGACGCATTGCACAGCGACAGGCTGGGAGGAGTGCTGCTCCTCTACAGGCAAACTTAAAAAAGAACCCTCCGGTAAGTACCGCTAACCTAGAGTGGTTAGGGCACTCTGTTTTTCATATTTGTGTTTCAGAGTACCCACTACCTCGAGTATGGAAAAAGCTCGAGGAAAGAAACGGGCCGCTCCCCGACAGGCTGCGGAGGACCGCGGAACCACGGGCAGGAAACAGCGGGTGACAACATCCGAGCTAGCCGTTGAACAGACGGCAGCTCCCGACTTCCTACCGCTACAGTCTGGAGGACCACCGCGGACTGGCGGTAAGGCTGAATTGGCTGAGTCGGGGCCTGACGACCTGTCTTTCGTGGACAGCGATGGCGGTCGATTATCCCGCGTGGAGTGGATGGTGGAGCAGTTGCTCCAATGTGACCTACTCCAGCAGGAGTATGGTAACCGTGGATCTCTTCGCAGACCCACGGCAATACCCTTTTCCGGGCTGCCCAACGTCTCAACCTCCTCGCAGGGGAGCATTAGGAGTCAGGGCTGTGCTGACTCTTAAGAGCAAGAACCCAACTTGCTAGGGGTGCAAGAAGACGAGCGCCTGGGTATGGTATCGAAATTCACAATACCATCCCAGAAGGGACAGCTGTTACAGCCGCAGCTGGCGGCGAGCATTAATTATCTTACAACGCACCAGCTGCAGGAGCAAGTTATAAATGATACATACCACGGCCAAATACCTTGTTCCAGAGAACTGTGTGTCTCTCAATGTACTGGCAGTTAACAACCCCATCTGGGGGAACATTAGTCCCAGCATCAGGGCTCAAGAAATCAATATGCAGAAGATATTGAAACTGCTAGCTGCGGGAATCACTGCATTTGCCAGATCTGTGGATGGCACCGATATGACGGATGAGCAACAGGACGCTTTAGCACTACTTGGCAACGTCCAGTTCAAAATTAACTGCTTCAGGAAAAGCACGATCCATCCTACGCTCAACCCTAAATTCGCAGGGTTGTGCAAAACTAGCAGCACACCACCGCCTACTCTGCTGTTCGGAGACAAAGTGCCGAAGCAGGTTAAAGACCTTGATGAAGAAGCTAAAGCGGTGGGCATGATCAAGGCACCGACTACCATCAGGTCAACAGTAAGCCGGCGGCAGCACCCCTATGCAACCACCAACAGGCCCCGCTACCATACTGACAGGACAGCGGGTGAAACATCGAAGGCTGCACCATTTACACAAAGGTCTTTTTTAGACCATGCCCCAGAGTGGCCTTCGTGGAAGATGTGCCAACCCCACACCACAGCGCCTCCACCTCCCAAGAGCCAAGGACGGAAGAAGCTGACACAACGCCACCGGTAACCATGGAGACAGGTGGGTCTGGTTGCCTTGGGAGTATCGCATGTGTAACTTCACAAATAGGGGGTAGATTACACTTGTTTCGGGATGCATGGAGTTCTATAACTTCTGATCTCTTTATATTGCACAGTATTCAGGGATACAAAATTGAATTCATTGACAAACTCCTCCTACCAGTTCAACATGTACCTAGCCGGAAATTTGTGCTTTCACTAAAAGAGAAAGTGGAGGGTCATGCGGAACTACTTAGATTGCATTCTAAGGGTGTAATAGAGAAAACTAAACATGAACCTCTTGAGTTTGTATCAAACATCTTCACCAAAACCAAAAAAGAAGATGGATGCCGCATTATCATTGACTTGACACAACTGAATACTTTCGTGCAATATACCCACATAAAAATGTAAACATTTGTAACTGCTAAACAACTAGTTTCCAAAAGGTACTTCATGGCTTGCATCGACCTAAAAGATGCATGCTATTCAGTACCCGTACATAAAGATCACCGCAGATATTTGAAATTTATCTGGATGGGGAAGCTATGGCAGTATAAAGCGCTGCCTAATGGACTAACAACAGCCCCCTACTATTTACCAAAATATTGAAATCAGCATTGGCGTCTCTATAGAAACAAAAGCATATTGTCATGCCGTATCTTGATGACATCCTAATTGTGGGGAAAACCTTGAAACTGGCTAAATTGGCTGTGACAGCCACCAAGCGTCTATTTCAAGAACTGGGATATATCATCCATCCAGACAAATCCAAGTTAATGCCTTCTGTAATAATGGATTATCTGGGGTTCACGATCGAATCTGTTCACATGACTGTCACCTTGCCAAAAAGCAAGGCGACAGACTTAATAGAGGCATGCAAAAGCCAATGTTTGCGCCAGTAAACCAACCATTCGGCACGCTGCCAGGGTAATCGGGAAACTTGTGGCTACATTTCCAGCTACACAATATGGACCATTACATTACCAAAATTTACAAAGAACCAAAATTTCAGCACTAAAATCCCACGCTGGTAATTTTGACAGGCCTATGCAGCTACTGGCCAAAGCAAAAATCGAACTGCGATGGTGGATTAGCAATATTCGACATTGCTTTAATCCCATCACAATTTCAAACCCTTTGGTTGTGTTACAAACTGACGCCAGCGCTCACGGCTGGGGAGCTACCGATACCACCTCCAGTTGTGGTGGCAGATGGAATATACACAAATCTACCTTACTTCGGACATAAGGTAATAACTATTTAGAAATGTTGGGAGCGTTTTATGAACTGCGGGCCTACTGTACACATATGCACCATCTGCATGTTCGCCTACAAATAGATTACACCACAGTGGTGGCATATATTAATCATATGGGTGGTATCAAGTCGATATCTTGTGATGAATTGGCAAATTCAATCTGGCACTGGTGTATAGAAAGAAACATTTGGATATCAGCTACCTACCTTCCGGGTAAGCTCAACACAGTGGAGGACACCAGGTCACGCATATTCAATGACAACACCGAATGGATGTTGAACCACCAGGTATTTATCGACATATCAGTATGGAACACCAGATATCGACCTTTTTGCATCTAGACTTAACCATCAGATACCAACATATGTCGCATGGGAACCAGACTCTGGGGCAGTAGCGATGGACGCTTTCTCGCTACATTGGGGGAATTTGTTTTTCTATGCATTTCCCCCTTTCTGCCTCATCAGTCGGGTATTGCGGAAAATTCAATCAGACTCCGCATCAGGGATTCTGATAGTAACCGACTGGCCTACACAGCCATGGTTCTCTGTGGTCCTCGACATGGTGAAAGAACCATGTCTCCCGATTCTCAAAAACGCCCGAATCTCCTGGTACATCACATGACAGGGGGAAATCATCTGTGCCATGGCTTGCAGGTTCTGAATAGACCGCTCCTGGAGTTTGGGCTGACGGACAGGACCATGAACATCATCACGGCATCGTGCAGGGGGTCCACCAGGAGACAATACCTCACCCATGTTAAAAAATGGGAGGTATTTTGTTTCAGGACTGGTACCACATACAACTCTGCTACCATTATAACCATATGACCATATAACCATATAACAATTACAGCACGGAAACAGGCCCTCTCGGCCCTTCCAGTCCGTGCCGACCATTTGTTTTCCCCTAGTCCCATCTACCTGCACTCAGACCATACCCCTCCATTCCCTTCACGTCCATATACCTATCCACTTTACTCTTAAATGTTAAAATTGATCCTGCCTCCACCACTTCTGCTGGAATCTGATTCCACACAGCCACCACCCTCTGAGTAAAGAAGTTCCCCCTCACGTTACCCCAAAACCTCTGTCCCTTAATTCTCATGTCATGCCCTCTTGTTTGAATCTTCCCTACCCTCAATGGGAAAAACGTATCCACGTCAACTCTGTCTATCCCTTTCATCATTTTAAAGACCTCAATCAAGTCCCCCCTTAACCTTCTGCGCTCCAAAGAATAAAGACCTAACTTGTTCAACCTTTCTCTGTAACATTGTTGCTGGAACCCTGGCAACATTCTAGTAAATCTCCTCTGTACTCTCTCTATTTTGTTGACATCCTTCCTATAACTAGGCGACCAAAATTGTACACCATACTCCAGAATTGGTCTTACCAATGACTTATCCAATTTTCCACCCCATCATCCAGATCATTGATGTACATGACAAACAACAGTGGACCCAACACAGATCCCTGAGGCACCCCACTGGTCACCGGCTTCCAACCTGACAAACAGCCATCCACCATTACTCTCTGACATCTCCCATTCAGCCACTGTTGAATCCATCTTGCTACTCCGCCATTAACACCCAAAGATTGAACCTTCTTAACCAACCTTCCATGGGGAACCTTGTCAAAGGCCTTACTGAAATCCATATAGACAACATCCACTGCTTTACCCTCATCAATTTCCCTAGTTACCGCTTCAAAAAATTCAAGAAGGTTTGTCAAACATGACCTTCCAGGCACAAATCCATGTTGACTGTTCCTGATCAGACCCTGTTTATCCAGATGCTTATATATATTATCTCTAAGTATCCTTTCCATTAATTTGCCCACCACTGACGTCAAACTAATAGGTCTATAATTGTTAGGTTTATTCTTTGAACCCTTTTTAAACAATGGAACAACATGCGCAGTACGCCAATCCTCCGGCACTATTCCCGTTTCTAATGACATTTGAAATATTTCTGTCATAGCTCCTGCTATTTCTACACTAACTTCCCTCAATGTCCTAGGGAATATCCTGTCAGGACCTGGAGACTTATCCACTTTTATATTTTTCAAAAGTGTCAGTACTTCCTCCTCTTTGAATCTCATAGTTTCCATAGCTACTCTACTCTTTCCCCTTAACTCACCGAGTTCAATATCCTTCTCCTTGGTGAATACCGAAGAAAAGAAATTGTTCAATATCTCCCCCATCTCTTTTGGCTCTGCAGATAGCTGTCCATTCTGGTTCTCTAATGGTCCAATTTTATCCCTCGTTATCCTTTTGCTATTAATATAGCTGTAGAAACCCTTTGGGTTTACTTTCACCTTTCTTGCCAAAGCAACCTCATATCTTCTTTTAGCCTTCCTAATTTCTTTCTTGAGATTCTTTTTACATTCTTTATACTCCTCTAGCACCTCATTTACTCCATGCCTCCTATAATTATTGTAGATATCTCTCTTTTTTCGAAACAAGTGTCCAATTTCCCTTGAAAACCATGGCTCTTTCCAATTTTTACTATTTCCTTTCAACCTAACAGGGACATAAAGATTCTGTACTCTTACAATTTCCCCTTTAAATGTCCTCCATTTCTCTTCTACATCCTTCCCATGAAACAAAGTGTCCCAATTCACTCCTTTAAAATCCTTACGCATTCCCTCAAAGTTAGCCTTTCTCCAATCAAAAATCTCTACCCTAGGTCCAGTTCTGACTCTCTCCATAATTATATTGAAACTAATGGTATTGTGATCACTGGTCCCGAAGTGCTCACCAACGCATACCTCCGTCACCTGACCTGCCTCATTTCCTAACAGTAGGTCCAGCACCGCCCCTTCTCTGGTCGATACCTCTATGTACTGCTGCAAAAAACTATCCTGCACACATTTTACAAACTCCAAACCATCCAGCCCATTTACAGAATGTGTTTCCCAGTCTATATTTGGTAAATTGAAATCTCCCACGATCACAACCTTGTGCTTACTACTAATATCTGCTATCTCCTTACATATTTGCTCTTCCAATTCTCGCTCCCCATTTGGCGGTCTATAGTACACCCCTAAAAGTGTTGCTACACCATTCCCACTTCTCAGTTCCACCCAAATAGCCTCCCTAGACGAGCCCTCTAATATATCCTGCCATAGCACTGCTGTAATATCTTCCCTGACAAGCAATGCAACACCTCCCCCTCTGGTCCCTCCAATTCTATCACACCTGAAGCAACGAATTACGGACATACTGGAATTCCTGGCGAGCCTTCACTATGATGAGGGCCTCAGTTATAGTGCCATCAACTGTGCTAGGAGTGTTTTATCGTTTTACCTCGGGCTTAGGTTAGAACACCTTGGAGTGGGATCCCATCCCCTGGTGTCTAAACTTATGAGGGGTATTTTTAATTCTAATCCTCCCAGGCCTCGATATTCCCAAACCTGGGATATCGGACTGGTCTTATCCCTGCTCAGGGGTTGGGCACAAATCACGTCACTCTCATTAACCAAGCACACCTACAAGGTAGTGATGCTGATGGCACTTGTTACTGCACAGCGGGTTCAGACCCTGCATAACTTAAAATTGGATACCATGGTATCAACTCCTAACAAGGTGACCTTTTATGTAAACAAGTTACTAAAACATAACAGACCAGGGTCATCTGGCCTAAAATTGGAGTTCCTGGCCTATCCATTAGATAGACGCCTTTGTGTAACTACCCACCTTCGACACTACTTAGTGGTTACTAATAATCTCAGGGGTGCGGAAATGAGCCTTTTTATCAGTTTTAAACGCCCTCACCATAGGGTAACTGTTCAGACCATTTCAAGGTGGCTCAGGGTGTGTTAGGTGCATCTCTTTGTATCTCATTCTACCAGGGCTGCGTCTACATCAGCGGCGAGGATGATGGAAGTTCCCATGGACCACATCCTCGCAAGCGCGGGTTGGTCCAATGAGTCAACTTTTCAACGGTTTTATAACAAACCTGTGACCACACCCGCACCTTTTGCAGATACTATTTTAAGTTCTGTTTCTTAATTTCCCTGAAAATAGGGGTTTATTATTTGTTTGTTAATAAATACATTATTGTTTCAAGTCTGAAATACATTAACATACTTCCTCCATTAGTCATTATGGCAGTGTGTGAGCATGGACTCGTTTCCAGGGCATGAAATCACAGAGCTTTGAAATCTTCACAAAGTCACTCACCTGACTCCGAAGTAAAATAGTAAGATTAAACAAGAATTTACCAGTTCGAAGTTTGATCCTTATTTTATGAGGGGTTACAATGAGGGATTTCGCGCCCTCCGCTCCCATCCCTCTATTATAAGGTCAACTGGTATGTTAGTTCTCTTATCTTACTATCTTCAGTCAACTCTACTATCTGTGATTTCACACCGCTGCTTTGAAGAATGTCGCGCATGCGTGCTGGCGGGGTCTTCACGAAATCCCTCATTGTAACTCCTCATAAAATAAGGATCAAACTTTGAACTGGTAAGTTCTCAATTAATCTTACTATTTTAGTTCATAACCAATGGTGTTACTGAATGGGAAATATCCAAGGGAAGGGAATTCAGTATAAAGGTCCGCACTGTCCACACTGAGCCAGAGTGATGTTTGCGGTGAAATCAATGGATCATGGTTTGCCCTTGGATCACATACAGCAGTTCACAGGTGAATGAAGTTGATTCAATCAACAGCTTAGTCTTTTCTAAAAAATAACATTTCATAACCACACAATTCACTAGTCAGTGAACAGGAGTAGTTCATATTATGGGCGAAAATCTTCAAAAGAGAAACCTCTGTACATTGGACTTAAAACATGAACAGGATTTAAGGCAAATGTATAACTCGTTGAACAGAGTCTGAAACTAGAATACTACAGCTGCTGGGATTCATAACGTATAAGGTCAACATATCTTATTACCTTTTGGAAGTTAGACAGGAGTAACTCAATGGGTTGGGTAGCATCTCTGGAGAAAAAGCATGGGTGATGTTTTGTTATCGGAACCCTTCTTCAGACTGGAGAGTAGATGCTGGTTTATATCTTTGGTATAAACCTGCATCAGCAGTTTCTTTCTACACATTTTTGTTTTTTTTTAAAACAGAGAGTAAACTCATCTCTTCTCTGGCAAGGGAGGAAGAAGGGGATTATTCCGCAGGAGTCATTCTTTATAGAATGAGAATCAAATCGATTCTGTGAAGGGTGGGTGATCAGTTCTATCTTGTTACAGTTACAGTTCTGAGGGACTGACTCACTACAAGACAGCTTGCCTGCAGAACTCCCAAATGTGCGGCAACAATCAGGCAATAGTCAATGCTGAACGACTTTATAACCAATTGATCAAGATTTGTTGCTCTACTGTAACGTCACACTTTAATCCCAATCACCACCATCAACATCAACATTCATGAAGATGGTGCTGGACTGTGACACTTCCCAGAGAAGGATCTACTACCATCTGATACAATCACTCCACTCTTCTAAACCTAACTTTAGGAATACCATTAGTTACAGAGGTGTTATTAAGACAACCCTTTCACCAGCAAGCTTCAAGAACAAGAGAGGGGGCCAGGAACACTACGTTGTCCCTCATCTCCGCACCTTTGGAATACTCAACCCCAAATATAAGAAATAGATCAGAAATGTTATGAAATACTCACAACTTCCCTCTACATGTTCAACTAAAAGAAAGGTTCTTCAAGTGACATGACACTGTCAAGTTCTTAATATTTAAAGTTCAGGGATTTTCCCACTGAACTACATCTCTACTCTCTCCATCACTGGCACCATATATCGGGAATATCTACAGTCTACAGAGCACAGTATGGTAATTTATCAAAGTTGACCAAGAATAACCCCTTGCTCCACAATCTCAATCACTGGCAAAAAACAAAAGCAGTTTCACTGCAGAAACATTATGTCAAATTTAGGAATACCCCTTCTAATTTGATTGCCACTGACACATGGACTGCAACAACTCACGAGGTCACACATACCCAAGCAACCAGCAGTAGGCAATAAATGTGGCCAAATCCCTGAAACCCTAAATATTTATTCTCTTGATTAAGGGTGTTAGAAGGCTACGGATTTGGATCATTTTATGAAGATGTAATTCAATGCACCTTCTGCATACAACTACAATACTCCCAACAAACTGACCCATCACCATTTTCGCCTAAGCAGCCAAGGGTAGGCAATAAATGTTGCCTTTGCACACAATGCCCCAAAAGTTCCCATTTTATAGTCACACAGTACATTATATCCACAAATTTCCTCAGTAAATTCTAGTGTCAGGGACAGACCTTTTGTTGTGTCACATCCAAATGGACCTTTCTTCCTGTAATCCAATTAGCTCACATTATAACCTTGTCCTTCTACGCCTTGTCTATTTAAGTGCCTGTTTAAATACCTGTTGAACAGTAATTATATTTGCTTTTACTACCTTCTCTGGCAGAATATTCTCAATACCAACTGCTCTCTGTGTGAAAACACAACCCTCAATTCCCCTTTAAATCTCCATCTTCTCAGCTGAAATGTCCTCTTGTTTTTAGGCCCCTACCACTGGAAAATATTTTCAATATCTACCTTATTTGTGCCCCTTCCAATCCCTGATTGGTAGCAATGAATTGGTTTATAATCTTGTATATTTATTCAATTACAGCTACCTTCATAATGGATTGTCATAACAAATCAGTCCTATGTCTGTGGAAATCTATCCCTGCTTGGTAGCAATGAATTGACTAATCCTTGCTAATCAACCTTTGAAGTTCACCCCATTGAGTTTTTGGCAACTGTAATTGCATCATTTTGCCAGAGGAGGCAGCACAGGTCCTCCACCAGAAGGAGTGTGTAATTATAGCCTCACGTAATTTGATGGAAAAGAGGACATTCAAATTTATAATGGAAATTTTGACAACTACGATAGATTGTCTTGAATTTTTTATGACGTTAGATGGACCTATAAAACACCAGGGAAACAATCACATCATATCAGAAATGGTTCATCTTGAGTTCTCAATTAAATAGAATTTAATTGATGGTGTAAAAATAAAATTTAGACAGCCACATGAGAAATGCCATTTCATTAGCTGGGAACTGTCAAAGTGAGTTTTAAATGAACCTAAATTCTTTTCCGTCAGAGTGCACAGCTGATTTCACAGCTCACAGGGAGGAGATTTTCTATCCCAGCCTCCCAATTATCCAGTGCTTGAACTTGCAAAGTCCTGTTGCATGAGTTGTGATCTATTTGTCAACTTTACTGACTATGCTAAGGAGCTGAAATGTGATCAGAGTGCACAGAATCTCTGTCACCCAAAACCCAATCCCACAGTGTCGACCAATGGAATTATACAAAAGGACACAAAGTGCTGGAGCAACGTTTAAAAACATTTAGACAGGTACATGGATAGGATAGGTTTAAAGGGATATGGGCCAAACACAGGCATGTCGAACTAGTGTGGGCAAGATGAGACATGTCGGTCAGTGTGGGCAACTTGGGCCGAAGGGCCTGTTTCCACACCGTATGGCTCTGACTCTTTATGACGCTATAACAGCAGCTCAGGCAGCATCTTTGGAGAACATGGATAGGAGATGTTTTGGGTCGAGACCCTTCTTCAAACATTGTTGGGGGGTGGGGGGGGGGGGGGGAGAGAAGAAAGCTAGACAAGGGGAGAGGCAGGACAAAGTGTGACAAGTAATAGGTGGACATAGGTGAGAGGGGTTTTTGATAGTCAGATGGTTGGAACAAAGGCCAAAGATTATAGCAGATGTTGTGAGACAGGTTTGAAGAGTTTTGGACTGAGAAGCCAGAGGGAGGAAAGTGACCTAAAATTGGAGATTTCAATGTGCCTTTCATTGAGTTGTAAGCTACAATTATATATTGCAGGAGGCCACTTATTGATGATACCTATGCCTACCTTTATTGGATCAAACCATTATGCCTCACTGCCCTGTTCTTTGCCCATAGT
Organism: Okamejei kenojei; assembly: GCA_035221665.1. NCBI lineage: Eukaryota > Metazoa > Chordata > Chondrichthyes > Rajiformes > Rajidae > Okamejei > Okamejei kenojei. Next base: position 20,025,444 of record CM069138.1, read on the forward strand.
CATTTAATATTTGCTTTTTTGAGATTTATCCAATTTATTTTTTGTATGTTGCTACTGAATCTGCCTCCAGTATCTTTTCAGGCTTAAGATCATGAAAACATGACAAATTGCTGCATAAAAAAGAAAATCTCCTTGTCTCCCTACAGAATGTTTTACCAATTACTTTAAATCAAGGTCTTATGGAAAGTAAACGTCTTGCCAGTGAAATACATTTTGCTTTAGTTTATTCTCTCTGAGGTACCTAGGTTCATTGGCATGGACAATGTTTATTGCCCATCTCTAGTTACCATGGAGGAAGTGGAGGTGAGCCATATACTTAGATTACTGCAGTCCTTCTGATACAAGTAGTCTGACTAAATTGTTGGCAAAAGAGTTCCAGGATTTAGAACGTGGGTGACGAAGGGCCAGTATTACATTTCCAAGTCAGGATGGTGGGTGACGTGGAAGGGAACCTGCAAATGGCGATGTTCCCTTGTTCCCTTGTCCTTGGTCGAAGATGTCACAAGTTTCCTCCCAGTCCACTACATCAAAGTTGTTTGTAAGCCTCCATTTAATGGGGCGGCATGGCGGGGTAGCGGTAGAGCTGCTGCCTTACAGCTCCAGAGACCCGGGTTCAATCCTGACTACGGGTACTGTCTGTACATTTGTACGTTCTCCCCGTGTCCTGCGTGGGTTTTCTCCGGGTTCTCCAATCTCCTCTGACGCTCCAAAGACTTACTGGTTTGTAGGTTAATTGGCTTGGTAAAATTGTAAATTGTCCCAAGTATGTGTAGAATAATGCTAGTGTTTGCGGATCGCTGGTCGCCATGGACGTTGGGCTGAAGGGCCTGTTTCCGCGCTGTATATCTAAACTAAAGTAACATTAGCAAATTTGCAGATGACACAAAGCTGGGTGGCAATGTGAACTTTGAGGAGGATGCTATGAGAATGCAGGGTGACTTGGACAGGTTGGGGGAGTGGGCAGATGCATGGCAGATGAAATTTAATGCGGATAAATGTGAGGTTATCCACTTTGGTAGCAAAAACAGGAAGGCAGATTACTATCTAAATGGCGTCAAGTTGGGAAAAGGGGAAGTACAATGGGATCTGGGGGTCCTTGTACATCAGTCTATGAAGGTAAGCATGTAGGTAGGGCAGGCAGTGAAGAAAGCGAATGGCATGTTGGCCTTTATAACAAGAGGAATCGAAAATAGGAGCAAAGAGGTCTATCTTCAGTTGTACAGAGCCCTAGTGAGACCACACCTGGAGTATTGTGTGCAGTTTTGATCCCCTAATTTGAGGAAGGACATTTTTGGTATTGAGGGTGTGCAGCGTAGGTTTACAAGGTTAATTCCCGGAATGGCGGGACTGTCATATTCTGAGAGAATGGAGCAACTGGGCTTGTACACTCTGGAGTTTAGAAAGATGAGACGGGATCTCATTGAAACATATAAGATTGTTAAGGGTTTGGACATGCTAGAGGCAGGAAACATGTCCCCGATGTTGGGGGAGTCCAGAACCAGGGGCCACAGTTTAAGAATAAGGTATAAGCCATTTAGAACGGAGAATAAGAAATACTATTTCTCACAGAGAGTGGTGAGTCTGTGGAATTCTCTGCCTCATATGGCGGTGGAGGCAGGTTCTGTGGATGCTTTCAAGAAAGAGCCAGATAGGGCTCTTAAAAATAGCAGAGTCAGGGGCTGTGGGGAGAAGGCAGGAAGGGGTACTGATTGGGGATGATCAGCCATGATCACATTGAATGGCGGTGCTGGCTCGAAGGGCCAAATGGCCTACTCCTGCACCTATTGTTCAATTCAAACTCAAACTAAACTAAACTAAACTAAACTAATATCATAGCTGAATGAGACAATGCCTACATAGGCTGTTGGCAGCCCATTGTATGGAGACAGATACCACTTTAAATTGTTTGTTTTAATAAAAAGGTATAGTTTGTAGAAATTGTTGATCTAAATTGCATTTAATCAGAAATTACCATTTGGCTGTACAAATAAAAGCTAGAGAAATGGCCTAGCTGTGAAGAGGAAAGAACTGCGAGTGAGAAGGAATAGGAAAGTAATCATTTTGATCAATCTGAAGAAGGGTCCCGATATGAAACATCATCCACCTGTTCCCTCCACAGATGCTGCCTGACCCATTCAGTTCCTCCAGTACCTGGTGTTTTGTTGCAGATTCCAGCATCTGCAATCTCTTGCATTTCAATCATCATGATTGCCTTGTCATTATGATGACGTTACCGAGTTGAAAGTGTGGTTGTCGAATCGGTCTTGCTTGTAGTTAGCTTTAGTTTTGCTTGTTTAATTGACCACTATATTTTTGGCATGTGTTGTGCACAAATGTTGGTGGGTTCTGTTTAGCATTCTGGGAAAGGCTGAGAAACTCTCCTGGAGGTGTGCAAATAGCATCCATATTGGCATAGACAGGAAGATGACAGGGGGATGCTGGAACTCCATCCAAGAAACAATTAAATGGGTTTGGGTAGGATTAGTGTAAATATAGATTATTGGTGGTCAAAATTGATGAGCCATAGGGATTATTTCCAGGCTGAACGTGTGACTCAATGCATCTGGATTTGGGGCTGGGTACCCTGTGATGCAGTAATAAACTGTGAAGGGTCTTTTCGTCATCTTAACCCCCGTTTTTAGATCCTTTTCCTTCCCATGTAGCCCATTCCAGTCCTACAAGTCTTTGAGATATCAACACCCCTACAATTTAAATCATTTTTGCACTGCCCAATTGATGACCATCCCCTTATGTTTTGAAATGCTCTCCAAACAACTCTTTACTCATTTAAGGCTCTCTGTAACCTGCTTTTGTGACCAACTTTTTGGCTGCCCACAGGTGTGGCAGTGGGGAGGCAATAGGATACTATGCAGAATACAGTTTGCATTGCCCCTTTAAATAACGTGGTTGAGGGGTCTTAGATTGGTAACCCTTGGGCTTGGTTTACAGTGAGTGAAAAACACAGGTTTTTTGTGGCACATTGAAAATCCAATTTCACAGTGGCACATTGAAAATCCAATTTCTGACAGTAATTGTTGAAATGAGCGCTGAGCCGAAGATGACACCATTAGATCCACCTCCGGAAACAACTCAAATGGATTCTGACTTGAAGTGCCTGCTCTAATTTCCCATTGGGTGGGATTTCAATAAGGCAAAGGTTACCCTTGTGTCAATTTTCTCCAGTTTCTTGGCCATCCTGAGTTAGAACTGCCGGTTAAAGTTTTGTTTAAGTGACAACATCAGCTCTCTCACTGTGGCATAAAATGGACGATGTAGTCCAATAGACAAGGCGGGACGTGGTAAAAGTGCCACTGATTCAACCATAGTTAACACCAACAAATTACAGTACATTGAAGATAGCCACAAATGCTGGAGTAACTCAGCGGGTCAGGTCTGGAGAAAAGAAATTGGTAAGGTTTATGGTCTCGACCCTCTTCAGACTGACATTTTGGGTCAAGACCCTTCTTCAGATGCAACAAATAATAGATGCAGAATAAAGCCATTATGGTTTATATTGCAATATTTAATAATTAGCAAATATAATGGGAATTCAAGCTCATTAGATACACAAGTGCCTGCAATTGCATGAATCTTGAACATAAAAATAAATTGAAGTGGAAACTCAGCAGGTCAGGCAATCTATAGAGGGAAATGAATGCTGCCTGACCCACTGAGTTCCTTCAGAAATTTATTTTTGCACTCAAGCTCAATGGAGTTCAGCTAAGCTCAATTTGAAACAGCTTTTCTGTCAGGACCTCCTCTTGGAAACTCGTCAACTCCTGAAGTCACACATAATATCTACACTTTGCCCACCAATAAATCATCTGTGAGGCAGCCGCCTTCATTCCAGCATTTGGAAGGATGACTGAGTGTAGGTTTGACTGATTTAACACCCTGGGATGAGACATCTTTCAGGCAGTTTTCCTACAATTTTATTTACTCAGACAATTGCAGGTAAATGAGATGAATCAGAGGAATATTGGCATTGAATTTAAGCCTTCTTGTAAAAACCTTAATTTGCCTACTCCTGGTCCATCTCGATCCTTCTGCAACTTCCTTTAGTATGTATGTTGTCAGCTTCCTCTGTAATGCCTATCCTAACACGAGTTACTTTCACCTTCCACCCCTCTTCACGCAAATCAGCATTGGTTTCTGACTGGGCAACACCTCTACATTGTAACAATTCTATCATAGTCAAGTCACAGTTTTCCAAATCCCCTTCAGACTTTCCCTCCGCAACCTGGGTCACCCCTCACATCCCCAAGATCCTGACAAAGGACCTTTGACAATAACCTTTCTGCAGATCCTCCCTGATCTACTGAGTGTTTATTATGTAACTCCATGTCGGCCTGAGTTCATACTCACGATTTCTCTCCAACTCTTTCTACTGCTCTACATCTCCATTCTCCTTTAAGAATGTCTTAAAATATATCCCTTTGTCCAAGTCTTTCATCAGCTCAATTAATTGGTTATTCTTTGGCTTAATATCAACGCTCGTTTGCTTTCAATGCTGTGAAGTGAATTGTGGCATGTGCCAACTTGTGCAGCGTTACACATGAATTCTGAAACAGAAGTACTAAACAGCAACTTTCAGCCCCCTCCTCAGATATGTTTATAAAGATCTCTTTGACTGACATATAGTGTGAATCCCACTCATATCAGCAACATCAAAAGCATTTGCACTTCAATGCCCTTTAAGGAATTTGACTGTTGTTCCTGCGCTGTGGTGTAAGGTACGTTTGCCTTTGTCCTCTACAAAATACCTTGTGTGACATTGATGGAGCCAACTGAAATATTGATGATACCCGGTTCCTTTGTTGTGCCGCCCTTATTTGCCTACTTATGATCTCTGTACAATAGGATTGCCCTTCAATATTTTGCTCTTACAGTTTTTAGCCACATATTGGAAAGACAACAGCACTGCTACGAATCCCATACCATCCTCTCTGATGCCTTCTCCTCTCCTCAGTCATCAATTTATGTTGATTCATAATGGTGGTGACCTGTACCTTTGATCAAAGTGTTTGAGTTGTTTTTCCATTACACTGACACACACCTGTAGAGTCTTTGCCCACCAAGTCCTTATCAACCATCAAGCATCAATCCGTCACTGATCCTATTTTTTGATTCCCATATTCCCATCAACTCGCCCAGATTCTGGTACACTAGGTGTAGAATGGCTATTTCATACTAGCCAATTATAGTATTTGTAGTGATGACTCTGCCTACTATGTACTTCATATTATCGAGAGCTTGCTTATGCTAGTTAGAAATGAATAGCAGCTCGGAGATGTGATGACTGCACATCCTTGCTGTATGTAGATTTAATAAATATGTGTTGTATCTTGATGTGTGTTTGACTTGACTCATTACATGGTGTCAGAGAGTGAATCTTGCCCACTCCGCTCATGTTTATCAGGTTTTATTTCCTTCTGATTTTTTTGTATATTTTTTATCTCAATCATGGAAAAACTCATGTCGCCGTCCAAGTCCTCTGATCTTTGATTCTGACATTGCTGAACACTGGCATCTTTTTGAGCGTGACTACACTCATTATGCTCGCATTGTTCACCGAAATGACCCCCCCCCCCCCCCCCACGCCCCCCCCCGAGGTGTGTGACGATGTACTGTTTAATTTGGTGGGACCTGAAGCAATGAATCGTGCTAACAACTTCACTTTTTCTCCTGCTGTTTTGGAAGATGACGGTTAGGTCAGAATGCCTGCTGAAACAATCGACGATCTTGCGGTTTTGATCAGAAAGTTCAGAGAGCTGTGTGACCTGCCCTCTAACTACATTATTGAAAGGATCAAGTTCTATGCTCACTTACAGCAGATCGACGAACCAATTGAAAAAATTATCAGTGAATTGAAGCACATGGCTGCACGCTGTCCCTTTCGGGTTTTACGGGATGAACTCACCTTGGGACAAATTTATGGGAGGCATGCTTGACAGCAAACTATGAGATGAGCTTCTTCGAAACACTGATTTAACCCTTAACTGAGATAACGTCTCCCCATACTGACTCTGTGCCCTATAGTCAACGTTCGCAGCATAGTGTTAACAGACCTCTCCCCTCGTAACCCCCGTGCTGGGTCTGCAGCTCATTGTTAAAATTGCAACTATTTCCATGCTATGGGTTGTCGATTATGTGCTGCTTATGGGAAAAACTGTAATTTCTGCAAGAAATAAAACCATTTTGCTCGCTGCTGCCGTTCCCGTGTCACTCCTGCAGCTTCAAGGACGAGCCTGCACATGCTTCAACATGAATTTACTGATAACGTCTTCCAAGAGCCTGACTCACAATCCCCCGCACCGCTCTCAGAGAGTACAGATACCAGTTCTGCCATCCACTATCTCCTTCCTTCTAGAAACAAGTTTCAAACCAGACCCGTCGAAAGAAACAGCTTTCAGCGAAATGCCTGTTCCTACTGACATTGTGAGCTTACAAAAGTTCCTCGGAATGATCAACTACTTGGGTAAATTTATTCCCAACCTCAGCGACATATGTATTATTCCCAACCTCAGCAAATGTATTATTAATATCCCTCCTATATTGCTTAGCCACCAAAGGAAGGATGTAGATTGATTATTTCATACTAGCCAATTATAGTATTTGTTAGTAGTGACTCCGCCTACTATGTACTTCATATTATCAAGAGCTTACTTACACTAGCTAGAAAAGAATAGCAGCTCTGAGATGTGATGACTGCAGATCCTTGCTGTATGTATATTTAATAAATACTAGACTAAGTGAGACCCATTGGATCCCAGCATCACACGGGAGGGAAGGTCCCCCAATGCAATATTCCACTTCTCCACCAATTCCAATATTGGTGGCCAGTGGGGGGGGCGGGGGGGGGGGGGGGGGGGGCTTTCTGGAGCGCTAGTATGGGTGTTGTGGGCTGAAGGGACTGGTTTCCAGAGGGCTAGTATGGACATTGTGGGCCAAATGGATTCTTGGGCTGGTGGCTCAGTCACTCAAGCCCGTTGTGCTGGCAGCTCACTCACTCATGGCTGGTGGGCTGGCAGTTGACTCATGGTTATTCCTTGAAATTCCATTTTAAGCAGGGTGCAAGGCCACCAAATTCAAGTGCAGTTTCTTACCACTTCAAGCAGGGTGCAAGGCCACCAAATTCAAGTGCAGTTTCATATAATTTAAAGCAGGGTGCAAGGCCACTAAAGACAGCGAGTCATGACCTCTTCCTCCTCCACCTTGCAGAGACTGAACCATGCCCACACTTTTGGGGTTTATAGTCCCTCTCCCCCTCCCACCAGAAGGGGTGTGGCCTTCATGGCATGATTGATGGGAGAGAGCATATCAACATTTTTAAAACATTAATAACTCTTTTATTTTTCATCGATGGGAAATATTAACGGCACCTTATGAGTGGAGTGGCACTCTGAGTAAGCTAGCCAAAAATCACAGCCGTACGTGATAGCGTTTCATCTAAAATCAATATAAAGCGCAAATCAGGAAGTGGTCAAGATTAATTAAATAGAAGGCAAGGCAACTTTAATTAGGCAAGGCAACTTTAATTAGGCAAGGCAACTTTAATTAGGCAAGGCAACTTTAGCATTTCCAAACCAAAGGCAACACAGCTTTAACATTTCCAAACCAAAGGCAACACAGCTGTAGCATTTCCAAACCAAAGGCAACACAGCTTTAGCATTTCCAAACCAAAGGCAACTCAGCTGTAGCATTTCCAAACTATATTTTCAAACCACATTAAGGGCACTGACAGGTCAGTAAAACCACTGACAGTTTAGTAGACATGTGTTCAGTGTTATGCACAGCTCAGACTCAGAGATGTGACCCTCTCGCTCCCCCATCTTTCAGAGACTGACTGAGGCACTCAACACTTCCGGGTTTTATAGTCCCTCTGGAAGGGGCGTGCCCTTCAGGAGAGGGAATCTCAACAATTTTTAAACACTAATAACTATTTTAGTTTTCAGCGGTGGGAAAAATCCTCTTGTCCTGCGCAGCGGAGGGGAACTCTAGGTAAGGTGGCCAAAGATCACAGACATACGTGGCAGTGTTTTTTCTAAAATCAATATACAGAACAACAGGAAGTGGTCAAGATCAGACTTTTAGTAATATAGATGTGTTGTATCTTGACGTGTGTTTGACTTGACTCATTGCACTAGGGGCAATTTACAATGGACAATTAACTTGCCACTCTGCACATCTTTGGGATATGGGAGGTAACTAAAATGCCCAGAGGAAGAAGCCCACATGATCAGAGTAGGAATGTGTAAACTCACAGGCAATCCTCTCTTGTGTTTCATCACCCGTAACAGCCTTTTGCCCCAGTTCCACTCATGTATCCATATCTACACCTTTGACATCTTCACTATGTGCTTCCCAGGTAGATGTCCAATTCCAGATGAATCATCATATATTCAGCATGGAAATGGGCCCTATGGCCCATCAAGAACCTATATCTAAGAATCCCACCTTAACCAATTTTATTATTTCACCACATACATACAAGGAGCAAGTTACAGTGGCCAATTGACATGCCAACTATTTATAAAGACTTTTAAAAATAATTCACTGGACTAAGTGGGACCCGTTGGGTCCCAGCTTCACACAGGAGGGCTGGTCCCCAATGCAATATTCCACCTCTCCACCAATATACACACAGACTCTCACACACACACACGCATGCAAGTGCGCGCACACACACACACACACACACACACACACACACACACACACACACACACACACACACACACACACACACACACACACACACACACACACACACACACACACACACACACACACACACACACACACACACACACACACACACCAATTCGTACACACACACACATACACTCACACACTCACTCACACACACATACACACTCATAATCACATACACACTCACACTCCATATATATGACAGAAAACATTCTTGAATCTACTCACATGGTTAAGTGCGGGCTCTCCACTATGGGGCTTCCGCAGTCAGCGGCACCTCCGCAATCAGCATGAGCACTGCACTTACCGGAAATTACGCAATCAGCGTGACCTCTGCACTCACCGGAAATTACGCAATCAGCGCGATCTGTCCACTAAGCTGAAGTCACGAAATGAGCAGGACTTTTGGACTAAACACAGTCGGACCTAATATAGCATTTATTCCTTCCAAACACAGTCGGACCTAATAAATCATTTATTCCTTCCAAACACAGTCGGACCTAATAAAGCATTGCAGTTTCAAGCACAGGCAGGGTAGCAGGCCAAACAACTCATGTCATTGTCATTTCATTCCATTTCCAATTAAGAATTGGACTTTCAAGCACAAGCTCGACAGCAGGCCAAACAACCCATGGCATTGTCATTAAGGGCTAACAAATCATTTATTGCAAGTACATTGCAGACTCACAGTTCAGTTGATTTACAACTTAGAATGACAGTCGTGGCTTCTCTCTCATGATCTTGCAGAGTGACTGACTCACGTCCAGGCATCCGGGGTTTTATAGTCCTGCCCCCCCCGGAAGGGGCGTTACCTTCATCGTGGTGATTGACAGGCACGAGGACCAATCATCTGATCTCAAGGTTTTTTAAACATTCATAACTTTTTTATTTTTCATCGATGGGAAAACCCCTCGGGGCTGGTTCAGCGGAGGAGTACTGTGAGTAAAATGGCCAAATATCACAGAGATGCAGGGTAGCATTTTTTCTAAAATTAATATACAGCGCAGGCAGGAAGTGGTCAAGATGAGACTTTAATTATATAGATTGTGCTACCAGGATATCCTGAGTAAGAACCTGCTTTCTCTATTGCCCAACCTCTATAAAGTTAACCAGGCCTTTGTTGCCTGTATCCCAACCAACGCCAAGTTCTGATGTCTGTTGACCTGGGTTATACCCTGCTACCTTCACATCTCCCACTAAAAAATATTTCTCACATTGTCCATCCAGAGCTTCACACTGAAACCTCCCCCAGCTTTGGTGCTCACTTTAGATATTGTTGCCTCCACTGTTGGCGCCCTTGCTTCCCTAGACCCATCATTCTCTACACCTTCTAAAAACCTACCCTTCTTGACCATCTTTTTTGTCCACCTCCCGGCAAACACTTCTTGTTACTTTTTAATGAACAATCTGAAACTTTTGCTTTAAAGGGTGCTTCTAAATTCTAAAATGAGATTTTAATGATTCATAGCAGAAGATTTTACATTACACATTGAATCAGTAACACACACATATATCTGATTCCTCTGTCTTGGCACCATCCTGTCAGCTTTAAATGGCTGCTGAGACATTTTTTGTCTTGACTCCCCTACTTTCTGAGACACCACTTTCTTTTCTCCTGTTATTCGCCCGTCTCTTCCAATTGATTGTCAAATTAAGAAATGCAAGTTGTTCCTAAGTTAATGAGCCTCGCTGGCAAGATTCTCTGTAAAAGTGGCCAAATCAAGGGCTAATTTACATTTATCTCCAGTGAAGTGTCACAGACAAAAGATACACTGGGGGGAGGGGGGAATGAGGAGAAATAAACACTTTTACATAGAGATCTGGAACACATAGGCCATTAAGTCGGGGACACAGTGAAAATAAGTCACCACTGTGGGGAAATATAATTATAAATATAAATATAAAGGGTCCTTGGGGAATGGCACTGACTGGATTAGTCTAGGAGGAACAGATGTGAACTCGATATGGCCTCATTCGCTGCTGTGACAATTCAATGATGCCGTGGGACAAGGCAAAAGCCACACTGACCAGGGAAAAGCTACGTCCTTTTGCTCCTGGTGTCTGCACTGCCCCAGTGAGTAGCCCTCTTCCTACTGAGTGGAAATGTCTGGATTCAATTATCTTTAGTTTAGCTTAGTTTAGAGATACAATGCAGAAACAGGCCCTTCGGCCCACCAAATCCGCGCCGACCATTGATCCCCGCACACTAACACTATCCGATACACACCAGGGACAATTTACAATTATGCCAAGCCAATTAACCTACAAACCTGTAAGTCTTTGGAATGTGGGAGGAAACCGGAGATCTTGGAGAAAATCGATGCAGGTCATTGGGAGAATGTACAAACTCCATACTTCGGTTCGAACACGGGTCTCTGATGCTGTGTGCCAGTAGCTCTACTGTTGTGCCACCGTGCAGCCTTTCTGATGATCTCTGACCTATTACTTGCTCAAACTGCAGAAGGACCATCAGGGAAACATTGAGATCTTCACATCTCTTCAAGGAGGCCAAGCGAAATAGGCAGAAGGAACATTGCACCTCTCATGTTGCTTCGTCCCCCTACCTCCTGTGGCAGACTCCTGAGGTCCCACACCAGCCACCTAAGAACCAACCGAACTTTGGAACAAGTCACCTTCAATTCCAAGTGACTTCCGAAGCATAATAGGAGAAAAGGGAATATAGCACCAAATACTGGAAGCACTTGGAGCATACAAAACTTCCTCTCTCTTACAGCCTTGCACTCCATTGGTAAGAATCATAGTTAACTCTATCAAGAATTAGAGGAGGCATGATTAGCATCTTCAAATCACATGTAAAAACTCCTACTGTTTTTGTTATAGCTGCTGCAAATTATCCTGCATTTATATCGTTTGGAAACTGGAACACTTCTTACTATCAACTTTTGCTCACTGTTGGATATTTTCTGACAAGGCAGTAATGAACTCCGAAAACCTGTGAGCGCAAAGTACATCTCACACAACCATCTATATCGGGAAAGTGGAAACGCACCATTGAAATGAGCCTTGATGTGCTAGTAATTAAAATACCAGTTAATCAGCTCCAGCTTAATTTAATCATACATTTATTAAAGTACCCGTTTCCCAAGATGCTTTATAGCAAAATGAGAATTCAGAATGTCTCCATGGAGATGAATCTTCTGGATGTGTCTTGCAGTGATTGTACTTTATCTGTGCTTGTTGTCCTATCAATTTTCAATCGCGTGTTTGCACGTTTCAAATAGTTTCCTTTCATTGTTTTTGTGCAGGTCTGTGAGATATTCTGTTTGCTTATGATCCAGCAATTTTCCTATCCTTTGTCGTTGGACTGCCTAAGTGATATGTCCACTACTTGATGCGCTGACTTGGGAGAGTCTATTTTAATCACACCTACGTTGTTGTGTTTAGCTTTCAAACTTGCACTTTCTTATTCTCTTCTACATACTTACAGGTATTCAGCTATTGTGCAGGGCACAATAGATTGTCATAGAATCATACAGCACACAACCAGGCCTTTTGGCCCATCATGACCATGTTGGCTATTAAATACCCAGCTATACTGTCCCCTTCTGCCAGCACTTGGTCCACAGACTTCTGGGCCTTGGTGATTCAAGTACTTGTCGATTTACTTCAATGTTGTGACAGTACCAACCCCCGCCACTTCCTCAGGCAAAGCATTCCAGTGCTCTTTCCTCTGCATTAGAAGCTGTAGGTTGACTTGAGCCAAAATTCTAGGCTGAATGCCCCAGTGCTTTCCTGAGGGATGGCTGCACTTTTGACGGTGCCAGGTTTCTGAGATGTTAAGTTGAAATCTTGTGTGTCCTTTCAGGAATTATTTTGAAAGTGAGAATAGGGGTGTTCCTCTTTATCAACATTTACCTTTCAATCTTCTTCACCAAGAAACATTTTTCTCGTGTTTTGCCCCATTACAGCCCGTGGGAGCTTGCTGTGCATTTTTCTCCCTGCTACATTCAATTTACCACTAGAGCGATTACATTACAGAAACTATTTCATTTGGCTGTATAACACATTGGGATCCTGTAGTCATGAGAAGCAGCCTATGAATACAAATGTTTATCTCCACAGACAAACAAACAAGGGGATTCAAACCCGCTGAAAAAAACATATAAGCTGGTTTATTAGAGCTGCTGCATCACAGTGCCAGGCAGCTGAGTTCAATCCTGACCACAGCTGCTGACTCTGTGAGGTGTGCACATTCTCCCTGTGACCTTGTGGGTTTCCTCTGAGTGCTGCTGTTTCTTCCCACTTCCCAAAGACGTGGGCTTGTCGTTAATTAACCTCTGTAAATTGCCCCTAGTGAGTCGGGAGTGGTTGAGAAAGATGCGTAACAGAACTAGTGTGAATGGTTGGTTGGTGTGGACTTGGTGGGGCGAGGAGCCTTCCACGTGGTATTTCTAAGACTGTCAGGAAGTCATGATGCAGCTTTATCTGACTTTGGTTAGACTACATTTGAAGTATTGTGTGCAGTTCTGGATGCCCCATTACAGGAAGGATGTCGGTGCTTTGGAAAGGGTGCAGAGGAGGTTTACCAAAATGATGCCTGGATTAGGGTGTATTAGGTACAGGGAGAGGCTTGTTAGACTTGGATTGTTTTCTCTGGAATGCCAGAGATTCCATAGAGACCTGATGGATTATATAAAATGATGAGAGGCACAGAAGAGGTACACAATCAGAATATTTTTTTCCCAGGATGGAAAAATCAAATAATAGTGGGCATAGCTTTAAGATAAAAGGGGCAAAGTTTAAAGGAGATAAGTGGGACTTTTTTTCACACATGGTGGTGAGTGCCTGGAATGCTGGGGGTTGGGGTTGAAGCAGATATATTATTGGCATTTAAAAGACTTTTGCATAGATGTACGGATATGCAAGGAATGGAGAGATTATGGTTATGTGCAGGTAGATAAGTGATGGCCTTGGAAACATGTTCGGCACAGACATTGTGGGCCACAGGGCCTGTTCTTGTGCTGTATGTTCCATGCACTAACATTAAAATTAAAAGGAGTAAAATTAAAAGTTATCCTAAACACCACCCGACCACAGTCAATCTGAGCCCTACCTGAACTCGGAAGCTTTTTAATGTTTTCATACCTGACCCAAACCTGGCACATTTTATGGTGTCCCTTCAGGCTTCAAATGGATTCCCAGGCTCTAACTAGGCAGGCTAGCACAGCGGAGAATCCTCCTTCAGATACCAAATCCAACAAGCCTTAATGCTGTGAATTTATTTCAAGCTTTAATAACATGGGATGTACAAGAACGTTTCTGCTCGATAAAGCAGAAGAGTTTATGCCAACAACTTAAGCATAAGATGCAGTAAAGTAGTAAAATGGCACAACAGGGAACCATTGTGTCCACGCACTGTGCCATGCAGCTCTCTGAAGGAGCTCTTTGGTCAGCCTTCTCCCCAGCTTTATCACCATTGTTCCTGCAAAGTCACCTAACTTCATTTAGGTTAATGAAAGTTAAATCACTTCCACCATCCTTTCAGCCAGCTTATTACTGTTCATCATATCTTGCTGAGTGGAAATATATTTGCTCACAGTCTGCGACTTTTTCTATGTCTTAAATTTCCAATCTGTCTCTTCTCGTCATGAAAGTATTTCAGAATTAATTTTCCTCCAGAATTTTCTGTACTTATCATTTTTCCTGAGATGACCTAGTTTCTGGGGATGGGTGGTGAGTGTATTCAGGTCAGGGAGTGTGTCTTCATCCACTATCATCCACATACTCTTCAGATTTTAGTTTAGTTTAGTTTAGTTTAGAGATACAACATGGAAACAGACCCACCGAGTCGGCGCTGACCAATGATCGTCTGTTCTATCAGACAAACTAAGGACAATTTACAGAAGCCAATTGACCTACAAAGTTGCATGTTTTGGGAATTTGGGAGGAAACCAGAACACTTGAAAAAAACCCACACGGTCAGGTGGAAAACGTGCAAACTCCGTACAGACAGCATCTGTAGTCAGGATTGAACCTGGGTCTTTGGCACTGTAAGGCAGCAATTTTACCGCTGCTCTACTGTGCCATCCTATAGGAGGGAAAATGCCACAAATTGTGAGCACATTGTCGACATCATGACTTTGATCAGCAGAGGGTGAAGCTGGTAACAAATTACCATATTTTTGCTCAATATTGAAAACATGAATTGGCGATGAAATGTTAGAGCAAGTGGTGGCAGCTAATGTTTGTAAAACCATTCCTCGCATAAAACCCTGCTCCCCACAGAGTTCTGCTCCATTAAGAATCACAGCGCTACATCCGAAGTGGCTAATGCCATGTTCAGATGAGGCAACTAAGTAGTGATTCATTAGTGAGTTGGAAACAGAGTAGCACAGCTAGTAGAACCTCCGTCTCACAATGCCAGAGACCTGGGTTCAATCCTGACCATGGGTCCTGTCTGTATTACCGTTGTAACGGCCCAGGTTTTCTCTGGATGCTCCTGGATACATCCCAAGGACATGTGGGTTGGTAGGTTAACTGGCTGCTGTAAATTTGCCCATAGGAGGAGTTGATGAGAATGTGAGGAGCAAACTGCATGGACTGAAAAGCCTGTTGGGAGAGAAATGGTGCAGGGGAGAGAAAAGACTTTGCCTTCCATCACAGTGAGGAGGAGATTCACTGTGATGGATGTTTGTGTAAATTGAATTGGTTGTATGTTTTGTAGGAATTGTTTATGTTTGTATGGCTGTGGAAACAGAGTTTTGTTAGAGCCTCACTGAGGTTCAAAGGACATGGAATAAAATATTGTATTATATTGTATTGTAATATTGTATTGTATTGTTTCCATGCTGTATCTCACTGCCTCTGAAATAGGAAGATCCTCCAGAGTCTCTGGCAGGAGGGTGAGGCATAAGAGCCATTCCTAACAGAACTGGTGCAGCAGCATTAATGTTCTTTCATATAAGGACATATTGGGACAGAATGAAATTAATGAAGGATGAGTAAAAAATGGGTGGTTGATGTTCAACATTAAATTGGTGGCTGAATGGCTTGTTTCCATGTTGTATTTTTCTCTGATAATGCTTTTGACACCATTGACTTTACACCAGAGTTCTATTACCATTCCTGGTGAGATGCTCATTGCCAATGAGGAGCCTTGCATAGCTCCTGTCAGACACAGCAGTAATGTTGCTGTGAGGATTCCCTCTCAATTCCAATAGGTACCATCCATGGCATTAGACCCTTCAGCACCCCCCTCTCACTGCCCAACATCTCCCGCGTACTGTGGCTCTTTGTTGGATGCCCGCTGGGCACTGGAATACTTGTGCCACCCACATCGGGGGTGATCCCTTTGTGCAGGTTTAACTGGATCCCATCCCTGATTCATTCTGAGACTACAGCCAAGGGATCCGTAAATGTTTGGACAGATCCAGTTAATTGTGACTGAGCAAGTCATTCGCTACCATTGAAACCACGAAACAGTCCATAAGGCTTCGATATAGATGTAACGATTGCAGTTCGTTTGCCAATAATGAGATGTCTATTAGAGACATGAACAATGGAACTGCCCAGCATTCAAAGTAGTTTCTCCACAGACTGGAGATACTCTAGATTAAATACGAAGCATTTAAATGCACACTCTATTAAAATTAGCTCCTAATGTAAATTTCCTTTCTCAGATTCAATGGGTGCTAGCTGCAGTCCTCTCGAGACAACATTTTTAAGATACATTAATAGTTTTTAAAATATAATTTCTGCTTAGAGGACAATGTTTGAATACCCAAAGGCATTTGGAAGATATATCCAAAGGGATTTCATCATCAATCATCTGGTACTCCAATAAATGTATCTACTTAAATATAACCCAGAGTATAATATATGTTTTTTAAAGTACTCTTCATAAACACCAGAGGCGCCGCATGATTGGCAGCCCCACCAACAGTCTGTCTGTTTTTTTAGTGTGTGTTAAAAGTTTGTGTAAATGTTCTCCAGTTTTTTTATGTGGGGGGAGGGGGAGGGGGTCGGAGGAAAACTTTTTTCAGTTTCTTACCTTGCCGGAGATGCGATTGTTTCCCGGGTCGCATATACGGCCGATCTGCAGCCAACCATCAATGGAGCTGGAGGCCTCCTCGGACTGACTTGAGCCCCACCACGGGGTGTGGACTTAACATCGGAGCTGATCCCTTGCCTGGTATCGCTCCAACCGAGGCCTGTGGACTTACCATCAAGAGCTCGCCGGGCTAGTCGGGAGCTCCAACGATGCAGAGGCACAACCAGCCCTGACCTGCGGTCCGATTGCCGGCGAGGGGGAGCTGACAAACCTCTGATGCAGGAGCTGATGGCCCCAAAGCGGAGGGCCGCCGGCTATGGGAGTCAAGATCATCCCTTCAACGGAGGGCTCAAGGCCCCCGACCACGGGAGAGCACAGAAGGGAAGAGATTTGAACTTTTTCACCTTCCATCACAGTGAGGAATGTGGAGGAGTCACTGTGGTGGATGTTTATATTAAAATGTATTTTGTGTGTTCCATTGGTTTTTATTTGTATGACTGACTTGGCAAATGAAATTCCTCGTATGTTGCAAAACATACTTGGCTAATAAAGTATTATTGTGATTGTGATTGCAATTGTGTGATTGTGATTGCTGATGCGGTAGACTATTTATGTTCCTCTACATTTTAATTTCCACTGAACAATATTATACTTGGTTTTTAAGAACTTTGCGTTGAAAAGAGATGAAGTCGTTCACAGAAAACAATTACATGTTTTGTACTAATCTTGAACAAAAGGTGTTCACCAGAGCTGTGTTCTCGTGACCTGCTAAAGCAGTCCATCTGCTTTTGGCATGAAACTTAACTGAAAGTTAATTAATTTGAAAATGATGTGAGATACAGATCAATGTCATTTCTAAGTCAGCCTCACAGACCAATGATTTGCTGTTCAATAACATGGGAACAGTATTAGCCACTCCAGGTCACTACGACTATTAACTCCATCCAACTACCTTGCATTCATGAACATTTATAGGTTTGCCCAACAAAAATAAATCTGAGGAAAGGTCAACAACTCGAAATTTGAATCTGCTTGCAGATGCTGCCTGACCTTTTGAGTATTTCTGGCAGTTTCTGTTTTTATTTCATATCATCAGAATATTCAGCATTTGGCTCTGCAAAAAATGTATGGTTTACTTCTGACATTTTCAAATGACCCACAGCCTCAGCAGTTTATTCAGCGCGAGAATGCCAGGTTTCCTCTATTTACTTCTTGAAGTTGAACCACTTGATATTAATGCTGAACAGATTAATGTAACTTTAATATAATGGGCCCTCACTCAACAAGGTTATCAATCATCGTCAAAAAGTCATCAGAGAGATAGAGCATGGAAACGTACCCTTCGACCGTTCGGTGTCTAACCTGACCATCTCACACCCATTTACGTTAATCCTACATCAATAACATTCATATTCTCCCCGCAGTCTCATCAGCTCCCCCAAGATGTTTCTACTTATCTACACATTAGAGACAATGTAAGTAGCCAATTGACATAAAATTCCACGTAGTCTTGGGATGTGGTAGGAAACGTGCTCATGACTGTGTAGCCGGACATAGTGCGAACTCCATTTTCAAGTTCGCTGACGACACCGTCGTTGTGAGACGAATTACAGATGGTGATGAGTCAGAGTATAGAAGAGAGACCGACCGACTTACCATATGGTGCCAGAACTACAACCTGGCACTCAAGTTCACCAAAACCAATGAACTGATTATGGACTTTGGAAGAGGAAGGTTGAAGACCCACAATCTTGTTTACACCAATGGGATGATGGTGGAGAGAGTAAAAAACTTCAAATTTCTGGGCGTGCATATTTCCGACGATCTTTCCTGGACCCAGCACACTGATGCAATCATAAAGAAAGTACATCAACACCTCTACTTCCGGAGAAGATTACGGAGATTCTGCATTGCAAAGAGGATTCTCTTGAACTTCTACAGGTGCACAGTAGAGCATTCTGACTGGTTGCATCGTGGCCTGGTTCAGCAACTTGAACATCCAGGAGCGGAAAAGACTACAAAAAGTTGTAAACACTGCCCAGGCCATCACCGGCTCTGACCTCCCACCATCGAAGGGATCTATCGTAGTCGCTGCCTCAAAAAGGCAGCCAACATCCTTCTTCTTCTTGCGTATGGCATGCACAGCCTAAAGTTGTAGGACAACTTGATCTATTTGATCTTACTTGATTATGCACACCGGGTTGATTGCATTCGTCGAAATAGGGTGGACCACATGAAGGTAGCAATCTCCCACTCCAGCTAACATCCTCAAGGACCCACACCATCCTGGCCACACTCATCTCACCACTGCCATCCGAAAAAAGGTACAGGAGCCTGAGAACTGCAATGTCCAGGTTCAGGAACAGCCTCTTCCCTACAGCCATCTGGCTATTAAACACTACAACCTCATAAGCTATGAACTACAATAGACTATTATTATTATTATTATTATTATTATTATTATTACACTGTTATAGTTTGTTCATTTTTTCAGAGTTTCTGTTATATTACTTATTATGATTAGATATTCTGTTGTGCTGCAGCAAGTAAGAATTTCATTGTTCTATCTGGGACATATGACAATAAAACACTTCTGATTCTTGAAGTGCACTCAGAGGAAACCTGCACAGTCGAAGGGAAAATGTACAAATTCCACACAGACATCAGCTGAAGTTAGAATTGAGCCTGGGTCTCCAATGCAGAAAGACAATGGCTACACCACACCACTAGCTACACCACAATACTGAGAGAATATTTATCTTTATGTGAGTACCACCATGTATAGGTTTAGGTTTATTATTGTCACATGTCCTGAGGTACAGTGAAAAACACACTATCCAATCAAATCAGATAATACTATACATAAATCCAATCAAGCCAAACTCAAGTACAATAAGGAAAGATGCAGAGTGCAAAATATAGGTCTCAGCATTGTAGCACAATTAAGCTACAACCAGTTCCATTGAAAAAGCTCGATGTCCGCTATGAGTAGAGGTGAATCTAACAGTACCCTAGCTTATGGAAGGACTATTCAGGTCTGATAACAGAATGAAGATGATGTTCCTGAGTCTAGTAGTGCGCACTTTCAAGCTTCTGTATATTCTGCCAGAAGGGATCAGGGAGAAAAAGGAATGACCAGGGTGGTACGTCTTTGATTATGCTGGCTGTCTTTCCAAGGCAGCGTAAAGTGTAGACGGAGTCAATGATGGGGAATATACATTCTGCAATCAATGTGATAGATTACATCCATAACTCTCTACAATGTCTTGTGGTCTTGGGCAGAGCATTTTCCAAACTAGGCTGTGATGCAACTGGAAAGTATGCTTTATATGGTGCATCTGTAGAAGTTTGTAAGAGTGAATGGGGATCTGCAGAATTTCTTCAGTCTCCTGAACAAGTAGAGTAACCACTTCATTTGAATTATTTCAGCCTTCATCGCTGTAGTGTAGTGGTGCTCAGAGTTGTGTGACTTTGAAAGAACATTTACAAGCACATTAATCAACTAAGGCCCATGATTACTGTATGTCCTGCATACCATCCTGAAACACTCATATGCCCACTCATATGTGCTAAACATATAACTGTAGATATAGCCAAGCCCTCCCAAAATCTTCACAAATGCCCAGTGCATTAAAAACTCAACAAAGCCAACATATTTAGGTGTGGTAGTAGCACAGTTTGCAGAGCTGCTGCATCATAACTCCAGTATTTTGGGATCAATCCTGACCTCCATTGTTCTCTAACCTTGCACATTCTCCTTGTGACTTCATTCCCCCCCCCCCCTCCCCCAATGCTCCAATTCCTCCCACATATCAAAGACATGCAGGTTGGCAGGTTAATTGGTTAGTATAAGTTGCCCTTGCTGTGTAAGCGAATGGTTGAATCTGGGGTGAATTGTTCGGAACAACAAAATGGGATCAGTGAATGATTAGTGTAAATGGGTACATGATGTACGGCACGGACTCAGTGAGCTGAATGTCCTTGCTGTGTGACCCTATGAGTCTATCTTGTGTGTGCATTTAACAACCTGGTTGTCAGTTGATGTATAGCTATCCCTCTGGAAACTAGGTCCATGACATTGGTTTCTATATTGAGACAGTAATTCAAAATTAATTCTTACTTTTTGGAGAATAAGTGTTGCTTTTGCCTGTTCCCTTTCATCTTTGATTTTTCTTTTTAAAATGCAATCAAATTGTGGCATATTAAAGTTCCATATTTACCCCCGCTGCTGGGCACAAAGAAGAAATCATGTTTCACTCCTCTCTGGAAGATGTTTTATCTTTGTAGTTTTGTTTACGTGGCTTTGCCCTATTTGGTTCTGTGTGCACATCAGGGAGAACACTGGTCAATGAGAAGAATATTCCTTATTGTTTAAACAGTTCTATTTGCTTTTTAACTGGTTTCCTGGTGTGAGCAGCATATAATGGGAAACATAGTATAGTATAATCTAGTATTGTATGATTTCATATCTTAATCAGAAATTAGGGATCTTAAACAGATGCAAGTTGAATGTTAAAGAGCTGCTTGAGACTGGCTGGATTGCTCTGCTCTAGAGATTACCTGAGCACATAATTATTCTTCTCCTTCCGTCAATCTGCTCTCAGCGTTCGCAAGACCAAGGAGCTGACTGGTGACTTCAGGAATGGAAAGCTAAAGGAACATCAATGGGACAGCAGTGGAAAGAGTCAACAACATCAATTTCTGGACATACACATCTCTGATGATCTGCCCTGCACCCAGCACATTGAAAGTTCACCCAACGCCTCTCCTGAGTGAGATTTGAGAAGATTCAGAATGTCACCAAATACTCTAACAGACCTCCACAGGTGCACGTTGGAGAGCATACTGACTGCTTGCATCATGGTCTGGTTCAGTAATTTGAAGCCTCAGGAATGAATGAGGCTGCAGAAGATGTTGCCATTGCCCGGTCCAACAAGGGTGTCATCCTCTTCATCATTAAAGGGATCTACAGGAAGTACCGGCCAAATAGGGATCAAAGGGCTATGGGCCAAATCCAGGCAGGTGGGACAAGTGTAGCTGGGTCATGTTGGCCGGTGTGGGCAAGTTGGGCCGAAGGGCCTGTTTCCACGCTGTATGACACTATGAATCTATGACTTTATGAAGTGCTGCCTCAAGAAGGAAAGTAATATCCTCAAAGACACACACCACATTGGCTATGTTCTCATTTCACTGCTACCATCGGGTAGAATGTACAAGCATTTGAGAGCCGTTACCTCCAAGTCCAAGTCTCCATTCAATCATAGGTCTCTTGAGCCACCCTGCACAACTGTACAGCAGCACCAAACTATTGCAGACTTTGTATTAAGATTGCAATATTTGCTTTCCACAAGCAAAAACCTGTAGAGAATAACTGGTCATTTATTGTGGTGTACTTGCATTGAATGCACCTGAATATATACAGCAAGTAAGAATTTCATGGTTCCAATACTGGTGCATATGACCATTATGCATTCATGACTTTTGACCTCGCTACATCAGTCGATCCATTTCTGAGGTGGATGGGTCAGAGCCAAACAATTGTTCAGTTACTTCGATGGAATGGAAAAATAAAATGCTCAGCAGGTCAGGCAGCGTCCATGCAAAAAGAAACAGGATTAAAATTTCAGGTCGATGACCTTTTATCAGAACCTTTCATCAACTGAAAGGTCATTAAATTGAAACGTTAGATCCGTTTATCTTTCTACAAGCTACCTGCCAGCATGAATTTCCAGCAATGTTTGTTTCTATTACAACTTTTTAGCATCTGTAATGTTTTGCTTTTGGGTGTGTGTTCTTTAATCATCTCTAAGGAAGGACAAGAAGTTCTCTACTGAGAACAGGCCGATGGTAGGATAATGCACTGCCTTACTTTACACGACTGAACCAACTCTATCTATATAATTAAGAGTCTCATCTTGACCACTTCCTGTCTGAGTTGTATATTGATTTTACAAAAAACGCTACCATATATCGCTATGATTTTTGGCAATCTTACTCACAGCCCTCCTCCACTGAGCAGGCCCCAAGGATTTTTCCCATCTATGAAAAATAAACAAGTTATGAGTGTTTAAAAAACCTTGAGATCCTCTCACCTGTCAATCACCGCGATGAAGGTAATGACCCTTCTGGGGGGAGGGGCAGGACTATAGAAACCCCGCACACCTGGATGTGACTCAGTCACTCTGCAAGATCACGAGGGAGAGGCCACGACTCTCATTCTAAGCTGTGAATCAACTGAACTGAGCCTGCAATGTACTTGCAATAAATGATTTGTTAGCCCTCAATGACAATGCCATGAGTTGTTTGGCCTGCTGCCCTGCCTGTGCTTGAAACTGCAATGCTTTATTAAGTCCGACTGTGTTTGGAAGGAATAAATGCTTTATTAGGTCCGACTGTGTTTGCTTCCAAAGTCCCGCTCATTTCGTGACTTCCTCTTAGTGGACAGGTCGCGCTGATTGCGTAATTTCTGGTGCGTGCAGAAGTCGCGCTGATTGTGTAATTTCCGGTAAGTGCGGAGGTCAAGCTGATTGCGGAAGTGCCGCTGACTGGGAAGCCCCAAAGTGGAGAGGCTGCCCTCAGCCATGTGAGTATTCAAGAAAGTTTACTGCCATATATATGGTCAGTGAGTGTGTGTGTATGTTTGTGAATGTATGTGTGTGAGTGTGTGTGTGAGTGTGTGTGAGAGTGTGTGAGAGTGTGTGAGAGAGTGTGTGAGAGCGTGTGTTAGAGCATGTGAGAGTATATGTGAAAGTGTTGGTGAGAGTGGGTGAGTGTGAGTGTGTATGTGTGTTTGTGTGTGTATGTGTGTGTGAGTGTGCGACTGTGTGAGTGCGTGAGTGTTTGTGTATATTTGTGAGTGTGTGTGTGTGTGTGTGTGTGTGTGTGTGTGTGTGTGTTTGTGTATATTTGTGAGTGTGTGTGTGTGTGTGGGAGTGTGTGGGAGTGTGAGGAAGTGTGTGGGGGAGCGTGTGGGAGAGCGTGTGAGAGTATATGTGAGAGTGTTGGTGAGAGTGGGTGAGAGTGTGAGTGTGTGTGTGTGTTTGTGTGTGTATGTGCGTGTGAGTGTGCGACTGTGTGAGTGCGTGAGTGTTTGTGGTGAGTGAGTGTGTTGTGTAGTGTGTGTTGTGTGAGTGTGTGTATGTGCGTGTGAGTGGGGACTGTGTGTGCGTGAGTGTTTGTGTGTGAGTGTGTGTGGGAGTGTGTGGGGGAGCGTGTGGGAGAGCGTGTGTGGGAGCGTGTGTGGGAGCGTGTGTGGGACATGTGTGGGAATGTGTGTGGGAGTGTGTATGGGAGTGTGTGTGAGTGTGAGTGTGTGTGAGTGAGTGTGTGTGTGTGTGTGTGTGTGTGTGTGTGTGTGTGTGTGTGTGTGTGTGTGTGTGTGTGTGGTCTCAGTGGCAGAGCTGCCACCCCAAGAATCCATTTAGCCCACAATGTCCATACTAGCCCTCTGGAAACCAGTCCCTTCAGCCCACACCATGATAGCGCTCCAGAAAGCTCCCCCCCATGGGCCAGCTATATTGGAATTGGTGGAGAGGTGGAATATTTCGCTGGGGGACCAGCGCGAAGTGTGAAGCTGGGACCGAACGGGTCCCACTTAGTCTAGTTTTCATTAAAATGGAAACAGTTCCTTGCAAGTTCTTCTCAACTGGAAAATTAAAATACAAAAACATGTAGTTTTAATGCAGTCTTATTACAACTCGGCAACATTAAGCCTTACATGAAAACATCTCGCTCAGACCATTCAGGCTCAGCTAATCAAGACCTTTACTCATGGGATAGAGACAAGGAAAGAAAATCTAAACTGATGCCTTCCTCAGTTCTCCAGCAATTGATTGCTTGCGCAACCTACCCATCACTTATGCCAGTACCTTGATCAAAATACCTTTTTGATATTTTGCATTTATTCATCTTTCAGAATGTCAGTGTTACAGGCAGGTCCAAAGCTTATTGTCCATCCCCAACTGCCCTTCAGCTGAGTGGCTGACATGGCCATTTGATAGTGATCCACATTGGAACTGGATAGGTTCACTGTAACCATATCACTAATAGGCTAGACCTCTAGGGCATCAGTCAACTAGATTGTTTTTTAAGCAACAGTCTGGTAGGTTTGTCGTCTTCAATATTAAGTATTAGTTCCCCCCCCCCCCCAAGTTCCAGATAATTACATGAATATAAATTCCACAGCTGCCAAGGTGGGATTTTGAACTCTGGACTTACCTGTTAATCTCAGCCTCTGAATTACTGGTCTGGTAATTTAATCAGTGAACCATCACCATACCCATGGAAGCAACAGTATTTTAATAAGTCCCCTGCTTCATGCAATTCATTAAAAGCATCCTTGAATTATAAGTACAAACTTCTCGATATTTTTTCAACAACCAGCCTCATCTGATCCCACCTCAATAGTGGCAGGAACTAAATTATTCCAGCTTAATCCCCATTTACCCTGAAGGGAACCCATCAGAATCCCAATCCATCTTTGGGTTTTTAATTATCTGGTTTTATAGATATGCTGGAAGTCTTAATAACCCCCTTTTGCACTTATAACCATATAACCATATAACAATTACAGCACGGAAACAGGCCCTCTCGGCCCTTCCAGTCCGTGCCGACCATTTGTTTTCCCCTAGTCCCATCTACCTGCACTCAGACCATACCCCTCCATTCTCTTCACGTCCATATACCTATCCACTTTACTCTTAAATGTTAAAATCGATCCTGCCTCCACCACTTCTGCTGGAAGCTCATTCCACACAGCCACCACCCTCTGAGTAAAGAAGTTCCCCCTCACGTTACCCCGAAACTTCTGTCCCTTAATTCTCATGTCATGCCCTCTTGTTTGAATCTTCCCTACCCTCAATGGGAAAAACGTATCCACGTCAACTCTGTCTATCCCTTTCATCATTTTAAAGACCTCAATCAAGTCCCCCCTTAACCTTCTGCGCTCCAAAGAATAAAGACCTAACTTGTTCAACCTTTCTCTGTAACATAGTTGCTGGAACCCTGGCAACATTCTTATTTCTATGACAAATGTATTATGTATTAAACCACACTTTAACTTATTCTAGAGTGAATATTTATTTTCCATTCTATAATGACAAATGATTTAAAAAATATATTTGATTGCAATTAGAATAATGGATTGGTTTACTGAAGTCGGTGAAGTAGCCTGTGTGGGCGTCTTGCCAGCATATATCGAGCAAGATATACTCTTTCTTATTAAGAGTGATTGATTACACAAAATATTAATCTAATATTGTACACGTTAATTTTCTTTCGATGACAAAGGGTTCTCTGAATTGGGCAATTTCAGTGTTTCAGTGGTGTTGTAGTCAATGATGACCTCAGAGGCATGTTGAATAATAGGTGACTATTGTCAATACATTAGAGCTTAGTTATAAATTCCAGCACTAGGCATTTCATATCGCCCTAAAAAGATAATTAATATGCAGTATGCTGCTCATCAGCAGGAACTCATAGTTCACTCTTGTGATTTTCCATTTATTAATGCTTTGAAAAGAAAAGGGTAAATTTCCTAAATTGCAGGTACAAATTCAAACTGGCTGAGACTATGATGGATTTAGACATTTGGAGAACCATTAGAAGTTAGAATTACTTCCACCACATTCCTTTGTAATTTAAATCAATTTCAATGGACAGAGAATATACAGATCATCCCATTGCTGATACCACTATACTTATTCCTGGACCCACAACAGATGGTGTCCCTTGCATCAATATTTGTTCAACTGGTGGAAGATTCACTTTTTTTAAGAATGAGAGCTTCAGAAACACCAATATTCTGCTCCTGAGCTGTTTTTAATCTTCTGCCTTTAATATTCAATTAGACAACTGCCGCACCACCTTCTTCTGTCATCACTGGGGATGCGCAATAAATGCCAGGATTGCCAACATTGGCCTCAAGATAACAAAAAGAGTACAGATAGAGGTGGAAAGATCACGAGAGGAACAGATAGAGGAGATGAAGATTATATTGTCTATTGTCTGTTGTCTTTTACCCAGAGTAGGGAAACCAGAGGACATAGGTTTAAGATGAGGGGGGAAAGATTTAATAGGAATCTCAGTGGCAACTTTTTACACAAAGGGTGGTAGGTATATGGAACGAGCTGCCTAAGGAGGTGACTAAAGCCATGCTATATGACAATATGACTCTTTATGACTGTACTAGACTAAGTGGGACCCATTGGGTCCCAGTCACATGGGAGGCCTGGTCCCCCAATGCAACCCATTCCCCAACGCAATATGCCACCACTCACCCGTTCCCCCACCGTAACCCATTACCCTCAATATTCAACCACTCACCCATTGCCCCTAACTGCACAGGCGCAGCTCATTTCTCCTCATCCCCGAACACTCCCTCCCCCTCCTCTTCATGTGTGGGAGGGGAGGAAAGTGGGGTGCGTGGCGGAGGGGGGGGTGTGGGGTGGGAGGAGAGGAGGGGTGTGTGTGGACGGGGAGGTGTAGGAGGGGGGAAGAGGGTGGTGTGGGGGGAGCGGGGGTGTGGGGGAGAGGGCGTGTGGCGGGGGGGTGGGGGAGGGGAGGTGTGTATGTGGGCAGGAGCGGTGTGGGAAGGGGAGGAGGGATGTGCGGGGGTGCATGGGGGAGGGTGTGTGTGTGGGAGGGCGGTGTGTGTGTGTGTGTGGGTTGGGGGGTTGTGGGGGGGAGGGGTGTGTGGCAGAGGGGTTGTGGGGGGAGGGGTGTGTGAGTGGGGAGAGGGGCATGTGGGGCGGGTTATGGGGGCGGGGGGGTTGTGTGGGGGGGAGGGGGCTGTCTGGGCGGAGGGGTGTGTTGGCAGCGGGGTGTGTAGGGGGGGGGTGTGGGGTGTGAAGGGGGGTGTGGAGTGTGTGTGTGGGGGTGGGGGGATGTAGGGTGGATGTGTGGTGGCGGGGGGGATTGTGTGGGTGGGGGTGAGTTATGGGGAGAGAGGGGTGTGTGGGGGGGGTCGTGTGTGGGTGTGTGTTTGGGGGTGGGTGTGGGGGGGTGTGGGGGGATGTGTGGGGGCGGGGGTGGAGGCGGGGGTGGGGGTGTGTGGGGGGAGAAGGGTGTGTGGGTGGGGGGGAGTTATGGGGAGAGAGGGGTGTGTGGGAGAGGGGGTGTGAGGTCGGAGAAAGGGGGGGGGGGGCGAGCCATGGGGGGGGGGGGGGGGGGGGGCATCACAGGGGGAGCCAGCGAGGGGGACCAGAGGGGTAGTGGCTAGAATTGGTGCGATGGGGGCGCTGGTCACTGGTTGCTGGGCGTTCTCCTCTGTCGGGATCAGAGTCTCCGCTTTCCGTTTGGCGACATCATCGACATCTCCGACTCTGGGCTGGGTAGGGTCACTGACACTGGGCTGCTGCTTGAGGCTGGGCGGCTGCTTGGGGCCGCCAGCCATCCTCGGCTCCAGTAAAGATGCGATGGCGCAGGAAGGGACAGACCGTCCCAGGGAGTGACAGGGGAAGAGACTAATCCACGCGACGCTGACAGGCAGGAGATGAGATCAATCTGCGCACACGCGGTTTTTAATATTTTTAAACCTCGCTAATCTTTACGACATTCAACCAATTGGAACGAAACCTGGTGCACTCGCAGCATAGGAGAACGGTGAGTGAACTGGTAAAAAAAATCGTAGCTCTTTCGTGAACCATTTTTGCGCAAATAGAGAGACCGCCAAACCAGAAGATAACAAGATCAGAGTTTTAGTTATGTATAGATAGATATGTTAGCAATGTAAGCACTGAAAACCCTAAAGGCAACATGCAAACTAAGGAATCATAAGGTTGGCAGTGAGTGACACAGTCCCAGTCTGAAGAAGGGATCCAATTTGAGACATCATCTGCCTATTTCACTCCATGATTGCTGCATGACTGGCTGAGTTCCTCCAGCAGTTTGCTTTTTGATGCAGATTCATGCTCAGTTCAAAGGAAAATCTGCAGACAGCTGACAATTTATTACTTTAAACTGTGAGACACGATGAGTGTGAGTTGAATGAGAAACTAAGTGGAGGTCAACATATTGATGTGAAAATTGTGCACATGTTAATATTGGGGATAGAATAGTGGTATAAACAGGCCCTTCTTGATCATTTCTTTGCAGAGGAGCTAATGTCTCTTAAGATACGCAGATACAGTGGCTGAGGCATCCTACTCTATCATAAAATAGACATAAAATGCTGGAGTAACTCAACGGGTCAAGCAGCATCTCTGGAGAAAAAGGTTCGGTGACGTTTTGGGTTGGTATCCTAATTCAGACCCACTCTCAGTCTGAAGAAGGGTCACGACCCAAAAACGTCACCCATCCTCTTTCTACAGAGATGCTGCCAGGCCCATTGAGTTACTCTAGCACTTTGTGTCTATCTTTGGTATATACCAGCATCTGCAGTTCCTTTCTACACTAGCATAATCCTGGATTATCAATAGGGTCCCCTGGCCCAGCCATGACCCTACCCCTATGGAACTCATATTGCAGGAGGAGATGCTCTCTTGGAGAGTATTCCGAACTCAGCAGAGGCCATTTTCCAAATCCATAGCGAGTAAAACAGAAAATGGGCGAAAGGCAAAACCAACAACTCTACATTCCTTCCAAGTTACACACTTGGATTGGAAGTATGTCGCTGTTCCTTCAGCACTGAGCCCGCGACCTATAATTTGCTATTGAACAGCACCATGGAGGACCTTCACCACAGGAACAAAGCAGCACAAGTGAAGTGTTTACCCCCACCTTCTCTGGGGCAACTGGTAGTGGGCAATAAAATCTAACCTTGCCAGAAAAATTCATTCATTTATGATTAGATTAGTTAGATTCTAGTCACAGCAATCATTGGCTGACAGATGTTTTTAAATAGCCAAAAAATAAATTTTATGCAGTTGAAGGATTTTAAATTCATACTACCACTTCCTTCTATTTCAGAGGTCTTGCAGGAGGTGTTAAAGGTGACCCTTGTTTGAAAATAGGTTGGAATCCAGTCAGGAGGCCACCTGGCCTTCCAATGGAAACTCACCTGGGGACAGGGTAGGGCTGTGGTAGGCCAGCCTGCAATGTGCCCACTGCACTGAGCCTCTGGCAAACTCCTGTCTATTTCACAACCCCAGGCCATTTTATACAGGACCAGCACATGCAAAGGGCACCTCAGTTTAATAGCATAACGTGCGACTTTGGAGACTCAGACTAGAATACATCCTGACACTTCTCTCTCTACAGATGCTACCTGTAGACAGATGCTATCTTCTCTCTCTACAGATGCTACCTGTAGGTCATAAATGATAGGAACAGAAATAGGCCATTCGGCCCATCCAGTCGACTCCACCATTCAATCATGGCTGCTCTATCTCTCCCACTTAACCCCATTCTCCTCTCTTCTTCCCATAACTCAATTTCCAGTTCTTGGTGGTGTCCCAATGGGACAGGTACAAATTGGCAGAAAAATGTTGGGCATGGTTGTGTTGGGCTGAAGAGCTCGGTTCTGTGCTGTATCACTCCATGACTTAATATTAATTTGCAGCATCTACCTGTTTTATTAATATAAATTTCATTCAGAATACATTCTTTACAACTAGGCTTGAAGTTATACTTTCAAGAATTTACGCGTGTAATGGAGGCAATAACCTAAATAACACCAGGTACAACTATTTTCAGGAACATCTATTTTCCTGCAATTGTCAGGTTCTTGAACTGACCTGCTCAACCCTATTCCTACCTCAGTGATGGAACACCACTCACCACATCTTGCACTACCATAGACCTGTCAAATCTTGTTTGCACCAATGTCTTGTTTTTGCGCGGTCTTTTCAGTTTTGTATAATTTGTGAATCATTTCTATTTTGTATGCTGTCTGAGTGTGTGGCTGTAATGTTGCTGCAAGCAAGATTTTCATCGTACCTCACCGTAGTTGGGCATTAGATAATAATCTCAGTTTGACTTGGACCATAAATCGTCGGCGAAGTTACATTATTAACCTAGGTCTTTTGTAACTTTGTGGGCGCCAGAAATGTAGTGACTCTTGTACTGCCTGGGTGAGGACTGCTGTGTGATCTTATCAGGTTTAGTTTAGAAATACTAACTCTAAATTGTACGGTTCTCTGCCAAACAAAGCATTTCACTGCACCTAGGTACATGTGACAATAAAGTATAATTGAACAGGTCTGTGGAATTGTCAGATAAGTCGAGAGGGAGGTGGGGTGCGTGATCTTTGCACAGAACGACAACTCCTCCATATATACCAGTTAAAAGCGGGAAAGCAACACAACACAATCTACTGTATAAACAATCGGAACGTTCGTGGATTGGTTCTGTTTATCCAAGAATTGCGAGACCACGGGAAGAATTGAAAGCGATAGCGTTGAATCAAGTTACGCTGAAGTTTAGTTTTGAGATACACCGAGTCCGCGCCGACCAGTGATCCTCGCACACTATCCTGGAGACTATTTACAATTTTACCAAGCCAAGTAGGTCTCTTGGTGGAAACCGGAGTACCCGGAGAAACCCCACGCGGTCACGGGGAGAACGTACAAATTCCGTGCATACAGCACAGGTGCAGTCAGGACCGAACCCGCAACTCTACGGCTGCGCCACCATGTTCACGCAATGATACAAGTTAGTCTCGCACCTGCTGCGCGAAACCAGAGCGCACATCCACACACACACAGACCAACTCCACTTTACCTTCAGTGTGAACTGCAGAGACGTAGGTCCAATTGTACCTCTGTACGATGTCCAGCATTGCTCGGGCTTGCAGGGTATCTGAAGGGACAACACGCAGGAAGTACTGAAAGAGCGTCTTGTCGCTCAGGTCGATGCTGGTGGCGGAGTAGGCGATCTGCGGGATGTTGAAGAGCTGGAGTAGGTTCTGCACCTGAATGGCCACCGAACTGGAACCCGGGCCAATAACCCCGGCGATGGGGGTCTTGGTTTTGCCCCCCTCCACTGGCCCTTCCAGGCACTGGGTCAGTCCATCCCTCTCGTTCCGCATCGAGATGAGGGAGTCGCGGATGAACTCAATGCTCTGCTCCAGGGCAACGGAGGAATGCCAGCAGGAGTCCCTGATCTCGCAGCCCAATGTGATGTTGGGCAGGAGGTTACGGTTGGCGTTGATCTTATCCAGAGTGTGGAACATGGCTTCCACCCGCTGGATCCCATACTGCTCCCGAATTTCTCCACACTTTCTCTCGGCCACTTTCTCCGCCGGGGGTTGGTGATGGACGGAGAAGAGAGCGCCGATGATCACATCGCCGTCTTTCCGAGCCACCGAGCGCTGGGCCGTGTTCATGGACAGGAGAACTCTCTTCCCCACTTCATGCTCCTTGGCGCTGGGCGACAGCGGGAGAAAGAGCAGACACAGGAGCACAATTTCCAAGCAAGGACGCTTGCTACCTTCCACGCCGCTCTTCATGGCTATCGTCTCACCGGGTACATTGGCACCAAACGCTCACCGTCTGCAATGGGCATTCAGTCGGTGGGAACACTGGAAGAAAAACAGTCAAGAGAGAGTCAAAAGTGACATTAAACATAGAACCAGTTGCGACTCTCGGTAACGCGAAGGGTTGGGGGGGGGGTTGTTCGTTAGTCAAAATGGGTTGTGCGTTAGTTCCAGAGCAGAAACATTAACTGAAGACAGCCATAAAATGCTGGAGTAACTCAGCGGGTCAGGCAGCATCTCTAGGGAAAAGGAATAGGTGACATTTCGGGTCGAGACTGAGAGTCATGGGGAAAGGGTAATGAGAGATATAGACGGTATATAGTACAAACATTCACTGTTCAGCTTTCCACACACATGCTGCCCACTTGGTAACAACCTTTGGCAGTGGATCGCTGATGTACCCACTCTTACTCCTGGCGCCGGGGGGGGGGGGGGGGGGGGGGGCAATGTGATTGTGTAAAAAAAACATGTTTTTAAAATGTCAAGTCAAGTTTTCTTTTTGGTGATTATCTAGGAATGGCAATTGTAGATCAATTAGCGAAACCGCGAGTGGGTGGTAGGTAACTCGGCCGCGAACACCGAAGTATCTGCATCCGACGTTTTCAAATCTGGCTGCAGATTGACTACACTCTGGGCATTGCGGGATTTACTAGTAACACAACCACGGCCGATTTACATATAAATGTGGGCTGGGCAGACTAAAGAGGCGCGACAACATCACTCTCCAGCAACTATATTGTACAAATATATTTAGAATCATCAACACTTCCTAAAATGCCGGAATTGCAAAATAAAAGTAATCTAAAATCAATCTAAATCGTTACAAGATATACTCCGTAACTATTCTAACCGCAACGTAGAATAGAGCGAGGGGGTTTAAGGCTAAATCGCGCACTGTGTAGCCTAGCTACATCAAGATCACGCTATTAAATCCGTGGCTCTCCTTAAAAATCTCTCCAAATGAAGCCGCGTTTACCGAGTTTAAAAAAAACTAGTGTTTGATGCTAGTTTTCCCCGTTTGAACGGAAGATCCCGTTAACTGTACTTTTGAATGCGGTGTTAATGATGGATGCAGAATCTTGTCTTGGTTCTTACCGGACATCTTCTGGATATATCAGCACCAAGGACAGCGCAACTCAGCCAGGAAGAATCAGCCGGTAGCTGTCTCCCAATAATAAAACGACCCGGAGTTGGGAAAGGAGACGAGAAACCTACCTGCGATCGTCGCAATGACCACACGCCTTGCGAACCACCAGCACCCTATCTTCTGCTCGCTCTCAAATCGCATTCGGGCAGGTCTATTGCATGAAGCTGGTTCGCTTCAACACTTCTGCCCCCTGTCTTAAACTCCACTTCATTACAGAGCTGAAATCAGGTCATCTCTAACGACAAAGTTAGAGAGTGTACCGTGCTAAAAGCAGAGGGAGGTCGCTCACAGTGGAAACCCGTTTACCCGAAAGGTCCCAAATCACCGCATCTCCCGTCTCCTGACACCGGGTGAATAGTAATATCTGCTCGCACAAACTTCGCCACCAATATAATTGTTTTCACAAACTTGCTCTGAGAAGCGATGCTCCACATCCGTTCAGTAGAGTGGGTCACAGCAAGCTCTCGTTAAAGTAAAACCCGAGAATGAACGACCTGGTCTCCAATAGCAACTATTCCCTACGGTTGGAAACGTCCCAATTTCTCAGTGTGCCGTTAATGCGATAGAGGAGAACTCAGCGTGCTAAAGTCTGATGCCCCTGAAGTCTCAAAGCCTATTCAATTAGTAAAGGCGATTCCTTAAGTCAATTATATATATAACACGAATCTGCACAATAATGGACATTGGATTAGGATATCCAATATATATATATCCTAATCTATATGCTGATTTGCGTTTGAAAGCCACTGGTTAGGTCTCAGCTGGAGTAATGCGTCCACTTCTGGCCAATGCCCTCCAGTGCCAAGGTACTGGTGAGGGAGCAGAGGAGATGTATCACAGTGCTGCCGCGGGGAGAAACATCGGTCACGCTGTAACCTTGCAGTTGTGATTCTTCCACAGGTTAGAGCAACACCTGATTAACACGCTCAAAACAAAGCTGGCTTTGTGAAAAACAAAGCCGATTGTGAGAGACAGTTTCAGGTGGATGTCGTGCCAGCGAACAGTACATAATAAATATAACCCTCGGTTCTTGGGAAATGTTAATGAGAACCTGAAAGGTAACCTTTTTACACAAAGGGTGTATGTATCGAATGAGCTGCCGGATGATGCAGTTGAGGCAAACATCATCGCAACTTTTAAGAAACATTTAGATAAGTACGTGGAAATGCATATGGGATAAACGCAGGCAGGTAGGATTTGTGTAGATAGGGCATGTTAGTCAAATTGGAACGAAGGGCCTGTCTCCGGGCCTGTTTCCACACCGTATAATTCTATGAATCTAATTGTATTTTAATTGTATTATAATAACGTCCTTGAAAGTGTCAGAGGAAAGATGAGGAAACATTTTCATGCAGTGTATGAAGGCCTGGAGTGCATTTTCTGGCAGTAGATTAAATCCTAACGTTAAAGGCAAATAGGTATTATCTCGAAAACTGGTGGAAATTGAATGGATCCTGGGTTCCTGGGTAGTAAGGCTGAAAACAGGGGAAGGTCCAACCATAGTCTTCCACCGAGATATTATAATTAGTCATAGAGTCAAACAGTGTGGAAACAGGCCCTTTGGCCCAACTCACCCACACTGGCCAACAATGTCCCAGCTACCCTAGTCCCACTTGCCTGCGCTTGGCTCATAACCTTCCAAACCTGTCCTATCCATGTACCTTTCCAACTGTTCCTTAAACAATGGGATAGTCCCAGCCTCAACAACCTCCTCTGGCAGCTTGTTCCATACACCCACCACAATCAGTGTGAAAAAGTTACCCCTTCTGATTCCTACTAAATCTTTTCTCCCTCACCTTGAACCTATGTCCTCTGGTCCTCGATTCCCCTACTCTGGGTAAAAGACTCTGTGCATCTACCCAATCTATTCCTCTCATGATTTTGTATACTTCTATAAGATCTCCCTCATCCTCCTACTCTCCATGGAATAGAGACCCAGCCTACTCAACCTCTCCCTGTAGCTCACACCCTCTTGTCCTGGCAACATCCTCATAAATCTTTTCAGAACCCTTTCAAGCTTGACAATATCTTTCCTATAATATGGTGCCCAGAACTGAACACAATATTCTAAAGCAAGACCCCAGCTATCTCTCCTCATGCTTCTCCAATAACCATCAGACCCTGGGGATTATCCACCTTGATGCTCAAGAGCCACACCACCACTTTGTTGATTTGAAAGTGCCCTAGAATATGAGTATATGCCAAACTGATCTCACTGTTCTCCATGTTCTTCTCCTTGGTGAATACAGATGCAAAACATTAATATAGTACCTTGACTACATCATTTGCCTCATAAGGCTACATTCCCTCCCCTATCCTAGAGTAGTCATATCCGCTTGATAGATACCCTCTAGTTTTTAATAGTAAGATTAAACGAGAACTTACCAGTTCAAAGTTTGATCGTTATTTTATGAGGAGTAACGATGAGGGATTACGTGAAGAAGCCCCGCCTGGCGCTAGAACGGCATACTTCAAAGCAGCGGCATGAAAAACACAGAACACAATAGCCGGAGTAAGATAGTAAGGCTCATCATAGATTTAGAACTACCAGATGATCATTTATTTTATGAGGGTGGGGAGTGGAGGGCATGTAATCCCTCATCGTTACTCCTCATAAAATAACGATCAAACTTTGAACTGGTAAGTTCTCGTTTAATCTTACTATTTTACTTCGGAGTCACGTGAGTGACTACGTGAAGATTTTGAAGCTTCAGTGTTTTCCATATCGTAGAATTCTTCCATACGACAGTCCGGCTAGGTCAACACATACATGAGTAAAAAAACTTTTTACCAGACCAGTTTTAGGTCTTTCCATAAATCTTTTAATGAAAAAAGAACATATAATAACCCCCTTTTTACATCTGGGGAAACCATTACAAAGTGATAAAAGATATAAGTGATAACATAATTGATAATATCAATCGATAGTGAAACAAAGCAGGTGATTATAGTGAACCCAACACCGCGTATCCAAAGCCTGTCATTGTGTGAACAGGTTTATTGTAGAACTTTGAAAAAGTTTCTTCTTTACACCACCCTGCGGTTTCTAAAATGTGTTCGAGTGGTACGTCCTGTAACTTCGCCGCGGACGTAGCTGCTGCCCTGGTGGAGTGAGATTTGAAACACATCAGTGTCTACTCCTGCTAAAAGTAACACCTGTTTTAACCACCTTGAAATTGTTTGCACTGAAGCTTTTGTGTGTGGTTTCTTATGCGTACTCATTAATGTTTTTTCATCACCTCGAAGAGTTTTGGTAACTTTTATATATTGATTCAAATGTTTAACTACACACAACGTTGGATCAATAGGGTAAGCTTGAAACATTACCTTTGCTCCAGTTCTCCCTGGTCTTCTTTGTTTGATCAGATCGTAAACATAAAACACAATGTTATCTGCAGCCACATGCATACAGTCTAAACGTAGCATTTGTAATGTTTGCACCCTTTGAGCTGAAACCAATGCCATTAACATTACTAATTTAAATGTTAACTTTTCCAATGATAAAACTTCGATTGGAGTCCATTGCCTAAGTAAAGTAAGTACAATGCTGACATCCCAAATTGCTGTATATCTTGGTTTGGGTGGATTTTTGTTAAAGATTCCTTTCATAAATCTGGATATTAATGGATGTGATCCAATTGATTTCTGGTCAGAGAATTGTCCTAAATAAGATGATAAGGCACTACGTGCACTATTAATGGCACTATAACTTAAGTGCTGGTCAAAATGCAACTCGGCAAGGAACTTCAATATGTTTGCAATGTTCACAGTATGATAGGATATATTTGCTTGTCTACAAAAAATTTCCCATTTCTTTATATGTGTCATATATTGTCTCTGAGTGCTATCTGGCCATGATGCGGCTATAACTTCCACAGTTCTATCCGACAATCCAAGCTCTTGTAGTGGTCTGGTCAAAACCTGCAGATTAACAAATTCATATAAGCATGTAATGGATGAATTTCTTTGGTTACCGGTTTTATTAATAAATCACTGCTGTTAGGAATTGACATATATGGTTCTTTAATCATGTTTAACATCAATGGGAACCATGGTTGTGTCGGCCAATTTGGAATGACCAATAATCCTGTGGCAGAATCTTGTTCTATTTTCTTCAGACATTGCTGAACCAGAGCAAATGGCGGAAAAACATAAGAGAACATATTCCCCCAATGTAGTGAAAAAGCATCTACTGCTACTGCATCTGGATCTGGTTCCCAAGACACATATTTAGGCAATTGATGATTTAATCTTGATGCAAACAGATCAATGTCTGGTAACCCATATTGAATCACTATTTTACTGACAATTACTGGGTTCAACATCCATTCTGTGTTGTCTTTAAACACCCTTGATCTATTGTCTGCCACCACATTGTCTTTACCTGGGATATAATTTGCCGAAATCCAAATTTGGTGCTTAATACACCACTGCCATATCTGATTGACCAGACAATCACACGATACCGATCTGACTCCACCCATGTGATTAATATATGCAACAGCTGTTTTATTGTCTAATTGTATCAGTACATGCAGATTCTTTTTTGTAGAACAATAGGCTTTTAACCCATAAAACGCCCCCAATAATTCTAAATAGTTAATACCATATGTTTGGAGAAACATTTCCTCTTGGACAGTCCATCTGCCCCCACAGCTGGTAAATTAATCTGTCGCCCCCCATCCGAGAGCACTATCATCTGTTTGTAAAATTACTTCAGGCTGTTGTATCAGAATGTTTTTAGCAGCTTGTGGGACATTTTCAATCCACCATTGCAATTCTAATAAAGCTTCTTTTGTTAATTGCATAGGTCTATCAAAATGTCCTACTCTCTTTTTTTAGAGCTCCTATTTTGTCCCCTTGAAGGTTTTGGTAATGTAATGGACCAAATTCTACTGCAGGAAATGCTGCTACTAATTTACCAATAACCTTTGCTACTTCCCGGATGGAGGGATAAGGTTTGTGAATGAGACCCCTACAGGTCATTAAAATATCATCAATCTTATCTGTTGGCAAAGTTACTAACATAGTAACTGAGTTAATCACAAACCCCAAATAGTTAATTGACTGTGCTGGCTGCAGCTGGGACTTAATTGGATGAATCAAGAAACCTAACTTC